>BLIW01000004.1:21930075-22562862 GCA_016586305.1 Ophiorrhiza pumila | reverse complement strand
TTTCTTCTTGTTATAACAGTATGCTATATATAGCTTGATTTCATGAGAGACGATAATTGATTTGTGGGATTTAACTTTGTGCTTTACAACGTTTCAAAAGCTCAAATTATTGAATATGGAGGGTTGTCTTGTTATAACAACAAGCTTGGAGTTTCTTTCAGGTTCACATGTTGTTTCACATTGCGAAATCCATTATTTTCAGCTGTAAATGTGTATTTTTTTGATTAAATCTAAGTGTTCTCCCAATTGGTATCATGCTTCAAATTATCTTTGTGTGGTTCCATTGGATATATTTGGACAAAATGGCATTGTCATGCCAGGCTTCAACTTGTTATACTCAAAATGGCATTGTCATGCCAGCGAAGTAATATGCCATTTGACCTTTGACCCAAAGTGCAATGCAACAGGTTTCTAGGTTGCTTAAAATTCTCTATGTGCTTTCAACCTGACATGACAACCATCGAGGCAGATTATTGGTCGGCATCCAGAACAAAACCCTTTATTAAGTGATCCCAAACAATAGTAGAACCTCAATAATCTTGGAAAGCTGTCAGGTTCCTTGAAAAGTGTGAAAAAATTTCTATCGTGCTATCTGGATGAGTCCTTTTCAAATCAGCAGTGTAATCCCATAACATGGCATATTGAGCTTCTGTTGAGCCTTTTATCTTATTCACTACCAATATTTTGGCCTTGTACCCCACATCTGTGTAAATCTCAACTTCAAAATACTCATCAACAGTCATTCTTAATTCATTGATAGGCATTTTCATGTCGGATCTAAACCTCTCAAGATATATATCAGATAACTATTCTGCATTTATATTTTTATTCTTCCATGCATGCTTACAATTTTCATGCACAGAACTGAGAGCCTACACAACAAAATCTTTACTTTCAAGTGCTTTCACCTTCTTAGCATAGACATACCACTTGCAAGGTGCCGTGCATTTTGCTCAAAATCTTGTACGGTCATTCATGTACATCTTCACACCTCTACCATTCACAATGACATAGTTTTTGATTGCATCTATGAATTCCTTCTTTGAAGCAAACTTTATCCCAACTTCAAATGTTGGATTGCACATATCATTATCAACATTGAAGTCAGTGTATTTCACAGGTGCATCTTCATCATAAGATGAATTACGATTGCTGTTCAATCCCACATTTACATAATCCTTCTCAAGATCATTATCAGAGGTTTCTTTATTCTCAAGTTCAGGTTTTACTTGTCTGTCTTCCTAATCATTTCTTTCTAGTTCTTGTATTTTGTGAGCTTTCAATGACATTCTCAGCATTTTGCTCCCCATTTTGACCCTCTAGTCTAGTATGCTCATCTGTTTGAATATTTTGATCAGCTCCCCTTTCTAAGTTCTGATCTTTTTCACCTTCTCCAGCATTAGCTTCACTGCCCAGGTTCTGCTTTTTTTCAACTTCAATATCATCTTCTTCTTGATCAGAATATATGTTATCACTTACTCTGACAAACTCTAACCATAGATAGAAGTTAACATCATCATCACTTTCACAACTTTCAACATTTGGTTCATCAATAATATCTTTTTCAACAACTAAAATCTGAACAAGGGTTAGACATTTTAAAAATTTATATAGTATGATTTACTAAACAAAATTATATTGCATACCAGATGAAAAAGAATGCAGATCAAAGATAGGCTCAGATTGAGGCTACTCAGAAGTTGGCTTAGATTGAGACTGATCAATTTGAGGTTGATCAAAATTTGACTCATATTCATGTTGCTCTGATTCATCATTTAAATGCTTATTAGCAGTGAAAGAAGACTCATCTACTCAGATTGTTGCATATTTGATTTAGTATTTAGCGGCTCATTCTCAGCACATTCTTTTAACCTTAATTCTGCTCATTATCAGCATTTAACTGCTCCTTATCAACACATTTCTTTTCATCCTGTGATGAAGGCCCTGTCAAAAGTAACACTCTTGTATTCTTAAAACTATTTCACTTGAAGGGGATGCCTTCACTTTCACATTCCTTGTTCTTGCTTTTGATTTAGTGATAGATTCACTAATTTCTTCCATAATTTCTTCTATAGTTACAGTTGATTTTCTCTTTTATCAACTCATATTATTCATTTTTCATTCTCTCTAAAGTTTCAACCTTTGGCATATGATCACTTTATATCTCCATCACCTTGTATTTCTGAACCCAATTGCAAAATTTTACCATATTCTCATCACTTTGCAACTCCCTCAACCCATTATTCATATCGCTATTGGGTTCAACATAATAGTACAACAATATTGCATCTTTGTATCCTATTCTTTCCATAATTTTATTCAAATCATTCAGTGAAAACTTTCACCATCACAGAAGTCAATATAAGTAACTTCACCATCAACATAACTTTTGTATTTATCACCTGTGAACCGACCACCATGGTAAATTCTTACTATGAAAAACATGCAATCATTCTCTGCATTTGTACATGAAAAAAAATCAAAATAATTGCAAAAGGAACACAAATATGTAACCATTGTATGTTGATCATATTTTAAATTGTAGAACCACATGTCTCACACTATAATGGCAAAAGGAATCAAACATACAACCAATGTCTGCCAATGGAACACAAACCACTCATTCTCTATTATTGGACCATATGTCAAACACTAAATAAATACTCCATGACACTACCATGACATTTTAACATTATTGAGGAAGATAAACTATGTATTTTGTGTGAATGAACCACACATCCCCCTCAACTGTCTACAAACGGACCACAAATATAACCCTAAATATACACCCGATGACTATTTCACACCATTTAAGAATTCTAATATAGACAAACTACTCAATAAACTTCAATATTATAGAGGATTGTGGATTATTACTATATAGCAAGTATGGATCGATGTATTCATTCTCTGGTCGAACTACCCAACTTATTTCTTCTTTTTCTTGGATTGATTTAACTTTGTATTGTAACGCAATGGTCGATCAATGATGCGAAATTCTTATGATGTTGTTGAAAAATTGATTTGTGAAGAAACAAATTGAGATTTTGAGGGTTTCAGACAATTTTGATTTGCGAAGAAAAGTTGATTTGCAAAGAAAAAGTCAATTTTTTGCAATTTACGGTGTTTGGTTACTTTTTGGGGGTTTTATGATTTTATCTCTTGTTTGTGTTGTGCGGATGAATTTTCCCTCTAAAAAGTTGAAATACGTCTCCACTAATAGATCAATTGGACAGAATGATCGGAAGTCGCAAGCTAAAGGGTGACCTTTTTGGCTACTTTAAAAGTTGAGTGACCAAAAGGCGGATCAAAAAAAAGTTTAAAAGGAAATAACTCTTGTTTTCTAAAAAGATAATGCCACATGCGGTCAAACAAATAAAGAATATAACCCATCAATAAAATCTTCTTCGCTCTAACTTGGAAATTGCATAAAAGTGATAAGGAAAGAGTTGCTTTCCAAAACCACTTTATTTCTTCTTCTTTCCAAACTTTACTTGCTAAAGCAATCATCTCTTCTCAAGAATTCTTCAATGCATCAATGATTTTCAAATATGATCAAGAAAATCTCTCTTTCGAAGTTTCGCTCATTGCAATCTTCAAAAGGTGTCAAAGTCTTCCAAATTGCTCTTGTTCCTTTTCCATGTAAATTGGTCATTTTACCAATCACCTTAATTCCTATAAATAGACATTCAATTATGTGCAATTCCATTAAAATTAAACCGTATAGAACTCCAAAATATATAACGAATATTACATCTATTAGTATATCAATTTGTTCTATGGTGCACCATGCACGAACATTGGTAAAGGGCACTCAACTACTAAAAAGTGAAATGATAGATTTGAAATCGTGACTTGATATGAAGATTAAAAATGCCAATAGATCTTCTGTATTACTTTTGTATATCATTTCTTATAACACTCTATAAGATTTTGATACGTGTATAATCACTTATCCCTTAGGGTTCACTAATCACTTGATGATAGGGTTTTAGTTTTATCTAAAAGGACACGTGTTATATTTATAGAAAGTGTTATACAGAGTAATACACTAAATGGTACAGAAAATCCAAATTCATTAAAAACTCTCACTACTACAGAATTCACTTTCTAAAACGGTTAAAAGTAGTTATTTAAAACGGGTTTTAGATTTTCCAAACCGTTTTAGATATGGGCGGACTAGAAAGTCCTACATTTTTTAAAATGGTTAAGAACCGTTCTTAAAAGTCTGTTTTCTAACAAGGTTGATGAACTGTTCTTAAAAGTCTATTTTTTAACACACCCAAATTTCTGCACACCCAAATTTCTAGATTCTGAATGTTTTAGCATAAGTGTTCATGAAGATTAATGATAGATGAATGGAACAATATAAACTCAAAATTAAGAAAAAAGTCACTTGCAAATTAACATGTCCAAAACTGCAGAATGGTAGATACATTCAAGACATCCAACCTTCTTTTTCAACCTTTAATTGGAATACATTAAATATTTGAACTAAGCATTGAGCATCTGCAGCTGCATACTTCTTTTGCTCTTCGCTAAGAGGACGATGTGACCAATCACTACATTGAAGTTCCTAAAGAATATGAATACCATATCGTGAATTTCCGTGTAGATGGTCAAACACATCATTATCAATTACAAGTAAAGATACGCATGAAGAAAGTCCAAACCTTTGAAAAAGAAACACCCAACACTTCTTGGCAAATGGTTGCCAAGCTCTTGGTTTGTTTTGGTAACTTTCTGGTGATGTGTTTTTGCCGTGTAAAGCTCTAGTCCATGGACAGCACTCACAAATCATCTAGTTCATCAACAGCATGACCATAAAGTACATGACTAACAACAAATCAGAATCCAATAAAACAAAGTTCAGACAAGCTAATTCCCTTCAAGAATTTTAAATCTGAATCGTTTAAAAGAGCAATCGACATAGACTTCACATTCAGTAATTAAATAGCAGCAGAAACCAATTACTGAATCGTTTTGAAGCAGAAGCAGAAGTCTTTCGGCCGGAAAGGACTTTCTGCAATGAACTCGGCTTCCTCGAGCAACCTGGAAGGCTTTGGCACTTGGTCGTAAAGATATAACCTTTGGAGCAATCGGAACAAAAAATAAGTCGGCGAAGATCGGAGGTCTCTTCGTCTTGAGCCCAAAAATACCGCAAAAACTGAGAAAATACAAAGATTGTGGCTTTGACGAGGGAAAGAAAAAGAACAAAATATGGTGTTAAAAAAAATAAAACTCGACATTCTCAGTGGAGAGAGTCGGCAGAGAAAGGGGAAGGAGAGCGGCAGAGAAAAGTGTGAAGATAAAGATGAGAAAAAAATTTCAGTTTTCTAACACGGTTACACGCTAACCGTACTAAATAATTTAAAATTTCAGTTTTCTAGAACGGTTAAACTCTTAACCGTGTTAGAAAACTGAAATTTTCTAAAACGGTTAGTTAGAAACCGTTCTTAAAACGGAGATGATAACAGTTTCTAAAACGGTTGTCTCCCGAACCGTTTTAAAAACTGACATCAAGAGACTTTCTAACACGGTTACAATGTAACCGTTTTAGAAAGTTTGCGTTTTCCTAATTCTTATTACAAAAATGCCACCGCCCCAATTATCTAAAACGGGTTATTAATAACCGTTTTAAATAGACCGTTTTAAATTATATATTCTGTAGTAGTGGATCTTTACTAAATATGAGAAATGAGATTTGAAATTGTAAGTTAATATGAAGATTAAAAACTTTTTACAATAGATGAAAAATAAGATTCAAATCCATGACCTAATATAGATATTAAAACCCTTTAGTATGGCCGAGAAATTATATTTGAATTTACGACTTAATATAGGAAATAAAACGCTATACTATTGGTTAGAAAATATATTTAAATCTATGGGGATTATAACCCTTTACTAAGGGTGAGAAATGATATTTGAATGGGTAAATGACCTCAATAGTCCCTTAATTTGGAGGTTGGTTACATTTTGTTCCCATTCTTCAAAAAAATTTCCTTATAGTCCTTCAAGTTGAATTTTATAATGTGAACAGTGTATACATATACTGAAGTTTGGGGCAATGGATGGGAAATAAATTGTAATGGGTCTTCTTATGAGAAAATTGAAAGAAAAATAAAAAAAATATATAGCTTGATTGCAATTTCGAAAACATAATCCAATAAGCAAAATAAAAATCTATTATTATCCATCTTTTCTTGGCTCTAATCTTCTTCGTCTCTCCATCAAACCACCATCGTTTATAGTTCAATCTAATGCTTAATCCATCTTTTAATTTTCATCAACAAATCTACCAAATCAAAACTCGCCAATTCACCATCACCACCAATATTAATCCATGACACATAGCAAAAATCTAAATAGGTATGTTAATTAATTGAATGAAAAATAGAATAAGAACCGTTCACATTACAAAACCTAAGTTGAGAGACTATTGAGGTTATTTACCCTAAGAAATGCATGTCACATAGCAAACAACCATACAGATCTGTTAATTAATTTAAGATAATTTGAGGTTTTCCGATTGTTGTATATTGTCAAGCCTCCCCACTCATGTAGAAATAGGAACAATTACTTAAGGATTATGTAAATGCGCATATGAAGATGGCATTCATTAAATTGGCATAAGGTTTTTTGGCAAACAAGGAACGATCATAATTGGAAGCAGGAATCAATTAAATCAATCTATGCAAGGAAGATTGATTTGGAGATTAATGCTATCTTGATAATTATGGGACTTATCTTGGTATTTTTGATAATTATCATTGGAGGATTATCTTTGGAAAAGATAAGCATTGAAGGCACATTGTTTCCATCTTTTTATGGGATTTATATGGAAGTAATCTTGGAGATAAACATGGAAGGATTTTGTGCACTCTATAAGGATCGTTCCTACCGCACGGTTTTCTGTGTGGAGAGTTGATTATTTCTTTCGGTCTTTCACAAGACTGTGAACACACTTCTTTGGTGGAGATATTTGATCAAAGTGTGTTGGCTGAAGCATATTAATGCAATATTATTGAAGATGCAATCCTTGTATTCTTTGTTATAATTCAGCCTCGGTAGGAGGTTGCTAAGGAGCTCGGGACAGTTCAAACTGGGCAAGGGGATCTTGCGTTAACCACAGATTCCGGGTGGAGTCGCCATTGACAAGGGGTTCTTGTCTTTATTGTGGGCAAGGGGATCTTGCATTAACCACAGATTTTGGGAGGAATCAACACAAGTCGAGGGGAGCTCGCACAATCTTATTCACACGAGAAGTTAGGAAGAGGCGGTAACAAAGATAAGATGGTGTCTTACTTTGTGTCAGACCGAGTATCTTGTAACTTGTGAACTTAGTGGATTGTTTTTCCTGGGCGTGGCCCCACAGACGTAGGCAATTACCGAACTGCGTTACCAACCTCCTGTCTCTTTACTTTCCGCATCTTAAATTTTGTCCATTACTATTTTTATTAACGGTGTCACATCTAGTGTTCCACCTCACTAGGACACTACGCATCTAACCTTGATCTTTCAATTGGTATCAGAGAGGGTCGTCTTTGTTTCTTATGCGGGATCCGCAGGACTTGATCTTGGTTTTGTGCGATGGACTCTATGAAGGAAGGAGGTTCAACAACGCGTCCACCTTTATTGGACGGGAGCAATTATGCTTATTGGAAGGCAAGAATGAGAGCCTTCATCAAAGCTATCGATGAGAAAGCTTGGAAATCAATTTTGACAAGATGGAATCCCCTAGTGATTACCACAGATGGTGTTGAGTCTCTCAAGCCAGAAGAAAATTGGTCTACTACTGAAGATGCCTTAGCAAATAGTAATTCAAAGGCTCTTAATGCTATTTTCAACGGCATTGATCCAGATCAGTTTAGACTTATTTCTACGTGTGTGTCAGCCAAGAAGGTTCGAGAAATTCTTCAAACTACATATGAAGGAACGACAGTTGTAAAGTTATCAAAGATACAGATGATCACTACAAGATTTGAGAGCTTAAGGATGCATGAAGACGAGAGTATTACTGAATTCAATGCCAAGCTCTGTGACATTGCCAATGAGGCGTTTGCTCTTGGGGAGAGTTTTTCTGAAGAAAAACTTATGAGGAAAACTCTACGATCTTTGCCTCAACGTTTTGCTTATAAAGTTAAGGCTATTGAAGAGGCAAAAGATGTCTCAAAAATGAAGCTGGAAGAACTGATGGGATCTCTTAGAACATTTGAGATGAATCTAGGAGTAGATTTGGAAGAAAAGAAAGTTAAAGAGATAGTCCTAAAAGCAGAGATGCAGAAGTCAGTTGACGGCGATGAAGATAACATTGAGGACTCGCTTGCATTATTATCGAAGAATCTTAGCAGAATCATGAAGAGATTTGGCAGAAATAATATAGGTGTCAAGCCTGGTGTCAGCAACTCTAAGAATGAATTGGCAAGCAATACAAAGTCCAGGGAAGAAAATCACTTATCTGATCAGGCATTCAAGAACATGGGAATTAAGTATAGAGAATGTGATGGTTTTGGGCATGTTCAGGCACACTGTGTAAATACATTGAGAAAGAAAAGGAATTCTCTCAACACAACATGGAGTGAAGATGATTCAGATAAAGAAGATGATCTTTAGAACAATCATGTGGCTGTTACTATGAAGACTGAACAATCAGATAATGGTGGGATCAAGAATGTTACACGCGGTGTCACTGAAACTGTATCTGTTTATAGTGATGAAGATGAAGACGATGTCACCGAAGAAGATATCCTTGTCGAATATAATAATCTTCATGGTAAATGGACAGAACTTATCAAAGTTAATCAGCATCTTCATACTCAAGTTAAGTGTCTACAAAGTGAAAAGCTTAATCTTCAGAACACTGCTGCTGATCTAGAAGCCAAACTGGAAGTAAGTCAGGAAGAAGTGAAGAATCTGACCAATGATCTAAATCACTTAAAGAAAGGAGTCAAAATGTTAAATTCTGGTTCTTCAAAACTGGATGAAATTCTTAAGACTGGGCAATCCAGTGGTGATCACTCTGGACTGGGATATAAGGGAGAAAGCTCAGTGTCACAAGCAGAGTCACAATCCGTGTCACAATCAGTGTCACTACCAGTGGATACTCCCAAAGTGAAGCAAGTTGCTGTGAATACTGCAAAGAACGCAAGAAGGACAAATCTTCATTATTCTTATCATGCTCCTAAATGAAGAGGTAACAGATTTATTCCCATTTGCCATTATTACAATCGTCGCGCGGTCATATTCGTCCTAGATGTTTCTTTTATCTTGCTGATTTGAGACAAAGTACTGCTAGAAAGTCTTCTTTTCGTAGGGACTCACAACAGAATCAGGTAGTGAAGTACAATTTAAGGTGCAACTTCACATATACCTCACTAAAGGCTGCCACAACTGATGAGTGGTACTTTGACAGTGCGTGTTCCAGACATATGACTGGTGATAAGAAGTTTTTGAAGAACATAGTGTCCGGAATATGGGAAAAGTAACATTTGGAAATGGTGTCACGGCTCGTATTATTAGAAAAGGTACTCTAGATGTGTCATGGCTACGAAAACTAGAGAATGTTCTTCTAGTAAATGGACTGAAGGCAAATCTGATCAGGATTAGTCATTTGTGTGATCAAGATTTGAATGTGAACTTCACTAAGGGAAAGTGTAAGGTAGTTGATCATAATAACATGTGCATCATGGAAGGAGTAAGATCTTCGGACAATTGTTACCTCATCTCTGCCTCACCTACGTGTCTTCGATCAAGCATAGAAGATTCTATCCTATGGCATCGAAAATTGGGTCATGTGAATATAAGGATGCTGCAGAAACTTGTCTCTAAGGGAGCTGTCTGTGGGATTCTAATGCTGAAGTTCGATGAAGAAAGAGTGTGTGGACCATGTCAGATTGGGAAACAAACAAGGGTGTCACACCCGAAGTCTCAGACACTAGGGACAAATCGTGTGGTAGAACTGCTTCATATGGATTTGATGGGTCCTATGTCTGTAGAGAGTATTGGAGGAAAACGTTATGCATATGTGACAGTTGATGATTTCTCTCGATATACTTGGGTGGAATTTCTTAGAGAAAAATCCGACACATTTGATGCTTTCAAGGCATTGTGTATACGTCTTCAGCGTGAAAAGGGTTGTGCTATTATGAAGATTGTACGGATTCGTAGTGACCATGGAAGAGAATTTGAGAACTCAGATTTCTCGGATTTCTGTAATTAGCATGGAATAGCTCATGAATTCTCTGCACCTAAAACTCAGTAAAACGGAGTCGTGGAGAGAAAGAATCGGACTATAGTAGAGATGTCACGTGTAATGTTATACGAAAAGAATATTCCACAAAAATTCTTGGTTGAAGCTATGAACACAGCTTGTTATACTATAAATCGAGTATATCTTCGTGGAGGAACTGAAAAGAAGTCCTATGAAATATGGAAATGTAGAACTCCAATTGTTAGCGATTTTCATCTGTTTGGTAGTACTTGTTATGTGTTAAATGACAGGGAATATAAAGGAAAGCTCGATCGCAAGAGTGATGAAGTTACTTTTCTTGGTTATGCTGTTAATAGTCGAGCTTATCGAGTTTACAACAAAAGAACTCGAACTGTAATGGAATCTATAAATGTTCAAGTCGATGACTCACTGAAAGTAACTGCTGTTTCTCATGAAGATGTTACGGAATCTTTACATGAAGTAAGTTCCAGTGTTCCAGGGAGTGTTCCACTCAGTGTCACAAGTGGTGTCACAGATCAAAGTATCGAGGATGGTACTGTGGAAGATGTCCTCTCACCTCGCAGGCAGACATCCACTCGTGTTCAGAAGAATCACCCTACTGAGAAAGTTATTGGAAATTTGGATGATGGTGTTCGAATGAGAGAAAAACCTAGAGTGAACTATCGAGATATAATTCAAATGGCATGTTTTACTTCATCTATTGAGCCCAAAAATGTGAAAGAAGCCTTACTCGATGAGTATTGGGTTGGTGCTATGCAAGAAGAACTTGGTCAATTCACTCGCAATCAAGTTTGGGATCTAGTTACGTGCCCCCTAATGTGAATGTCATTGGCATGAAATGGATATACAAGAACAAGAGTGATGAGCATAGAAATATCACTCGCAACAAGGCTCGATTAGTTGCACAGGGGTATACACAAATTGAAGGAGTTGACTTTGATGAGACTTTTGCTCCGGTTGCTTGCCTTGAGTTTATTCGGTTATTGCTAGCCATTGCATGTGTGTTGCAATTCAAATTGTATCAAATGAATGTAAAAAGTGTTTTCCTCAATGGTCTTCTTAATGAGGAGGTATATGTTGCTTAACCAAAGGGTTTTGAAGACCCTCATAATCCCGAACATGTCTACAAGTTGAAGAAGGAGTTATACGGGCTCAAACAAGCTCCTCGAGCTTGGTACGAAAGACTCACGGAGTATTTATTGTCCAAGGGATATGAGCGAGGGGGAGTAGATAAAACCCTTTTCATTCGCCATGTTAAAGGTCAGTTTTTACTTGCACAAATATATGTCGATGACATAGTGTTTGGGTCAATGTCACAGGCGATGGGAGACGAATTTGTTGCTCAAATGACTGAGGAAATTGAGATGAGTATGGTTGGTGAACTTAATTACTTTCTTAGACTTCAAATTCAGCAACGCAATGATGGTATTTTCATTCGTCAAAGCAAGTATGTCAAGAATTTGCTGAAGAAGTTTGAATTGGAGAATGCTTGTCCAAGGCGCACACTTATGGGAACTCATGAGAAGATATCTAAAGATGAGAAAGGAACTCCTATTGATGCAAGTCTATACAGGAGTATGATTGGTAGTCCCTTGTACCTAACAGCTAGTCGTCCAGATATCTGCTACAGTGTTGGTTCATGTGCTCGATTTCAGGCAAATTCGCGCGAGTCACACCTGGTGTCAGTGAAGCGAATTCTCAAATATGTTAGTGGGACAACTGACTATAGGATCTGGTATTCCTTTGATACAAATACCAATTTAGTTGGTTATTGCGACGCAGACTAGGCTGGAAGTTTATATGATCGAAAAAGCACTTCTGGTAGATGTTTCTATTTAGGGAACAATTTGGTGTCATAGTTCAGCAAGAAGCAAAACTCTATTTCTCTGTTTGCTGTGGAGGCAGAATATATTGCAGCTGGTAGTTGCTGTGCTCAGCTTCTTTGGATGAAGCAAATGTTAAAAGATTATGGTGTCACGCAGGATGTCATGACACTCTACTGTGACAATATGAGTGCTATCAATATTTCTAAGAATCCTGTTCAGCATTCTCGAACAAAGCACATTGATATTCGACATCATTTTATTAGATCCCTTGTGGAAGATAAAATTATTGCTTTGGAACATATGGTGATAGAAAAACAAATTGCTGATATTTTCACCAAAGCTTTGGATGGAGCAAGGTTTGAAGAACTAAGGTCTGCCCTAGGCCTTTGTGTCATATGAAGAGGTTCTTCAAGTGTTGTAAGTTTTATTTTTTTGTATTGTAATTGTATTTACAACAATAAAAAAATGAAAAACACAAAAATATGGTAGAATAGCTGTTTTGTCTTTTCTGCTTTCCCGCCACATGCTTTTAGGCGAATTTGTAGTTGTAGATTTCGTGTTTTGTCGATTTTAATCGTCAGCACCGCAAGTGACACGTGGCTTTTGGGATTCCTCGGCTGAATATATGGAATTGAAGAGTTGATCTCGGTTACGTAAACTCTGACTGCAATAATTTTGGCACTTATTTCTCTTTTTGATATTTCAAGGATTTTTGGTTTTCTGAGTATCTACTACCCAAAGTGTTGGACTATTCTCAGCCGTCTTCATCAGTGTGCACATAATCAAAGCCTCTAAGATTTTTCGTGAGTCAAGCGATCCAAAATTCTCAAGATGTCGCAATCAGGGTCTTTATCTCGGGCTAGAAAGATTGTTGAAACTATGGATGATGATGAAGTTCATGTAGTTGTCACCCCTGCATCTCCAAGTTCGTCAAGTGAAGATGGTAATACTTCTCACTCAAATGAGAAGTCTTCAAGTTCTGAGGTTGACTTGTCATCAGAAGTGGAGATGGCCACTCCCATTTAATCAATAGATCCATCCGGTGTGAGAACTAGGTTTGGACAAGCAAGTGGTGGACAATTTAAGACAAGTGTTGTACCTCTTAAAGCACCTGATGTTTCTAAGGTTACCATGGAGCCTCAGAGAAAGAGATTTCGAATTATGGATGAAGGTTCTTCAGATGATGCTTGGATTGGAGAAGAAGAAGATGTCAAGGGGGATGTCCCATCTGATGATGATGATCAGAGTCTTTCCGATCCAGATCCTGTTCAGTCCCCAAAGCCAAAGCGCCAGAAGAGTACTCCGGTTTCCGAATCTCAACGAGTCACTCGCTCAAAGGCAATGTCAAAGGGAAAGTCACCTGCTGCTGCAAGTAAGTCATCAGATCTCTCTGTCAATCTGGATGATTTTAAGTCTGAATATAATGCTGGTTTATGGAGTAGAGTCTCTAGGAGGAATATTTGGAATGAAAGAATATTCATGATGGTGATTTCAAAGATTGCCAAAAACTTGTTGATCAATTGATTAGCCAAGGTTTAGGGAGGACAATTAAGGGGATTAAGCCCTATGTCAGGAGAGTGGTACAATAGTTATACTGTAATTTGGACTCTACTGTGAAAGATGTTGAACATCCCGACGGTGGTCTTGTGTATATAAGGGGTAAGCTGTTTAAATTTTCTCCGGATGTGATTAATACCTATCTAGGTAGCCACTGGGCTAATGTGGCAGATTTCAGCTCTAACTATAGCATGATAATCACTGATATCACTGGCGGTGTCAGACGGTATGGCCGAGAGGAAAAGACTTTCCTGCCTCTCAGTTGTCTGTTAAATATGCAATTCTTCACAAAATTACAATGAGAAATTGGCTACCCATGTCTCATGGAACTAGAGTCAATAAGTCTATGGCAACCTTGCTGTTTAAGATTGGAAATTTTGTTGAATTTGATGTTGGACAATTCTTATTTGACCAGATTATAAAGCATGCAGACTGCAAAAATAAAAGGATAGCATATTCTTTTCCATGCTTGATTTATGCTATTTTGTCCTCTCAACATTCGGTCATTCGCGCAAGGGAGATTTGGAGACAGATAAGGAAGAAATCAGGATCAGTTACAAGTTGCTGAAGGGAGACCATGTCAATGACATGGAAGATGTCTCAGATGGTGTCTCTGACACAGAAGAGCTTGGTAACACTGTGTTGCTATCACGCACCATTAAGGTGCTGGAGGATGAGTTGAAAGCTTTGATGGCTCAGCAAACTGACATTGAGAAGAGAAGGAAGGAAGTCTCCTTGATACTTGATGATTTGGTAGCTTTAAAGGCTGTTAAGAATGTTACAGCTGAAGCTGCTGAAAGGAAGAAGAAATTTGATGCCCAGGCAACAACTGCAGCAGATGATGTCCCTGGATCTTCAGATGTCCCATCTGATGTCACTCCAGATGTTACTACAGGTATACTTCAAAATTTATCTCCTATTTTTACAGAGTCTGAAATGGATCCAGGCAATCCTATCATTGAAGAACATGTTCATTCTGATTCTGCTGAGGATGCTGTTGCAAAGGACACTCCTGTTCCTTTTGCTGTTTCTGGTGAAGGCACTTCTGATGTCACTCCTGGTGTCACGTCTGGTGTCACTGATAGTCATACCCATTCCAGCGCCCAATCTGGTGGGTTTGATGCTGGTAAAGTTTATAATATTCCAGAAGCTACTGCTGGTGTTCAGTTGCTAGCAGACTCAGTTGGCCTTGTGCCTTATGATGAGGAGGATTCTGATTGATATAACTCTGATATTTGGTTATTTTACTCTTAAGATAATATGTTATGTTTTATTGTTGTTTTTTGTGCCCTTTTGTCTTTTTGTGGCAAAAAGAGGGAGTAATTTTGGATTTTGTTTTGTAATCCCTAAAATAATGTATGCTGGGAATCTTGGTGTCTTTTGTTGTGTCATGTACAATGTCTTGTGCAGTGATGTTTCTTAAGAATCTTGGTGTCTTTTGCTGTGTTTCATGCACGATGTCTTGTGCAGAGATGTTTCTTTACTAAGTTCATGTTCAGGGGGAGTTTACAAGATCTTTCGATTCAGCATATAGGGGGAGTTTGGATTTTAACAAAAAATGCCAAAGGGGAGATTGTAAATGCGCATATGAAGATGGCATTCATTAAATTGGCATAAGGTTTTTTGGCAAACAAGGAACGATCATAATTGGAAGTAGGAATCAATTAAATCAATCTATGCAAGGAAGATTGATTTGGAGATTAATGCTATCTTGATAATTATGGGACTTATCTTGGTATTTTTGGTAATTATCATTGGAGGATTATCTTTGGAAAAGATAAGCATTGAAGGCACATTGTTTCCATCTTTCTATGGGATTTATATGGAAGTAATCTTGGAGATAAACATGGAAGGATTTTGTGCACTCTATAAGGATCGTTCCTACCGCACGGTTTTCTGTGTGGAGAGTTGATTATTTCTTTCGGTCTTTCACAAGACTGTGAACACACTTCTTTGGTGGAGATCTTGATCAAAGTGTGTTGGCTGAAGCATCTTAATGCAATATTATTGAAAATGCAATCCTTGTATTCTTTGTTATAATTCAGCCTCGGGATGAGGTTGCTAAGGAGCTCGGGAGAGTTCAAACGTGGGAAAGGGTATCTTGCGTTAACCACGGATTCCGGGAGGAGTCGCCATTGACAAGGGGATCTTGTCTTCATTGTGGGCAATGGGATCTTGCATTAACCACAGATTCCGGGAGGAATCAACACAAGTCGAGGGGAGCTCGCACAATCTTGTTCACACGAGAAGTTAGGAAGAGGCGGTAACAAAGATAAGATGGTATCTTACATTGTGGTAGACCGAGTGTCTTGTAACTTGTGAACTTAGTGGACTGTTTTTCCTGGGCATGGCCCGGCAGACGTAGGCAATTGCCGAACAGCGTTACGAACCTCCTGTCTCTTTACTTTCTGCATCTTAAATTTTGTCCATTACTGTTTTTATTAACGGTGTCACATCTAGTGTTCTACCACACTAGGACACTACGCATCTAACCTTGATCTTTCAGATTATATTTTGGTTAGGAAGCTTGGGAGGTTGGATATAACATGAATGTTAGCTTTTGTGGCATTCATTTGATCCCCAGAATCTCAAAATCCACACATATGTAAAGGAGAAAGTTCTTCTCATTTACTTTTTGTTTAAGACTTATTGTAAAGGAGTAGCTAGTATTCCTACCTTAATTGCGTTAACTTCTGAAATGGTGGTTAGGGTATATCTGCCACCCACCTTTTGTGTTTAATAAAGAGACTTGTGTGTGGCGAACCCCCCCTCGAGGATGAGGTTATTCCAAAAAAAATAATTGGATGAAAAATAGAATAAGAATCGTTCATATTACAAAATCTAAATTGAAGGATTATAATGAAACTTTTTTAAAGGATGATGACCGAAACGTAACTAATCCCCAAGTTGAGAGACTATTGAGGGTGTTTACCCTATAGTATATAGCAAACAGCCAAACAGATCTGTTAATTAATTGGATGTAAAATACAATAAAATCGTTCACATTATGAAATCCAAGTTGAAGGACTATAATAAAACTTTTCAAGAATGGGTACCAAAATGTAACAAACCCCTAAGTTGATGGACTATTGTCCAATTTGACTACAACCTAATATGAGAATTAAAAATGACAATGGATCCTCTATATCACTTTTGTATATCACTTACTGTACCACTCTATATGATTTTGACACGTGTGTTTAACACTTATCTCTTATGGTTCGCTAACCACTTGATTGGGGTTTAGTATTATCTAAAGGGAGTTGTTATTGCCAGAGAAAATAATAGCATCTAAAGAAACAAATTATTCAATTTTCTAATTTATCCTTAATAAATCAACTCATTATCTTTCTCTCTCCACCTTATCATCATAGCTTATCTATTATTTCTAACATATTTCCTTTGAACTTCTAGTTTATTTCTCTTTTATATGATTTTTTCCCAAATTTTTATTAATATCATATTTTTTTCACTCAAGCTTATATTTTAAAAAATCATATAACATAGTCAAAAATTAGTTTCCAATCAGAAAAATTAATTTTCAATTGTATTTAAAATTGATGTTTCATATTCAGTGTAAAACTAGAAAAAGGAATTAGTTCAAATTTTTTTATTAATAAGAAAATAATACCAAGAAAAAAACAAGTTAAAAGTTTTTGTTTAAAATTTTCACTCACACGGCGACTGAAAATTTAGAAACTAAAAGAGTTAGCTTGTTTCAATGTATTATGAGCAAATTAATATTTCAGAATGTTAATAGATCACAAGAAAAAAATACCTTAAAGAATAAATAGAAGTGAATATATTCATCCAAATTTCAAAGTAAAATTTGTTGTCATTTATTGCGAAAATTTATGGATTAAGCTGTAAGATAAAAAATACACAAGGGATCAAGATTTTTTTATTATAAATAGGGTTAATTACCAAGAACCCCCATCTGGTTTGCCGATTTTTTGTATAACCCCCATGTGTTGTTAAAATATACCAACAACCCCTATGTGCTTTGGTTTCAATTGTAAAGTGGACGGAAAAGCTGTCTGTCAACGAAAATTGAATCATACGCGCCCTAATTGCAAGTGTGATTATCACAAACTTATTAAATGGTTGTACATTCCCTAAATTACCCTTATTTGACTTTTTAAAGGCATACTATCCTCCTTTGTACTTATCCTTTTTTTCTCTTTCCACTCATTAATCTCTTTTTTTTTTCTTTCTTTCACGTTTAGTTTTTATTCTTCATTTTAATTAAATTAAATTCAATAAATCTACACTTTAGTTCTAATAATAAATTAAGCTCAATCTAAATATAGATTATTATTCATAATTATTTAGATTAAAATGAATTTATAGATTAAAACAAACTTTTTTTTAATCGTTGCATTTGATTTTTTTTTTCTCATTCAAGGTCTTCTTTTTAATTTCTTTTTTTGCAAGTGATGATTTTTCTCTTTCTTTTCTTTATTTTTTTTCTCTTTTCCTTTTGTTTTTTTTAACAAGAATTAGCTTCTTATATTCAGAAAGGCCACTTGTAATATGCAAACCTCATTGTCTTTTGTACACAATGTTAACACCAAAATTTTTTCATCATGGTAAACTCTGATGACACTTCAAGCCACCACTGCTTCAGTATTTAAGAACAAAATTAATGTCATCCAAAACTGCTGCATCGATCAATATTAATAATTGCATAAATAAGCGCACGACTGAAGACCTGCTTATCGAAGAGTCTCCAGTTTCTACTTTTCACCAAAATTTCAAGGAGCTTAAACTGTTTATCGGATTCTTCACCAGAAAAATTTTCACCAGAAATTTTCCTCTTTTCTTTTTACTTTCCTCCACTATCGGATTCTTCCATTGTCATCTTCTCCAAAATTAGTTTTCCTGTAAAACTAGTATTTTAACAAAATTAAACTTCACACACAAAACAATTTCAATTCAAACACTAACCATAGATTCAATTCAGAAATAATCCAATTAAAAATACCACAAACCAATTTCAATTCGGATAAGAATTAATAATCAAAACCCAAAAAAAAATCAACCTTAGTTGACTGTATTTTCACAAACCCACATATACCAAGCACCCTCACGATCCTGCAATTCATCATCACTACTTCGTACAACTACAAACTCCAACCATCGCCACCACTTTTACCACCATCATCTACTCATTCCTTCTTCGCTCCCTTATACCTGCTCCGCCAACTACAAGACACCTTTCAAATGGCCACAGAGCAGAGATTATACATGGTATGTCAACATTCCCTACAAACATCTCAGCGTTGAGAAAGCAAATCAGAACTGGATCCAATACGAGGTGATAAGAGTGGGCAGGTAGTTGATTGCTATTACCCAACAACTTCCCCTCTCATAATCGAGGTAATACGTTGTTTTTACTAACTTCCTAATCTTCTTTAGTTTTCAGTTCTTGACATAAAACAAAAAGAAAACTCGTCATCGGATTTAATGGAGTTAGGGCAACTCAATATGAGAGTAAGGAAAATAGATTGAGGATTGAGAAAAAAGTTTGAACAAGAGGACGAAGAAGAATAAAAAAAAATAACGAAAATAAAAAATAAGAAGAAGAGAAGTGGGAAAGAGGATTGAGGATTGAGAAATAAGGTTGATTGACGAAGATTTGTTTGCAGTAATAAAGAAATATGAAAGAAAGACAAAATAAATGAGGAGAAGTAATTTAAGGAAAGAAGAAAATAGAGAAAAAAAATGAAAGACGGATGAAATAGAAATAAGAAATAAAGAATATTGCTTTAAGTTTATCTTTTTACCTTAAAAGTATAATGTTTTAAACTGTGGCCCCAAAACTTTAATTATTGAAAGGGCTAATACTTGGATTTGAAAATAAAGAAGAGGGTATTTTTGGAAATTTTAACAGTGCCGTTAGTGCATCCGATTTCCGTCCACTTTACAATTGAAACCAAAAACACATAGGGGTTGTTGTTATATTTTAACAACACATGGGGGTTATACAAAAAATCGGCAAACCACATGGGGGTTCTTGGTAATTAACCCTCATAAATATGGTAGTGGTGTCGTCATGTTAAGTTTTAAGTTAAGCGAACTTTTTTAATAAAATATTAGTTTGAACATTGTCATTAGAAACAAAAACAATAGTTTATATTAGCTCCTAAATGTTTATGTGTTAGTATTTTAGCAAAAAGTATAGTTTGCCTTGGATAGGATTTTTTTTCAGTTTTATAGTTGAATTTTTTTCTTTTGAGATTTATTATAAGAAACAAATATTTTGGAGGTGTATTATATTGGAGAATTTTTATTAATAAAATTTTAAAATTCAAATTTGAATTAATATTTAATGAGTTTATTTTGGTAAAAAAAATTGTGTTAGGAAGAATTTTTATTATTAAAAATTTAGAAGTCAAATTTAAATATAATAATTTATTTATAAAAAATATAAAAAATACTGTAGCAAATATAATTATTGTTACATTGTTTTTTATTTTAAAAATTTTGGCAAAAAAATAGACAAAACATTTAAGTCAATTTGAATTTGTGAAATAAAACACTAAAACAACTTTAAACAATCGAAACCTAAATTTTTTGAAGCATATATTGACAAATATTTTATAATTTGATTGGGAGGACAATAAAACGTATTAATAAAAATAATTGTTATTTTATTTTTATATGATTTTTTTAATATAGAGTGAAATAAGTGTTATATTAATAAAAATTTGGAAAGAAAATTTGTATAAAAGAGAAAGAAAATAGAAGTTAAAAGGAAATATGCTAGAAATAATGGATAAGCTAAGCTATAATGGTATGGTGAAGAGAGAAAGATAAGGAGTTGATTAATCAATGATAAATTAGAATATTAAGTAATTTTTTGCTTTGTATGCTAATACTTGCTCTGGCAATAACATCTTCATTATCTAAAAGTACACTTGTTATATTTATATAGAGTAATGCAGAAAGTGATACACTAAATGTACATAATATCCAAAGCCATTAAAAACTCTTTACAATGGATACAACTTGAAAGGTCTTTTCTTTGATTGTTTAGATGCCTAAACTAATCATTCACCTGCTAGCTGCTGGTCCATTTTCTTTTCAAGAATTGGAAGTTTAGCTCAATTAGTACACCATATGATTTGCTTAACATACTAATCTTCTTTGCAATGTTAAATATGCAATCAAATTCCATTACTTCTTCGACTATCTTAACCGTGGAACTGCCCATACAAATGAATTGAAAGCAAAAAAAAAAAAAACGTTAATTGCAAAAAATACCATTGAACTATGATTCAATTGCAAAATATTGGCTAAGCTTTTAATTTTAGCACTTACCACCCTAAATAATTATGTTTTTGCAATATTTAACATTTTGCTAGACATTATATTGTGAAAAGATTGAATCAACCTTTATAAATATTAATTGGCCAAATACCCTTATTTTGTTGTCTTTATTTTCCATAACACAATTTAAATTGAATAACTTTTTTCCAACATTTAAACTCCTTCTCTTTTCAAAACTCGATTTAATTGAATAACTTTTTTCTAACATTAAAACTCTTTTCTTTCCAAAACTTTTATTCACTACTACAAAAATCACTTTCTAAAACGGTTATTATGAATTATTTAAAACGAGTTTTTGATTTTCCTAACCGTTTTAGATATGGGCGTTCTAGAAAGTCCTACATTTTTTTAAAACGGTTAACAAAACCGTTCTTAATACTGTTTTTACAACGGTTTAATAACCGTTCTTAATACCAGTTGCAAAGCACCATTTCTGGTTCCCCCTACACCACAGGAAACCACATCAACAATAGAAGCTTTGCCGACCATACATGAAAAGATCACAATGAATATTAATTCACTCATAAAAACACACGACTGATTTTAATATTTAACAACATCACAAATTAGATCCCATCGCATCACTGATAGGAATATGTTCATATAAAACAAAATCAAAAATTAATACAAATTAATTAGATGGGAGATGGGATTCCATTGCAGTGCTGATATGAATATGTTCATATCAAAAAACACACAACCATCATGCCCATATGAATATCTAAAAACACACCAAATTAGATAAACACAGCAAAATTACATAGATACCATCACCAACACAGCAACAATTATTAATCCTTATCAACTTCATTAGATCTTCCCCTCGCCCCGATCTTGATCTGCCTCTCGTTCTCCCTCTCATTCTGCCTCTTCCTCTCCCTCACGTTATACCTCTCAGTCAGCTCCAGCCACCGATCGGAAATCAGGCGTCACATCCGCCAAACTGAAAATTGAAAATACAAAAATTAAGACCGTCATATATAAGGGGGTAAAACAAAGAAAAACAATTTTTTGAAGTCATACAAGCTCCCAAATCCATAACCTGCAGATATACTCAAACCTATGAGACCTGCAGACAAACGCTTTGCCCAAATAAAGGCAGGATCTTTGGTAGGATCATTGGCCATTGTGCTTTTTATAATCTCCGAAGAAAGGCGGACGGAGAATCTCAACACAGGCGGAAGAAAGCAGCGAGGGGCAGCTAGGGCTTTCTTTTATCTTTTAAACAAATCGGTTCTGTATAAAGTAAAAACACACAATAAAGCCATTCAGAAACACATCGATCTATATATATATAGATCTGTTCTACTGAGGGAGATTTTTATCGGTACATTTTCTAAAACGGTTAGTTAGAAACCGTTTTTAAAACGGAGATCAAGAGACTTTCTAACACGGTTGTCTCCTGAACCGTTTTAGAAACTGACATCAAGAGACTTTCTAACACGGTTATAATGTAACTGTTTTAGAAAGTTTGCGTTTTCCTAATTCTTATTACAAAAATGCCACCGCCCCAATTATCTAAAACGGGTTATTAATAACCGTTTTAAATTATATATTCTGTAGTAGTGATTCCTCTGTCAAAACTTGTGTAAATTTTCTAAGAGAGAAAAAGTTTTAACATTGCGAAAAACTTATTGAATTGAATCAGTTTATTTAAAATAAAGACAATGTAATGAGGGTACTACGTAACTAACAACATTTATAAGGATTAATTTTGTCTTTTTACAATACAATTTATATTGAAATGTATTACATTGCAAAAAAAAAAATGTAAGAGTGGTAATCGAAGTGCTAAAATTAAAAGTTCACGGCTATTTTACAATCGAGTCATATATTCAAAGGTATATTTTTGTAATTAACGGTAATGGATCTTCTGTATCACTTTTGTATATCACTTCTTGTATCACTATATAAGATTTTGGCACGTGTACAATCACTTATCCCTCAGAGTTTACTAATCACTTGATAGGGTTTTAGTTTTATCTAAAATGACACACGCCATATATATAAGGAGTGATACACCGAGTGATACATTAAATGATACAGAATATCCAAAGCAGCAATTAACTCAAAAAGAAACAAAAAATAAGATTTTGGCAAGTGTACAATCACCTATCCCTCAATGTTCATTAATCACTTGATAGGGTTTTAGTTTTATCTAAAATGACACACATCACATTTATAGAAAGTGATACACCGAGTGATACATTAAATGATACAGAATATCCGAAGTAGCAATTAACTCAAGAAGAAACAAAAAATAATCAGTCATTAGATATGAAATTATATTTCGAACAGTTGAAATTGACAGCCTTCTGTTTCTAATACTGTGATTAGTTGACAAAGCTTTCTTTAATTTAATTTGTTCATTACCATTTATGACATCATTGATTGCGCATAGGCATAATAATAGGTGAATTAATTCAGCTCTCAATCATGGCGAAAAGAAAAGAAAAAATTGCACATCTCAATATATGGTCAAAGTCGGACTATCCTCAATATGTATATACCAAATTTGTTCAACTCTGCGTAATAATTCTTCCCCAGGTGCTTTCATGCACTAGTGAACCAATCACACTTGAAAAAGAATGCCATAAGAGAATCTTACTTGAAATTTTTTTTACCCAAGAATCATCTATAAATTGATACCCACACAAATGTTTTGGACAAACAAATTCAGCCTAATCAAGCAACAGTATAGAAAGCTAAACTTTTTCCAATTATTCCAAAAGAAATGGCGTCCAAAATCTCGATAATTCTTTGCATGGCGATTTTGTCCCTTATCCTACCATTGCCTGCTCATTGTGTTGATCCAACTCCATTGCAGGATTTTTGCGTAGCCGATTTGGAATCCCCTATAAATCTTAATGGCTTTCCTTGCAGAAAGCCTGCTGCTGTAACTTCAAAGGACTTCTTCTTTGATGGGCTGCAGCAAGTGGGACGAATTTTTGATACTCTAAATGTAAATCTCACCCAAGTAAATGTGGATGCCTTTCCAGCTTTGAACACTCTCGGAATGTCCATGAATCGGGTTGAATTCCTCCGTGGAGGACTCAACCCTCCACATACTCACCCTCGTGCAACTGAGTTATCTCTAGTTGTGGAGGGAAAACTTTTTGCTGGTTGGGTATCAACTGAACGTATTTTATATTGGAAAGTTCTTACTGCTGGAGAGTTGTTTGTGATTCCTCCTGGATTAGTGCACTTCCAACTTAATGTTGGCGAAGGAAATGCTCAGTTCTACGCTTTCTTTAACAGTCAGTTGCCAGGCATTCAGATTATGGCTCCAGCTCTCTTTGATTCCACACCTTTGATTCTTGATGAAGTGCTCGCTAAAGCTTTCAACGTGAATGATACGGTCATTGACCTCATCAAATCCAAAGGTCGCAATTCTGAATTAAGTTTTTATATTCTCAGCAATAAAGTTGGAGAACTTATATATACATTATGCAAGCCACATGAGAAATGGTGGCTATCTATATGTGTGTAACGTTTTTCTCAAAATGATCCAATAAATTGAATTTTGATGCTGTTTCTTATATGTATTATTACTTTTATAGTACTCCACCCGCAAGACATACCATTTGTCAATGATCTCAATCAATTATGTAATGTTTTTCATTCTTCTTTCCTCAAATTCAAATTTAAGCAAAATCTTTGAGATGTTTTTAGTTATTTTCTGACCTTCAAAGAGAAAGATAGATTCTGCATCGCCTATATATATTGAGCTAGTTCATTAATCTTCTTATGATTGCCACTGATCTCCTAAAAAATTAAAATATAGGTCTAAATTCCTTATCACGAAAGGCATCCAAATGTGTTACATCCAAAAAGATGTGGCCAAATGAATAAATAGTTGAATGTATCCATATATATGTCCCTATTGTTGGATTTTTAATTATATATTTATAACATACTTTCTGCTTCTATTGTTTGTGAAAATAGAAAAGTTTCTGCCTCGCTAGCCTCATATATATTCCTAGCAACACTGCTAGTTGTTGAATTTTTTATAGCATTCTGTGGGCTGATTAATTGAGTAATAGTGCGCACATTTTTCATGCAGCACAAATACATCCTCTATAAATTCCAAAAGATGTTTTACTTCTTAATTCTATTTTACACCGGACATGATATAATTATAGAAATGCAAAGTTGTACTATGAGATTCTATTTGAACCAATTTTGATGGCATCGTTCGTGCGTTAACTTGTATACTCAACGCCTGCCACTGGTAGTCCAAATAGTCATCACTCATACTAGAATAATGATTAGGAGTATTGATTTTTTTTTATTGCATGATTTGGAATTCTACTTAAATAAAATTCTATTATTACTGATCCACTCGTCTATAAATTAATAATAAATGTTCATTTATTAAATGTAATAAAACTCTTATATGAGCATATTTATACCTTTGTGTAAAAAAAAAAAAAAGTCTCTTGTCATGACCCATTTGATTTGTTTTTAGCTGGTTGATAAGCAGTTTTTTTTTAAATTATTTCAATTCTCACTATACGTCATAAAAGGTCTCTTGGCGTAGAATTACTTCTTAGACGGGCATAAAATGTAACCATCAATGTGTCTCATCACATCTAATTCATTTACTTTCGCACCACTGAAACTCTACTAGTATTTAAACAAAATTCTGAATTTATAATTGGGATTTGAAAAAGTAAAGAACATTTCAATGATGACTAGTGTTACGTCTTTACTATATTATTGCCAGAATAAACTACTGAAAGAATCCCACAGTTAACCAACAACCATGTATTGGAAAACACTTACAACGCTCTCCTGTTTGGATGCATACAACTCGTTAATAAAGAGAAAACAAAGCAAGCAATAAGTCAAATGAAAACAAGTAAGCACACAGCAAATTTACATGCCCAACTCCCAACCTTAATCTCATTACTGGTAATGAAGATTATAAGGAACTCTTTCCAATTGTTGCAGAATTATCTATGGTACAAAAACATTATTGAAGAGATTAATCTGCCTAGCGAAATCATAAAGAGCAAAGTATCAATTTGGTCACTAAACTGTACTAAATTAGGCTTTTTAATCACTTAACTATTTCGTCAGCCAAAAAGGTCAGTCAACTATTTTTTTTTTTTTGCGAAAAAAATCCTCCCTCCATCCATTTTGCCCGTCTGAGCTAACGGAAATATGCTCACGTGACCTGCACACGCATATTGTAGGGATAAACTTGTCTAACAATAAATGACAGAAAAAAAAAACTCCCTCTTAATAGGCACTCTTATTTTCTGGATCAAATTACCAATTTGGTCACCAAATGGTAAGAAATTAACAATTTTAGTCACTTAACTGTATTTCCAGCCAAAAACATCACTCAACTATTTTTTTTTGCGAAGAAAATCATTCCGTCCATTTAGTCTATTTGAGCAAACAGAAATACGATCACATGCAGTACACATGTAATTAAAAAGGAATATTTAAAAGGAAGTATGTAAATATAACTTTTCAAATTTTCAATTTTGTGGGTCATAGTTGAAATTCAAACAATGAAAAAAAAATAAAAAAACTATTTTTGTTGTCATTTAGTAACAAACAAAGAAAAGAAAAAACTAATTCCAATGACATAAAACAGATCAAGAGAAAACAAGAAAAGAACTTTGGATAATGTAAGTGCTTTCTTCATCACTTTATAAAAATATGTAATTGCTTTCGTCATAATGGCTGCGATTTTAGAAATTTGAACTATGGAGGGATGAGAAGTGCCAGTCAACAACTCTTCGGACAAATTCGCACATTCTTTTAACTATTTCATTTGGCATATATATGACTCTAAGAAAAATTTTAACACCAAATAAATCTACTCCATTAATTGTTTAGAAGACATCCAATTAAGCAGCCATCTAAACTAATTATGAAAATAATAATTGCTCTAAATTGGTTTGATAAAACTGAAAATTGGTTTCATGAAACTTGAATTAAAAAAAAAGTGCAAATTATATGTGTAGTAATGTATCTCTTAAACTTTTAGTTTGGCTATTTTATATCCTTAAACTATTATTGTTTGCAAAATACAATAATGTTGTGAAAAATAGATATTTTATAGAAGTTTACCCTTATTATTCTTTGTATTTCCTAAAATACTTTACAAGATATTAAGTATCATTCATTCGTATCTATTTTCTTCTTACAAGTGTATTATTTAAGCTCTAAATCAACCAAAAAAGTTAGGAATGATGGAGATTTGATAAAAGAAAGCAAAAAAAAAAAAAAAAAAAAACAACGTAGAAGGCTGCTAAATATTTTAAAAAGAGTTATTCATGATCGCAAACAGACGTACATTAATAAAAAGGTTATATATATATCTTTTTTTATTTTAATTTTCACTTGAAGGTATTAAATTAAGCTAACATGCAAAAAATAATTTTTTAAAGAGGTAAAGTGTCAAAATTAAAAGTTTAAGAAGTATATTATAACTTAATTATAGTTTAGGACTGTTTTTGGAAATTTACCCTTTAAATTTTGAAAATAATAAATTATTTAATTCATTAATTATACCTATTAGATAATTTACCTAAATTAAATCGAATATGAATTCTACCAGTTATAAATTTTATAATAATATAACAATCCATTTTATATATTATATAATTCAACATATAATATATTTATTGTATCGAATTCGTTAATTCCTCTTTATTTTTTATTTTGTGACCATCAAACTGGCCTTAAGAAAAAATATTAACCAAAAATAAATCTACACCTCTAAATTATACTAGTTTCTATGTAAATTATTCTAGTACCCTCACGTGTGTGTTTTACTTATTTTGGTTGAAACTTGAAAGAATGAGAAGTACGACCATGTTCATTTTGAGAATTGAAATTCAAATTGGACTTGAATTTTTGCAATAAGTACGATGGCTAATAATTGTTAAGTGTAGTCATTTTCAAAGAAAGAATAGTTACGAACTTACAATGTGATGTCCCATGTTCTATGTCAAAAAAGTCAAAAGATATGTACTTTGTTAATAATATTTTCAAAAATTCAAAATACAACAAACCCCCTGAATTATTATTTTGTACGTCACTGATCGATTTTTTATTGTATATTTAACTTAATATTTCAATATTGGATTGGTTATTAGGAACACAAAAGAAAGGAAGAAAAGAAACATCAGTTGGCCAAAAAAAAAAGAATTCACAAGATAGGCTTTATCTAGATTTCAAGTATATCAATTCCAGTAATTACTAATTTAAAAAAGAACTTAAAAATAAATTTAAATAAAAATTTAAAATATAACTTTTACTAATAATGTTATTCAATTTCACCTATTATAAAATCAAAAAAATACTTTATTCAAATGTATTCTTCTTACTGCAGCCAAAAACAATTTTGGATTTTGAATCATTGGTATTGACAAAATATCTCCGTCTCCAGTCTCACTGTCTACCAAAATTATTTACATGTGAAAGTTGAAATATCCTTAGTACATGAATGTCCACAGTTTTTATTAGAGTTTATCTTTTACTTTTTTTTATTTTTTTAACATAATAAGAACAATTTCAGTAATATGGGGTTTGCAGTTTGCTTGTCATCCATGGCCTCCCTCAATCTCAAGCCAGACCACGTCTTGAAGCATAATTGATGGTTTTCTCACTATTAATTACTGTGAGCTTTTTATTGATCTACCATAACTTTAATTATACAGTGTTTTCATTTATTTTGAAATATTTTTACTTATGTTAAAAATATATATTGTGAATCGTATCTTTCATTATAATCAGTGAGGTCAAACTGGAGGGTTGGACAGTGGCAAATCCAGAACTTATGATTTAAGAGCGCAAAATTGTAGATTTTCTTTTTTCTGATTTGGGGCGGGGGGGAGGGGGGTGTTTGGGTTTACTGGGATTGGAGAGAGACATTACAACAAAATATACCTATCATGAGTTTGTAACACATATATTGAAGCACATTCAATGTGAAAATCTCATTAAATAGGCAATGAGACACTTACAAACAAGGTGTCCCATTAGCGTACTCTTAATCAGTCTAACTTGCTACACAAATTTTGAGTTGATCCAAATGGGTTCAAGTTGGGAGATTTGAGGGAGAGAAACGCACTTCACAATTAAAAAAAGTAGCTAGTACCCATATAAATTTAATCTCTAAATAAACTTGACATTCAGCATGCCTTAAGCATGATGGTCCCGAGTCAGCGCAAAACGCATGTAAGAGGTTTCGGATCCACGGTGGTTCCAAGATAGCGTCATAGATAGGGTCGTTATAGTAGAATAAGATCATTTGTAATATTATAGGAGTTAAAAAAAAACATGAAGGTCTAGATTAACGTGACATTCAGCATACCTTCAGTTTTAAATTAAGAACCTACTCTTACACTAAATTCAAGGTAGACCATAATATTAGAGATAACTCTTTGTCAGTAGTCAAATTGGCCAGCCAAGTTAGTTTATACGTAGTCATATAATAGTATTCAACATAATTGTTTTGGGTACCTATCTAGGAGGTAAAAAGATTTTACGTATATTATTAAACAAGTAAAAATCTCTAAAAAAAAAACTAATAAAAACTAGTTGCTTGCAACTTAATTTTTAGCAATAACAAAATCGGAATGATAAATTTTTTATCATCTAAAATATTTGGAAAAATATATTTGAGGAGCAGTGTTGTTTTAGACAAAGTTAACATTATGTTTACGGTAAATGATTTTAATATTCGCTCAATTTCAAAATAAGTATCATTTTAATCTTCAACTTAGAAGAAAGTTATGTTTTGGTATATTAATTAGGATTTTGTCACACTAAACGGTCGATTATCAACTTATTTTTAATTCATGTGACAAAAAATATTATTTGTCATATGGTATCAAATGATATCATTTTAAATATTAAGCAGTATCCTTTGATGTCAAACAATATCCTCTAATAAAAACTATTACTTGTCAGATAAATATAAAATAAATTAAAATTATTTATATGACAAATGCACGGTGAAGTATCAAAATGTAACATTTTTAAATTTGGAGATAAAAATAATATTTACCTCCAATTTAAGGGACGTATATTTTGATGAATACAACGACCATAACTTATATATATAAAAAAGATTAACATAACCATATCTTCTTAAAGATTAAAGAAATTTTCTTTCACTTACTTTTTAATGATTTTCGTTTAATTGACCATCTTCTGTTTTCTTGTTCTTGCTAATTAATAAACTTCTTTACTTCCAGGCAAATTGATCTCCTCTCTGCTTTGCTTGAGTGTCAATTGCATTGTATTTGAGTAGTCTAATGTGCATTCTTCCGGTGGAAGCACTCTAGAACATCCATTCTTTTCCTGTTTTGTACACTTCATTTGCTGCACTTGATACTTTACTAGTTAGTGTTGTGTTTTAGTTCTCTTTGTAATATTCCTCGAGCAAATATTGAATTCGAAAATCCATCCCCTTCCCTGTGGATACGATCCCTACTTCCACTTCTACAGTAGTATCTAGGGTAAAATTGAGCTGATACGACTTTAAGCTTTCAATTTTCGGCGCCGTTGCCGGGGAAGGCACGGTTTCTTGAATTTGGATTTGTTCTATTTTGTTTTCTTTTCCTTTGTGTAGCTTAGTAGTCTTGTTATGTTTCATTGTTGTTTTTTTTGTTTTTGTGTTTTGTTTTGTCTACTGTGGTGTGCTTGTGGTAAGTGCAGGATATTGAACTTAACTGAAATTGAGTATTGCACATCACAAGTACCCAAGCATGTATAGGGAATTTGGGGATTTCTCTCCACCATCACCACCATATGAAGAGCAATGGCAAGATCAAGCACAAAACAATAATTCATATCACATTGGAACACAATGACTCTCTGTGGAATACATGTTTTCTCAACTTTTGGAAAAATTTGACAAAGGTTTACAAGAGGGAGAGCAATGGCATAATCAACAACCAAGCAACGAATGTTATCTCAAAGAAGAGGCAAAAATGGAAAACATGTTGTCTCATGTTTTGGAGAGGTTTAATAGAAGTGAAACAAGGTTGGCTCAACTAGAAGAGGAGCTTCAAGGACGACAACAAAGACTCAATCGAATCAATGAGTTAATTAGCAACCTATGGGAACAAATTGAGACACCAGTTCTAGATGCCCAATACAACTCCGAAAGTACCTTTCTTCTCACTAAAACACCAACTCCTGAGGACAATTATTTTGATATGAATGAAAATGTTGATTGTGGCTTAAAGTGTCCAAGGGAGGTGGAGTCTACAAGTTGTGGGGATAGTGTACATGAGTGTTATGTTGCTGATTCTTTTGTGCATGAATATGTGAACTTTGATGTTGAGGATGATGGTTTCTTTAGTGAGCTTGATAGTGATGACTCTAGTGTTCTAAGTTGCCATGTTACTAAGCTGGAAAGTGTGTCTAAAGCTGAGTCTGGCATTAATTTCATGGAATTCAATGAGTCAAATGATGTTGTTAGCCATTCCTTAGATGCTTCTCCTCTTGATTTCTTTGAGACAATTCTTGATTATCAATGTGATATCATGAAGGGAGATAATGTTGCAATAGCTAATGAGAATGTCAACACATTGCTTGAAACTCTTGTTGAGGCACCAACTCTTGAAATGGTGATTGAATCTAAATGTCTATTTGGTGACTCACAAGAAGTGCAAAGTGAGATACTCTTTTTAATGGATGATAATGTTCGTTGTGTTGTTGACAAAGAAAAGACTCAAGAATTTCCCCATGTTAGTCTAGATGATGAGGATGCGAGAATTTATAACGAAATAGCTAACATTGTGGAAACTTGCTTTGTTGATACATCCATTTTTGAGCTTACTGATGGTTTTGAACTTACTAATGAGTTTGTTGAGACCATGGATGTACAACCATTGGTTGAGCCTTGCAGAGTTAAGAAATGTAGTGTGGTGGAAGAAGTAACTGAGATGACTCCAATGATAGAGCTTATTATTGTAGAGGAAGTGATAGAGCTACCTTCAACTTCAATGGTGGCAGAGGTAATGGAGGTGCCTACAATGGGGGAGCCTCAGTGGTTCAAAGTAGAATTTGTAGAGATTGCACCCCAAGTGCACGAGCTTAAGCATCTCCTTGTAACTATTCTACAAGTGCCTTACAGGAGGAGGAACAAGAGTGCTTATGAAATATCTTTTTTCTGGTACAGAGAGGGTTATTCCGATTCTTGAAAAAGAATGCTTCATGAATAAAGTCTAGCTGGAGACTACAAAACCCAGAACTGCTTCTTGTCTCCTTCCTTAAATAAAGCATTTTGGTTAAACTAGTTTTACGTTTCTTACAAGTTGTTATGCTCACTAAGGCCACTCATGTTGTAGGGGCTTGCACATGAAGTGAATTGCAAAGGGAATGAGCCAGGCACACATGAGGCTATGTGTGGGGGAGTGGAGTCATGAACCACTCCAACAATGCACATAATCATTTTGTCTTACATTCAAGCATGATTGTGCATGTGCCATCTAGTGTTAATAGTTGTATAATTTTAAACCACCATGATTGCTTGTATGCCTCCTCCATGTCAAGTTTACCTTGCATCAACAGGTTATGATTTTGAGTGAGTAATTTCTAATAAGCTTTGTTTCACCATGTGCAGGAAAACTTTCATGCAAGAAAGAACTTCAAACAAGGACACTCATTGGAATTCATGACTTATCAATACCAGGGAGCCCCTAACCCTATCTTTACTTTACATTGAGGACAATGGAAGTTCTAAGTATGGGGAAGGGAATGTTTGCTTTGGTTTGTGTCTTTTGTACTGTATATGCTTACTTTCTTTCATGAATGAAGTTTTTGTGCTATGTGTTGCGAAGCATGTTACTTTGTGAGTTTTGTTGTGTTATTTTGAGCTTTTGCATGTTACAAATCGTCAATGTGTGTTTTTTTTCATTTTTTGTGAATAATTTGAATTTTTGGTGAAATTTTGAACTTTTGAATTTTTGGTGAAATTTTTAACTTTTTGACGAATAAGTGTTGGTGTTAAACATAGGTTGTGTGTTGTTGGTTTCATTTCTTTAAGTGTGAGTTGAGCTGAAATGAGATAAATGAGTGTGAGCAATGAGGAGAAATCTCGTGAAAGTGACACATTATTTCGAATGGTTCACCCCATTGTGGAGTGACTATAAATGGTGCTTCAACCAACTTTGTTTTCAGTAGTTCATAGGCTTCAGCACATTCTGTCCCAAATTCAAACTTGACATCCTTTTCCAATAGGCTACACAGAGGCCTTGCAATCTTAGAGAAATTCTGGATAAATCTTCTATAGAATCCCGCATACCCAAGGAAACTCCTAATTCCTTTCACATTAGTTGGAGGAGGAATGGCAAGGCTGTCGTCGTACCTTGCAATTTTACCCAGTATCACCAAAACAAGTAGTAGTGGCAAGTGGGATCGTATCCAACAGGGAGAGGATTGAATTAAGAATTGTATAAGTGATAGAATAGAAAGTGTTCAATAAAGCAGACAGCAAGTATGAGCAAATACGCAAATCAATCAAGAAGTGAATTGGTGTTGCCGTGAGGGAGGTTAGTGTAACGACTCTATTTGATTATCCTTGACTAGTGTAAGAACATGAATGAGGGGGTCGACCTTCTAGTGAGCTTAGGGTTGATCTCCTTGGTAGGTCTCACAAACCTAATTCACCATACTCCTATTATCTTCCCTTGGTAGGGCAAGACCTATGCTCGACTTCCTAATCCCAGATCCCTATCTGACACTAGAACCCCAACTCCCTTGGACAAGACAGTCAACCAAAGTCTAAGTTCTAATATTCAAATAATCCTAAGTCTTTTCCATTATATTAACTTCAATTGTCAGGGGTACTGCACGATTATAGGATGTTATTTCAAATTCCACACACAGATCATAGGACTCATCCAAGTTGTTCCCTATTCTAGTGATGTTATTTCAAATTCCATTGATAGCACTAGATTGATTTCAGTGGTACTTCAAATCATATGAAGGGCCTAGGCGTGAGTGAGTAAGCATTGAAATAAAGCATCAACAAGATTGATAAGTCGGTATTCGACCGACTTATTTGCTTGACTTTCTTGATCTTTTGCCATAGAATTTATGTGAAAATGATGCTTGGTGTGTAGATGTATACAAGAATGTGCACGATTATGAAATGGTCCAGAAATGGCTAAGTGTTGTAAAACAATGTGAAAATGCTGTGACCTTCATGCATTTCACTGACCTCTATGCTATGACCTTCATGCATTTCACTGACCTCCAAGCCTTCATGGAGGTCCACACTTTGGAAGTCCACACTTTGGAGGTCCACACTTTGGAGGTCCATAATCACTATTCACAAGTCCACCACTTCACTTACGCAGCACTCACACTTACTCTTGAGCTCACTACTCCTGACCTCCTAGTTTTCATGAAGGTCCATAACTATTCACAGCACAAAACATAACATTCACACAACACAATAGCACATAAACACAACAGCACACACACGCACACATCCCAATGCGACCGCCACACACACACGGCAGTCGCATCGTGCGATTGCCCTCACACACACACACACACACACACACACACGGCGGTCGCATCGTACGACCGCCCCCTCACACACACACACACATGGCGGTCGCATCATGCGACCGCCACCCCCACTTTGCACACTTGCACATTTTCATCTTCTATTTCTATGCATTTTCATTCATTAATGTTTTTGTACATTTTTCCGCCACACAATCGCACAGCACTGGCACAGTTCACGGAAATGATCATAACTTCCTCATCTTAGCTCCGAATTGAGTGATTCAAAAGGCTATGTTTAGCTAAGAGTCTTGGCTACAACCTTGCTGTTTTACATTTGTTCAGAATCGACATGAATCAGGGGCTGAATATAGGATAAAGATGAAACCTGTGCAATTGCTCACATTCTCATGCACTTTCTCATCTAACACACTTGCACACCTGCACTATACACTTAACTCTGTCTACACATTTGCACTTAGCACACACCAGCTTTGTCTCACACAAGCACAATTGATACATAATTCTCATGGACACCAAATGTTTGATATTTTGCATTGAGAATTCTTGGTCATTAAGTTTAGTGCTAGATACGTGTCTTTACCTCAGCTTTGATTAATATTTACAGAGACACGTGTCAACATCCCCGCGAAAGGAGTAAGTTTCCAAGAAGCTCACTTGGCCAAGTCATCAAAAGGAAACTATAAAAGCCAAAGGAAGGACTTCAGAGGAAAAAAAAAGGGAGTTAGGAGGCGGCACACAATAGAGCATAGCATTCTTTAGATTAGGGTTCATAGTTTAGTTTAGAATTTTCTCTTTCTTTTCCCTTTCGCACATTTTGCTGTCTTGAAGATCAATTGTATGGATCTTTAGCTTATTTGAGACATTCGTATTGCTCATTAAGTGTTTGATTTCTGTTTCCACATGTCATTTGCATATTCATTCCAATATTTACTCACACACGATTATGCCTATACGTGGTTTGCAGTGCCCACTGAAACCAATCTAGTGCGATAAACGGAAATTGAATTGAAATCACTTGACTATGGAGTAGCTTGTATGAGTCCTAGGATCTAATCAAGGAGTCGATTTGTACTGTGCATTGCCCAATGACAGTGGAGGTCAATATAACGGAAAGACCTAGGATTGTTTGAACACTAGAGCTTGTCTGGTTCTTAGTGTCAAATAGGGATCTGGATTTAGGAAGCGAGCCTTGATCTTGCCCTGCCCAAGGAAGATAATAGGAGTATGGTGAATTAGGATTGTGAGATCTGCCCAGATGAATGACCCTAAGCTCACTAGGGAACCGATCCCCTCATACATGCCTTTACACTAGTCAATGATTATAAGCTGAGATCCATATCAGTTGGTTTATCCTCAAGGCAGTGCTTTGTTTTTGCATTCATTCCCATTGTGCATTCATCCATATTAGCTTGCATTTGTCTTGTTCTTCCCTTTTATTTCATTTCAGTGTCTCTTGAACAAGTGATCTCTTGACAACTAAACCTTCCCCGTGGATACGATCCCACTTGCCATATCTACATTATTTGAGTAAGTTGGGTATTTGACGAGGTTGAACGACGAGCCTCCGCTCAAATTGGCGCCGTTGCCGGGGAAGGAACGGTTGTTTGGAGATTATTTGTTTCCTTGACTTGTTGATTTTTTTTTTGTGTGTTTTTGTCATTTGATTTTTGTGTGATTTTCTCTTTTTTGTGTGTTAGCTTTGTGTTCTTGTTTTATGCTACTGTCCTCAGCTTGTGGTAAGTGCAGGGAGAGTTGAAATTTCATTGAACTTGTATTGTGCACACCACAAGAGATCAAATATGTCCAGGAGGTTTGGGGACTATGCTGAGCCTTACTATGATTACCCACCAGATTGGATGGATAACACACGACCAACTCCTAGAGTATTTGATAACTTCTCCCCACCAAGACACTATGGATCATGGCATGACCAACAACAAAGCAATGAGGCTGATCTTGAAGAAGATGAAAAAGTGAGAAGCATGTTGTATCTGATTTTAGAAAGACTTGAGCGCAGTGAAGCAAGGTATGAAGAGACTCAAAGACAACAACAGAGTCTTGACCAAATCAGTGCCTCAATGAGCGACCCATGGGAACAAATTGAATCACCAGTTCAAGAAGCTCAAGGCCACTCAGAAGGTATATCTCTCTTTACTAAAACACCAACTCTTGAGGAAATTTTTTTTTATATGAATGCCGACATGAATTGCGGTTTAAACTGTCCAAATGAGTTGAAGTCTACAAATGTTAGAGAGGTCATACCTGAGTGCTCTGTGGATGAATCTATTGTGCATGAACATTCGAGTCCTTCTGATGAGAATGATGTCTCTGGTTATGAGCTTACATCTGATCAACTTAGGGCCCTTTTGGTTGCTTACTATCAAATTGGGGATTTGTCTAATGCTAGGTCTTATGTTGAATCCATGGAGTCCCATGATAACATTGATGATGTTAGACTTCCTTTAGACACATCTTCTTCACTTGAATGCCCTGTAAAATGCACTGAGACTTCTCTCATTGAGCCTTGTGTGAGCATGAATGAAATCAATGTTGCACATACTAAAGAAAATGACAACATGGTGATTGAGCGATTTGTTGAGCCACCAACTCCTGAAATTGTGCATGGATATGAATCTTTGAAGGGTGACCCACAAATAGAGAACAATGAGATACCTTTGTTAAACATGCAGATTGAACAAATTTTTGCCTAATGGTTCCTGTTTCTGAAAAGAGGCCAAACTAGCTGTTGGAAGGCTAGTCGCGTAACCTCAGTAAATACCCTAACTCACTAAATGTAGTAGCGGTGAGAGGGATCGTATCCACAAGGTTGGTTGTTTAGAGATTGTTTGCTCAAGGAACAAAAAACAACGGAACAAATGCAAAACAAAATGAATGCAAAATGAGAGAGAGATCAAATGCACGCTAACTAGAAATGAATGCAAAATGTTAGTATTCAAGAAGAAAACTAGGTACTGCCTTGAGGATCCTAACATGTACAAATCTCTCCCTAATATCATAGACTTGTGTAGAAGTGTGTGTGGGGACTAATCTGCTAGTGTCGTGTAACCGATTAACCTGGCGGTTCTCACAATTACACTCCACTTACTCCTCAAACTTCCCTAGGCAGGGCATGTTCTTGGCTCAACTTAAGAGACTCAAATCCCTACCCAATATTCAGATCCTAACTCTATCCCCAGTTACCTCCCTTGGCAGGGTAGTTAACTAATTCAAGAATTCAAATAATCATAAACAAGTAGCTCAAGTCCTTTCTATTGGATTGACACCAATTTGTCGGAGGGCACCGCACAAATGAAGTCACAATAACACATAGATCTTGAGACTCAGACACTATTGTTCCAGACTCAACACATATTCATTCAACTTCCTTTGATAGATTTTAGCTGATCTCAGTGGGCACTGCAGTTCAGACAAAGATCTTGAACTAATTTAGACAACACATTGAATCAAACATGTAATGAAGATAGAACAATAATAACACAGATAAATACAATTCAATTGTCTTAACTAAGTCAAGATCCATACAGTCAAGCCCTCAAGACAGTCAAATGGGAGAAAAGGGAAAGGAGAGAGAATCCTAATCAAAACTAAGAACCCTAATCTATTCTCTTGTGCGGCCGCTCTCTTTTTTGGCTCCCTCCCGATGTCTGTTGTGTTCTGTGTCTTTTATAGCTTTGCTTGATGGACGCATCACCATCATGGTAGCTGGAAGTTTCCGCTAGATATTGAGATTTCTCCACGTGCCTTCCCTTCATGTAGTGTGTCATGATCATCATGGTTGTGCATCCACGTACCCTACAAGAACTGAGTACGAAATGTGGTGAGGTCACGTGTCCAGTGTAGCTTAAGCATTAAGCATGAATATCATCAAACACTTGGTGATACAGAATAGCTATGTTTGAGCTCATAAAATTGTGGGTGCTAGCCATTATGCCCTATGCTAAGAATATATTGTATTGCTGCGTACACTAAGTGTCAAATAGGTGGGGAATGACATGCATGAATGTAGTGTAAGTGTGCAAGTGTATGCATGAATATGTGCAAGTGTGTGCGAATGAAAGTTCATAAGTGTGCGAGTGGAAGTGAGGTAGTGTGCAAGTGAGTATGTGTGGGTGTGTGAGATGTGGATGCTATGAGCGATTGCACAGGCTTCAAATTTCTCCCCTATTTAGCCCTTGATTCATGTCGAGTCTGAGAAAACATAAAACATCAACATTGTAGACACAACTCTTAGCTAAACATAGCATTTTGAATCACTCAATTTGGAGCTAAAATTAGTACGTTATGACCATTTTTGTAAACTGTGGCATTGTTGAGAGAGTGTGGTGTGTGCGGGCGCCTAGGCGGGCGCACAGGCTTGTGCTCTTGTGTGTGGGCGCCCGCATTGTGTGAGAGTGCATGTGTGTGTGCGGGTGCACAGGCACCCACCTGTGTGTGTTTGTGTGCCGGTGCTAGGCGCCTGCACGTGCATGTGTGCTCTGTGAGTGAGTTGGATATGTTTGCGTGCTAAGTGTGAGTTATATGTGTTCATGTGAATTGTTTCTTTTGTGCTTATGTACTGGAACTCTCATGTAGTGCTTGAGACTTGTGAGGCATCAATGACTAATTGTGTGCTTGCTTCCAATTCATGCAACAATTATACCAATTTACATAGCATTTACACAACACTTAGACACTTTCCACAGTTGTAAGATTATGAACATTTCTACACATAAGTCACTATTGAAGCACTATTTTCCCTAGAATTTCATACAAGAGATCAAGTAAGCAAAGCAAATGTGTCGATATAAACCCGACTTATCACTCCCCCACACTTAAACCTTTGCTAGTCCCGAGCAAAGTAAGACAATCACAATATCTTTGCCCACCTACACATTTAACACTTTCCTTACCATCATCATTCATCCTTAAAATTTTTCGCATGCAAAAAATGATTCATTGGCACAAGTTCACAGTTCGTCTACATCATGCTTGTTATCAACTAAAGTGCAACGAATAAAGACCAAACCGCCAACGTGATGTGTGTGCTGAGAATTTCTTATGTCCCCTCTCCCTCTTTATGCAAAGTACTCAAGCAAACACTTACACAATAATTTTTGCACTACAATCCTTTTGTTCACACACATAAACACTTCATACTAAGGATACAAGATGAATTTTTCTTTACATGCTCCTTGGGGTTATCCCCATTTTTAATGTACATCGGTTCTTGATGCTTTCTTTTCAAGGCTTATGCTGCACATTGGTGCTTGATGCCAGGGTTTTATGGCTATTTTTTCCCTTTATTCACCACTGGCTCTTTCTCTTTTGTTCCTCTCTTTTCAAGTATTCCATGTTCATGTGTGTCTTCAATAGACTATATGCTCAAAATGCAAAAACAAGTGTTTACAAGTAGAATGCACATACAGTTTAAGAGATACATAGGTTCTCTCCTATGTCAAATAGATTGCTGGCGTTTCTATCTTACTTTAACATCGCACTTTAGCCAGCAACTTGCATGTATCAACTGAAGGCTGTAAACTAAAAATTTTGCATGCGTGAACAATTGAATAACCGATTGATGGATTTGATGATGATATTGGAAGTGCTATTGTATTGGAAGTGCTAGTGTGCTTATGGATAGGGACAGTATTTGCACACACATTTATCGCAGCTGGGAGTAGAAAGCACATAACAAGGCTAGTGCTAGTCACTGCCTTTTTTCTTCCCAACACTCAGCATGAGTACTAATATCACAACACCAGCAATATTTCCCTTATCACACATAGGCAACACAACAAATTTAAATCAAAGGCATAACACCTAGCACAACTTTTTCAAGCATCACCAAAACAAAGCATCACCAGTAGAATAGCCAACCAAGGAAGCTAATAAAAATTTTCATGAAGGAAAATAATCATATGAATTCTTGAAGGCATAAACCATGGCAAACATTCTCTCCCCCACACTTAAAATTTACATTGTCCCCAATGTAAGATAAAAGAATAGGTTCAGAAATTCCCTTATGTTTGTAGACTGTAACATCCAATGTTTGCAGGTTTGATTGCCCTCGTTCTCAACTTTCTCTTCATAACTGTAGTCCTTTAAATTCCATATGCACTATGCTTAAAAACTTTTGCTCTTCTTTTGTCAGCCCTTTGCACTTGCAGCCCCCACACTTGGACTTATGAATTCTTGCATAAAAAATACACAACTCACTGTACAAAGTATAAACATATATTCATGTAAGCACACTAACCATGCTTCCCATCCTAAAGTAGAACTCCATGCAATAAAGGCGTCCTAATAATGCACTATGTTCATGGAATTTTCAACTTCACACATGGTTACCACTTCATATTTTCTATGATACGCATGAAAACCAACCAACTAGATAGCATTCCCCTCCAATAAGACTATGAAAGTTCAAGAAGGTATTTCCCAGAAAGAACAGAGTTCAATAAAGCGGTGGTGATACATGTGTGAATGTTCAAATATGAGTGAATAGTGACTTGTTGGATATTTGGTGCTAAAGTGGTGGTGATACATAACATATTGTTCGTGAGTGTGTGAGTTGTGACTTGTGATGTGCAAAAGAGAGTAGAGAAAACCTGTGGTGTGCAAGTGAGTGCCACACCATGACCTTGGGTCTTGGTGGTGTATAATGGGTCATGTTAACAGCACTTTGACAACACCCTCACACTTGGCATTTGAGAGGCTTTTGCTTGAGGCTCTGCACACAAGAGACACTCTACGTAAGATAAAATAAAGCAAAAGCAACTAAGATTTCAAACACAACTTATTCAAAGAAAGTAGAGTAAGTAGTTCTGGGTTTATTCAGTCTCCAGCTAAACTTTATTCATGAAGCCTCCTCCTTCAAGATTCAGAGCACCCATCTCTGTACTAGAAGAATGCTCTTTCATAAGTGCTCTTTTTCCTCCAGTATTGTACTGGACAAATATTTTTCAGAAAGAGGTGTTGGAGCTCGTGCACATGGGGAACAATTTCAATAAATTCTAATTTGAACAACGTATGTTCCCCCATAGAAAACACCTCTTTCACTTCTCCCACCAATTTTGGCTCTGAAACCCTGCAAGACTTAACCACAGATTGTGCATCCATAGTCTCAACAAATTTATCAGTAATTTCAAAAATGGATGCATCAACAAAGCAATTCTCTACCATGTTAGCAATTTCCTTACAAATTATTAAATCTTCATCACACAAACTAACATGGGTATCATTTTGGGTCTTTCCTTTGTTAACAAAATTAGGTTCACTATGCACATTCAACAAAGGTATCTCATTGTTCTCAATTTGTTGGGCACCGTTTACAGTTTTATATTCAAGCACAATTTCATGAGTTGGTGGTTCAACAAAGTGCTCAGAGATCATGTTGTCATTTTCATTAGCATGTGCGGTATCATTTTCATTCATGCTCACATATGGCTCAATGAGAGATGTCTCAGTACATTTCACAAGGCATTCAAGTGAAGGAGAAATATCTAAAGAGAGTCTAACCACATCGTTTTGTTCATGAAAATATCTCCCCATTTTGGCAGTAAGGAACCAAAAGGCCCTAAATTCATCATATGTAAGCTCATCACAAGAGACATCATTCTCATCAGAAGGACTCAAATGTTCATGCACAACATCCCCAATATTTGTAGACTCCAACTCCATTGGACACTTTAAAGCACAATCAGCATTGGCATTCGCATCAAAATGATTTTCCTCAAGAGTTGGTGTTTTAGTAGGGAGAGATATACCTTCTGAATGGTCTTGATCATCTTGAACTGGTATCTCAAGTTGCTCCCACAAGTTGCTCATTAAGGCATTGATTCGTTCAAGTCTCTGTTGTTGTCTTTGAGTCTCCTCCTTCATCTGAGCCAACCTATCTGCACCTTTATCAAGTCTTTTCAAAATCTGATACAACATATCTTCCCTTTTTTGCTTTTCTCTGAGATAAGACTCATCACTTTGTTGCTGGTCATGCCATGATTCATGGTATATTGGTGGGGAGAAGTTGCCAAATACTCCAGATGTTGATCGTGTGTCATCCATCCAATTTGGTGGGTAATCATAAAAAGGCTCTACAGAGTCCCCAAACCACCTGGACATACTTGGTCTATTGTGGTGTGCACAATTCAATTTCAATGAAATTCCAAACCACCTGCACTCACCACAACTGAACACAGTAGACGAAACAAAGAACAAAAAACTAACACACAAAAAAGAAGAACCTAACACACAAACAGAATGACAAAATCACAAAAAATCACAAGTCAAGAAAATAAATAATCTCCGAGAACCGCACCTTCCTCGGAAGTGGCGCCAATTTGTTGGAAGGTTAGTCATGTAACCTCAAAAAATACCCTAACTCACTAAATGTAGTAGCTGTGAGAGGGATCGTATCCACAGAGAAGGGTTAGTTGTTTAAAGATTGTTTGCTCAAGGAACAAAAGCCAACGGAACAAATGCAAAGCAAAATGAATGCAAAATGAGAGAGAGATTAAATGCACGCTAACTAGAAATGAATACAAAATGTTAGTATTCAAGAAGAAAACTAGGTACTGCCTTGAGGATTCCCAACATGTACAAATCTCTCCCCAATATCATAGACTTGTGTAGAAGTGTGTGAGGGGACTAATCTGCTAGTGTCGTGTAACTGATTAACCTGGCGGTTCTCACGATTACACTCCACTGACTCCTCGAACTTGCCCTGTGCCAATTTGTTGGAAGGCTAGTCGCCTAACCTTCACAAATACCCTAACTCACTAAATGTAGTAGCGGTGAGAGGGATCGTATCCACAGAGAAGGGTTGGTTGTTTAGAGATTGTTTGCTCAAGGAACCAAGGCCAACAGAACAAATGTAAAACAAAATGAATGCAAAATGAGAGAGAGATCAATTGCATGCTAACTAGAAATGAATGCAAAATGTTAGTATTCATAGAAGAAAACTAGTACTACCTTGAGGATTCCTAACATGTACAAATCTCTCCCTAATATCATAAACTTGTGTATAAGTGTGGGAGGGGACTAATCTGCTAGTGTCGTGTAACCGATTAATCTGGCGGTTCTCATGATTACACTCCACTGACTCCTCGAATTTCCCTGGGCAGGGCAAGTTCTTTGCTCAACTTAAGAAACCTAGATCCCTACCCAATATTCAGACTCTAGCTCTATCCCCAGTTAGCTCCCTTGGCAGGGCAACTAACTAAATCAAGAATTCAAATCATCATAAACAAGTAGTTCTAGTCCTTTCTATTGGATTGACACCAATTCTCAGTGGGCACTGCACAAATGAAGTCACAATAACACATAGATCTTGAGACTCATACACAATCATTCCAGATTCAACACACATTCATTCAACGTCCTTTGATATATCTCAGCTGATCTCGGTGGGCACAAAAGTTCAGACAAAGATCTTAAGCTAATTTAGACAACACATTGAATCAAACATGTAATGAGCATAGAACAATAATAATACAGATAAATACAAGTCAATTGTCTCAACTAAGTCAAGATCTATACAGTCAAGCCCCCAAGACAGCCAGATGGGAGAAAAGGGGAGAAGAGAGAGAATCTTAATCTAAACTAAGAACCCTAATCTATTCTCTTGTGCGGCCGCTCTCTTTTTTGGCTCCCTCCCGATCTTTGTTGTGTTCTGTGTCTTTTATAGCTTCGCTTGATGGACGCGTCACCATCATGGTAGCTGGAAGTTTCTGCTGGATATTGAGATTTCTCCACGTGCCTTCCTTTCATGTAGTGCGTCATGATCATCATGGTTATGCGTCCACGTGCCCTACAAGAACCGAGTATGAAATGTTGTGAGGTCACGTCTCCAGTGTAGCTTAAGCATTAAGCATGAATATCATCAAACACTTGGTGATATAGAATAGCTGTGTTTGTGCTCACAAAATTGTAGGTGCCAGCCATTGTGCCCTATGCTAAGAATAGATTGTGTTGTTGCATACACTAAGTGTCAAATATGTGGGGAAGGACTTGCATGAATGTAGTCTAAGTGTGCAAGTGTATGCATGAATATATGCAAGTGTGTGCGAATGAAAGTGCATAAGTGTGCGAGTGAAAGTGAGGTAGTGTGCAAGTGAGTATGTGTGTGGGTGTGTGCGATGTGCATGCTGTGAGCGATTGCACAGGCTTCAAATTTCACCCCTTTTTAGCCCTTGATTCATGTTGAGTCTAAGAAAACATAAAACATCAACATTGTAGACACGACTCTTAGCTAAACATAGCATTTTGGAGCTAAAATAAGGAAGTTATGACCATTTTTGTAAACTGTGGCAATGCTGAGAGAGTGTGGTGTGTGCGGGCGCCTGTACAGGCTTGTACGCATGGTGCCCGCACTGTGTGAGGGTGCATGTGTGTGTGCGGGCGCACAGGCACCCGCCTGTGTGTGTGTGTGTGCGGGTGCCTAGGCGCCCGCAAGTGCATGTGTGCTGTGTGAGTATGTTGGATGTGCTTGTGTTCTAAGTGTGAGTTATATGTGTGCATGTGAATTGTTTCTTTTGTGCTTATGTGCTGGAACTCTCATGTAGTGCTTGAGACTTGTGAGGCATCAATGACTAATTGTGTGCTTGCTTCCAATTCATGCAACAATCATACCAATTTACATAGCATTTATACAACACTTAAACACTTTCTACAGTTGTAAGATTATGAACATTTCTTCACATAAGTCACTATTGAAGCACTATTTTCTCTAGAATTTCATACAAGATATCAAGTAAGCAAAGCAAATAAGTCGGTATAAACCCGACTTATCATCTGCTGCAATGGATTCCTTCATTTTGTAAAAGGAGGGCAGGACTGCTGTATGCTTCTCTGTGTTTTTCAAAAGAGGAACATACTGAACAGATCTACCAATGGCAAGCTATCTCTACTGCATTAGAAAAGATAAGAAGCTTAAGTTGCAAAGAATATAGCAAAACGGATGCTCACTCATAGGAAAGGTACATCAGAGATCCAAGTAAATGATAGAATGTTTTGTTTTCAGCTGCCCTAATAAAAAGGGATCTTTTGTCACTCCTCGCGACCATAGTAGTCTTTTGATCAATAGAACTTTATTACTTTTGCTTGTAAATGGAGGAAGTACTCCAAGTTTAAATTTTAATATCTTCTTGTCGTGGGCTCCATTAGGTTTTGTACATGGATCCGATTGCAAGAGACATTCTTTTTGTAAGGATGATTTTAGGGTAAATCCATTATCCACCAATTATCTAATATATATGGAGTGGCGACCACCCTAAAAAAGAGGTTAGCCAAATAAAAAAAATCACTAGAATTCATGTTCAAATTATGGTCCTCGAAAGAAACAGACCAAAAAAAGTCAAAATGAACCCGTTTTTGGACTTTCCCATTTTTGACCAAAAAACCCTAAGAATTGGAGGTTTGGCGAAAAATTTTGGGTTGTTATTTTTTGACATTAATCACTAGAATTCATGCTAAATGACTTTTAAAGCTCCTCCTGAATGCTCCTCCTTCTCTCTTCAAAAATCCCACCTTTAACCTAATTATCACCTCCATTATCAGCCACACAAGTTTCAACCCACTACCAATCGATCCCCACAACAAATCACCCCTCATTCACTATTCACCTGATTCACATCAGCCACTTAATTGCTCCATTTTAGCAACAGATCAAGCAAAGACCATTCCTTCTTAGGCGGGAGCCACCAACCGTAAAACAACTCCCAGTACATACCTCTCCGGCAAGGTAAGCTCATATCCCACTGTCGATCTACTCTATGGCGGCTGCAGCTAAGCCGATCTCCTTGGTGGTAGCTCGTACAGCTACGTCGAGGGTCGTACTGCGCCAGCCTCAACAGCATTCTTCCGCAGCTCCTCTGCATCTAACAACGTCATGTCCTCTCCTCCTTGTTCATCTAGACTCAACATCCAGAAGAAACCACAAAGCTGTAGCTTCTTCTTCCCACCAGAAAAGCTCAGTTCACCCCTTTTAGCAGACCCTACAGCGTACCCTGCACAGGCCACGCAAGCAACTTCATTTTCTTTGGCAAATAATTGGCAAGCGGAAACCCTCAAAGTGTCTCGAGTGGATGAACATATCACATTCAGGCAGCAATCTATACTAGGGGAATCAGTATTCCCCCCTCTTGCTCGACAGAATAATAATCACCCCAAGGCTGCCCATGTGGACCCACAGCCTCCCCCTTATTCGTCTGTTCACAAAAAACTGCCACTCACCAAAAGCTTTCGGGAAGCTGTGTTTGCGGATTGGTCTAACACCATTGACGTTTCCTTCCCGACCTTTCTGATCACATCACTCTCGACATACAACGGCGAGCCGGCACTTTTCATTTTAGAAGAGGAAGAGCAGCACTTAGCTCAGCGATTCAGGTATGCTCTCATCGGAAAATTCTCTCAAGTCAGGCCATCAATGGCGGCAATTCGCAGAGACATCTTTCCTGCAGGCTTCAAGGGAGAATGCTATATAGGTTTGATTGATTATCGCCACATTAGTTTTCAATTTCAGTCGCAAGAAGACTTCCATAGATTGTGGTTGAAAAAATCTTGGAATTTTGGAGGATTTACTGCTAAGATCTTCCGCTGGAAGCCGGACTTCAGTTCAGAGAAGGAACCGTCTATTATACCAGTATGGGTTAGATTCCCACTCCTGCCGATCCACCTCTATAAAAAAGAGACTATCTTTACCCTTGGCACGGCAGTTGGTACACCCCTTAAACTTGACCTGGCCACGGCAGCAATGGACAAGATTTTTCATCCTAGTGAAGCTCGGCTATGTATTGAAATTGATGTACTCAAAAAACTTCCCTAAAGGGTGTGGATTGGCACTAAGTAAAAAGGGAAGTGGTAATCGATTCAATACGAAAATATTCCGGAGTATTGCACCATATGCTTGAGATTGGGACATGCTTCCTTCTCCTGTAAGACACAAGGCAAGGTAATGGCGACTTCTTCCCAAATTTGGGCTCCAAAGAAGGTTCCTGCAGGGCAAGGCATGACTTCAGGGAAGAACCAGGTTGTATTTGATCAGGGGGAAACGGAGCCTACTGGCGCTGAACAAGGAGACACGCAAAGCATAGTTGATAAGGTATTGCTGCTTTGTGAACTGACTTCTGTGGAGGAACAGGTTACAGAATCGAGTGGAAACCCAAAAATCACTTTGAATAATGATCAAGAGTTTGAAGTCTTCACCGAATGCACATCTTTGCTGCCGACAAGAGAAGAAAGGGACAAAATTAACAGGGACGCAAGTAAGGTAGTGGAAGACAGACTTTCTTTCCTAATTGTAACCCCAAGTCTGATGGAAAATGCTCAGAGAGAAATTTCTCAGGGCAGTGCACAAGGGAAGGAGCTCAACAACCAAGATCATCCTAATTGTCAGTTGGAACTAACAACAACTAGGGAGGAAAGAAATCTGGAAGTACAGACTCCTATGTTCATTGAGGGAAATAATCTGGGTCAGTTTTTAGCACTATTAGATGGGCAAGTACAGAATTGTGAGGAACTCCCTTCATCAACAGTAGTGAAGGAAATGGTGCAAGCTTCTGCCGAGGACCTCACTATAGTAGTGTTGCAGCCTCTAAATCTGCCCAACAAGAGGTTTGATTCTGAGGCTATCAATGTTATGGTAACGTGGAAGGAATGAGAATCTTCGACAATACTCAAAGTTAGTTCATCATCGGATTTAGCGATCCTAGAATCTATCCCAACAGAATCAGAATCTAAGGACGATGGTATTGACCAATGGACGGAAAATAGCTATAAAGAGAAGCCTGAAGATGTTTTAGGCAAGTTCCTCGAAAAGATGGAAAAATGTCAGAAGCAGCCCAAGCAAACGAATTATATGGAAGCACTTCTCAGCCCCAAAGCCAATGTCTTTTCTGGGAGAAAACTCAGGGATCGGATCCCCTCATTTGCTATTCCGAAGGTAAAAATTGGAACCGCAGGTAATCTTTACTCGTATCTTGTGTAGGCCCCTGATTACCAGAGTTAGATCAAATTGGCCACATGATATATAAACTTGATATTTCAATTATGCTTGACTATTGGCATCGAATGAATCTTGATGTGCTGAGAGTTCTTTTGATGGAGTGATATTCGACTATATATGACGGTTTTCGTCCCTGTGGAGGGACCTAAAAATCAAGGCCATGAGGTGGAAATTGAATATTGCGGTGGGGAATTGTCTCTGGTGTTGTAAATTATGCTTCTGACTGTTTAGTGGATTTTGGGGATGACTTGGATGTTCATGACTTCTACTGTTTATATGATCGTTGAATGGGTTAATGATACATCCAGATATGAGAAATCAATGTCCTTTAGAATGTATTTGCTGCCATGTGTACATGTGCTGAAATTATCGAATGCCCTTGCCTTGGGATGGGATGAAATGAATCTATGAAGAGGTGGGGGAATCTTTGGACATTCTCTCGATATTTTGCCATTCTGGAACATTGATTTGCTGACTATTGTTACTCCCTTTCCTTGAGGATGATTTTGACTGATTAATGGTGAAGTTTTTGAATACCCGCTTGGTATAGCTTTGCTGGTTGGAGGCAGTGACTGAAATATTCAGGCCCATCCATTGCTAACTGGTTTTGGCAGTGCTCTATACTGAACATTAGTTTGATTAGACTATATACACTCTTTGTTGCTTGATTGAAGGCTTACTATGACTGAAATGTGTTGGTCTCCTGTAACCCCTAGTTTGTGTACATTCTGGACTTAATCTGGCCAAGTAGGGACTGGTAGTCAGGCTGTATAAATGAGATGAACCTACTTTGGCCAGTCACTTTTGTTGTTAGGAGGAGTCCATTTTGTGGTTGTTTTATTTGTTTTGTTAGTAGATTGGTGAAGAGTGGTGAAAAGCTAAATATATCCTGAATCCATACGGTCTGCATATTCATTTTGAATTGGTATAGCACAGGAGGATTGCCACATTGTTATGCGCCTTCTGTTATTTTGTGAAACACATAGTAGATATTTTGTTGGAATTTTATAGCTTTGTACATTACTAACTGAACAGAGAAGATCATTGGTTCCTGCCTTTGCCTAATCCGCTCTTTGACATTGATGTATCGGATAAAGAGCAATGCTACTTCGAATGAGCTTAGTAGTGACCCTCTAAATCTCGGCATTTAATTTTGAAATTACATGTAATGGAGTAGTACTCCAAATTTACGTTTATATGTCTTGCTCTTTTGTTGTAACGGTGTGACGGGTATGTCCGGCATCGTCTTTTGTCCATGATATATATATAAGTATCTATTTTTAAAAATAAAATAAAATAATCACTAGAATTCATGTTATTCTGTTAAGCTGAAAGGCCTGATCCAAATTAATTTTTACGGTTATTCTGTTAACCATTTTTTCGATGACCGATTGGCACTATCATTCAGCCTTCACTCATTGGAATGTCTTCAAGCTCATTCAGCTTGGAAACCCTCTATTAGAAAAATTCAAAGCAGCTTCCTCCAGATCGAAAATCTTCACTCAGTCCCTTAATTCCGACAGGATTTGGTTACTAGTTCCGACGGGCTTCAATGGACACTTCTTCTCCACCTAGAGTGATAAGTGGATTTTATACCAACTTATATTTCTTAAATAACTTGGCTTTTGGCTTGTTTTGCATGGTTTTAGGTCATTGTATGTGACGATATGTGTGAATTGTGATTGTTGAAGATTTACAGTTCTTAGTGTAGAAATGAGAGAAAATATCATTGAAATTGTATAAAATGAGGTGCAAGAGTGTTTGAGGAATGAGCAAGAAGGGAATTCAAGAGGGTTGTAATGATGCTTTCTCAATTTTGTGTGATAATCTGATAAAATTGCATTGGAGTGTTTGTGTTTTGTTGTGTGATGTCTTTGGTGTTGTTTAAAATGTGCACACATGCACAAGCATAGCTGCACACTGCTGCACGAGGTCACGCACAGCTGCATATGCATTGCCGCACACATCGTCGCCACATCGCCGCACACCTGCACAAGCATCGTCGCCCGCGCTGTCGTGCGCACACGCCACACACAGGTATGCTCTGCATGTGGCGATCTTGCGGTGATCTCAAGCGTTGCATGCGACGACCTTGCGGCGATCTCATGCACATCGCCGCATGGTCATGCGACGATTTTGATTTTCCAAGCAAAACATTTCACTCCATTCATCACACTTGCTCATTGGCACAAATCACAAATCACAAACACTTGCTCATAACATTTGTTATTCATTTCAGTACTTTTGAGCACACGATTGTATGACTAAAAGTTTCACCATTTCATGTTTCCCATTTCCTTTCAGTGAACTTCACCTTTGAAATACCAATTCTTCACACTTTCTTTCCAGATTTTCTCACACTCCACTCACTCACACAATGCACACACATTTCATGGCGATGCGTCGTAGCGATGCATCGCCATGGTTTTTGTTGCATGGCGACGCATCGTAGCGATGTGTCGCCATAGAAAACTTTTCACGGCGATGCATCGCTGCAGTGCATCGCCTTGAAGAAATGGAGTTTGCTGAAATTCGACTAAGTGTTTGTTTCTTTCCAGTTGCAGCAGGTGGACGAAGGCGTGGATTTCCGTGGCACAAAGGTGCTGGAGACATTTCAGAGGCGTAATTACTGCAAGTGGAAGGCGCTGGATTGCTGAACAATTCTTAGCATTTGGGATTTCATTTATGACATTTTTTTGAGGGCATTCTTGTAATACTTTAGACATTTTACGTTGGCGTATTAGTTACATTTTCATGATTCTCTATATATAGGGGATGAAACTAATATGTAAAAGAGATTTTATTCTGGAAATACAACCGACTTTTGATTTCAGAGCGGGAAATATTTTTTAGAGATCTACTTTCTCTCTCTAGTTTCTCTCTCTAGTTTTTGAGCTCGATTTTTTATTTCGATCGATGATTTGATTCGGCTATTGTAATTGTCCTTGTAATTGAGAAGGCAATTCGCATTCCTCTTGAGAATTGGAAGCTTTTGAGACATTGTAATTGGTAAACTCTTTCCAACTAACGAACACGAACTGCTTAGTCTTCCAATTTGTTGATCGTGAATTGGAAATGGAGTTTTGCGGCTAATTGTGTGATAATCTAGGGTACTGAAGGGTGAATGCTTGGTTGAATTGATATGTGGAGTGTTACTAACAATCTAAGATGAGAAATTCAACATTCTCTGAATGTATTAGTTAAACTTGTTAAATTTGTGCATCTGATCTGGATTTGTTGAACTGAGATTTGATTGCGGTCATCATGCTGAGTTGGATCTTAATTCATAAGATTCAGCTAAGAATTCATGAATGAGAACCAGAGATTGCTAGAGTCCTTAAACCTGTTTGAAATCGTCATGTCTGGAGCCAGGCCTCACGATAGGTAGCTCTTAGTCTGATAGAATTGTTAGAACAAGGTGATAAGAGATTCTCTGACTTGAATGATAAACTTACAGGCTAGAATCAGGCCTCACCATGGGAGATTCTAGGAGAAAAATGCTTGAGTAATTTGAGTGGAGAATTGAGAAAGCTCAGGTTCTACTACACCATCCTTAGGCCCCACCATAGGATATGATGGTGTTGGGAGATTAAGATTGAAGTGTAGTCACCATGCTGACTTCAATTTAGGTCTCCAGTTGCCATTCTCCTCAATTGATATGATTGTACGTTAGTAATACTGCACTATTATATAAATGTAAATGTGCATTCACCTGGAAGAAGCCCTAGATTATCTGTCTTGATCATTTGTGATTTCCTTTGTTACTCGTTGTGGTTTTCCTTTGTGATTGTTCATTTCCTGTTTGTTGTGATTTCATTTGACTTACTTCCTGTTCTTGTGACTATTACCTTTTAAGTCTTGATTTACCCTTGTGACATAATTGAGCACATCAAATTTCTTGAATCTTCCTTTTTCCCTGAGGAACAAACCTTTCTCACTACTACTACAGTTAGTGAAATTAGGATAAATTGGCGAGGAGCGACATCTCGTGCCAATTTTTGGCGCCGTTGCCGGGGAAATAGGCACGGTTCTTGATATTTGAGTTTGTTATGTTTTTAGTTTACTGATCACTTTGTGAGTTATTTCGTTTTGTTTCATTTGTTTGTGTTCACTTGTGTGCTGGACTATAGTGTTTTTTACCTTCGTAGTTTGATTTTTGCTTATTTCGGTTACTGTTGTCTTGTTTATTCTCCAATAAATCACTTGTGTGTTGTATGCCCAGGTCTGTAAGATTTAGAGGAGAGCCTGAGTTTACACTTGATCTTGAATTGGAAAGGACTTTGAGGAATCAAAGGAAGGAAAGGATGGCTATTCCAGAACCAAGAGTACCTCATTTTGGTGACCATTATGCTGTAAATTTTGAAAATGGCATTGAGCAGCAGGACATAGACGTTGAGAGCTACTACATACCTACTCAAATCGTCTCAATGATCACTCAAGGGCAGTTTTTTCAAGGCCTTGATACTGAAGACCCAAATGATCATCTTGATTGGTTCTTAGGTCTCTGTAGCACCTTTAAGCTTCCAAGAGTGGATCGAAGTGAGGTGCATAGGATTCTATTTCCTTTGTCTCTCAGAGGAAAGGCTAAACATTGGTTCAAGACTATTGGGGTACAAACGCTGCTATGCCTTTTGAGGAGTTACAAAAGAAGTTTTTGGCAAAGTACTTCCCACCTGCGAAGCTCGAAAAGAGAAGAATGGACATCATGAACTTTCAGCAACAAGATGGTGAGACTTTCCGGGAGGCTTGGGATAGGTTCAACGATCTAATTAGGCAATGCCCCAACCATGACTTGGGAGAGATAAGAGAACTGAACATTTTCTTCAAAGGTCTTACTGCTGAGTCCTCATTAATGGTGAAAGCCTGTGCCAATGGAGCTCTTAAAGATAAGAGTGCTCAAGAAGTAAGGGAGCTTTTTGGCCAGATTACAGAAGATGAGTACTTGTTCCCTGAAACCAAGAAATCACATGGTAGGAGGCAGAGAGGTGTCTTGGACCTCGATGAGGAAACTTCATTAAATGCTAAGTTTGAGGCTCTAGCAAAGCAGGTGCAGACTTTGAAAGCTACTCAGGCCAGGGCTCCCGTGTTATCTTGTAGTGTTTGTAAAGGGGAGCACTATACTGATGAGTGTGCTGTGACCACCGAATCTCTTCAATATGTTAACAACTACTACAACAAGCCACAATATTCAGGGAACTATTCAGGAGGTAACAATAGAAACTATGGAGGAAACCAAAGAACTTGGGGGCAACAAAACCATAACCAAGGTGGCCAATATTCTCAAGGAAATAAGAACTCCTCCTAGTTTTGAGCCACAAACGAATGCTCAAGAACAAAGGAAACCATCAGTGGAAGAAATGTTCCATAGGATGTTAGAAAAAATGGACAAAAATGAGCAGAGGTTTTGAGGCTTAGAAACTACTGTCAAGCATCATAAAGCTATCTTGAAGAATATTGAACTGCAAATTGGAAAATTGGCCAATGATGTACATCAGAGACCTAGTGGATCATTACCAAGTGACACCATTCGTAATCCAAAAGGCAAAGAAGTTTGCAATGCAATTACTTTGAGAAGTGGAAGGAAATTGCTAGAAAACACACATGGAGATGTCGGTGTTCAGAAAGAAGATGACCTAGAAATTGAAACTGAGGAGATTATAGAGACTGAAAAGGTTGGTGAAAAGCAAACTCTTGCATCTGGGAAGGTTGGTGAGCAAGAAGCTCCCAAAACTGAAAATAAGGAAATACCATCAAGGGTAGGAAATGAGATTACAAAAAATTCCAACCCTCATAACTTTCCTGAATATGCACCAAAACCGCCATTTCCAGAGAAGAAGAAACCGCTACCTAAGAAGGGACCTCAATTCAATAGGTTTCTAGATGTGATCAAGCAAGTAAATGTGAATCTCCCTTTGTTAGATCTAGTGACGGCAATGCCTAAATATGCCAAGTACCTTAAAGATCTCATTTCAAACAAGGAGCAAATCTTAAGGTGTGAAGTACCTATGATGTTATCCGAATGCAGCAAAGCTTGGATGGTGCACAACTTGCCTCAGAAGCTAAAAGATCCAGGCAGCTGTACAATTCCTTGCAAGATAGGTACAAGACATTTTGCAAAGGCTCTTTGTGACATGGGAGCTGGCATCAACCTTATGCCACTTTCCATTGCTATCAATGTTGTATTAAGTAGCAGGATACGTCCAGTTGCAGTAACACTCCAATTGGCAGATAGGTTCTTGGTGACTCCTACAGGTTTGGTGGATGATGTATTGGTAAGAATTGATAAATTTACTTTGCCTGTTGATTTTATAGTTCTTGATATGGAGGAAGATCGAGAAGTACTTTTAATTTTTGGAAAGCCTTTTCTAGCTACTGGTGATGCATTGATAGGAGTTCAAAATAAAACAGTCACCTTTAGAATTAATAATGAAGAGGGGGTTTTTGATGTGGATTATGCAATGAGACAACCTATGCATATTGAATCTTGTTTTTCAATTAGGGTGATCGATTGTTCCACAATTCTAGTTGATGGAAATGTCAAGCATGACTATTCTTCCCTTGATGAATTTACTGAATGTGAAGAATTTGGTTTTCATAAGTTCAATGAGTTGCATGAGGAAGATAAACACATTTTGGTTGATATAGCGAATATTGTTGAATGTTGTGTCATAGATAATGTAGTTCTTGAGGCTGAAAGTCTTGTTGAATGCTGTGATTTAGATAATGTGAGCAATGATAATACATGTAATGTTTTGTCTAATGAGCCTTGTGAACCCACTGCGGTGAGGGATGGAAATTGTTTGTGCAGAAATGAGAAACTCATGCCCTCTATCCTAGTGCCACCTAAACTTGAACTCAAGCCACTTCCACCTTATTTGAAATATGCCTTTCTTGGTGAGCATGAAACTTTGCCGGTGGTGATATCTTCTACATTGGAAGGTTGGCAAGAGGAGAAACTCATGGTTGTCCTAAGGCAATACAAGAAGGCTTTGGGGTGGACCATTGTAGACATTAAAGGCATTAGTCCTTCCATATGCATGCACAAGATTCTCTTGGAAGAAAAATTCAGTGCCTGTAAGGGACAGACAAAGGAGGTTGAATCCTCAAATGATGGAAGTAGTGAAAAAGGAAGTGATTAAATTGCTAGACTTTGGAATGATTTTTCCCATTTCAGATAGTGAGTGGGTGAGCCCAGTTCAATGTGTCCCGAAGAAGGGAGGTGTTACAGTGGTAAAGAATGAGGCAAATGAACTTCTGGCAACAAGGGTGATCAATGCTTAGAGGATGTGCATGGATTATAGGAAACTCAACTCAGCAACAATGAAGGATCATTTTCCCTTGCCATTTCTGGAGCAACTCTTGGACCGGATTGCTGGCTTCTTGTTTTACTATTTTTTAGATGGTTATTCAGGATATAATCAAATCGCCATAGACCCTAAGGATCAGGATAAGACAACCTTTACATGCCCTTTTGGAACATTTGCTTATAAAAGGATGCCATTTGGATTATGCAATGCACCTGCAACTTTTCAAAGGTGTATGATGTCAATCTTTCATGACATGGTGGAGGATGTAATTGAGATATTTATTGATGACTTTTCGATTTTTGGAATGTCATTTGAGCAGTGTTTGGGGAATTTGGCCAAAGTACTACAAATATGTGAAGAGACCAATCTAGTACTTAATTGGGAAAAGTGTCAGTTTATGGTTCAAGAGGGTATTGTGTTAGGACATAAGATTTCCAGCAAAGGGATTGAAGTGGATAAAGCTAAAATAAATGTAATTTCAAAACTTCCTCACCCTACCAATGTAAAAGGGATAAGGAGCTTCCTTAGCCATGCAGGTTTTTATAGAAGGTTCATAAAAGATTTCTCTAAGATTGCTAGGCCTCTTTGTAATTTGCTGGAGAAGGATGTTAAGTTCAATTTTGGAATGGATTGTGTTGAAGCTTTTGAAATGTTGAAAGCAAAGCTTGTTAAGGCTCCTGTGATAATCACTCCAAATTGGGGTGAACCTTTCGAGATTATGTGTGATGCCAGTGACTATGGTTTGGGGGCTGTCTTTGGGCAACGAAGGAACAAAATCTTCCACACTATATATTATGCAAGCAAGCTATTAATTGGTGCCCAGCTCAATTACACCACCACTGAGAACGAGATGTTGCCAGTGGTCTTCTCTTTTGACAAATTTCGTGCCTATCTTTTGGGCTCCAAAGTTATTGTGCATACAGACCACGCTGCATTGAAGTACCTACTAGCTAAAAAGGAAGCGAAACCAAGACTCATACGGTGGGTACTCTTGCTTCAGGAATTTGATGTGGAAATCAAGGACAGAAAAGGATGTGAGAATGTAGTGGCTGACCATTTATCCAGACTGGAGTCAGAGGCACAAGATGATTCAAAGATATTAATTAAGGACCATTTCCCAGATGAGCAAATCTTCAAGGTTGACAAGGGAAGCTTGCCATGGTATTCCGAAATAGCTAACTATGTGGTTGCAGGACAAGTACCTTCTTATTACTCTCACGAGCAGAAGAAAAAGTTGAGAAGTGATGCAAAAATTTTTTTCTGGGAAGATAATGCCCTATACAAGATATGCAGTGACCAAATTATAAGAAAATGTGTTAAGGAAGAGGAAAAGGATGACATTCTGGAAGCCTGTCACGAAGGTCCTTTCGGAGGGCATTTCGGTTCAGCCATGACTGGTTTCAAGGTATTACAATGTGGCTTCTACTGGCCTCATATCTTCATGGATGCCAAAGTTTGGGTAGGGAAGTGTGATCGTTGTCAAAGGATTGGAAACATATCCTCACGCAATGAGATGCCTCTAAACAATATTTTGGAAGTGGAGATATTTGATATATGGGGGATAGACTTCATGGGTCCGTTTCCAAAGTCAGGAGGAATGGAATACATCCTAGTTGCTGTGGATTATGTGTCAAAATGAATTGAAGCTAAGGCTCTTACCCACAATGATGCACGCAGTGTTACTGCATTCTTGAAATTACATATTTTCACTCGGTTTCGCACTCCTAGGGCAATCATATCTGATGGTGGCACACATTTTTGTAACAAGCTCTTTGAAGCTATCCTAGCTAAATATGGAGTAACATATAAAGTCTCTACTTCTTACCATCCACAAACTAGTGGACAAGCAGAAATTTCAAACAAGGAGATAAAACGGGTGTTGGAGAAGGTTGTTAACCCTAGTAAGAAGGATTGGTCTTCAAAGCTAGATGATGCCTTGTGGGCATGTAGGAAAGCTTACAAAACCCCCCATTGGAGCTTCTCCATTTCGGCTTGTATTTGGGAAGGAGTGCCACTTGCTAGTTGAGTTGGAGCATAGAGCCTATTGGGCGATTCAGAAGCTCAATTTGGACTTGAATGGAGCACAATCAAAACGAATGATGGACTTGAATGAATTAGATGAGTTTCGGTTCGATGCATATGTGAATGCAAAAATGTACAAGGAAAGAACTAAGAGACTACATGATGCAAGGATACAACGTAAGAGTTTTGCTCCAGGACAGAAAGTCTTAATGTACAATTCTAGATTGAGGTTGTTCCCTGGTAAGTTGAAGTCACGTTGGACAGGGCCTTTCACAGTGGTGACAGTGTTGCCTTATGGAGTAGTGGAGATTCGAAATGAGAAAAATGAAAGTTCATGGAAGGTCAATGGTCATAGACTTAAATCTTACTTGCCTCCAGAAGACCGAGATGTGATATATGGTGCGTCTGCTCCAAACGAGTTATACTTGGATGATCCTATCATCCCTGCATGAGAGAGCGTATGGTCAGGCTAACGACATTAAACCAAGCGCTACTAGGAGGCAACCTAGTTCTTCTTCTTCTTCTTTTCTACTAGTTTCATTCTTTCTTTTATTTTTCTTTATGATTTGTTAGCATTTCAGTTTTGCAGAACGTTGCATTTTTAATTCATCACATTTTGTATCTCGGCATTTATGAAAAGATGGGCATAGGAATTGCATGCTTAGTTTCTTGCGAATGCATTTACATAGCAAGGCACATTGAGTTCTCATTTCATTTCTTTTCAGCACTGGAGACCATTGCGTCGTTTAAGTGTGGGGGGGGGGGGAAAGCATTTGTTCTTGAAAATTGTGTTGATATTTGTGATCAAGATGTCTTAGTGTACATGAGGAATATAAATCGTGGTAGTTTAATTTTGTTTTCCTAATACTAGGTGATAAATGATTATGTTGTGTAATTTGGTGAAGCATGAGGACAATGGTGAATCAAAAACAATACGAGACAAGATTTCTTTTATGGCGAAGGAAGTTGAAGCAAGGAAGAATCGTTCGTGCGAGCTGAAAACCATACAAGAGGATTTAATGTGAAGCTCAATTAATGGTTAGTCAAGGTTAGTAAGTCTTACACAATCACACACTCAAGCATTTAGGAGTTGTGAGTAGACTTTGCTACAAGACATCACATGGAGAAAGCTGAAATTTATGGGGAGTTGGTGGAATAAATGGGAACAGGCATGAGAAGTGAAAAGAGTGAAAGCTGAAATTAAAAGTTGAAACATGTTGAGCTTTGCTGACCATGCCATGTGAGGAATTTGAAAGCTGAATTTGTGGTTGCATTGCTGCCCACATTCAAGGCAAAGCTGCCACTAGATTTACTTGGGTAGTAAAACAAGTGGCCCACCATGTAAGTAAATTGTCATTTTGTAGTTGGAAGCTTTGGATGGAGAATGTATTGGGTAGTGTTGAGTCTATAAATTTTCTAATGCCCTCAATAGCATTCACGCTTACGTTTCCTTCCTTAGAAAGTGCATTTCATTGTTTTGGTGTGTTCTTCCTCTCGGCTCCTCAACATCCCAACATCCCCATTTGTTCATTTTCACTTCCAAGGTATGTGCTCTTTTTCTTTTCCTAAAGTTTTGGAAGTTCAAGTGATGCATGTCTCATTCCAATGCTTCTAAATGGTGCTATAGCTTCCAATGTGTTTAAGTTCGTGATTAATATGTCAAGAATTTGAAGATATGAACCATGCTAAAAGGCTTAAAACGATGTTAAGTGTGGGGGAAAATGGGTTAATATTCAAAGTTTGAAGTTTTCCAGCTTTGACATGTCTCTGTAATAACGCTATATCTTGAGCATTTGTGGTCCAATTGGAATGATTTTGCTGGGAGATTTTAGCTAAGAGGATGGGCTTCAATGTTTATGTTTGCCATTTTTCCTAGTTATGACTGGAAAGTAGACCAAAATGGGATGTAAATGCGAAGTTCATGCTGGAATAACATTCTAGAGTTAGTTTAAGTTGAACAGTTTTGACACCCTTCGATTTTATGGCCATAACTTGTTCATTTTTATTCCGAATGGTGTGATTCTTGGACTGTATTTGAGTTAACATCTTGGAGTACAATTTTACTGTTTAAAGTTTTGGCTAATTCACTTTGTTCTGAATGACATTGTCTCGGTTATCATTTTGCCTGAGAAATGCAATTTGTTGTGCTTTCAAGAATGCTAATTCTACTGTATTGCAATTTTCTAACTAGAATGCGATGTTGATTTTGTTATCAATTTGGGTAATGTCTACTTGATAAATGATAGGTTGAATCTGTGGTTTGTTTTATAGTATAATGGAATAGCTATTCGCATGTTATCTTGGGTAGACACATTATTTTGCGTAGAATTGTTGTTAAGAGATTGTGAGCATAAGTTTAAGGAGGAATTCTTGTTGGAATTAATTTGAATATGTTTTGACTTGCTGAAGTTGTATTACAGCCATAGCTCCCAAGAAAAAGGTTACTCCAAAGAAGGCCAAGGAATCCAGGTGCCTATGCTCACTGATGATATTGAGTCTGACTCAGAGTATTTGGCAGAAGAGGATGTAGCCATGTTTGAGGACCCGCCTACTTACATTTTGCAAGCTCCAACGCAGAAGAAGAGGAAAGGATCCTCGAAACTTTCTATTTTCTGTAACCCTGCAGCTCATAAGCGTTGGGAAGGAGGCATGAATATTAAGAAGCTTCATTACGAGCGCGAGGATTATTGTGGAAAAAGGACCTTTTGCAAAGCTGATGAAGTTTCATCATTTTGATGAGAAGCTTGTTCATGCTCCCGAGTACTGTAATGTGAGTTTGGCACGCGAATTCTATGCCAATGCTAAGTTTCCTAACGAGGATGGAGCCTTTTATGTGAGGGACAAATGGGTGGAGCTTACAAGTGAAATCATCAACACTCACTTAGGCACACCAAGTTATCCTACCAATCCCCTTCATATTCCTGTTGATGATGATGCGACTGATCAAGCTATATTGGAGGAGTTAGCACATCCAGGGGCAACATGGGTACGAAATCAGCAAGGGAATTCTCGACATATTCGCCATCAGTATCTCAAAAGTGATATGAAGTTGTGGTTGATGTTTGTGTTGTCCCGTTTGATGCCTAGCTCCCAATTGACTAAGGTGGAGCGCACACGACTATACTTGATTTCTGCAATCCGGGAGCGTCGTTCAATTGATGTTGGGCACATTATCTATGCCAACCTCAAAGCTGGAATTAACATGGATAATGCGTCACTTTACTTCCCGGTGTTGATTCAGGAAATCTGCAAAAAGCAAGGCGTGGATGATGAAGTTGGTGACTGGCGAAGGACCAAGTTTCCCATAGCTTCTCCTTTGTACTCGAAGTATTTGAAGCAAGATAAAGAGATGATAAGGCAGCATTTGGAGGGAGCTGGTATGGCTAATGAAGAGATAGATCCTCCTGTTTATGTTGCTAATCAAGGGCAGCAACCGTATAATTTTCAAGTTTTTCATGACTCACTCCAAGAGTTCCAGCAATCAGTTGACACAAGATTCTAGCAAGTGGTTGAACGTTTGGGGGATATGCACGAAATGATAAATGACATGCAGCAAGGATGGAATTCAACTGCGGATACTTTGGTGCATAGGTTGGATGACATGTCATCCATTGCTCAATAACAGTTTGAAGTTCTATACCATCGCCAGGTAGTTATACAGACTGAGTTGTATCGATGCAACAAAATGTCCGTCTATTATCATTCGCATCCTGGACCACCTAAGCCGCCACCTACGGGAGCGTAATTAGCTGGATATAGGGTTCCCAACTTAACTAGTGATGAAATTACTAGGAATATTCTTGAGTTGCCCCCTGGTGTGCCTGCTAGATCTTCTTACCCACTGTTGCAAACATTTGGACGAATTCCAGCAAATCCACCGACTCCAACCTTTCGAGTGGATGCAGAATATATGCCTGAGGCAAGGATTCCTAGATTTGTAATTGGACAACCACTCCAAGGTCCTATTGTTGGACCTTTTCATTACGCAGCACAGCCATTCACTGGAGCCTCGTTTTCTACTATAGCTTCCTTCTCTCCACCATCATCTTCGGCTCCCTCTTCATCTCAGGGAGTCTCTCAACCCTAATTTCTTCAATTTACATTGGGGACAATGTTGATTCCAAGTGTGGGGGAGGGTGTTAAAAATTTAAAAAAATTTTTTATGCTATGTTGTGGATTTAGTATGGTGTGTTGCTTGGTTGTGTTTTGTCTTGGGATATTATTGTATGTTAGAGTGGTTGATTGACAGTTGGAGTTTGAAGTGGGGTGCTGTGGCTTATGGTGGAAGCATTTCTATTTGTAGCTGTAAAAGTTGCATTCTGGCAAGTTGAGTCGAGCATGTTATGTTACTTATTTTTCATGAAGATCGAAGAAGTTGACATGATAAGTTGAAGTCAAGCTACTTAACCTTGAATGAAGAATGCTGAGAATGCCGTGAATTGTTTTGCTAAGTGCTGTATTAAGTGTTTAGTGTTTAGTATGTAGTTTGTATTGTCGAGTGATTGATGAGTAGTCTTGAGTTTGTTAGCTAAGTAAGTAAGAGTGAGGGGATGAAATGTACTATGTCGTGATGAATGTTTGTAATTCTCTCTTGGGTCTCGGTGTGTTTACCGCTTTGGAATAATGAATTTCGAGTGCGTGGGGTGGTTTGCAACTTTATGAATTGTGATGTGAATTTGTGTGCAAAAGATTACAATTTGGCGATGTTTTGAACTTACCAATTGCGTGTGAAAAGAGTTTCTAGGGTTGAGTTGAAAGTGTGTTGATTTTGATTAGATCTGAAGTGAAGAAAGTGAATGTGAAAGGAAAAACGAAAACAAATGTAATTAAAGGTGCAATGATATGAATAAAATGAGAGAAATGAAATGGAATGAAACAAGTACAGTGAGGAGTGTGTGAAATGCAACAATTTAAGGAGAATGAGTAATCGCATTGTATTTGAAACTTTGTTCATAATTCACTATGGTTTACTCCAAGTTCATCACTATTACTTATTTTGGTCTTGCATGTGAAATTTTTTGTTTTCTGGTACTAAATTTTGAGGAAATTGGTGCATTTTGCTAGCTAAAGCCTGATGTTAATGTAAGATAGATATGCCATGCAAGTACTCAAATGACATAGGATGAATGTGTATGGATTTGGTATTTTTGCTATCAATTTGTCTGGAGTTTCCAAAGTTCGTGCATGCTTAGTTAATTTGAAGCTCTTATGAACATGTGCACACATAAGAAGGGATATGGAGGAAAAAACCTTTGGCATCTTGGAAGGAAAAAGCCATAAGAACCTGGCAAGCAATAAAAGGGAAAAAAGAGCCATAAAACCCAGGCAATGATACCAATGAGTATCATGAATGGAGCAACAATGTGCATAATAAGGGCAATGTCCCATAGAGCATCAATGTGGGTGCGCATAAGTTACCATTAATCTTGTGAGTTGCGTGTTCATAAGAGTGGACGAGAGATTGACATGTATTGAACGGTTTGTGAGACAACTAGATGGTGTATAGTAAGGGAATAAATGAAGTGTCATGTTCCTCAGCACACACTTGCACGCATGACATTTTGGTCTTTATTCATTGTGCCTTAGTTGACAATTTGTACTTAAATCTGAGGGCTAGGTGCCAGAAATGTTAGAATGAATTCTTGTGTGAAAAATGTTTTGATGAACTTGGATGTGGCCGTTGTGGGTGAAAGAACAATGTGTTAGATACAGGTGATGAAAATGAGTTTTGAGTATATACCTTGCTTGAGGACAAGCAAGAGTTCAAGTGTGGGGGAAATTGATAAGTGGGTTTTATACCAACTTATATGTCTTAAATAACTTGGCTTTTGGCTTGTTTTGCATGGTTTTAGGTCATTGTATGTGATGATGTGTGTGAATTGTGATTGTTGAAGATTTACAGTTGTTAGTGAAGAAATGAGAGAAAAGATCATTGAAATTGTATAAAATAAGGTGCAAGAGTGTTTGAGGAATGAGCAAGAAGGGAATTCAAGAGGGTTGTAATGATGCTTTCTCAATTTTGTGTGATAATCTGATAAAATTGCATTGGAGTGTTTGTGTTTTGTTGTGTGATGTCTTTGGTGTTATTTAAAATGTGCACACATGCACAAGCATAGCTGCACACTGCCGCACGAGGTCACGCACAGCTGCACATGTATTGCCGCACACATCGTCGCCACATCGCCGCACACCTGCACAAGCATCGTCGCGCGCACTGTCGTGCACACACTCCACACACAGGTATGCTCTGCATGTGGGCGATCTTGCGGCGATCTCAAGTGTTGCATGCGACGACCTTGCGGCGATCTCATGCACATCGCTTCATGGTCATGCGACAATTTTGATTTTACTAGCAAAACATTTCACTCCATTCATCACACTCTATTTTCATGGTTAAATTCACACCATTCACATCTACATTATTGGCACAAATCACAAACACTTGCTCATAACATTTGTTCTTCATTTCAGTACTTTTGAGCACACGATTGTATGACTAAAAGTTTCACCATTTCATGTTTCCCATTTCCTTTCAGTGAACTTCACCTTTGAAATACCAATTCTTCACACTTTCCTTCCAGATTTTCTCACACTACACTCACTCACACAATGCACACACATTTCATGGCGATGCGTCGCAGGCGATATATCGCCATGGTTTTTGTTGCACGGCGACACATCGCAGCGATGTGTCGCCATATAAACTCTTTCACGGCGATGCATCGCTGCGATGCATCGCCATGAAGAAATGGAGTTCTCTGAAATTCGACTAAGTGTTTGTTTCTTTTCAGTTGCAGCAGGTGGACGAAGGCGTGGATTTCCGTGGCACAAAGGCGCTGGAGACATTTCAGAGGCGCAATTACTGCAAGTGGAAGGTGCTGGATTGCTGAACAATGCTTAGCATTTGGGATTTCATTTTTGACATTTTTCTGAGGGCATTCTTGTAATACTTTAGACATTTTATGTTGGCGTATTAATTACATTTTCATGATTCTCTATATATAGGGGATGTAACTAATATGTAAAAGAGATTTTATTCTGGAAATACAACCGACATTTGATTTCAGAGCGGGAAATATTTTTTAGAGATCTACTTTCTCTCTCTAGTTTCTCTCTCTAGTTTTCGAGGTCGATTTTGGATTTCGATCGAGGATTTGATTTGGCTATTGTAATTGTCCTTGTAATTGAGAAGGCAATTCGCATTCCTCTTGAGAATTCGAAGCTTTTGAGATATTGTAATTGGTAAACTCTTTCCAACTAATGAACACGAACTGCTTAGTCTTCCAATTTGTTGATCGTGAATTGAAAATAGAGTTTTGTGGCTAATTGTGTGATAATATAGGGTTCTGAAGGGTGAATGCTTGGTTGAATTGATATGTGTAATGTTACTAACAATCTAAGATGAGAAATTCAACATTCTCTGAATTGTATTAGTTAAACTTGTTAAATTCGTGCATCGTATCTGGATTTGTTGAACTGAGATTTGATTGCGGTCATCATGCTGAGTTGGATCTTAATTCATAAGATTCAGCTAAGAATTCATGAATGAGAACCAGAGATTGCAAGAGTCCTTAAACCTATTTAAAATCGTCATGTCTAGAGCCAGGCCTCACCATAGGTAGCTCTTAGTCTGATAGAATTGTTAGAACAAGGTGATAAGAGATTCTCTGACTTGAATGATGAACTTACAGGCTAGAATCAGGCCTCACCATGGGAGATTCTAGGAGAAAAATTCTTGAGTAATTCTAGTGGAGAATTGAGAAAGCTCAGGTTCTACTACACCATCCTTAGGCCCCACCATAGGATAAGATGGTGTTGGGAGATTAAGATTGAAGTGTAGTCACTATGCTGACTTCAATTTAGGTCTCCAGTTGCCATTATCCTCAATTGATATGATTGTACGTTAGTAATAATACACTATTATATAAATGTAAATGTGCATTCACCCGGAAGAAGCCCAAGATTATATGTCTTGATCATTTGTGATTTCCTTTCTTACTCGTTGTGGTTTTCCTTTGTGATTGTTCATTTCCTGTTTGTTGTGATTTCATTTGACTTACTTCCTGTTTTTGTGACTAATTTCACTAACTGTAGTAGTAGTGAGAAAGGTTTTTTCCCTGAGGAGCAAACCTTTCTCACTACTACTACAGTTAGTGAAATTAGGATAAATTGGCGAGGAGCGACATCTCGTGCCATAGAGCCAGTGACGCCGGTGGCTGGACGAGCTCAGATCGAGGTTTAAGCGAGTCAGATCTGCCATTCGCTACACGGATCGGGTTCCGACGAATCCGTCTCCCATTTTCTCCAGGCCGGCATGGTTGGAAGCTGTGCTTGAGGATGGGACACAACCATTCTCCTGGACCAGAAAACTTCCAACCCCCCTTTTTCTAACATGTGCTCTGGCTATCTAGATCGGGAGCCCACCACTGGTCATTGCTTCGAAGGAATCAATAGCCGTTATGTCAAGAAGAAGCTCACGGTTGCTAGCTCTAACTTCGGCAGGGCAAGCTTCAATTTTACCTTGGTTTTGCTTTGCCACAGTTGAATGTGTACCCTTAATTTTTCAAAATCATTTACTGCTGAATGTGAACTTTTAATCCATGGTGGTTTCCTTAATTTTATTGGGTGGCTTGTGTAGTTTTAAAGATCTGAAATATGCCCCGTGATAGTGTTGTGATTCATACACTGAAGCTGAACTCCTACCAGAAGAATGTCTTAGCTTCATGTGCTTCGAGATTCCTCTGTAGCTCTGTCGAAATCCATTGGGATTTTCACTGCAATCATTTACTTGTTGCCGTTTATGGCGAACATCAAGGGACTTTGAGTCAGAATGACCGGTGGCCCTGCTTTGCGGTTCAATGTTTAAAGCTATGAAAATTTGTTTTGCACTGTTGTCTCTCGGATTATATGTGGTTTGGAGGATACCCGGATACTCAGATTAGACCAAGGAACTCACTTTATTCTGGTGGGCGTTTTACATTGATTTGTTGATTTAAGCTTACCTTGTAATTTCGATGATTTTCTGAAATAACAACCACTTGCTCTACATTGTTGGACCTCTTAGATTTTGGTTTCTTGCTGGATATGTTGACCTTCCTTTGGATTACATGGATGTCTAGATATGTGAAGGTAGACAGGTGATTATTTTCACTCGAATAGCTAGGCTACACATTAGTTGAGAATTTGGACATATGCTTTATTGATCGGAAGTTGATTCTGGACATATGCTTTTTGAGTTTATTTGGTATTGATAAGGTAAGTTTATATTTGCTGAACCTGAGACTATGGGATAACTTCATTTGTTCTCCTTTTGGAATATCACACTTATGCTTAACTTTAATCCCTTATTTGGTTTATGACTAGGGTGTCAATTATTTAGAGATAAAGAATTTAATACTTTGCTCCTGTTAGGCCCAAAGTAGACTGATTCTTAATCTTATTAGGTACTTAGGAACTAATGTAATGGAGTGGTACTCCAAGGTTACTACGCTTACTTTTGTACAGGTGTGTTCGGTTATATCCGGCATCTTCTTTTGCTTACTATGAATATATGTTTTTTTTAAAAAAATCACAAGAATTCATGTTCAAATTAAGGTCCGCGAAAGAAACGAATAAAAAAAGTCAAAATGAACGCGTTTTTGGATTTTCCCATTTTTGACCAAAAACCCTGAAAATTAGAGGTTTGGCGAAAGATTTGGGTTGTCGTTTTTTTACATTAATCACTAGAATTCATGTTCAAATTAAGTTCCGCGAAAGAAACGAATCTAAAAAAGTCAAAATGAACGCGTTTTTGGATTTTTCCATTTTTGACCAAAAAAGCCTGAAAATTGGAGGTTTGGTGAAAAATTTTGGGTTGTCATTTTTTTACATTAATCACTAGGATTCATGTGTTTTTTGACATTAATCACTAGAATTATTGTATGTGAACTTTGCTCTCCCTTCTCACTAAAAGGTTTTTGAACCGGATATTGCCGTTGACTATCCAATATTACCGTTCCCACATTGTCTTGTGCCTAACGGACATTTTGTCACCTCAAACAATAGCCGCCTATGGCGGAGGGGGAAACGGCTCCCCCAGCTGCGACTTACGCGGCGGTGGTAGGGAAGATAATCTCCTCCACTACTGATAAGTCCACTTATTTCACAAACATCAAAAATGCAACTCCCCTCTCTCAATTCAAGGGGGAACCAGCCATGTTCATCTCTGAGGAAGAGGAGGAAAATTTGGCAAGGGTTTACCAGTGAACTCTAATCGCTAAATTCTCTTGGGGTAGGCCGGCGATGGGCTTATTTGACTTCCAGAGATTCTGGACACGAAAGATCTGGCATTTTCAAGGATAACAGGCTAGGATTTTCAAATGGTCACCGGATTTTGACCCTGAAGCCAAGCCTACAGTTACCCCAGTGTGGATACGTTTCCCTTCCCTTCCCCTCTACCTATACCAGAAGGAAAAGCTCCACACCCTAGCCTCAGTGGCAGGGAAACCTCTGAAACTAGACGCAGCTACTGTAGCGGCATCTGACCTCATCCGGCCAAGTGAAGCAAGAGTCTGTGTGGAAATGGACCTCACCGAAGATATCCCAAATCGAATCTGGATAGGAAGCAAAGAAAAAGGAAAATGACAGCATATTGAAATCGAAGATAGGCCGGAATATTGCACTAAATGTCAGAAGATGGGTCATGGAAGTAAAGCATGTGATCCTCAAAGGAAAAAAAACTCCTAGACAGGTGCAAGGCCCTCTGCAAAATCAAAGCAAGGATAAACCAAAGGGAAAGCAGGGACAACAGGAATGGGTTTTAGTAACAAAGAAATCGAGTTCCCAGAAAGAGGATCCCCGGACAGTAACAATGGTTGATAAAGGAAAGGAGGTGGTCCCTAATAGTTTCCCTTTTTTAGGGCAGACAAAGGATCTTCCGGGGTCATCAGGAACATTGACTGTAGCAGTTCCGGAGCCAAAAGAAATAGAGACAAATAGGGATACAGATGCAGAACATAGTCGAAAAGGGGAAGAGGAAGCAGGGCCCTGCCCTAAACTCAGTGGTAACGAAGGCACAGAAATCCCTCAATTACGAGACAAAGTACAAGAGACCCGGCCAGCAGAGGAACAGGAGGATGCTGAATTAGTACAACAGATTCAAGAACAGGCTTACTGTGACGTAATAACGAGTCTTGTTACTGAAGTCTTTTCTGTTGTTGATTTGCAGGACATACCCATCCAATGAGAAGATAACGAGGAGTCTGCAGCTGCAGAGACATCTAATACAACGATCAATCAGAATGCCCCAAAGAAAATAGTAAAGAAAATGAGTGCAGTGGCAGAGGCATCTTAGCATGAAGGGGGGAGGAACTTCCAAGTACTTGACTAGGGGGAGACAGTCTAGGGATAGGATGACACTTACGGGATCAACCAGGTCTAGGTCATAATGTTTAGTTGCATCTATTGGAATATCAGAAGTATAAACAGGAAACCTAACTTTACGAAACTTAGGAAAATCATAGATAAGCATAGGTGTAATTTTTTAGCTATCGCTGAGCCATTTGCTGATGCTTCAAACCTAGAAAGGTTTAAACGTTGGTTGAATTTTGAAGTAGCTTGGTCTAACCCCTGCAGCTCATTGTGGGTTTTCTGTAGGAAACCTTTTACATGCTCCTTAGTCATTGCTACAGAGCAGCACATTACCTTAGAAGTAAGCCATCCTGAACTCCCCTGCCCCTGCCTAGTGTCAAGTGTATATTCTAAATGCACAGAGGCACAGAGGGAGGCCCTGTGGACCTCGTTAGCCAGTCTTCAGGCTCTGAACCTCCCCCGGGTCCTGTGGGGAGACTGGAATTGTATAAGGACTAGGGAAGAAAAGAAATGAGGGAAGGCTTTTAATATTAGGGAGGCTAGGGAACTCACTTACTTCATGGATTCTTTGGCTTTGGCTGAGATACAATTTAGAGAGTCTAACTACACCTGGTGCAACAATAGAGAGGGTAAGGCTAGTGTGTGGAAAAGATTGGATAGAGCCATGATAGATAACCAGATTTTCAGCAATAACATCGAGGCTAATATTACTCATCTTGCTAGATCCCCCTCAGACCATGACCCTCTTATATTAGAACTCAGGAAGGGTAAAGGGAGGGTTCCTAAACCCTTTAGGATTCAGAGCTTTTGGATGAATCATCAGGAATGCATAGATGTAGTGAAACAGGCCTGGGAGATCTCCACAACAGGGAGACCCCTCTGGGTATTCACAGAGAAACTGAAGGCAGTGAAACAGGCCCTGAAGTCTTGGAATAGATCAACATATGGTAACATCTTTAGCCAAGTAGAAATAGCTGAAAAGGAACTACACAGACTAGAAAAGGAGGATGAAATCAATCCTGTCCCAAGGGAAGTTATAAGTGAAGCTGCAGCCAAAGTAAAATTCCTAATGAGTCTAGAGGAGATGTTTTGGTCCCAAAAGGCTAATATCAAATGGGCTAAGGAGGGTGATCGAAATTCAAGATTCTACCATTTCTATGTTAAGAATAGGCATGCAAGAACCCATATTCATAGAATAAGGAACCAAGAGGGTGTGTTGTTAGAAGATGAAGAGCAGATAGCTAATGAGGCCACACATTATTTCTCTGATCTCAACTCATCTATCCAGGTTAATCCTAACATTGATTCCCAACTGTTTGCTAACTCTCTTACTGATTTGGACAGGTTGGAGCTTACCAAAATTCCAGATATGGAGGAGCTACAAAATACTGTCCACAACATGGATTTGGAGAGTGCTCCAGGCCCTGATGGCTTTCCAGGGATCTTTTACACCTAGGCCTGGGACATTATCAACCAGGATCTTCTAAGAGCAGTCCAATTCTTCATGAATGGTGACAATCTGCCTAAACCCCTGACTGCTACAGCCATAGTTCTCATCCCTAAGAACCAAAACCCCAGCTCTTTTAAATAGTTTCGCCCCATAAGCCTGTGTAACTTTCTCAATAAAACTATCTCCAAAATGCTAGCCTTAAGACTTTTCAAAATCCTTCCAAGAATAATCTCTGAGAATTAGAGTGGTTTCGTGGCAGGGAGACTGATAAATGACAACTTCCTGTTGGCTAGTGAAATGATAGTAGGCATTAAGGGAAAAAGCAAGGAAGGGAAAGTAGCTTTTAAGATGGACATGGAAAAGGCGTATGATAGGGTTCACTGGCCATACCTACTACATATTATGAGGTTGCTAGGTTTTGGGGAAATCTAGATTGACCAGGTGTGGAGACTGCTATCAAATGTTTGGTTTTCAATTCTCATCAATGGAACAAGTAAAGGATGGTTTAAAGCAACAAGGGGGCTGAGGCAAGGTGACCCCCTCTCCCCTTTGCTCTTTGTGATAAGCTCAGAATATTTATCAAGGGTCCTAAATAGAGAGGGGGCAAAGGAGCTGGATTTTGGAGTGCCTAGAGGATGTCCAAGAATCACCCATCTGGCTTATGCGGATGACCTGCTTGTCTTTTCATCTGCAAGACCATTAGCTGTTAGAAAAGTCATGGAAAAACTGCACCACTATGAAGAGGTTTCTGGCCAAAAGATAAACTCATCCAAGAGCGCTCACATGGTTCATGACAGATTACCAGTTCAGAGGAAGCACTTCATTGGCCGATTTACTCACTTTGGAAGAGGAACCTTCCCATCATAGTACTTAGGGATACCTCTGCATTTTAAGAGAATCCCTGCTGAACACTATGATCCTCTGGTAGCTAAGATCAGTCATAAGGTCGAAGGTTGGAGTTCCAAAATGCTGACAATGGGTGGGAGGATAACTTTAATCAAGAGTGTTTTGACTTCCATCCCTCTTTACACTACCATGTGTCTTAGTCCTCCAAAGAAAATGATTAATAGATAGAGTCCTTGCTAGCTAATTTTCTGTGGGCTGGTACTGATAAGGGGTCGAAGCACCACTAGATTAGATGGAAGGAACTATGCTTATCCCAAAGAGAGGGGGGTCTTGGGTTTAGGGACCTGAACCTCATTATTTCAGCTCAGTCATCTAAGATGTGGTGGAGATTCAGAGAAAAGAAGTCCCTGTGGGCCAAATTTATGTGGGCAAAGTACTGTGCAAACCTTCACCCATCTAGGGCTCAAGCACGTAGAAGTGATTCCAACTTATGGAAAAGAATGTGCAGTACAACAGCCTTTGCTGAGGAACAGTTATTTTTCCTGATTGGCAAGGGGGAATGCAGCCTCTTATATGACAGATGGCACCCTAAAGGCAAAGTCTCTGAAATTTTTGACATTCAGGGAGACACCAAAATTGCATAAGTAATTGGGAATCATGGCTGGGAATGGGAGAAGATTCAGCTTCTGTGCCCTTCTATACCAGGATCCTTTTTCAATGAAGTTCCCATCAGAATAAGAGAAGGAGATAAATTGATTTGAAAGCTCACACACCAAGGAAACTTCACCCTCAAGTCCTCCTTTCAATACCTGAAGGAAAATTCCCAGCCACTTATCCCTCACTCCAAGGAAATTTGGGACCCTGCAGTTCCAGTGAAAAAATATCCTTCCTAATGCTGAGACTACTCAGGAACAAAATTCCTATAGGAAATAATCTTCATAAGGTTGGCATCTTGGGTCCTTTCACCTGCCCTTGGTGTCAAGGGAATGAAGAGACAATCAGCCATGTATTTACTTCATGTCAAATTTCTCAGACTATTTGGAAAATATTTGCTGTAGAACTAGGGATACGTTGCTTTTCTAACTCCCTTGCAGGAACACTAAATATCTGGTGGAAGAACAACCATAGCTCGGATGCAAGTAGTTTTCTCATTAAAATCTGTCCTTTAGTCATTTGCTGGTGGCTCTGGAAGCTGAGGAATAAGACTGTTTTCCATACAGATATACCAGACCTGGAGGCAGCTGTGAGGAATATCTTTAGCACCATAAAAGAAATAGCTTTCCTGAAGATTAAATGGAGGCAGATGCTAGGACAACATTGGGGCCCTTTTTGGGACTCTGTCCCTGAAATTAGGAAGAAAACCATAATTTCCTGTATCAAGTGGAACCCCCCAGATGACAATGGTATTAAGATTAACTTCGCAGTGGCAAGGGAAGGAAATGTATGGAGATCAGCTGGTCTAATCAGAAATAGAATGGGTAAATTAGTTGGTCTTCTCCCTATCTATCTGTTTCCTGATTCCTTTTCTCGTTTGCAGGTGGAAATTCTAGCTGGGCACAACTATATATCCAGGTGCAGAGACATGGGGTTGGGAAAGATCCTGATAGAATCTGACTCGAATGAAGTAGCAATAGGTCTCAACTCCTGGAGAGGCTTTCAGATCAGCAATGCCCTATCTGATTTCAACAATTTGGTAGATACCTAAAAGGTGCCTAAAGAAGCTAATGGCCCAGCTAGACTTCTTGCAGCTAAGGCAGGCTCCCAATCATCCAAGCAGCTGCTATCACTTCTCAAGTTGGACAGAGACCAACTTCCCACGGTGGTGAGGAAGAATGGAAGGAATTTTGAAGTCCAACATGATCAACTTTAACCAGTCAGGTATTCTTCACAGCCTGCTAATGTTAGGGCTGTGCTTTTTCTCTACAAATGTTGATAGGCCCCAGCTTGTTGCTGTTAGAGCTGGCTTGCCAGTTTACTGCTTTCCTGGGATCCTGGGAATGTATGTTGGGAAAGACCCAAGAAGCTCCTCCCATGATCTGCTGTCAATAGGGATATGCCTGTGCTTTTGCATTTTCTCGACTCCAATCCCTGATGGTGTTTTGTTGCTAATGGTTTTCCCTTATAATTGTAATGCCTGCTGGTCCCTGGGGTTCCCTGGTCTGTCTGGAATGAGACTGCATAGAGTCCAAATGAGCACGCAAGGGAGAGTTTTAAACTGCCCAATTGTGTTTTGGATTGATTTCGAGCCTGCAATTGGAAAGCTGGAGGACACTTTCAACTTCAGTGATCAACCTATTTACTGCCCACAGGAAGGCCTTTTTCTGCATACATGCTTTGTTTTTCGGAATCTGGAGAAAGCCTTTAACTTCAGGTTTCAGCCAATAGATTGCCGAGAGAAAGGATCTTTTGTTCATACATGTCCTCCATCGAACCTTTTGTCACTCCTTGTGATTATTGGAGTTTTTTGTATAATAGTGTATTAGAAAGGATGTCTGTAAATGGAGTAAGTACTCCAAATTTAAGTCTTGTACAATAGGGTATTAGGGATGTGGATTGTAAATGAAGGAAGTGCTCCATATTTAATGTTTAATCCTCTCTTGTGCTTGGCTCCATTAGACCTTTGGCATGTAAATGGATCCATACGCAAGAGGTCACTCTTTTGTAAGGATGATTTTAGGGTAAATCCATCATCCACCAACAAAGATAATATATCCGGAGTGGCGACACCCCTCAAAAAAAGGTTAGCCAAATAAAAAAAATCACTAGAATTCTTGTTAGAGGAATCCGAGGAAAAGGAAAACTGCATAGAATTAAAAAATTAGTAAGAAAATTCCAAGCGAATTTACTAGTCAAAGTGGAACCATTTACTAATAATCAGCAGATGGAACAAATAAGGCATAGACTAAACTTTGACAAATGCTTTTCTAATCAGAATGAAGGGGGCAAAATTTGGATTTTTGTGCGTTATCCTTTCACCTGTATGGTTAATGATGTGTCTAATCAACAAATTACATGCTCTATCTCCCATCCTGAGTTCCAGACTCCTATAGTGGTGTCAACAGTTTATGCTAAAAACACTGTCAGAGAGAGGGGGGAACTATGGGACTCTCTAGCTAAAATTTCTCCTTCCACTTGCCCATGGCTTTTGTGTGGGGACTGGAACTGCATAGCTGATAGTTCTGAAAAAATGGGTGGGAAAAGATGCAAAGAGAGTGAGACTGCTGAATTATTTGAGTTCATTGATAATGAAAAGTTGATAGAACTCAGTTTCAGGGATCCCTATTCACATGGTGTAATAATCTAAAAGGATCGGCTAGAGTTTGGAAAAGGTTAGATAGGGTCCTAGTTAACTCTGTTTTCCTAAGGTCAGATGTCCAAGTAAACGTGCAACATGCGACCAAAAGTCCTTTTGATCATGCTCATCTCATTGCACAAGTAGTGTTACTGAATGTTGGTAAGGCATAAAGCTTCAAGTTCTAAAACTTTTGGACTGACCATGTCTCCTTCTTAGGAGTAGTAAGTTCTGCTTGGAGTAGTCCCAGTAAAGGTCCTCCTCTGAGATCTTTTGTGGAAAAGCTGAAATTGACCAAGATGGCATTAAAATCATGTAGTACGGTAATTTTTGGTAATGTAGTTTCTTCTCGTAGAATTGCTGAGTTAGAAATGGAAAGAGTAGAGCTGGAAGACTCGATCAAACCCCTTCCTAAAGAGGTGTTCAATCTAGCTATAGCTAAGCTTAAGCTTGCTACTATAAGGGAAGAGAGGTTTTGGGCCCAAAAAGCCAATATCAAATGGATGGAAGAGGGAGACAACAAATCTGCCTTCTTCCATGATTCGGTTAAACATAGATATTTCAGAAATAGCATAAACAGGATTAGAGGGGAAGAGGGTAATTGGGTAGAGGAAGAACAGGCTATTGGGGAGGAAGCTGTCAACTATTTCTCCAGATTATACTCTGCCAATCAGACCTTTGGAAATTTTGATTCACAATTTATTCCAACTATCATCAACAGGGAGATAAATGATTGGCTGGTAAGGGACCCCACATTAGAAGAGCTAAAAGATGCAGTTTTCTCCTTAGGTGAAAATAGTGCAACAGGCCCCGATGGGTTTAATGGTGTTTTATACAGAGTCTCTTGGGATATAATCAAAGAAGATTTACTTCAGGCCTCCCTTAACTTCTTCAATGGAGAGCTCCTTCCCAAGGCATTGACTGCTACCTCCATTGTTTTACTTCCCAAAACTCCTAACCCTTTCTCATTATCTCACTACCAGCCCATTAGTTTGTGCAATCTCGTAAACAAGGTCTTGTCTAAATTGTTAGCAAATAGGTTAGGGAAATACATGCCCCTTCTAATCAGTAGGAATCAGAGTGGCTTTGTAAAAGGAAGACAGATTATAGACAATTACCTGTTGGCCAGTGAATTGACTAACTCTATGTCTAGTAAATTTAGGGATGGGAACATTGTCTTAAAACTGGACATGGAAAAAACTTATGATAGAGTGCATTGTCCTTTCCTCACTAATGTCATGAGAAAGATAGGATTTGGGGAAAATGTATAGACATTATTTGGAGAATGATTTCTAATGTGTGGATGTCGGTGCTTATTAATGGATCCCCTCAAGACTGGTTCTCCACCACTAGAGGATTGAGGCAAGGAGACCCTTTGTCTCCTTTGCTCTTTATCATTGTTGCAGATTATCTCTCTAAAGCTTTAAATTCACCGACAGGGCTATAATCAGTTTTTTTTGTTCCTAGAGTTTGCATGAAAGTTAAACATTTAGCATATGCCGATGACATTATAATTTTTGCTTATGCAAATAGTAGTTCCTTGTCTCAGACTATACAGGTTTTGGAGCACTATCAAATCATTTCTGGCCAGAAAATCAATACCAACAAGAGTTGCTTCTTTCACCATCATAGATTGCCCACTCAGAAGAGGAGTTTGGTGGCTAAAATCACTAAATTCCAAAGAGGATCCTAGCCTTTCACCTATTTTGGCATTCCCATTCATTATGGAAATATCAAAACTGTGCACTATAATGACCTTATTCAGAAGATTAAATCTAAACTGCTGGCTTGGAATGTGAACTTCCATTCAAAAAGGGGAAGGGTTATTCTGATCTGAAGCATTTTTACAGCATTGCCCATTTACACCACTATGGCCCTCTCCCCTCCTAAGTTGGTGGTGGAACAAATTGAAAAGATATTTGCTAAGTTTCTGTGGCATAAGGGAAATGAACCAGCTTAACATTGGATAAAGTGGGCAGAGCTATGCTTCCCAACCAACGAAGGAGGTGCAAGATTTAGAGCATTACAAGATGTCAATGCTGCTCAGAGCATGAAAATCTGGTTGAACTTCAGGAAGCAGGAATCTTTATGGGCAGAATTCATGTAACAGAAATACTGCAGCCCTTACTATCCAGCCTAGATAGCACCTCACAGAGGAGAATCTCATTTCTAGACTAGGATGTTGAAGCATGTTCCCATTGCGGAAAAGTTTATCTTAACAAAAGTTGGGGATAGTTCCTGCAATTTCTGGCTGGACAACTGGCTGGGAAGTGGGCCTCTTGATAGCTGTTCCACTGAAGTTCAATGCCTAAAAGAATATGTGATGGAGGGGAGGTGGATCCAGGAGAAAATTGCTAGCCTTCAGGTCAACATTCAGGCTCTAGTGTCTGCAGCTACTGCCCCTTTATTCAGAGGTAAAGATGAACTGAAGTGGATGCTGTGTGAAGATGGTAACTTCTCAATGACCTCTGCCTTCAATCAAGTTAGACAGAGAAAAGGGGAAATCAACATGCCTTCTAAAATCTGGCATCCCATAGTTCCTTTAAAGATGTCCTTCTTTATGCATTGCATGCTCAGAAGAAGAATACCTCTGGGTGACTTACTATATAGGTTTGGTTTCTCAGGCCCTTCAATGTGTTGTTTTTGCTTAAATAATGTGGAAGAAGTTAACCACTCGTTTGCTAGCTGTCCAGTTGTGAAACAGATTTGGCAGGTCTTTGCAGCAGAAATGGGAACACACAACTTTTCCAACTCGATCAACCTTACATGTAAACAATGGTAGACCACTTCAGCTGTCAATGAAATCCATAAACAGCTGATAGGTCTCCTGCCTCCCCTAATTTGCTGGGAATTATGGAAAGCTAGGATCACGGCAGTCTTTGATGACTGCAAGATGGAAACCCACTCCATCATTCTCCAAATCTATCTCATGGCATCAAGGTCCCTCCAATGCAGATTCCCTCAACTAACTTGGGACTCATTACACTGGAACACTTTTTGGATGCTGGTGCATTCTTATAGGAAAAGGATTCAGGTTCAGCTTGTGCACTGGAAAAAACCAGCTCCCCCTTGGGTGAAAATAAATGTGGCACACAGAGTCGATGAAGGGTCACTAGCTGCTGCTGGATTAATCAGGAACCATCAAGGTAAAATTCTGGAAATCCTTTATTCAAAATATAACTAGCTCAAGCCTGCAGGTGTGGCTATTATGAATGGACTGCTGGACATCTCGCATCAAGGACTCCAATGGTGTGAGGGAAATAGTAGGCACAACATTTTGCTGGAAACTAGTCACCAAGGATTCTTCAAAATTCTGGATGATAAGGCTGAAGTGCACTGGATGGTTTCAAACCTGGCTTTGAAGCTAGAGCACATACAAATATATTGCAGCACCCTCCTAAACATGACAAAAGAGAACAAAGCAGCCTCATGGGTGGCATTGAAAGGGAAGGAGCAAGCTGAAACCGAACAAGAATTTCAGGACATCATCCGAGATGACAAAGCATGTTTTCCTTCCCTCAAAGGAACCAAGACAAGCTGGAATACTTATCCACATCTGTTTCAGCCTCCATGATCAAAATGAGCCCCATGTTACGAGAATTACATGTTGTTGGAGGAAGCTGGAACAATCTAAATAGCAGATGCTCGAACACACTTGCTGCACTAAGTGAAGATCCAAATTCATTACAAAGGCTCGTTGGCTGAATCAAGCGATCCCCCTAGGTGGGTAGAATTTAGAAACATTTTTGAGGCCTGTTTAGCTCACATATTTGCATACAATATCTGCCATGTTGTAAATGTTTTTCACATTGAAGCTTTTCATTCCTTTTGTCAAAGGAGTAGTACTCCTCTTTTGTGCTCCCCACTTGATCACCCCGCCTTTGGCTATATTAATGGTGGCGTGATCAAGATGGTATACTTTTGTAAGGGTGATTTTAGGGTATATTTATCATCCAAACCATATATCAATATAATAGGGAGTGGCGCCCCTAACAGCATTGCCAAATAAAAAAATCACTAGAATTCATGTTCAAATTATGGTTCGCGAAATAAACGAATCAATAAAAGTCAAAATGAACGCGTTTTTGGACTTTCCCATTTTTGACCAAAAAAGCTTGAAAATTGGAGGTTTGGCGAAATATTTTGGGTTGTCGTTTTTGATAAGTTGGTTTTATACCAACTTAAATGAATTAGTTCACTTAGCTTTTGACTTGAATTTTCATGCATTTATGTGGTGAAATGTGCTATTTTGTGTAGTAATGTGGAATGTAACTCGATATGCTTGAGTGGAGAAAAGACCCAAAAATGTTGATAAAATAAGGCAAATTTGTGTTTGGTGTCAAATAGTGAGGATGAGTTAAGAGGTGTGAGTGATGTGTGGAATTTTAGGAAAACCCAAAGAATGCTTAAAATGACCTAGTTTCGGATTGGGCATATTTGGTTAGTGAACTTCATCTGGGCATAACTCTATTAATACTAACCCAATTGGTGAGTTCTTTGGTGTCCTGAAAAGATCTTTGAATGCAATACAAGTCTTATGTTTCAACTATTAGCTAATTCTGTGTGCAAGACTATGAAATAGGAGTTTCTATGCGAAATGCCATAATAGGGTTTTATGAGTTTTATGCTGCCACAGTTTGGCTAATTGTTAATATCTCGAGCAGCAGATATCCAAAGGTGATGATTCTTGAACCATAGGAAAGCTAAGAGGAAGAGCTGAAACTTTTATGTTTTCCAAAAAGTCCAATTACTGGGCTAAGACATACATATGTTGCAAAGAAGAAGTTTGTAGTGTTGAAGTGCACACACCGCACAACACTTGCGCACATCACTCGCAAACTCTCGCACATTCTGCCGCAACACCGCACAACACTTGCGCACATCACTCGCACACTCTCGCACATTCTGCGCGCAACACCACACTGCACTCACGCACATCTCTCACACTCATGTGCACAAGTCGCCACACTTGCTGTACAACACTTCACCAAGTCGCCGCACGCATCGTCGCATGTACAACATGCATCGCAGCACATTATGTGCGAGCTCCAGCAAGCACACGGGCACTTCACAGCATTGCCACATTTCAGAAAAATGATCATAACTTTCTCATCTTAACTCCAAATTGAGTGATTCAAAGTGCTATGATTAGCTAATAGTCTCTTCTACAATGTTGAGGCTTTATATTTTCTCAGACTCATTTTGAATCAGGGACGAATTGGTGGAGAAAGATGAAGCATGTGCAATCGTGCACATACACTCTTTAGCTCACAACACTCACAACACTCTTAGCTCACAAATCTCACAACACTCTTCAAACACTTCATCTTCGTTACATCTTATTTTTCACTCTTTAACATATAAACATTGCATATCACATTCTTATACATTTCACAACACATGCTCACAACACTTCTCACTCATTTCATAACATTTTGGTTACACACATTGGCATGCTATATTTCCATCATTCAATGTTTCAACATTTTCTTTCTTGAATTTGCAATTATTTCAATGATTTCCAGTGTACACCATTTTCTCTTAACATGAGTTCTTTAGTTTTTCATAACATGCATTTTCGATACTTCACTCTTCATTCTTCACTTTTCATCATTTCATCACAACAGCTCATTTCATTCCATTTCACTTCACATTTCACAACACTTCGTGTCACATAACACTTCACTCACACACCACACAGAATGCACGGCGACACATCTCCACGATGTGTCGCCATGAAATTCATTACAGGCGATGCATCGTGGAGATGCATCGCCATGGAAATTTTACACGGCGACACATCTCCACGATGTGTCGCCATAGGAATCATTACACTGCGATGCATCGTGGAGATGCATCGCCATGAAAATGGTAGCTTGTGTGCTGATTTTGTGGCTAAGTATAGAACTTCTTCTCTTATTTGTGCAGGCTGTGGAGGCGTGGAAGGCCAAGGCTCAAGGGCGTGATTGATGAAGTGATGGCGTGAAGGTTTGAAGTTTGAAGGCGTGGGGCTGAGGATCCTTGGGCAGACGTGGAAGCTTGTGCTTGGGCTGATTTTGGACATTAATTCACAATGGCACTTTTGTAATATCATAGTCATTTTACGTTTGCGTATCGTTTACGTTTTTTGTAACCTTTATAAATAGGGGATTTAGTTATCAATTAGGGGGGAGAAGGGAGATCATTCACTTTCACAATTTCATAACCAACTTTTGAGAGCTAGAGAGCGGGAATTAATTGTGAGATCTACTTTCTCTCTCTAGTTTCTCTCTTTAGCTTTTGAAGCTCCATTTTGGATTCCGATCGAGGAATTGTTCCGGTTATTGTAAATCTCCTTGCAATTGAGAAGACAATTCACAATCCTTTTGACATTTGGAAGCTTTTAAGACATCTTAATTGGTAAACTCTTCCAATTGATGAAATGAAATGTTTAGTCTTCCAATTTGTTGATCGTGAATTGGAAATGGAGTATTGTGGCTAATTGTATTATAATCTAGGTTTTTAATGGGTGAATGTTTGGTTGAATTGATAAAGTGCAGTATAATTAACAATCTAAGAAGAGAAATACAACATTCTCCTCAGTGAATTTGTAAACTTGTTAAGTTTATGCTTTTGATATGAATTTGTTGAAATGAGATTTGATTGCGTTCATCATGCTGAGTTGAATCTTAATTCATAAGATTCGGCTAAGAATTCATGAATGAGAACCAGAGAGTGCAAGAGTTCTTAAACCTGATTGCATTTGTACATGTCTTAGAGCTAGGCCTCACCATAGGAAGCTCTTAGGCAGTGAAGTTGTGAGAACAATGTGATAAGAGATTTTCTAACTTGAATGATAAATTTACAAGCTAGAATCAGGCCTCACCATGGGAGATTCTAAATTTTACACGGCGTCACATCTCCACGATGTGTCGCCATAGGAATCATTACACGGCGATGCATCGTGGAGATGCATCGCCATGAAAATGGTAGCTTGTGTGCTGATTTTGTGGCTAAGTATAGAACTTCTTCTCTTCTTTGTGCAGGCTGTGGAGGCGTGGAAGGCCAAGGCTCAAGGGCGTGGTTGATGAAGTGATGGCGTGAAGGGTTGAAGTTTGAAGGCGTGGGGCTGAGGATTCTTGGGCTGACGTGGAAGCTTGTGCTTGGGCTTATTTTGGACATTAATTCACAATGGCACTTTCGTAAAATCATAGTCATTTTACGTTTGCGTATCGTTTACGTTTTTTGTAACCTCTATAAATAGGGGATTTAGTTATCTATTAGGGTGGAGAAGGGAGATCATTCACTTTCACAATTTCATAACCAACTTTTGAGAGCTAGAGAGCGGGAATTAATTGTGAGATCTACTTTCTCTCTCTAGTTTCTCTCTCTAGCTTTTGAAGCTCCATTTTGGATTCCGATCGAGGAATTGTTCCGATTATTGTAAATCTCCTTGCAATTGAGAAGACAATTCACAATCCTTTTGACATTTGGAAGCTTTTAAGACATCTTAATTGGTAAACTCTTCCAATTGATGAAATTAAATGTTTAGTCTTCCAATTTGTTGATCGTGAATTGGAAATGGAGTATTGTGGCTAATTGTATGATAATCTAGGTTTTTAATGGGTGAATGCTTGGTTGAATTGATAAAGTGCAGTATAATTAACAATCTAAGAAGAGAAATACAACATTCTCCTGAGTGAATTTGTAAACTTGTTAAGTTCATGCTTTTGATATGAATTTGTTGAAATGAGATTTGATTGCGTTCATCATGCTGAGTTGAATCTTAATTCATAAGATTCGGCTAAGAATTCATGAATGAGAACCAGAGAGTGCAAGAGTTCTTAAACCTGATTGCATTTGTACATGTCTTAGAGCTAGGCCTCACCATAGGAAGCTCTTAGACTGTGAAGTTGTGAGAACAAGGTGATAAGAGATTTTCTAACTTGAATGATAAATTTACAAGCTAGAATCAGGCCTCACCATGGGAGATTCTAGGAGATAGTTGCTTGAGTAATTCGGGTAGAGAATTGAGAAGACTATAGGTTCTATTCACCATCCTTAGGCCTTACCATAGGATATGATGGTGATGGGAGGCTAGGGTTACAGTGTGGTGGCCATGCCAACTGTGATTAGGTCTCCTGGTTGCTCTTCTCCTCAATTGATATGATGGTATGTTAGTAGTACTGTGCTGATAAGTTGTATTCACCCGGAAGAAACCTTAGATTATTTGTTTCAATCTAGTGAGATCTTTCCTTTTTTACTTCTTAGTGTTTACCTTGTGATATTTTCAATTCCTTGTTGTGGTGATTTCTTTTGATTTACTTCCTGTACTTGTTACTCACATATTTGATTCGTGATTTTTCCTTTGAGACAACAACCTGAACAACTTCCAAATTTCTTGATACCTCATTTTCCCTGAGGAACAAACCTAGCTCACTGCTACTATAGTTAGTGGAATAGGATAAATTGACGAGTCACGACAACTCACTGTCAATTTTTGGCGCCGTTGCCGGGGAATTAGGCACGGTTCTTGAAATTTGTTTTTGTTCTGTTCTTAGTTTATGTGATTCACCGTTTTGATTTAGTGATTTCTTTTTTGCTTAGTAATTGTGTTTTTTGGTTTGAGTACTTTTACTATTTACTGTGTGTTGATTCTACTACAATTGCCATCTTGAGCTGGTCTGATTTCTAGATTAATCCATTTGTTCTGTTTCAATTGGTGTACTTGAGTGTTGAATGTGTCTTTTCGTGTTTTGAGTCTATACTGTTGTCGCCTTTACAGTTAAATTTGGGAATTCTTGTTATTCTTTTTTCTTGATCTCACTTGTTGTTTGTATGCCCAGGTCTGTAAGATCTAGAGGAGAGCCTGAATTTGCACTTGACCTTGAACTGCAGAAGACTTTGAGGAATCAAAGGAAAGAAAGGATGGCCGTTCCAGGACCTAGAGTACCTCGTTTTGGTGACCATTACGCGATAAACTTTTAAAATGGCATTGAGCAGCAGGACATAGACATTGAGAGCTACCACATACCAACTCAAATCGTCTCAATGATCACTCAAGGGCAGTTTTTCCAAGGCCTTGATAACGAAGACCCAAACGAACATCTTGATTGGTTCTTAGGTCTCTACAGCACATTTAAGCTTCCAAGAGTGGATCGAAGTGAGGTGCATAGGATTCTATTTCCTTTGTCTCTCAGAGGGAAGGCTAAACATTGGTTCAAGAATATAGGGGGTGCAAATGCAGCTATGCCTTTTGAAGAGTTACAAAAGAAGTTTTTGGCAAAATACTTCCCACCTGCAAAGCTTGAAAAGAGAAAGATGGACATCATGAACTTCCAGCAACTTGATGGTGAAACTTTCCGGGAAGCTTGGGATAGGTTCAATGATCTAATTAGGCAATGCCCCAACCATGACTTGGGAGAGACAAGAGAAATGAACATTTTCTTCAAAGGTCTTACTGTTGAGTCCTCATTAATGGTGAAAGCATGCGCCAATGGCGCTCTTAAAGATAAGAGTGTCCAGGAGGTAAGGGAGTTATTTGATCGAATAGCAGAGGATGAATACTTATTCCCTAAGACAAGGAAAACTCATAGCAGAGGGCAAAGAGGAATCCTGGACTTGGATGAGGAAACTTCCCTCAATACAAAAAGTTGAAGCCTTAGCAAAACAAGTGCAAACCCTCAAGGCGGCCCAAGGCAAGGCACCTGTGTTATCTTGTGGAATATGCAAGGGTGAGCATTATACGGATGAATGCTCTGTCACCACTGAGTCCATTCAATACGTGAATAACTATGGTAACAGGCCACAGTACTCAGGGAATTATTCTGGAGGCAACAATAGAAACTATGGTGGTAATCAAGGAAATTAGGGACAGCAAAACCAAAACCAGGGAGGTCAGTATTACCACGGAAATGAACAAAAGAGAATGACTAATCCTCCTGATTTCGAGCAACAAGCAAGTACATCAGAACAAAGGAAACCATCTGTTGAAGACATGTTTCAAAAGTTGATGGAGAAGATGGACAAGAATGAACAAAGGTTTGGTGGTTTGGAATCTACTATTAAACATCATGAAGCCACTTTGAAGAATATTGAAATGCAAATTGGACAATTGGCAAATGCTGTGCATCAGAGACCAAAAGGAGCACTTCCAAGTGACACAATTCCAAATCCAAAGGGAAGGGAAGCTTGCAATGCCATCACCTTGAGGGGTGGAAAGCTTTTGCCAGGAAACAAACCTTCAGAAGATAAGAGTGATTGCTTAGAGGAAGACCAAAAAGATGAGGTTGAGGAAGTTTTGGAACTAAGGAAGGAAGTTGAACAAGAAGCTCCTACTATTAAAAAAGAAAGAGAAACCAGGGAGAGTAGGGTGTGAGATTACTAAAAATTCAAATCCTTTCAATTTCCCTGAGTATGCACCAAAGCCCCCATTCCTAGAGAGGAAGAAACCACCACCTAAAAGAGGTCCTCAGTTCACCAGAGTCTTGGATGTCATCAAGCAAGTGAATGTGAATCTCCCATTAATGGATTTGGTGACTGCTATGCCCAAGTATGCGAAATATTTGAAGGACCTCATTTCGAACAAAGTGCAAATTTTGAGGTGTGAAGTTCCCATGATGCTTTCTGAATGCAATCAAGCATGGATGGTGCACAATTTGCCTCCTAAGCTAAAAGATCCAGGCAGTTGTACGATACCCTGCAGAATTGGTACAAGACATTTTTCAAAGGCCCTTTGTGACTTGGGAGCTGGTATCAACTTGATGCCCCTTTCCATTGCAATCAATGTTGGACTTGGTGAGAGGATTCGCCCAGTAGCTGTTACACTTCAGCTTGCAAATAGGTCCTTAGTGACTCCCACAGGTTTAGTAGAGGATGTACTGGTAAGAATTGACAAATTCACTTTGCCTGTTGATTTCATTGTTCTTGATATGGAGGAAGATCCTGAAGTTCCTCTAATATTTGGTAGACCTTTTCTAGCAACTGGTGATGCATTAATTGGTGTGAGAAATAAGACAGTCACATTTCGCATTAATGATGAACAAGTAGTTTTTTATGTCAACTATGCCATGAAGCATCCTTCAGATGTAGAGACTTGTTTTGTAATTAGAACTGTTGCTTGTTCAATGCATATGCTTGATGATAAAGTTGCTCATGACTATTTTTGCACTGATGAATTGAATATGCACAATGAGGATTGTAAGATTGTGGAGTTAGACAAAGAAGATTGCATGATTCTTAATGAACTTGAAAACCTTGTAGAGTGTTGTGTTCTTGAGGAATCTATATGTGAAATGCAATATGAAGTGATTGATGCTCAAATGGAAGCAGTATGGTAGAAAATAAGTTACAGGATTCATGTGATATGTTGTTGGAAGATGAAAAATGCCTTGTTTCTACTAACACATTTTGCAATCCCACTGAGGTGAGAAAAGATGAGAATTTATGCAGGAATGAGAAATTGTTGCCATCCATTGAAGTACCTCCCAAGCTTGAACTCAAGCCACTTCCACCGTATTTGAAATATGCCTATCTTGGTGAGAATGAGACTTTGCCTGTGGTGATATCTTCTTCATTGGAAGGTTGGCAAGAGGAGAAACTTCTGGTAGTTTCAAGGCAATACAAGAGGGCTCTGGGTTGGACAATTGCAGACATCAAATGCATTAGTCCTTCCATATGCATGCACAAGATTCTCTTGGAAGAAAATTCAGTACCTGCAAGGGATAGGCAGAGGAGGTTGAATCCTCAGATAATGGAAGTAGTGAAAAAAGAGGTGATTAAATTGTTAGATTTCGGAATGATTTTTTCTATATCAGACAGTGAGTGGGTGAGCCCAGTTCAACGTGTCCCGAAAAAAAGAGGTGTTACAGTGCTAAAGAATGAGGCAAATGAACTTCTGGCAACAAGGGTGGTCAATGCTTGGAGAGTATGCATGGATTATAGGAGACTCAACTCAGCAACAAGGAAGGACCATTTTCCCTTGCCTTTCCTTGAGCAACTCTTGGACCAAATTGCTGGCTTCTTATACTATTGTTTTCTGGATGGATACTCTGGGTATAATCAGATAGCCATAGACCCAAAGGATCAGGACAAGACAACCTTTACATGCCCCTTTGGAACTTTTGCCTACAAAAGGATGCCATTCGGATTATGCAATGCACCTGCCACTTTTCAAAGGTGTATGATGTCAATCTTTCACGACATGGTGAAAGATGTCATTGAGATCTTCATGGATGACTTTTCGGTTTTTGGCATGACATTTGAGAAATGTTTGGGGAATTTGGCTAAGGTACTATAAAGATGTGAAGAGACCAATCTAGTTCTTAATTGGGAGAAGTGTCAGTTTATGGTTCAAGAAGGTATTGTGTTAGGACATAAGATTTCCAGCAAGGGGATTGAAGTGGATAAAGTTAAAATAGATGTGATTTCAAGACTTCCTCACCCCACCAGTGTAAGAGGGATAAGGAGTTTCCTTGGCCATGCGGGTTTTTATAGAAGGTTCATAAAAGATTTCTCTAAGATTGCTAGAACCCTTTGTAATTTACTGGAGAAGGATGTCAAGTTTAATTTTGGGATGGATTGTGTTGAAGCTTTTAACATGTTGAAGGCAAAGCTGGTTGAAGCTCCTGAGATAATCACTCCAAATTGGGGTGAACCTTTTGAGATCATGTATGATGCCAGTGATTATGCTTTGGGGGCTGTCCTTGGGCAACGAAGGAACAAGATCTTCCACGCTATATATTATGCCAGCAAGCTGTTAAATGGTGCTCAACTCAATTACACCACTACTGAGAAGGAGATGTTGGCAGTTGTGTTCTCATTTGATAAATTCCGAGCCTACCTTCTGCGCTCCAAAGTCATAGTGCATACGGATCACGCGGCTTTAAAGTATTTATTGGCCAAGAAAGAAGCAAAGCCTAGAATAATAAGGTGGGTGCTACTTCTGCAGGAATTTGATGTGGAAATCAAAGACAGAAAAGGATGTGAAAATGTTGTGGCTGATCACCTCTCTAGATTGGAGTTTGAGGCTCAAGATAACTCAAGGATTTTGATCAAGGAAGACTTCCCAGATGAACAGGTTTACAAGATAGAAAAAAACCTTCTGCCTTGGTATTCTGAGATTGCAAATTATGTGGTGGCAGGCCAAGTTCCTACATATTATTCTTATGACCAAAAGAAGAAGTTGAGGAATGATGCTAAGCATTACTTCTGGGAGGATAATGCTTTATACAAAATTTACAGTGATCAAGTCATACGAAAATGTGTCAAGGAAGAAGAAAAGGAAGACATCCTAAAGGCATGTTATGAGGGACCCTGTGGTGGCCACTTCGGTTCAACCAGAACTGGTTTCAAGATTTTGCAATGTGGGTTTTCTTGGCCGCATATCTTCATGGATGCCAGAATCTGGGTTGGAAAGTGTGATCGTTGCCAAAGGACAGGTAATATATCTTCCAGAAATGAGATGCCCCTAAATAATATCCTGGAAGTGGAGATTTTTGACGTATGGGGGATTGACTTCATGGGGCCATTTCCTAAGTCAAGAGGAATGGAGTACATCTTGGTGGCAGTGGATTACGTTTCTAAGTAGGTGGAAGCTGTGGCTTTGACTCATAACGATGCCAAAAGTGTAACTGCCTTCTAGAAGAAACACATCTTCAATAGGTTTGGAGTTCCCAGGGCTATAATAAGCGATGGAGGGATGCATTTCTGTAACAAGCTCTTCGAATCTTTGTTGGCAAAATATGGGGTTACTCATAAAGTGTCCACAGCTTACCATCCACGGACTTCTAGCCAAGCTGAAATTTCCAATAGGGAGATAAAGAGAGTTCTTGAAAAAGTGGTCAATCCAGGAAGGAAAGATTGGTCTCTGAAGTTGGATGAGGCATTGTGGGCATACAGAACAGCCTACAAGACACCTATTGGAGCTTCTCCATTTTGGTTGGTTTTTGGTAAAGAGTGTCATCTACCAGTGGAACTAGAACATAAAGCTTATTGGGCAATTCAAAATTTTAATATGGACTTGTCGGGTGCTCAATCCAAAAGAATGCTTGATTTGAATGAATTGGATGAATTTAGATTTCAAGCTTACATGAGTTCCAAGCTTTACAAGGAGAAGACAAAAAGGCTTCATGATGCAAAGATCCAATCAAAGGTGTTTGCTCTAGGCCAGTTGGTGTTGCTTTACAATTCTCGTTGAAGGCTTTTTCCAGGGAAATTGAAATCAAGGTGGAGTGGTCCATTTAGTGTTCTTGATGTCAAACCTTATGGCGTTGTGGAAATCAAGAATGACAAGAATGGCAATGTATGGAAGGTGAATGGCCATCGTCTCAAGCCTTACTTAACTTCTCAAGATAAGGATAGCACTAATGTGGCACAACCTCCCCAAGAACTTTTCTTGGATGATCATCTTCCTTCACATTGAGCAATGAAGCATGGTCGGGCTGTAGACTGTAAACCAGTCGCTCTTGGGAGGCAACCCAGTGTTTCTTTCCTTGTTTCTTTTCTTGTTTCTTTTGTTTTTGTTTTATTGGGATTATTTTTGTTAGATTTTAGTTGAGTTGAATTTAGTAGCAATTCATGGCTCATTCTTTGAACATAACTCATGGTTCTTTCTTTTGGCAGCTTCTCATAAGGATGATGGTGATCAATGATAAAGGCAGGGAGTGAATTTTCACTTTCCCATCCATCAGGGTAAATGAATTTCTCATTTTCTACAACTAGGGTACAAGCTCTGATGGTAAGAATTAATGCTCCTCCCGTGAGTAATCACCACTAGATTGACGAGTCTTAAGAATTTCATCCAATTTGGAAGAACCTGAATTTAACATTTTGACATTTTTCTTTATGTGATTTAGCTCGTTAGTCAGACTCTTCACTTCCTCCTGGCTTGCTCTCAGATTGGCTTCCAATTCTTCAGCAGAGTTTTGAAGATTTAGCTTCTCATCTCTCAAACCCTCAATTTGAGTAAGAAGATGTTGAATTACTCTAACAAATTCAATACATTTCTCAGAAATGATCTTATATTCAACAAGAATATCTTCTTCCGTGATTTCATCTTCGTCTTCGTCACTATAAGTCGACATATTTTTGGTGACACTACGTGTAACATTCTTGACAACACCAGTGTCTGATTGTTCAGTTTTCGAAGCAAGAGCCACATGATTATTATGAAATTCATCTTCTCTATCGACTCATCTTCACTCCAGAATGTGTTGAGAAAATTCTTCTTTTTCTTCAATGTATTAGCACATTCCGCTTGAACATACCCAAAGCCATCACATTCTCTACATCGAATTCCCTTGCTGTTGAAAGGTTGGTCAGATGCATGATTTTCTTCCCTGTACTTCTTATTGCTAAGTAATCCACTTTTGATGTTGTTGACACTGGTCTTGACACCTTGAATATTTCTGCCCAATCCCTTCATAACTCTGCTAAGGTAATAAGACAGCAGTGCTAGAGATTCCTCAAGGTTATATTCACCATGATTATCTATCATTTGTATTTCTGCTTTTAGAGCCATATCTTTATCCTTCTTTGCTTTCAAGTCCACTCCAAGATTCATCTCAAACGTTCTAAGAGATCCCATCAGTTCTTCTAACTTCATCTTGGAGACATCGTTCGCTTCTTTAATGGCTGTGACTTTATAAGCAAAACGTTGAGACAGAGATCGTAGAGTTTTCCTCACCAAACATTGGCGATGTCACAAAGTTTGGCGTTGAACTCTGCAATACTTTCATCTTCATGCATTCTTAGGCTCTCAAATTTTTAAGTTAGCATCTGCATTTTTGATAACTTTACAGCAGACGTCCCTTCATAAGTGATCTGAAGAATTTCCCATGCCCTTCTGGCTGACTCACATGTGGAAATGAGTCTGAACTGACTGGGATCAACACTATTAAAAATAACATTAAGAGCCTTTGAATTACTATTTGACAATGCATTTTCCTTAGCGGACCAACTTTCTTCAGGCTTGGGAGATGTGACACCCTCTATGTCGGTAATCATTGGAGAGTCCCATCCAGTCATAATTGATTTCCAAGCATTCTCATCGATAGCTTTGATGAAGGCTTTCATTCTGGCCTTCCAATAAGCATAGTTGCTGCCATCCAATAAAGGTGGACACATTGTTGAACCTCTTTCCTTCATAGAGTCCATTACACAAAAACCAAGATCAAGTCCTGCGGATCCCGCCTAAGAAACAAAGACGATCCGCTCTGATATCAATTGAAAGATCTAGGTTAGTAGAGCGGTGTCCAAGTGGGTGAGTGACACTGGGTGTGACACCGATAATAAAATGCAAATGGACAGTATTAAAAATGCGGAAAATAAATTGACAGGAGGTTGGTAACGCAGTTCGGCAATTGCCTACGTCTGCGGGGCCACGCCCAGAAAGAACAATCCACTATGTTCACAAGTTACAAGACATTCAGTATGACACAAGGTAAGACACCATCTTATCTTACATACTGCTGCTTCCTAACTTCTGCAGTGAACGGATTGTGCGAGCTCCCCTCGACTTATGTTGATTCCTCCCGGAATCCGTGGTTATGCAAGATCCTCTTGCCCACGTTTGAGCTCCTCCCGAGCTCTATGCTTGAATCAAGAACACAAGGATTGCATCTTCATTGATGTTGCTTTAAGATGCTTCAAGCCAACACACTTTAACTAAACTCTCCAACAAAGAAGTGTGTATACAGTCTTCAAGAATACCGAATGGAATAATCAAAAACTCACACCTTGAAAACCGTGTGAAGGAAAGCTCATATAGGCACACAAAAATCCTTCCAAGATTATCCCAAGATTGTTTCCAAAACCATTCGAATGGAAGGACGTAATCACCAAATCTTCCCATTATTATCTTCAAGGTAATTCCCAAAATAATTTAAATAAGAAGATGGAAACTCTTGTGCCTTCAATGCTTATCTCTTCCATAATTAGATAGCTTCCAAGAATACCGAGATATTTCCCATAATTATCCATATGGCATTAATCATTAAATCAATCTTCCTTGCTTAGATTGATTTTATTTGATTTTGCCTTCAATAAAAGCTTTCCTTATCTTTGCCAAAAAATAGATGCCAATTAAAATAAATGCCAACTCACGTTTGCATTAACAGATTGATTGCTGAAGTTTGTGCTTAGACTTTTCTTTGTATTGCTGAAGTATTGCTGAAGTGGTGTCGTGTCTTAACAAGTCAAGCATGTTATGAGTACGCATTTTCAAGAAGATTGTAGAAGTTGCCGTGCTAGGGTTTAATTGCGACGAAAATGAAGTCCATGAAGAATATGCTGTGAATTACTTTGTATTGTTTAGTGTTGTTTGAGTGTTTGATGTGTAGAATGTATTTTCTTTACTTATTATGAGTGATTGGTGAAGTAGTCTACAGTTTGTCAGCTAGGGGAGTGGAATGTAATATGTTATAGTAAAGGTGTAGAATTTCCTCTCTCGGTTCTTGGTGTGTTTATCACTGTGCATTAATGAAATTGGAGTGTGTGGTGTTGTGTGCAGGTTTCTGAATTGTGATGTGAATTTATGTGCGCAAGGGATTACAATTTTGTGATGTTGAAATACCAATGTTGCCCAAAGTAAGTTAGAAATGATACATGGAAAATGGGAATTGAAAGTATAATGAAATCAATGCAAGAAGAAGAATGAAAAGGGAGTGAACAAAGCTAATAAAAAATTGAGAAGGATGAGTATTCACCTTGAATTTGAAACCTTGTTCCTAGTTCACTACGGTTTATTCCAAGTTCATCATTATTACTTTTTTTTTATCTTGCATGTGAAAGTTTTTGTTTCCTGGTACTAAGTTTGAAGAAATTGGTACATTTTGCTGGCTAAAGCCCGATGTTAATGTAAGATAGATAGGCCATTCAAAGCTCAAATGACATAAGAGGTAATGTGTATGGATTCTGTTCTTTCTGTTATGCATTTATCTAGTGTTTCCAAGAATTCGTGCATGTTTAGTCAATCAGGGATTCTTATAAACATGTGTTTGCACAAGAAATGATATGGGAGAAAAAGCCTTTGGCAACTGGGAAGGAAAAAGCCATAAGAACCTGGCATACAAATCTGGAGAAAAACAGCCATAAAACCCAGGCTTTATTTTTAGTCACCAATGTGTGAGGCGAATGTACACCAATGTGAAATATAAGGGCAATGTCCCATAGAGTACCAATGTACGCATAGGTACCATTGATCTTGTGATTGCATGTTCATAAGAGTGGACGAGGAGAGTGGCATGTATTGAATGGGTTGTGAGACAAGCTAGATGGTGTATAGCAAGGGAATAGATGAAGTTCATGTTCCTCAGCACACACTTGCACGTTTGGCAGGTTGGTCTTTATTCATTGTGCCTTAGTTAGTAATGTGTACTGAAATCTGATAGCTAGGTAGCAGGAAGCATAACATAAGTTTGTGTGTGAAAAAAATATTTTGATGAATTTGAAATAAGTTTTAGTGGATTGGGAGTGGGGAGTCAATGCAATGTGATGAAAATGTGTTGAATGAGTTTAAATGATATTTTGTGTCTTTGCTTGAGGACAAGCAAAAGTTCAAGTGTGGGGGAATTTGATAAGTTGGTTTTATACCATCTTAAATGAATTAGTTCACTTAGCTTTTGACTTGAATTTTCAAGCATTTATGTGGTGAAATGTGCTATTTTGTGTAGTAATGTGGAATGTAACTCGATGTGCTTGAGTGGAGAAAAGACCCAAAAATGTTGATAAAATAAGGCAAATTTGTGTTTGGTGTCAAATAGTGAGGATGAGTTAAGAGGTGTGAGTGATGTGTGGAATTTTAGGAAAACCCAAAGAATGCTTAAAATGACCTAGTTTCGGATTGGGCAGATTTGGTTAGTGAACTTCATCTGGGCATAACTCTATTAATACTAACCCAATTGGTGAGTTCTTTGGTGTCCTGAAAAGATCTTTGAATGCAATACAAGTCTTATGTTTCAACTATTAGCTAATTCTGTGTGCAAGACTATGAAATAGGAGTTTCTTTGCGAAATGCCATATTAGGGTTTTATGAGTTTTATGCTGCCACAGTTTGGCTAATTGTTAATATCTCGAGCTGCAGATATCCAAAGGTGATGATTCTTGAACCATAGGAAAGCTAAGAGGAAGAGCTGAATCTTTTATGTTTTCCAAAAAGTCCAATTACTGGGCTAAGACATACATATGTTGCAAAGAAGAAGTTTGTAGTGTTGAAGTGCACACACCGCACAACACTTGCGCACATAACTCGCACACTCTCGCACATTCTGCGCGCAACACCGCACAACACTTGCGCACATCACTCGCACACTCTCGCACATTCTGCGCGCAACACCACACTACACTCACGCACATCTCTCACACACATGTGCACAAGTCGCCACACTTGCTGCACACCACTTCACCAAGTCGCCGCACGCATCGTCGCATGTACAGCATGCATCGCAGCACATAATATGCGCGCTCCAGCAAGCACACGGGCACTTCACGGGCATCGTGGAGATGTATTGCCATGGAAATTTTACACGGCGACACATCTCCACGATGTGTTGCCATAGGAATCATTACACGGCGCGATGCATCGTGGAGATGCATCGCCATGAAAATGGTAGCTTGTGTGCTGATTTTGTGGCTAAGTATAGAACTTCTTCTCTTCTTTGTGCAGGCTATGGTGGCGTAGAAGGCCAAGGCTCAAGGGCGTGATTGATGAAGTGATGGCGTGAAGGGTTGAAGTTTGAAGGCGTGGGGCTGAGGATCCTTGGGCTAACGTGGAAGCTTGTGCTTGGACTGATTTTGGACATTAATTCATAATGGCACTTTTGTAATATCATAGTCATTTTACGTTTGCATATGGTTTACGTTTTTTGTAACCTCTATAAATAGAGGATTTAGTTATCAATTAGGGGGGAGAAGGGAGATCATTCACTTTCACAATTTCATAACCAACTTTTGAGAGCTAGAGAGCGGGAATTAATTGTGAGATCTACTTTCTCTCTCTAGTTTCTCTCTCTAGCTTTTGAAGCTCCATTTTGGATTCCGATCGAGGAATTGTTCCGGTTATTGTAAATCTCCTTGCAATTGAGAAGGCAATTCACAATCCTTTTGACATTTGGAAGCTTTTAAGACATCTTAATTGGTAAACTCTTCCAATTGATGAAATGAACTGTTTAGTCTTCCAATTTGTTGATCGTGAATTGGAAATGGAGTATTGTGGCTAATTGTATCATAATCTAGGTTTCTAATGGGTGAATGCTTGGTTGAATTGATAAAGTGCAGTATAATTAACAATCTAAGAAGAGAAATACAACATTCCCTTGAGTGAATTTGTAAACTTGTTAAGTTCATGGTTTTGATCTGAATTTGTTGAAATGAGATTTAATTGCAGTCATCATGCTGAGTTGAATCTTAAATCATAAGATTCGGCTAAGAATTCATGAATGAAAACCAGAGAGTGCAAGAGTTCTTAAACCTGATTGCATTTGTACATGTCTTAGAGCTAGGCCTCACCATAGGAAGCTCTTAGACTGTGAAGTTGTGAGAACAAGGTGATAAGAGATTTTCTAACTTGAATGATAAATTTAAAAGCTAGAATCAGGCCTCACCATGGGAGATTCTAGGAGATAGTTGCTTGAGTAATTCGGGTAGAGAATTGAGATGACTATAGGTTCTATTCACCATCCTTAGGCCTTACCATAGGATAGGATGGTGATGGGAGGCTAGGGTTATAGTGTGGTGGCCATGCCAACTGCGATTAGGTCTCCTGGTTGCTCTTCTCCTCAATTGATATGATTGTATGTTAGTAGTACTGTGCTGATAAGTTGTATTCACCCGGAAGAAACCTTAGATTATTTGTTTCAATCTAGTGAGAGCTTTCCTTTTTTACTTCTTAGTGTTTACCTTGTGATAGTTTCAATTCCTTGTTGTGGAGATTTTTTTTTATTTACTTCCTGTACTTGTTACTCACATATTTGATTCATGATTTTTCCTTTGAGACAACAACCTGAACAACTTCCAAATTTCTTGATACCTCCTTTTCCCTGAGGAACAAACCTAGCTCATTGCTACTATAGTTAGTGGAATAGGATAAATTGACGAGTCGCGACAACTCACTATCAATTTTTTGACATTAATCACTAGAATTCAGGTTTTTCTGCGTTCAATAGATAAAAAAAACTTCTCTCTAGAAATTTTTTCTGCGTTAAGGCTTTTCAGCTGAATAGCTGAAAAGCCCGATTCAACACTCTCAACCTCTTAATAGCTGAAAGGCCTGATTCAACCTCTTAACCTCTTAATAGCTGAAAGGCCCGATTCAACACTTTCATTCTTTATTTCCTTCCTGAATTCGACCACTTACTCTCCTGTTGTAGTCATCGGTATCAAACGGGAGCTGCCAAGGATCAGATCTAAAAAGGATTCATATGGGCTGCACAATCATGAGCTTATCGGGAGCCTCACTCTCATCCCTCTAAGCTGAAGCTCTTATCAAAGACACGAGCTTCATTATCAAAGATGAGAGCTTCAGCTGAAAGGCGTTACAATGATCTGTAAATTGAGGCAGCAAAGACGTTATTCCAGCGTCAAGAAGAGAGAGGCAGCTGCTTCTTCTCGGATCTGCTCCATCTAGCTTTTCACTGGCTCATTTGCTTTGAAGATTTTGACTTCAGCTCTCCTTAGCTCCTACCTTCAGCTAACCTCCGGATCACTGGCCAGTTCAGCACCTCCAACCTCCATACCAACCACCGCTCTCTCCGGCAGCCGAAGCTACTCAGATCTGGTTCATGGATTTGACTGGTAACGGTGGAAGAGAGCGGATCGAGTCAAGTGAGGCTCCTTCCGAGCTCTCTAACTCGTTGCCACCGACATCTATCCACCACCACCAAAAGGCCAGAGCTGGTCACCACTCCTACTCACCCCATCACCACGGGTTCTCAATCCCTTGGGTGGAAGAATCGGCCTTAATCTTGGATCAAAATCATCTACTCCAAGCTGCCACCCATGACTCTCAGTCCACTTATCATATCTCGGGTACTTGCAGCTGAAAATTCAGGATCTGCCGGTGGTAAATACACAACGTGAAGTAGTCCAGCTAGTCCAAACGGAGAAGATCTTTAACCCGTTGAGAGAACCACCACAGTGGAGGTGAGCAAGCTACTAAGCTGGTTTTGGCACTCCCTTGATGGTGGGAGGAAATACTGAATCAGGATTAGCTCATCTCAAGTAGTATCTCGAAACATAGGTGAGTTCGAGCTACTGTGAACTAGAAATGAGTATTAAACGAATCTGAACATAGCTCAACTTGTTGTTTCATGTTCTTAGTGAGAGATTTGGTGAATGTTGATCTTTAACTTGACTGATTGTGCAATGTTATCGCGTCTATTTGTCGAGGTCATGTGCTCCTCTTTTTTGGGCCAATTTGTTGAGGGTCTTTTGCTTGAATGGATAGGGATTCTCTGATGAAATGGAATTGGGCATTTTAAACTGGAATGTGGACGACTTTGGACTACATTTGCTATAGAGTTGTTCAATTTGTTTGTGATAATCCATTCATGTACTTGGTCAGTTTGATAGATGGCACTGGATTCATCCAGTTTTTTGGTTGAGCTTTTGATGAGTAAACTGGAGTCTTGATGAGTAATTTTATTTCTGGTATATTGACTAGGTGACTGGGAGCCATTTTGATCTGGAACATTAGAATATAGCTCCCGGGTACACTGCTTATGGAAGTTGGGAAAGATGGCACTGTACTTGGTGAGGAAAGTTGTTTTGCGATCGTTTTATTATACGTTTCACTTGCTGAGCAAACTTGGAGTCAACATAGAATCCAACCTGCAGAACTTAAGATTTGGATACATTAGATAGCACTGGATACAATTTTGTCATGTATCACTCATGTACTTGGAGGTGCACTCAATCTGATTGATTTAGATACATTTACTTCAGCCGATATTCTGGAGCTACGCTAACAGAGTTAAGAGATATTGGCTCCTCATTTGCTTATCAACCATATAGATTAGGGCTTGAAATATAGAGGGAAATAGAGCCTAGCTACTCGATCCTTTCAAGTAGCTTAGCTCTATTTTCCTTTCATACATTGAGACAGATCTTCCATGTAATAGAGTAGTACTCCTGATATATCGCATTTGCTTTGTAATAGTGTGAACAGGTATAGCCGACACTGTATTTTACTTTGCTTAATGTATGTAAATATCTCTTTTAAAAATTAATAATAAATAAACAAATCACTAGAATTCAGGTTCAAATTATGTTCCACGAAAGAAACGAATCAAAAAAAGTGAAAATGAAAGTGTTTTTGGACATTCCCTTTTTTTACCAAAAAAGCCTGAAAATAGGAGGTTTGGCAAAAAAATTTGGGTTGTCGTTTTTTGACATTAATCACTACAATTCATGTTCAAATTAAGGTCCGCGAAAGAAATAGACCAAAAAAAGTAAAAATGAACGCGTTTTTGGACTTTCCCGTTTTTAACCAAAAAACCCTGAAAATTGGAGGTTTGGCGAAAAATTTTGGGTTGTAGTTTTTTGACATAAATCACTAGAATTCATGTTCAATTTAAGGTCCGCGAAAGAAACGAATCAAAAAAAGTCAAAATGAACGCGTTTTTGGACTTTCCCATTTTTTACCAAAAATCCCTGAAAATTGGAGGTTTGGCAAAAGATTTTGGGTTGTCGTTTTTTGACATCCGAGAAACAATAGTACTATTTGCAGAAAAAAATATAATTATATCATCAGCGTACGCTAGATGAGAGACATTTAAGAATATGCGAGGCACAAAAAAACCATCAGTTTTGCAGGTATTGGAACATTTTCAGAATATATCTGGACAGAAAATTAACCCCAGCAAGAGCTGCTTCCTGACTCATCATAAGCTGTCCATTGAAAAGAAGAGAATGGTGGCTAGATGCACTGGCTTTCAACCTAGTTCCTGGCCATTTATATATTTGGGAATACCCCTCCACTATGGTAAGATATAATCTATTCATTTTGAAGGTCTGATTCAAAAGATCAGAGCCAAACTGCTGGGATGGAACACCAATTTCCTTACAAAAGTGGGCAGACTCATCCTCATCAAAAGTGTCCTAGCCTCTATGCCAGTTTACACTACTATGGCTCTCTCTCCTCCCAAAGGAGTAGTGGATGAAATTGAGAAGGTGTTTGCTAATTTCTTTTGGCAGTCTGGAAAAGGAACAAGGTATCATTGGATAAAGTGGAAGGAGATGTGTTATCCAACCACTGAAGGAGGAGTTGGATTTAGGGCTTTGAATGACATCATTACTGCTCAAAGCTACAAATTATGGTGGAATTTCAGAAAACATGAGACCCTATGGGCAGAATTTATGCTCCAGAAGTACTGCAGCCCCCTGCATCCAGCTCAAATCACTCCTTATAGAGGAGATTCCTCAAAGTGGAGAAGAATGCTGAAGGTGGCTCCAATAACTGAAAAATTCATAATGGTCAAGGTGGGGGACGGGTCTTGTCACTTTTGGATGGATAATTTGCTAGGTTCAGGGCCTTTAGACAACCTCTCTTCAGAAACTCAAAGTCTGAAAGAGTTTATAAGGGAGGGGGAGTGGAACAGAGACAAGATAGCCTCTCTCCCCTCTGCCATTAGGGATAAGATCCTATCACTGCCGGTTCCTCAGCTAACAGGTAAAGATGTTTTGAAATGGTCTTTATGTGAAAATGGCAACTTCTCAACCACTTCAGCTTATCATCAGCTCAGGCAGAGAAGAAGAAACACCAGCATTCAGAGTGAGGTATGGAGCTCCTTGATCCCTCTTAAGATTTCCTTTTTCACATACTGTCTGCTTAAAAGAAGGATCCCCTTTGGAGACACTTTGCACAGGTTTGGCTTCGCAGGCCCTTCAATCTGCTATTTCTGCTTAAACAGTGAGGAAGAGAATAACCATTCGTTTGCTAGTTGTCCAAATGTAAGACAGATTTGGCAAGTATTCAAGGCAGAGATGGGAGTTCACGTTCAGTCCAATGCAATCAATCTTGTTTACAAACAATGGTGGTCAACTACAGCAATTAACCCTGCTCATAAGCAACTCCTAGCCTGCATGCCCCTCCTCATTTGTTGGGAAATTTGGAAGGCTAGAATCAGAGCAGTATTTGAGGGGTCCATTGTGAACATTCCCAATATCATTCATCAAGTACTCTTGCTGTCTTCAAGGCTCCTTCAAACACAGTATCCCCACATCAGATGGGACCCCAACAATTGGAGTTCCTTCTGGAATTTGGTAAACTCTTATAAAAATATAGTGAGGGTTCTGCTAATCAAATGGAAGAAGCCTCCACACAAATGGGTTAAAATCAATGTAGCCCACAAATCTGGTCGGGACTCACTTGAAGCTGCTGCATTGATCAGAAACCACAAAGGTGAGATATTAAAAATTTTACTTTCCCACTATGACTTGATTAATCCTACAGGTATTACTGCGCTGAATGGACTGATGGACATCGCTTATCAAGGGCTGGTATACTGCAAGGAGATGGGATTCAGCAACATAATTCTAGAAACTAATCACCAAGCATTCTATAAAATACTAGAAGATAAGGATGCAATGCAGTGGACCATTTCTAATCAAGGATGGAAAATAGAACAATTACAAATCCAATGCTGTCTCTCACTTAGGCCTGCAGAAGGTAACAAAGCTGCAGCTTGGATTGCGGAGAATGGGAAGGACTCTACAGACCCCCTAGCTTTTGCAAATCCCCAAGTCTCCAGGAATGAAGCAAGCTGCCGTTCAACAAGCTTTCCAAGTCATCATCCGAGGAGACAAGTTGGGCCTCCCCTCCCTGAAAAGAACCAGGACAAGCAGGGCAACGAATCAACCACCGTGAAAGTATGAACCCCAGAAAATGGGAAGGATGGTGCTGAAGCTCCCCCAGCTCTCTGTAAGCTATTGCATTGCGATAACTAACAGCTACCTTATCTAAAAAGAACTATCCTCAGGTAAGGGCTCCTGTCTGCTGCAGTTAGGACAGATTGCCATTGAAAAAGTTTAAAATGCCTACTGATGTTAGGGCACTGTCATTCATTCTGAGCTTGAGTTGTGCTGATACGCTCATTGTTTGAGAATTTTGAATGAGAAGTTGTTCAAGAATGAGTCCTGATGTCTGCTCATCTCTCCATCTCTTCATATATTTTCTCTCCTTTTCTTGTTGGAATGCTAAGAATCTGGGAAGTAAGTCAATATCAGTAGCTCCCTCTGACCAGATTGGAAGACCTGCTACAGTAACTTCGACTGGTAGTTCAAGAACAGGTTTGCCAAGTAACAGCATGTGGGAAGGAACAGCTGTGAATCAAGCTAAAGGGAACAGCCGAGAATCAAATGTAATTCATTATTTTGTAAACCGTCCTAATAACATAGGACCTTTTGTCACTCCCCGTGATATGAGTCTTTTGCTCATGCATAGTAGGACTCTTGTAAATAGAGGAAGTACTCCAATTTTACATTTTAATAGCTTCTTGTTTGCTGGATCCATTAGACAGAGGCTTTTGTACATGGATCCAACTATAAGAGGCACTTTAATTGTAAGAACGATATTAGGGTATGTCAATCGTTCACCAATTATTCTAATAAAATGCGGAGTGGCGACCACCCTCAATACGAGGTTAGCCAAATAAAAAATCACTAGAATTTTTTGGGTTGTCGTTTTTTAACATTAATCACTAGAATTCATGTTATGAAGATAATACCAAAACTCTAGCTTCTCTCTTGGAAAAAGCTCTAGCTTCTCTCTAGATTTTGATGTTCTCTAGTCTTTTGTTCTTTCATCTATTTCTTGACCATTTACCGATTGATTGGTTTCAAAGCTTAGATCTTAGAAGCGATCAAACGAGCCTCATAGTCTCATCAAACTGGGATCTTCACTCGGCAGCTGAAGCTCTACTTATCACTGATCGGCATTGTCCTTAACTGAACCAAGGCTGAAGATCAGCTCCCAAGACATCGCCATCTCCCAAGGCTGAAGTCAACCCAAGGCGATGCCAGATAAAGATCTGCTCAGATCCAGCTGAATCGAATGATCCATATCAACGAGCTCTCAAAGATCAAGCTGTATCCAACTAAATCTGCTCCAGTCACTCATTGAAGGACCACTGGTCAGCTCCAGATTCTGCAGAGTTCAGGTACGATGAATAGTGCACAACAACCCAGCTGGACTGTTCCAAGGAAATCTTCAAGACGCACATCGGAGCTTTTCCCGTATTTTCAACATGCCGATGCTCAAATAGGAGGCTCACTTGCTGTAGTAATTCAAGAATCTCGCCTGGAGCTGCTGAAGAGGAAGGTAGGCAGATCCTCTGCGCACATGAAGACTGCCAGAAAATGTGAATTGGCTAAGGCTATGAGTGGCCCCTGACTGCTGAACTTTGTGTCAGCTTGGCCTTTGAAATCTTGAATGCTTGAATGTTGATGGATAAATTGTTTGGTAAAAGAGGACTGAAGGGGCTTGACGATTTTTAGACACTGAATTCGCAATTTTTGACTGGAACTTTAAGCCGTGTTTGCTGTTTTGATTGCAATTTTGATTAGTTAGAACTGGCCTCTTTCTGGCACTTTGGAGAAATGTGTGTAATTTGAGGAAAATTCCCAGCCAATTTGCCGTTAAATCAGTAATGTACTTGGCAACTTCTTCTCGTGATTTGGAGTGATAAACATTTTAGGAGGTTGCTTAAATGCTTTGGTAAATACTCCGTGAATTTGGCCGTTTCTTCAGAAGGCTGATTGGTTTCTGAATATGGAGTGAGAAACACTTGAGGAGATTGCTTAAATAGTTTGGTAAATATCCTTGTGTTTGCTATGGTATATAAATGTGCCTTTGCTTAGTGAGAATGTTTAATCTTGTTCTTGGACGAACACTACTGGTAGCTGTTTGATTTGGAGGAAAACAGAAGGACCCTTGTTGTTTTACTGTTTGCCTATTTCTAATGTGAAAACACTGGACTTGTGGACTTTTGATCTTGATGTTTGAAGGCTGATGATCCATAGTGCCCAAGCCACACGTAACCATGACAGCCTTGCTCTTTCAGCTTTGCTTTATCTATATGCTTGTTTGACCTGTTAGAACCACATCTCATATGTGTTAATTGTAGTTTTGTCGATCCTCTAATATCTTGAGGAAAAGGATTTATTGGGCTAGAGTGATTGGGAATAATGCACTAAACGACATAAGAGAGTCTAGGGAAGACTTAGGGCATGGTTTGATTGATAGAGACAACTTTTGGAAAGGGGCGAAAACGATGTGTCTCATTGTTATCAATGAAGTTTTGCCTTGGGATGGAACTGGATAGTGGTGTAACTTGGAACTAACAGCTAAAGATAAAATTTGGCAGATTTTGGATGCTGTAAAGTCTATGCTTTATAGCTTTAGTTGCAATTGTCTTCCGCCCCCATCATTAGTAAAGGCAAAAAATTGTTGGGGTAGAATGATGAGAGGAGCTGGATCGCTGTTTTGTATAGGAAAAGTGGAGGTCATCGTTCCTGGGCATTTTCAGGGCTGAAGCGAGAGGTGGCTACTTTCTCCTCTTTATCAAGTAGCTTTTGACTTGAGAGGCTCCCGGGCTCAATGGCATGAGTTTGGCTTCCGTGGGCATTAATGGATGCAAGGACTTGGGACAATCCGGTAATGAGGTCCATGAACAACCACTGTGTAAACATCCATTACATTGATGAATTTCAAGAGAGAAGGTAAAGCCAAATTCGTAGAACTCTTGATAAAACTTTTACTGAAATACTCTATTTGGACTGGAGATAAGAGAGGCACTACACGAGTTGTGGGCAGTTCTTTTCTTATCTTTCACGCAACATTTCAATTAGAAATCATGTAATGGAGTAGTACTCCAAATTTACTGCATTAACTTATGTAACGGTGCGACTGGATATATCCAGCACTGTATTTTGCCTGGCTTATATATATATACATAGCGTTTTTATTTTTAAAAAATAATCACTAGAATTCATGTTCAAATTAAAGTCCGCGAAAGAAACAGACCAAAAAATGTCAAACTGAACGCGTTGTTGGACTTTCCTGTTTTTGACTAAAAAACACTGAAATATGGAGTTTTGGCGAAAAATTTTGGGTTGTCGTTTTTTTACATTAATCATTAAATTTCGTGTTCAAATTAATGTCCGCGAAAGAAACGTATCAAAAAAAGTCAAAATGAACGCGTTTTTGGACTTTCCCATTTTTGACCAAAAAAGCCTGAGAATTGAAGGTTTGGCGAAAAATTTTGGGTTGTCGTTTTTTACATTAATCACTAGAATTCATATTCAAATTAAGGTCCGCGAAAGAAACGGACCAAAAATAGTCAAAATGAATGCGTTTTTAGACTTTCCCATTTTTGACCAAAAAACCCTAAAAATTGAAGGTTTGGCGAAAAAATTTTGGTTGTCGTTTGTTGACCTTAATCACTAGAATTCATTTTTAAAAAATCACTAGAATTCATGTTCAAATTAAGGTCCGCAAACAAAATGGACAAAAAAAGTCAAAATGAACGCGTTTTTAGATTTTTTCCATTTTTGACCAAAAAAACCTGAAAATTGGAGGTTTGGCGAAAAATTTTGGGTTGTCATTTTTTGACATTTATCACTAGAATACATAACGTGTGTTTGCAAAAAATAGCAGCCTTTCAGCTTTTCAGCTGAAAGGCCCGATCCAACTTTTATTCAAAACCAAATTTTTCTTCATTTTCTTAGTGTGATCGTGCATTAGCCATTTAAACAACATCGAAGCTTCAAATAAAGATTTGTTTGGACAGCTCCAGGATTTTTTTTTTATTATTTATTTTTTTTGCCTATCTCCTTTTCTCAAAGAAGCGGATCTGAAAAGTCCGGAGCTTCACCGAGAAATCCTCTTCGCCAGCGCTTGTGGGTCCTTGGTCTCAAGAAGAGGTCAGCGGCAGAACACGACGGCAGCAGGAAACCTGATCCATTTAAAGCTCAGCTTCTTGCCAGATCTTGTTTTCCACAGCCGATCTGTTATAGCTCGCCATCCGAAAGATCGTCAAATCTTACCTGTTGCAAAAGTTCCGATCCTTGGCTCCGCTCTGCTGCAAGAGCTCGGCAGACATTAATCAAGCACGAGCTCTTGTCAACTCTACTGCAAAAGCTCGCCAACTCTATATCTGTAGATTCTGGCAAGTAAAGATTTGAACTTTCCATGGCAGATCTGCGCTGGGAGTCCTCCAAAGGTTCATCGAAGCTCCCCGGGATTCTCTCAGAGCACCATTTACTCTTGTTGGCGGCCAACTCGCAGGGATTCGGTTAGAACCGAGACCCTGCTTTGCAGACCAATGTTTACAACTTTGATAACCTCTTGCTCTGGATGTTTGAATTTCGGATGCTCGGGAGCTGACTGGAGAATAATCGGACCAGCAGAGGCCAAGGAACTCAATTCTTTGGTGGGTCGTTACATCGTTTCTTGCTATCTGTTTGGGTAGTGGTTTCCTACTTGAATTCAAAGACCCAAACACTGTTCTTGGTTTTCTTCAACTATTTTTAATTTGAATTTCAGCTGGTTTCTATTCATTCAGTGGCTGTTTTTTAAAATGTTCATGCTATTGTCTGCCTTAAGAGCTCACTTGAAGCTGCTGAGATTCCTTGGAAACGACCTTGGTGATGCGTGACTGTGAGTCTCTCACGATATTGGAACTGGAATTGTTCGCGTCTGAACTTGAATGTATGTTTGCTTTAGGACGGTCCTGCTTTTTCTTGCATATGTGAATATGTTCAAAATGCTGTTTAAGAATTGGTGGAAAGAGTCATTTTTTCTTCTGTTTGGTTTATCATTCATGTGCTTTGTGATAATTTGATTGATCCTCACTTGCTTAGTTGCTGGATGCCTTGTAAGGCATTTGTGTTTTAAGTTAATTACATCGATTATCTTGGCTTCACTGCATTTGTACCTTGGACTGTGACCATTGACTTCCGCAAACTGATTGGAATTGAATGCTCTGACTTTGATAATATCTGGAGGAAATATCATCAGATTTGATTGCTTGAGGAGTACACTGGAGATTTGCTAGAATTGGATAATTGGAAATACTTCTCTCAGTGATTCTGAAATTCATTTGCTTGACAGTGCCTTCACTGCGCTTAAGATATGGTGGGATCAGTGTCTCAAAAGGCTATCTTCCTCGCTTGCTCCGGAATTGGACAATGGGTTTAAACGCACCTCAAGACCTCATGGTTTGCATGGACTCCTTGGCCACTGATCTGCGACTTTGTTTCCCGAATGATGGCCTCATTTTGAACTGGCAGTTTTTGTCATATACTTCTTAGAGGGAATTAGAGTATCGAGACTTTGGTAATAACTAGAGTTGCCTTACTATAATTCCCGCCCTTAGATTATAGGAACTTGCTTGTAATGGAGTAGAACTACAAATTTATGGCTCATTTGTTCGTAACGGTGTGGTCGGGTATATCCGGCACCATATTTTGTTCATTATGGTATAAAGTCTTTTCTATTATAAAAAAAAATCACTAGAATACATAATCCTTTGGATTGAACTCATGCTTATGTGAGGAACTATTGAACCCTTTTGTTTATGCTTAGTTGTTTTGTCAAGCTCCTTTTGTCTCAATGCCTAAGTTAGATAGTGAGTATATCACAGCATTTGTGTTAGTCAGTTTGGTCATATACACATCGGAAATAGGAATGACAAATATTAGTTACATATCTAAATGGTGAAGATTTCAACCGAAAAATTGAACAGCCGGCCCCCTTTGCCTCTTTTGATCAGAATACACAGCGGTATGGGATAATGAGCACTGCTACTTAGGATGTTTCTTAGTAGCGGTCCTCTAAATCCCATCTTTTATTTTATTTTATTTTATTTTGAAATCACATGTAATAGATTAGTACTCCAAATTTACGTTTATTTAGTATCATGTTGTAACGGTGTGACGGTTATATCCGGTACCTTTTTTGTTCATGGTGATATATAGTTTTCGGTTTAAAAAATCACTAGAATACATAATCACAAGAATTAAAAAAATGCTCTTTAATTACTGTTCAATATTCCAGTCAAACGGTGGCCTTCATTTGTTAGGCAAGTTGTTTTAACATTACCGTTCACTTATTTTGTTCCTAAAGTTAAAATATTGATAATCGTGCTAAGGCCCTTCACCGTCTATGGCGGAGGCGGAGGCCCCTCCTCCTCCTCCTCCTTCTTACAAACAAGCCCTAGGCTAGTCCCAAGAGAACCCCCTCTCCTTTTCTTCTATACAAATAGGAAGCCCCTCTCCTTGCACAAAGGTGAACCGGCTCTGATTCTATCAGAAAAGGTGGAAGAGAAGCTCGCAGAAGCTTTTCAATGGACTTTGGTAGCCAAGTTTTCTTGGGGTCGCCCTTCCATAGCGAATCTAAGAAAAGATATCATCGCAGCGGCTTTCCTTGGAGAATGTCATGCTGGCCTTCACGACAACGGACTCGTCTTACTTAATTTCGAGAAAGAGCAAGATTTCCAAAGAATCCGGCTCAGGAAGACCTGGTACTTTAGTGGATTTGCTGCTCGGATTTTCAAATGGGCAAAGGAGTTTGATCCTTTTATTGAGCCATCTACAACTCCTGTTTGGATTCGGTTCCCACTACTGCCATTGCACCTCTTTAACAAGGAAATGCTTTTTTCCTTAGCCTCACTAATGGGGCTGCCCCTAAAGCTCGACGCAGCCACTGCAAATCCTTCAAACCTTGTCCACCCAAGCAAAGCCAGAGTATGCGTTGAAATGGACGTTACAAAGCCCACCCTTTCGAGAATTTGGATATGTAGCCATGCCAAAGGAAAGTGGCAGCCAATTGAGATAGAGGATAGACTGGATTACTGCTTCAATTGTAAAAAATTAGTTCACAATAGCAGAAATTGCAATCCTCAGCGCCCTGCGAAGAAAGCCCTTCCCCCAAAAAAGCTGGCTCAGTCAGAATTTTTGGTTTCAAAGCAAAGGTCGCAAGAGTGGATTTTGGTTACTAAAAAAGGTCCTAGACCTTCCTATGATACTGTTAATCCGTCAGAAAACTTGCAGGCAAATCAAGGCCCTCAGATTGCCAAAGGTAAAGAAGTGGCTCAGACGGTAGAAATTCTTCCCTCTCCCGGTCTTGACATCCTTGAACCCTCGAACTTGAGGAACGCCCCTTCCCCCCAAAAGGTCACAATGGATGCTCCATAGGATCCCCACTCAGAATTGCCCGCCCAGGTGTCTGAGAATGCTGAATCCTCCAAGGATAAGGAGAAGGTCCCTGAAAGTCTACCCTTTCCTCCTACTCCACAGACAAAAGTAGCGAAACTTGGTGCTAAAGATCATGTTACTCTTCTTGTTGAAAAATCTAGGTCAGCCCTAAATCCATCCCAGACTCCTATAGAGGGCTCCCAGCTCTGTGATAAGGAGCTATTGAACAAGGATGATTTAATGGAAGTGGAGGGCACACTACCCCTTAAAAGTGTTCCTTGCCCAGGAGAACCAGTTTCCCGACACCTGGAGCTAGAAAAGCCCCACGTCCTTGCAGATAAGCTCCCGAGAGTTCAGTAGATTGTCAATGTGCAGGAAGTAAAAACTTCTTCAGAGGAGGAAAAGGATGATCTAGGGGAATCTCACAACAAAATAATCCTAGCTTTGCCCTCCAAGGACTTCTCCCCGCACGCCATTATGGATGCTAACCCAAAGTCCTGGGCTAAATTCCCATCAGGTATTATCACAAGATGTCATCGCTCAGGTACTGTCACTACTCCATCTCTTTCTAATGATTGATATGCTTTATTGGAATATTAGGAGTGTTAACAAATCCCCAAATTTTAGGAAATTGAAAATTTTGATTATAAAACACAACTGTGATTTTGTTGTTATTTCTGAACCTTTTGAAGATTCTATGAAAATGAATGTTATAAGGAAAAAATTGAATTTTGAACATGCTTTTGGGAATTCTGCTAACTCTATATGGATCATGTTTAGGTCACCTTTCACCTGTTCTGTAGTTGAAAATTCCCTGCAGCACATTTCCATATCTATATCACATCCCCTGCTGTCTTCCCCCTATTAATGTCCAATGTTTATGCTAGTTGCACTGAACAAAGTAGGAAAGATTTGTGGGATTCGCTTGCTAGCTTAAAAAGTTTAAATCTGCCTTGGTTACTTTGGGCTGACTGGAATTGCATCTGAGTTAGTGAGGAGAAAAAGGGAGGCAGACCATTCACTCAGAGTGAGGCTATAGACTTCTCTACTTTTATCACCTCTCAGGACCTTTGTGATGTTCCCTCCTTTGGGGCTAGATTTACATGGTGTAATAATAGAGAAGGGATGGCAAGAGTTTGGAAAAAGTTGGATACGTGGTGTCTTATCAATTCGGAGATCCTTAACAGTTCCCTATCCCTCACTTTTGATCACTTAGCTAGAGCCCCCTTGGACTATGCCCCACTCCTATTAAAGCTTAGCAAAAGGGACCAAAGTAGCTCGAAGTCCTTCAGATTTCAGAATTGGTGGCTCACCCTTGACACCTGTCTCACTCTGATTAAATCAACTTGGTATGTTCAGATCATTGGTAACCCTATTAGGAGGTTCTGTGAGAAACTCAAGCGAGTTAAAACTGCCTTAAAATTTTGGAATAAAAGCACCTTTGGGGACTGAAAAAAGGAGATACTTAGACTGAAAAAACTGGATGAATCTCATGAGATATCTAGGGAAACTTTAAACCTTGGTAAGACCAATCTACTCTATCAGCTTAATATGCAGGAACAGTTCTGGAAACAGAAAGCAAATGCAAATTGGATAGCAGAAGGGGACAGAAACACTAAGTTCTTCTACTCATATATTAGGCAGAGGCAAGCTAGATCTTATATTCGTAAGGTGAAGGATCAGCAGGGTTTATGGGTTGAAGGGGAAGACCAGATTGGTGAGTTAGCAGTAAATTACTTTTCAAGCCTATACAGATCTGAACCCCATCATCTAAGGCTAAAACCCAATCTGATTCCCCAAACTCTGAGTGAGAATGATAGAAGTTTCCTTACAAGACTACCTGATTTAGAGGAAATTCACAATACTATCCTAAAAATGAACAAAGGTAGTGCTCCAGGGCCTGATGGCTTTAATGGACTCTTCTACATTAAAGCCTGGGAGATCATTAAAGAAGATCTTCTTCTAGCTATCCAGCATTTCATGAATGGAGGGGATCTTCCTAGGGCCTTCATAGCCACTTCGATAGTATTAATCCCAAAAGGCCAGTCCCCTTCTTCTTTTCAGAATTTTAGACCCGTAAGCCTATGCAATTTCATTAACAAGATAGTCTCCAAACTTCTTGCCCTTAGACTAGCCACAGTCTTGCCCCGTTTAATTTCTAAAAATCAAAGTGGCTTTGTATTGGGTAGGAACATATCAGATAATTACTGGTTAGCAAGTGAATTAGTGTCATCCATTAGTATGAAAAGAAATAAGGGCATTGTTGTGCTCAAACTAGATATAGAGAAGGCATATGATAGATTAGAATGAAATTTTTTGCTTCAAATTATGAGACTTATGGGTTTTGGGGAAGTGTGGATAGATTTAACATGGAGGCTTCTTTCTAACATTTGGATGTCACTCCTAGTCAATGGTGTCCCTAGGGGATGTTTCCAATCAACTAGAGGGCTTAGCCAAGGTGACCCCATTTCCTCTCTTTTATTCATTATAGGGGCAGAGTATTTATCCAGAGATCTCAACAATAATGGCCCCTATGGTTTGGAATTCAGAGTTCCTAAAAATTGCCCAAATATCACCCATCTCTCGTATGCTGATGACATGATCATCTTTTCCTCCTCTAGCCCTCAGATCATTCGCATTATCATAAATAAGTTGAGACACTATGAAGAGGTGTCAGGCCAGAAAGTGAATCCTTCCAAAAGTAGTTATCTAGTGCATGCTAGCCTTCCCCTAGCTAGGTGACAATTAGTGGGAAGAGTTACCAAATTCTCTAGAGGCTCATTCCCTACCACATACTTAGGTATTCCTCTCCACTATAAAAGGATCCCAACTACCTCCTTTAGCTGCTTGGTTCAGAAAATTGCTTATCGAATTCAGGGGTGGAGTTCTAAATTTTTGTCTCTGGGAGGTCGCATCACCTTGATCAAAAGTGTCTTGTCTTTTATCCCTCTTTATACCACTATGAATCTTAATCCCCCTAAGAAAATCATCCACGAAATTGAAGACATTATGGCCAATTTCCTATGGTCAGGTTCTGAGTTTAAATCTAACTACCATTGGATTAGCTGGAAGTCTTATATAGGCCAAAAGAGGAGGGGGTGGGCTTTAGAGACCTTCAATCCCTAGTGTCTGCCCAAACCTTTAGGATGTGGTGGAAATTTAGAAAGAAAGATTCCCTTTGGGCCAAGTTTCTATGAGCTAAGTATTGCTCTGATTGTCATACTCTCCAATGCCAATCTAAGAGGGGGATTTCTAGTATTTGGAAGAGACTGTTACAACATTCTCAGCAGGCCGATGAATATATCCTTTTCCAAGTGGGCTCAGGTGAGTGTAACTTTTCTTTGAGAAATGGCAGGAAAAGGGCAGTATTTATGACCAGTTTAACTGCTTAGGTAAGCTGAAACTTAATGAACTGTTAGGCCCAAGTGGCTGGGATGTATAGAAAATCCGAGACACTTGCCCCCAGATCCCTTCCTCTTTCTTTGACTCTAGGCCCCTAAATTTGGTTGACTGCCCTGATTCTCTAATCCAAGGTATATCTGAAAATGGAACCTTCAGCCTAAAGTCAGCATACCAGGTAATCAGAGTTCCCTTGGTCAGCTCTTTTCCCTTCTCTAAATTTATTTGGGATGCATAAATTCCCATTAAGGTTTCTTTTTGTATGTTGAGACTTACCCAAACCAGAATCCCACTTGGTTAGATGCTTCACAGAGTTGGCATAATTGGCCCTTCATGTTGTCCATTTTGTCACTCTTCTGGGGAGTCAATTACTCACATATTTTCTGCTTGTAGGTTTACTTCTAATATCTGGAAAATCATGGGTGCAGAAGTAGGTATCTCTTCACATTCCCTCTTGACAGGTATGTTGCGTACTTGCAATTTTAATCCCTAAACTAGTGTAGTAGCAATGTGTAGGGTATCGTATCCACAGGGAAGGGGATGGTTTCCAAAATTCCATAATCGCTCTAAGTTTTGTGACAAACAGAACAACAAGCACAGAAAATAAGAATGTAAATGCAACCAACACAGAATGTAATGCAAACAAAGGAAAATGAAATACAAATGAGGGAAAATGATGCTCTAGAGTTCTTTCCGGATGAATGCTAACCTAAGAAACTTGTGCAGTGCGATTAACATACATGCAATACAATGGAGGAGAAATAGCTGCCTAAAAACCTAGACTATAGTCGGCATGGCGACCGCACTACAATCTAAGCTTCCTAACACCATCCTTTCCCATGGCGAGGCCTAAGGATGATGGATTTCGTACCGCAACCTTCTCAATTTCCTAACTCTAACTCTCTAACATTCATCTCCTAGAAACTTCCCATGACGAGGCCTGAATCTAGCTTCCTATGTCTTCGTTAGAATTAGGAAATCTTCTCACACCTTTATCTAAAGATTTCGTGACCTAACAATTTCCCATGGCGAGGCCTGGATTCAGGAAAAGAACATACAAGGCAAGTGTGAAAACTTATTTCATGCTCCAGTTCTTATTTCACAGAATTCTTAGCAAATATTGGTGAATTAAGGTTTAATTCAGCATGGCGACCGCAACTAAATCTCAATTCAACAACAACGATTCAAATTCATGAAACTCAACAAATTTCAAAGTGCAAACCAAGCATGATCTCAATTCTTAATAGATTAAGTAAATTGCACCGCACAAAGTCATCTAAATCAAGCATTCATCCTTCAAAACCCTAGAACATCGCACCTTTAGCCATAACATGGCATTATAAGCTCATAATCATGAAAATACAACAAAACACAATTCATTTCAACTCAATTGGAAGAATTTACCGATAAAAATACCCAGAATTGTGAAATGCTTCGTTAATTGAGACTCAAACTGTCGTGATCAGTCCAATAGTGCGATCGGAATTGAAAACGGAGGGAAAATTCTGGAGAGAGAAACTAGAGAGAGAAATAGAAAAACGAGAGAAAAATTCCCGCTCTAAAAATCAAAGGTTGGTTCTCCCCTCTAGAATATTCGTCATTTCCCCCCCATAGTATCCTAACTAACCCTCTATATATAGAGGTTACAAAACGTAAATCATACGCAACATAATATGAGTACAAAACTATGGGAAACACACTACAATTGTAATGCACTTATACATCCAAAACGTATGCACAAGACCATTTCACGCCTTTACTTCCACGTAGCTTCACGCCTCCAACGTCTCTATAGCGCCTTCAAGTTAGCACTCTCCACCCTTGCACGCCTTCGAGCCTTCAGCTTCCACGCCTTCTCTGTGTCCAGCAACCATAGCTAACAGTCTCAACACTTAGCCGCATTTTCGGTTGCCAAAAGGAAACTTACAAGGCGAGGGGCGAGACCTCGCGGCGAGGGGCGAGACCTCTCAGCGAGGTCTCGCCGTGCAAAGTAGTATGGGCTAGACCTCGCGGCGAGGTCTCACCGTGTAACTTGTTTGTGGGCGAGACCTAGAGGCGAGGTCTCGCCCTTTATATGCGAGTGTGTGAGAAGTTTAAGTGTAGTGCAAATGTAAAGTGTTGTGTAGATGAGAAGTGAAGTGAATGTGAAGTGTTTGTGAGTTGTTGAGTGAGAACAAATGTTGTGTTGTGGTGGCTGAATGAAACAAAACTAACATGATGAAGACAATTAAAACAACAAAGTGAGTGTAACTAAAACTCGTTACAAAGGTAAATATAAATGAAAACATAAGCATAGTAAAACATGAGTATGATGACTTGAATGTTTAATATGTTGAATGATATGAAATGAGATGTGTTGAATGAAGTGTGAAGACTCATTATAAACAAATGCCATGAGTAGCTCTAATTATGTAGCTCCTACGAAATATGCATGAAAGTGCAATTGTGGTATGCAAAAACTATGCCTAAGTGATACGTGAGATGTGAGGGGATTGCGGCGAGGTTATCTCACCACAATGTGAGTATGTGCTTGTGCGCATGATGTATTGACTGATTTAGTGCTTGTGTGTTCGAGTGCATGAGTGTGAGTGTAAGTGTCATGCGAGAGTGTGTGAGGCATTCATGCGGCGAGGTGACCTCGCCGCATGGTGTGTGCGTGGTCCTTGTGCGGCGAGGTGACCTCGCTGCACAATATGTATGCATGGTTCATGCGACGAGGTGATCTCGTCGCATGAGGTGTGTGCAACTTCGCCGCATGCTCATGTGACGAAGTGTGGGTAGTGTGCGAGAGTGTAGTGCGGTGAGTGCATGAATGTTCGAGAGCCTAGCGTGAGTGTGTTTGAGAGTGCTACAAGAGATGAGTGCTAGTGTGCAGTGAGTGCAGATGCCATACGCAATAAACTGTGAAATAAGTGCAAATGCAAAAACATCTAAATGGCTAAGTGCCCATTTCAGCACTAGGCTCTATTTTCATGCCAAATAAATGTGCTTCAGCCCCTGAAATGGACTTTGTGGAAAATATGAAAGTTCTAGATCTTCCTCTGAGCGTTCTAATGGTCCAAGAATTAGCATCATTGGATACCTGTAGCTCAAGATATACACAATTTACCAAACTGTGGCAATATGAACTCAAGTATAAAAATCTGAAGTAGCAACGTTTCTCATACTTGCACACAGAATTACAAGAAAGTTAAAACATAAGAAATGAAGTACACTCAAAGAGCTTTCCAGAACATCTAAGATCTCCTTATTTGGATTGGTATTGAAAGAGTTAAACTCAAATGAAGTTGCACAACAAATCTGCCCAAAACCCTAATTCAAGCCTATTCACATGTTTAGGTATTCTCAAAGCATCATTTCCATCCTTTTCCAATTCTTTCCTTGTTCTTGGACTTCACATACACACTTGACTCATTTGATCGACATTTTAGCACTTTTCACACATCAATTTATAAACCACATAAATGCTCAACAAGGCACAAAACACTACACAATTGCATGAAAAACAAGGCAAAAGCTAAGTGAAATGATCATATATAAGTTTGTATAAATCCAACTTATCAAATTCCCCCACACTTGAACTTTTGCTTGCTCTCAAGCAAACTTACACTTCAAATCCACTTAGCACTAGACCTCACTCCTCTGTCCAACTCATTCTCTTTTGAGTTCATCAAAAACAATCTTTTTCATGCATAAAACTCACACCAAGTCCTTAACCCCAACCCATCAAATTTCAGCACAAATTATCAACCAAGGCACGATGAATAAAGACCAAAATGTCATGCGTGCAAGTGTGTGCTGAGGAATACTGATCCATCTATTCTTTATGCATGCATTACCTCTTTTGTTCCAAAAAATCCCTCTGCATAAACAATCACAATGTCCACACACAAGAACTCAAAATCACACAAGATCAATGGTCGCACATTGGTGCTTCTCTTAATTGATTTCAGATTTTATTTGCTTTTGAACTTTGGTGCTTTAACTTTATTACACACATTGGTGTGCTTGCCTGGGTCTTTTGGCTTCTTTTTCCCTTTAGCAGCCTGGGTTTTGTGGCTATTTTTTTCCCAATTATGCTTGCCAATGGTATTTCGGCTTTTCATTCCCTATTGCCAAAGGCTTTTTCTCCATATCCTTTCCTGTGTGACTATGAGTTCTTGGATGTCTTTATGGGACTATACATGCTAGAGCATCCAAAACAAACTAAGTAATGCATAACAACAAGAACAAATTGAATCCATTTGCATCCTATGTCCAAGAACATGCTGCATGGCATATCTATCTTACTTTAATATGATGCCTTGATTAACAAAATATACCGATTTTATCAAGATTGGAAACAAGGAAAACAAATCCATTTTCGCATGCAATACAAAAGTAAAGATGGATGAACTTCAAATTTTGGACATAGCTTAACAAATGAGCAGAAGCATAGTACAAAGTGTTCTACATTTCATTGCCCTTACTGTCACCACACCTCTTTTCATTTCATTTCACATTTTACACTTTATTATGACACAATCACACTCCTAAAACTTAAAAGAGCTAACCAACCAAAACAGCAACACTCAACACTTCACACATTCCATGGACAGTCACAATTTGCCACAGATCAACTACACAAAACTTGTGTTCTTAACATCACTTATTCCCAAAAAATTTCAAAATCTCCACAAAAAATGTAAAACTTGCACAACAATGAAGGACACAACATATAACGGGAAATAATATGCAAACATTCACATTTAACACAACAAAACTAAAAATTAGCACGCTTTGCATCACATAGCACAAAAAATTTCATTCATGCAAGAAAGTCAATAAGCATAAAAACTGCAAAAGACACAAACCAAAGTAAACATTCCCTCCCCCACACTTAAAACTTACATTGTCCTCAATGTAAAACAAATATAGGTTTAGGAACTCCCTGATATTTCATGAATTCCAATGTTTGCTTGGTGAGATGTCTTGGTCCATCCTTCTCTTATGCATGAAAACAAAATTCCTACACAAAGTGAAACAAAGCTTATTAGAAATTACTCACTCAAGAAAACATAAAGATTACCAAAATGCTATATTAAAATAAGAGAAAAGAAGTAGTTCTGGGTTTTGTAAGTCTCCAGCTAGACTATCCTCCTCAAGCCTTTCCCTTCACAATTCAGAGTATCCATCCCTTCAAAATTCGGAATAACCATCTCTATACCATAAAGATGAAATCTCATAAGCACTCTTCTTCCTTCTGTAAGGCACTTGAGGAGTATCTTCAAGGAGTTGTTCAAGCTCATACACAAGGGGCACAGCCTCCATGAATTTCACTTTAAACCACTGAGGCTCCCCTACTGAAGGTACCTCCTGGAATTCCTCCTGGAATTCTTCTATCATTGGAAGCACATCATCTACCTCTTCCACCACACTTACCATTTTGGTCCAGCAAGGCTCAACCAAAGATAGTTTTTTCATGGTCTCGAAACAACCATTAGTAAACTCACAAATTGAAACATCAACCACGCACTTATCAAGCATGATAGCAATGTCATTACAAACTCTCTCATCTAAAATAACATCAGTAAGCTCAAAAATGGATGTATCAATAAAACAGTTCTCCACCATATTAGCAATGTCATCAAAAATTCGCACATCTTCAAGATCTAGACTTACATATGAATTTCTTCAGTCTTTTCTTTCTTCAATATATAGGAATCATTATCAGTAGTTACAAAAGGGATTCCATTTTTCACTTCTCTTGAATCGCAATTAAGTTCCCCAATTCCAATCACTGTTTCAAGAGTTTGTACCTCAACAAGAGTTTCAATCAATGTGTTGACAGTTTCTTTAGCATGTTCAATTTTATCTTCGTACATGATTTCACAATGTTCATCAAGATGAAATTCTATGCAATCTATCAGGACATTAAGAAAAGACACATCCAAAGACTAACTAGAAACATGATCAACTATAGCATGACATTCATTACCATTTGAAAAATTCTTAACACATGCTTCATCTGAGTTCTGTTCTACCAACACTTCATATGGCATTTCAAAGATTGACACATCCGAATAACAACATTCAACTATGTTTGCAATTTCAGATAAAATCATGCAATCTTTCTTATCTAACTCTACATGTTCAATTTCTTCTTCACAGACATTCAACTCATCAATGCAAATGCAATCATGTTTGGCACCATCCTTAACAACATTCATGTTCCAAGCTAAAACCTTAATTGCACAACAAGATTCCACATGCAAGGTTCGCTTCTTAGCATAGCTAACATAAAAAATAACTTGCTCATCGTTAATGCGAGATGTTACCGTTTTGCTTCTTAATCCAATCAGAGCATCACCCGTAGCAAGAAATGGCCTTCCAAAAAAAAGAGGCACCTCAGGATCCTCTTCCATGTCCATCACAATGAAGTCAACTGGTAATGTGAATTTGTCTATCATCACGAGTACATCCTCCACCATACCTGTGGGCTTCACCAGAGATCTATCCACAAGTTGTAAGGTCACAGCTACAGGTCGAATCCTCACGCTCAACCCCACATTAATAGCGATGGAGAGAGGCATCAAGTTCACTGCAGCTCCAAGATCACAGAGTGCCTTTTTGAAATATCTTGTACCGATCTTGCAAGGTATAGTGCAGCTACCAGGGTCTTTCAATTTGGGAGGAAGATTGTTAACCTTTTCAAAACTCACAACCAACTTTAGTGTTAATGTGTTTTCCATAGATAATCAAGTTTTTCTACAAGAAAGATTCAAATTGTGTTCTTTAGCATCCTATCTTTCAAAAAGTTCAAAATTTCGCATCAAAGTTGCTCAAAAGATCAAAAATTTCATAGCTCTCTCAATGCGACTCAACTGTAAACACCTCTGCACAAAAAGGTTCACAACACAATGTCACAACTCAACTTATGCTCGACACCATCACTTATTTGCAAAAAATTTAAAATTCGCACAGAAATGAAAACCACAACATATACTAAGTAGAATATGCAAAAGCTCAAAATAACACAACAAAACTTAAAAGTAACATACTTTGCATCACATAACACCAAAGAACTTTCATGACAAAAAATAAGCATATAAAGTCCAAGAGACACAAACCATAACAAACATTCACTCCCCCACACTTAAAACTTACATTGTCCTCAATGTAAAGTAAAAAGAGGTTTAGGATCTCCCTGGTAGTGATATATCATGAATTCCAATGTTTGCTTTGTGTAGTGTCCTTGTCCATAGTTCTTTTTGTTGCATGAAAACTCTCTTGCACATATGGTGAAACAAAGTTTATTAGAACTCACTCACTCAAGTACACTACATGTTGATGCAAGATAAACATGACATGGAGGAACATGCAAGCACTGTGTCGCACCATGACTAGGAATCATGGTGGTGTGTAAACTCTTTCCATTTATTGAAAATGAATTGTTTCAAGTTCCAAATTGTTGATCGTGAATTGGTAATGGAGTTCTATGGTTAGATCTCTCATGTTCTAGAGTTTCAACCGGTTAAATGTATAATTAAACTATGCAAAGCTATGCAATTGACATAATTTCTTAAGGATAAAATCATATGTGATTTTAATGATTAAATCTTGTTGAGTTTCATGAATTCACACTTTTATTGAATGAATTGAACTTTGATTGTGGTCGCCATGCTAAGTTGAAGTGAGATTTACCAATATCTGTGAGAATTGCATGAAATGAAGACTAAATGTATAATGATTGAGTCTTTCACTTGCTTTGCTTGAATCATGATTTGAGATGCGGTCGCCATGCCGGTGGAGAATCGTTGAGTTGTTAGGAAAAAGTAAGAAGAAACTTTCTAAAGTAGCAAACACTCTAGGTCCTATGTCAGGCCTCGCCATGGGCTACCGTAGGAATTGCATGCTAGATTTGCTAACTTTGGAGAGTTGAGGCATTGCGGGTTGAATCCATTCTACTTTGGCCTCGCCATGGAAAAGTGGAATGTTAAGGAGTATAGAAAACATTGTGGTCGTCATGCTAAGTATTAGCTAGCCTCCTGGGCAATAGAGATCTCCTCATTGTTTTACTTGTGTGTCAAGAGCATTGCAATCATGGCCTAATGTGCATTCAACTGGTGGAAATACTCTAGAGCATCCACTCTCTTCCTATTTTTTACACTTTATTTGTTGCATTTGATTCTTTACTAGTTAGTGTCTAATTTTATTTCTTTCGTGACATTCTGTGAGCAAACAATGAGATTCTTGATACCTCTTTTTCCCTGTGGATACGATACCCAGCTCACTGCTACTATAGTTAGTGGATTAGGATAAATTGACGAGCTACGACACTCGATATTACTTTACTTTCCTAATTATCATGCAAGATAATTGGGCCAAGTAATACCTTATTAACACTTAATAAAAACGCCAATTTAGCCCATAAAATCGTTAAGTGGACTTAATTAAAAACAACATAATAAACCCTAAAATATATTAAAAGGGCGTGATCCATTTCAAAGCCCAAAACACGCCTTCTTCTTGGACTTTAATATTTCGGCCTTCACATTATTTCTTCAAGGTGGATCATAAATTATTATTGAAGAAATATGCCAAAGTACTTCATCTTGAGATGGTTGTGTCGAACTCCTTTGAACATTGGCCACAACTCACAATGTGTTGATAACAATGCTTGTAATGCTTCCTTCATCCTCTTGCTCCTTGATCTTGTCATTGCACCACCAAGATTTGCTAATGGATCATGGGAAGCTGGATTTGGCAATGTGGACTCGGGCTCATTCCTATCATTCCCTCCCTCCTCGAAAGGATTCGTCCTTGAATCACCTACATCATATAAACTCAAATCAGAAACATTGAAAGTAGATGAAACATTACCATACTCACTAGGTAGTTCGATTCTATATGCATTGTCTCCAATCCTTTCCAAGACTTGAAAAGGACCATCTCCTCTTGGATGAAGTATAGATTTCCTCTTTTCAGGAAACCTCTCTTTCCTCAAGTGAATCCAAACCCAATCTCCTGGTTCGAAAATCACTTGTCTTCTGCCCTTGTTGGCTTGTTTTGCATATTGCTCATTACGCCTTTGAATATTTTTGTAAACCTTTTCATGTAACTCCTTTACAAAGTCAGCCTTAGCTTTACCTTCCACATTAACAAACTCATTAATAGGAAGAGGCAAAATATCAAGGGGTGTTAAAGGATTAAATCCATACACAACTTCAAAAGGCGAATAACCAGTAGAACTATGAACAGTTCGGTTATATGCAAATTCAATGTGTGGCAAACAATTCTCCCAATTCTTTAAGTTTTTCTGAATGAGAGCACGAAGTAAATTAGACAATGTACGATTTACTACTTCTGTTTGACCATCAGTCTGTGGATGTGCAACAGTTGAAAACAGTAATTTTGTGCCTAATTTATTCCAAAGTGTACGCCAAAAATGTGACAAAAACTTAACATCTCTATCACTAACAATACTCTTAGGAATTCCATGCAAACGTACAATATCCTTAAAGAAAAGGTCAGCAATTTTGGTAGCATCATTAGATTTAGAACATGCAATGAAGTGAGCCATTTTACTAAATCTATCAACGACAACAAAAATGCTATCATTACCAGTGCGTGATCTAGGTAACCCTAACACAAAATCCATAGATATGTCAATCCAAGGGTTGTTAGGAACAGGCAAAGTTGATACAAACCATGAGGCTTACTTTGGACTTAGCATGCTTACACACAATACATTTTTCACAAACACTTTTAACATCTTTAATCATGTTAGGCCAATAAAAGTGCTCATTCAAAACAGAAAGTGTTTTAACAATACCAAAATGCCCCATTAACCCTCTCCCATGGGTTTCTTTAACAAGTAAATCACGAATGGAACATGAGGGAATGCACAATTTATCCTTGCGAAACAAGAAACCATCATGCACAAAATAATCACCATTCGGCCTTAATGAACAAAGTTCATAAGATTCGGCAAAGTCAACGTCTTCCCTTATACAAGTCTTTAATCAATTCAAATCCAAGTAGCTTTGCATGTAAATAGGTAAATAAAGCATACCTCTTAGATAAAGCATCAGCTACCACATTCTCATGACCAGATTTATACTTAATCACATAAGGAAAAGTTTCAATGAATTCCAACCATTTTGCATGTCTCTTATTCAACTTACCTTGAGTCTTTAAAAACTTGAGACTTTCATGATCAGAATGGATTATGAATTCTTTTGGCCACAAATAATGTTGCCAAACTTGCAATGACCTTACCAGTGCATACAACTCCTTGTCATAAGTTGCATACTTTAAAGCTGCCCCATTAAGCTTTTCACTGAAATAAGCCACGGGCCTTGATTCCTGCATAAGAACAGCACCAATACCAATCCCGGAGGCATCACAGTGTATCTCAAAAGCTTTATTGAAATTTGGCAAAGCAAGCAAAGGGGCATGAGTCAATTTATACTTCGAAGTGTTAAAGGCGTTTTCATGTTCTTTATTCCATGCAAAGGTGACATTCTTTTTAACAAGTTCATTTAAAGGTGCAGCAATGACACTAAAGTCTTTAACAAATCTCCTATAGAAACTTGCTAATCCATGAAAACTTCTTACCTCACTAGCATTTTGTGGTCTCGGCCAATCTATGATTGCCTTGACTTTTGACTCATCAACAGCAATGCCTTGAGAACTTACAACATAACCCAAAAAGATAATAGATTCCAAACAGAAAGAACACTTTTTAAGGTTAGCATATAATTGGTTCTTACGCAATATAGCAAACACGAGTTTTAAATGTTCAACATGTTCATCAAGTGATTTTCTATATATCAAGATATCATCAAAGTAGACTACCACAAACTTTCCAATGAAATGGCAAAAAACATGGTTCATAAGCCTCATGAAAGTACTAGGTGCATTAGATAAATCAAAAGGCATAACTAACCATTCATACAACCCATACTTTGTTTTAAAAGCAGTTTTCCATTCATCTCCTTCTTTCATTCGTATTTGGTAGTACCCACTTTTCAAATCAACTTTAGAAAATATGGAAGATCCATGCAATTCATCAAGCATATCATCTAATCTAGGAATTGGATGTATATACTTAATGGTAATCTTATTAACAGCACGGCAATCTACACACATTCGCCAAGTATCATCCTTTTTAGGGACTAAGATAACAGGAACTGAACATGGACTAAGAGACTCACGCACAATACCTTTGTCAAGGAGTACATTCACTTGACGTTGAATCTCTTTTGTTTCCTCCGGATTTGCTCTATAAGCTGGTCGGTTTGGAATTTGAGCTCCTGGGATGAAATCAATTTGGTGCTCAATGCCACGAATAGGTGGTAAACCTATTGGTAACTCCTCGGGAAACACATCACTATATTCCTGTAAAAGAGAGTACACGGCACTAGGCAAAGAAGCAAGGTTATCACTGTCAACAACAAGCACAAGTTCCTTGCTAAACATTAAGTATAAGGACTGCCTATTAATCAATGCTCTCTTAATCTCATTAGAAGAAGCAAAACAACAAGATTTCTTATTAACTACCTCTCGGCCTAAACTAGATTTTTTGTTTTGTTGTTTTTCTAGTTCCTTCTTCTTCTTAGCTTCAATTACATCTTTACAAACTTGTGCAATTCGAGTTTGGTCTTCAAAAACTTGAGTTGGAGTTAAAGCATGTAAACTATACTTTTTACCATTATGCACAAAACTGTAAAAATTTTTCTTGGCATGATAAAGCACATCACAATCATATTGCCAAGGTCTACCAGGTAAAATATGACTAGCCTCCATTGGAACAACATCACATAAAATAGTATCAACATATTTACCAATGGTGAAAGAAAACTTTACTTGTTTAGTGACACGAGTTTCAACTGAATTATTTAACCATTGAAGCCTATATGGTTTTGGATGTTTCATGAAATTCAAATTCAGTTTGTTAACAAGTAAGGTGCTCGCCACATTTGTGCAACTACCACTATCAATAATCACACTACAAACCATGTTTTGCAATAAACAGCGTGTGTGAAATATGTTATCGCGTTGCATCAAATCATTATCTTCCAAAGGTTGAACATTAAGAACACGGCGAGAAACTAAAGAAAAGTTACCAACTGAGTAGGTCGGCTCATCAAGCTTTTCACCCTCATCACTTTGATCATCTTGGTACTTTTCTTCAAGAGGTGGCATGTCGACACAGTCATCATCACTTACCACTTCTCCAGTATCTAAAGTAATCATGATCCGGGCAGTAGGACAATTGGCTTGCAAGTGACCATAGCCTTGACATTTAAAGCATCTAATATCCTTCAATCTTTGGGGTGGAGTTGACGCCGGTTTAGGGGCTGGATCAACAGCTTTAGGGACATATTTTGGAACATAAGGGGGCGCACTAGAGGGCTGAGTTGAGGTGAATTGCCTCAGCTTTGTTGGTGGAGTGAAAGGAGCTGATTTCGGCTTCAAATCGCTCTGCCATGGTGGATTTGGTTGGGTGAACCTGTGCTTACCTTTCAAGTGCCTTTCAATCTTAATAGCTTTGTGAACAAGTTCATTAATATCAACATAAGATTGTAAATCAACATGATAAGACAATTCTGAATTCATACCTCTAAGAAATCGCTCAATAGTTGAATCCGGATCTTCACGAACATTGGCCTTGATCATGAGAGCTTCCATCTCATAATAATACTCCTCCACGGTTTTGGTTCCTTGCACAAGGGAGTGCAATTTTCTGTTGAGTTCCTTTCTGTTGAGTTCCATCTCATAAGCACTTTCATTTCCTTCCAAATTTGAATGGGTGGTTCGTCATCTTGGCGTCTAGATCTCATTACCTCATCCCACCACAAACTTGCATAATCCTTGAGGTGCATGAAAGCAAGGCGGTACCTCTTATGCTCGGGGTAGCTATTGCCTTCAAAGAAGTGTTCAAGCTCACGAACCCAATCAAAATAAGCTTCCGGATCTGCTTTACCATGGAAAATAGGCAATGTTAGTTTAACTCCACTAATTGATAATTCAGATTTCTTACCATCTTTAGAAAAATCCATGAACTCCTCATCTTCCTCATGAAATTCGGTTTCTTCAAATCTTCCTTTTTTGGAAGAAGAACCTTTTGTTGGTGAAGAAAAAATGGTTAAATTATCAATTTTTAAAGAGAGTTTGCGGATCATATCAAATAGAACATCATTAACATATTTTTGATCCGTGGGGGGATTTTCCTGAGGTGTTTTACCATCTCCCTCCATTGTTCCTGCAAGTTAGTAAAAACAACAAGAGATAGCAAAATAAAGACCTCTCGGGTTCTCACTTTTGGTGAGTAATACACTCCTCTCTAGTGTAATGGCTTTTCTCGTGTATTCCCTATGTAAACACTCAACAATGAATCTCTCAAACTAATTAAAGCTTACTGTTTGTCGATTTTAAGAACAAGTCTCAACCAATTAGTTCAAACAAATCAATTCACAAAAGCAAAACCAAAGAAGTTTGAAAAGAAAAATTCACGTCACAAGAAGATTTTAAGATCACGTATGGGGTATAAACAGATTAATTTCAGAAAGCTACGAATTCAGAAACTAGAGAAGATAACAAGAAGATGTGTTTTTGAATCACTCAATTCCGATTAAAAATGAGCAAGATATGGCACTTTCAATGTTGGTGATTTTCAAAGAACAAACAAGAACTTTAGTCCTTTTCTTGGGCTGTTTACTATTTTTTTTTATATGGTCCGACTTTTTTTTTTTTTTAAATTGGGCCTCTTTTTTTTTTTTTTTTTAATTCGGCCTCTTTTTTTTTTTTTTTTTTTCGGACAACCTTAAACAAATCAAACTTTAAGGTTTCTAAGACAAGAACCTAGTACAAGTATTTAGGTTTAAGGATGTTGTCTTGTCTTATGTTGTTCAAACCTTAATTTCTCCAAACAAATTCAGCCAACAAGAATTTCAAATAAGTCACCAAATATAAGGAATTTCAATATGCTTCTTTAACAAGACAATCAAGATATGCAACAAGAAGCAAGAATCAAGATCAAGATTCAAATTTTGACACTTTCGAATTTTCAAGAAAATCAAGATTTTCAAGAAAGTGGTCAAGAACTCGTCTTTTTGAGATGGTGAAAAAGTTTGATCAAAACACACTTTGATGGCAATAGAATGACGAAGATAACACAAAAGAAAGATCAAGAAAAGGATGAGAAACAAGAAAGTTATGAAATTTTGAATAAGAAACCCTAATTTCACAAACCCTAGTTTGACAAACCCTAATTCTTTGGACGTGATTTCAGCAATAATGACTCAAGAATTCCACACTATGATAATGAACAAGAACAATGCAGAATTATGAAGAAAAACAGCAGCAAAACACGACACAAAATAGCAAGAACAACACAACAAAAATCGCAAAAATCCGAGCAAGAGATGAACACGAATTGGACATATTTTTAGCAAACAAATTGCATGCGATTTTGACGTAATTTAAAAGCTGAACTATGACGACCTTGGACAGCAATAAAGACACGAAAACAGCAACAAAAAGACACCACAAAAGCTGCAGAATTTGACGCAACAAAACAGCAACAAGAACGACACAAAAATAAGGACAAAATCCGAGAAGAGAACAAAAACGGAAAACCTGAAATTTTTGATGAACAACCTTGCTCTGATACCAATTGATACGAATGGAGTAGGATGAAGTCCAATCCACACGAATTTTCTACAAGTTCGGATCGTTGTGCACCAAAAACGCAATTCAAGAAACAAGAACACAATTTGCGGAAAAAGAGATATGAAACGAAAAGGCAAGATTAAAATTAACCTAACCCCAACGTTAACACAAATTGAATCAGTTCAACTAATGTAAATCAAAAGTGTAAACCTATCAAGTTTGGCCGGTTCTATAAATCTAGAACTTGTAAGCTTCACCTAAAGTTCCTCACTTAAGGTTTGGCGGGTCTTATGAATTACTCAAGAATAACTCATGTTGATGATGTCAAATTTAATTTAGAAAAGCCAAAATTCTTTCAATTCAACATGAGAAAAACGTTACAATGCTTTCCCTTTTATAGGGAGTAGGTTCGGCTCACGTTGATGATGTCAAATTTAATTTAGCAAAGCCAAAATTCTTTCAATTCAACATGAGAAAAACGTTACAATGCTTTCCCTTTTATAGGGAGTAGGTTCGGCCATGCTAAACGAAAAAGGAAACAAAACCCTAGTAGTTGTAAAATACAACTTGACTTCTTAACCAACTAACTAACAAACTAACAAACTAATCCTTATTGGAAAAGGATTTTAAGACACGGTTTTTTTGAGAAGGCAAAACACGTTTTTGCCTCTCCAATTAAAGACAAACTTATCTCCTAAAAAGTAGGAGATTACTTTCCTAAACTTAAACAAAGACTAAAATCGGTTTTGCCTTGAAGAAGCAAAATTCGATTTTACTTTCTAAACTTTACTTTCCTAATTATCATGAAAGATAATTGGGCCAAGTAATACCTTATTAACACTTAATAAAAACGCCAATTAAGCCCATAAAATTGTTAAGTGGACTTAATTAAAAACAACATAATAAACCCTAAAATATATTAAAAGGGCGTGATCCATTTCAAAGCCCAAAACACGTCTTATTCTTGGACTTTAATATTTCAGCCTTCACATTATTTCTTCAAGGTGGATCATAAATTGTTATTGAAGAAATATGCCAAAGTAGTTCATCTTGAGATGGTTGTGTCGAACTCCTTTGAACATTGGCCATCAACTCACAATGTGTTGATAACAATGCTTGTAATGCTTCCTTCATCCTTTTGCTCCTTAATCTTGTCATTGGACCACCAAGATTTGCTAATGGATCATGGGAAGTTGGATTTGGCAATGTGGACTCGGGCTCATTCCTATCATCAGGGTTGGGACTGGGATAAAATTCGAAGCCTCCTCCCTCAAGCCCCAAGTGAGTTTTTTAGGAAAATCCCTTCCTATACTTGAAGGAGAAGATAAGATGATTTGGACCCTTTCCTCAGAAGGTAATTTTATCCTGAAATCAGCTTACAGCAAGATCAGGGGTATTCAGACGGCCCTCCACTCTCACAAAGGCTTCATCTGGGATTCTGGGCTTCCAATAAAGATATCTTTCCTGATGACAAGGCTAATCAGAGATAAACTCCCACTTGGACACAATCTTCATAAGGTAGGCATCCTAGGGCATTTAACATGCCCTTGGTGCTGTGCCAATGAGGAAACCCTAAACCACACCTTTGTAGCATGCTCACTGACCCAAAATGTTTGGAAGGTTTTTGCTGCAGAGGTTGGAATCACTTGCCAAGACACAACTCTCTCAGGCTCTCTTCATATCTGGTGCCAGAACTACAGGAATATCTCAGAATGTAGACGCTTCCTCATCAAGATCTGCCCTTCTCTCATCTGTTGGTGGCTCTGGAAGATGAGAAACAAGATAACTTTTGACAAAAGGTAAACCAGACGTGGAGATAATAGTGGGAGGAATCTTCAAGTCAATTAAGGAACTTTCCTAACTTCAGTTTCAAGGGGTACAGTTAATTGGCCTGGAATGGAAAGTTTTTTGGGATACTTGCATAAACATAAGGAGGAAAGCAATACTGTAGAGTATTAAGTGGAACCCCCCGTCCCCATCAGCCATCAAAATAAATTATGCAGTAGCTAGGGTGGGGGAATCCTGGAGAACGGGAGGCATTTCCAGAAATCACACAGGTAATCTTCTTTTCCCTTTACCTATTTTGCTCTTTCCCCTAACCCTCTCTAGATTACAGGTGGAAGCCTTGGCAGGCTGGTACTACATAATTAAGGGCAAGGAGATGAGTACAAAACCCCTCATACTGGAATCAAAATCGAATGAGCTAGAATGAGGAAGAAAGGCTTGGGGGGCCTGGCCAATCAGACATGTCCTGGAGGAAATTACGCAGATGGCTAGCATGTCTATAGTCCCGAATGAAGCAAATCTCCTGGCCATAAGACTAGCATCGAAACAGGTATCCCATAACTCCTCTTCTCTGATGTCACTTCTAAAGCTGGATAGAGAGCAAGTCCCAACCTTGGTTCTAAAAGAAGGTAATGTTTTCTGTCTTCATCAAAATGGGATTGCAAGTTTTTCCAACCTCTCCCACACACCAGGTAAAGGTATTGGCCCCAGCCTGCTGTGGTTAGGGCTGACTTGCCACTGTTGGTATCACAGGCCCCAGTTTGCGGAGGTTAGAACTGGTTTGCCAAGCATGTCGAGGTGTATGTGTATATGCAGAAAACAAATTGCTTTCACAAGGTGCCCAAGGCTTTGGTTGATGACTCCTTGTACCATTATGAAAGATCAGAGAATGGACAGTAAGCAAAACTTCAGGTATAAGGGGGAAACCAACTGTAAGAAAACCTGCTGTATGCTGACCCTTGGCCAATACTACAGTTTGTCAACATGGATATTACAAAAACAGAACCCCACTGTACTGGCCATGTGGCTCCTTGGCCTGGGTAAAGGAAGTAAACCGCAGCCGCAAAGAATAGAGCATGATGGAGGTGCAGGCCAATCACTTGGAAAGGAACAGCCGAGTTTCAAGCTAAAGTCAGTATTTTTTGGTAGTTAACTGTCCTAGTATAAAATGACCTTTTGTCAGTCCTTGTGATCATGGGAGTCTTTTGCTCAATAGTATGGTAGGACTTTTGCTTGTAAATGGAGGAAGTACTCCAAATTTAAAACTTCATAGCTTCTTGTTGATGGATCCATTAGACTAGAGGTGGCCACATTCACGGTTCCAGAACCGGAACCGGCAGTTTCGAACCGTGGCCATGGCTACATTAGACATAGGTTTGTACATGGATCCAATGATAAGAAGCTTCCCTATTGTAAGGATGATTTAAGGGTATGTCCATCATCCACCAATCTATCTAATATAAATGGAGTGGCACCCACCCTCAAGAAGAGGTTAGCCAAATTTTAAAAAAATCACTAGAATTCATCAGCCCTCTTCATCTCTCTAGAAATTTTTTCTCTGCCTTCTCTCTAGAATAATGTAAACCCTATGTAGCCATTAATGCCTCAGCCAGTGATTAACCCTAAACCTCCTGACAAAATATTCAAAGAGGTTGTATCAGCTAATTGGAAAGAAAAAATTGATGTTACTTTTTCAACAATTAGCCAAACGAGCCTCTCTACTTTAAAGGAGAGTTTCTATGATCTAAGGATGAGACTTAGTGAAACACTACTTTTTGGCCAAAGTAGCACTGCACTTAGTCCCCTGAAGGTATATGCCAGACCAATTGTGTATTTGTAGCACATTTTAAAACAAAACAAACAGGCCAGCTTTTTTTCAAAACCTATGGCCACCCTACCAAGACCTAAATATGTGCAGAATATGAATCCTCTAACTCTGCCTCTAATAGAAATATCAGCTATATTACCAAGATCAAGTTCCTTGTTCAAATCTCAGGGCTTCTAGTCCATGGCCAGCTTGGGTCTATATCTAATCACCACTGAATTTCCGGTAGTTCAACAGGCAACATGAATTCTAATGATTTTTTTTTTACATGAATTCTAATAATTTTTTTTTTATTTGGCTAACCTCCTTTTGAGGTGGGTCGCCACTCCCAATTTTATTAGATATCATTTTGAGCAATGGATATACCCTAATATTGCTCGTACAAACTTTGATCCTTAAGACCAAGACTCCATTTACATGCCTACGGCCTAATGGAGATGTGGTCTTGAGGAGTTCAAACAAAAGGAAAAACTTGGAGAACTACTCCATATACAGGAAAATTACCAAAATACGCAAAAGAGGAGTACTACTCCTTTTACAATAAGATTCAGTTTAAGCCTACTCTAACATGTGGCCAAGCTCATGCATGTCTTAGATAAAGCATCACAATGTCGCATAAAGTAACAATATCACCAGAGGTGAGGGCCAAGTAATCACAAAATCCGGCTATACTTGCCAGTTTCAAACATCAACATTTGTCACTATGCAGTTTGTAGCGGCTGGGTTCAAATAGATACCTTGCTTCTAGTCTTTAAGATTTCAGAACCATAGACAGCAGCAGTAATATTCATAAAGGGATCCAAGTTCATGAGACTCATATCGGGTATAGGGGAAAGGCAGAGCACTTTTCAGAAATAAATGAGCTAACTTCAGCTTGCCAAGGTACATACTAACCCCTGTCCTAACAGCAAAACATGGCTAACCTGTATGATATAGTTTAGTTCTCTTCCTTAATATGTAAGGCAGCCCCATCATATCAGATTTCAAGAGGGACTCCAAGGGGGCAGTTGACAAACCCTCATTAGCAACCATCCATCTAGCTGGAGCATTTACCTCTTTAGGAAATTTTGGAGAAGGATGATTGAATCTGAAGTTGTAGGCACAGAGGCTCCACATTGTTGTCATGCTTCCAGGCCTTGTGCAGCTGCTCAGAATCTGACTCCATTTCAACTCTCGAGAAGCCTCTTTCCTTACACAATTCCAGCCAGCATCGACATGATAGTAATTCAGCCTGGATCTTAGAGAGAGAGTTATCATAATAGAGAGTAGGAATTTTGATAATATGTCTACCATTGTGATCACGTGCAATACCTCCAACTTTCCATTCTTGATCAGTCTTGAGAGTAGAGAAATTTACCTTGATATCCAAAGGAGAAGGAGGAGTCCAATAGAAGATACTTACTTTGACTCTCCTTTTGATTTTCCAAATTTCAGACCAAAATGAGGACACCATTCCAGATTCACCAGGTTCCTGATTTTGAATTTGTTGGAGGCAATCTATTTTACAAGTTGGAAGGATGAGTTGATAATCTGATTGAGTTCAGGCTTGACAGCGCTAAAGGTAACTTTATTTCTCATTTTCCACACACTCCAGCAGATCACAGAGGGAAGGATCTTCAACATGAACTTCTCAACTTCAGATTTTCCATGGTTGTTCCACCACTGATTTAGGGTACCTGTCAAAGTAAAGGTGTTAGGCAGCAATCCAAATTCTGATCCAAAGATTTTCCATACCTTGTCTATCAGTGGACAGGCAGCAAAAAGATGGCTGAAGGATTCTTGTGAAGAGCAGTAAAAGGGGCAGACCATAGGGCCTATAAATCTAATTTTCTGTAGGCTTTGTCCAATTGGAAGTCTTTTCCTGCATACTCTCAACAAAAAGAATGAAATCTTTATTGGAAGACAACTGTCCCAGATATTATTTGTGAAATGGAATAAATGAGCATTAACTTCTCTGATTATTTGAAAGGCAGAATGTAGAGAAAATAGACCATTACCTGAAGGTAGCCATTTCAATTGGTATGAGCAATTTTTGTCTCATAATTGGACTTCAGTAAAAAAGGAAAGAGGAATCTGGGGGAATTGTTCATGAAGAGCTTCCAGATTCCAGCCCTGAGTTGCTAAGAAGTCTTTTACCTTGTGTTGATTTAGCAGTTGATAGATGTCTGTAGCTTTCCCCTTGTGATTCCATTTGTCCCAATATAAACTGCACACTCCTTTACCAATCTGAAAAAGAATATGTTCCTCCACCATACCTGCACATTTGAGCATCTTTTTCCATACATTTGAATCCCCCCTATGTATCAGACTTTGGAGGGGATGTATATTTCTACAATATTTTGACATTAAGAATCTTGCCCAAAGAGTGTGTTGCTGTCTAAATCTCCACCACAGCTTATATAGTTGTGCTTTGGCAATGGTATTAAGATCTCTAAACCCAAGCCCCCCCTCTTCAAAAGGCAAACATAGGTCTGTCCATTTTATCCAATGGTATTTGTCTCTTTTTTCTGATGAAGACCAAAGGAAATTAGCCATCATTGTTTCCATTTGATTGATCACTTTTTTAGGGATGGCATTGCTCATGAGAGTATAGCAGGGAATAGAGGAGAGAACACTTTTTATAAGTGTTATCCTTCCCCCCACTGACAAGAATTTTGTACTCCAACCACAAATCAAGTGACTGAATTTTTGCAAAACAGGTTCAAAATGTATAGCAGGGGTTCTTTTAAAATGGAGAGGCAGACCTAGGTATATGGTGGGGAAAGAACCTCTAAAAAATTTGGTAACTCTACCAAGCATGTGTTTTGTTTCCATAGGAGCTTTGTCCCTGATTAAATAGCAGCTCTTAGCTACATTTATTCTTTGGCCAGAAACTACCTCATAGTGTTTTAATTTATCCATAACTCCTTTAATGATAATGGGATTCGAAGAGGTAAAAATGATAAGGTCATCGGCATAGGCTAAGTGAGTGATATGAGGGCATTCTCGAGGGATACAGAAACCTAGTCCTTTCCTAATGTTAAGGTTTTGGTCTCTTGATAAATATTCAGCCTCTAAGACAAAAAGAAGTGGGGAGATAGGATCGCCTTGCTTTAGCCCCCTTGAGGTTTTAAACCAGCCATGTCGAGAACCATTAAGGGATATTGTCATCCAAGTATTAGATATTAATCTCCAAATGATATCAATCCAAACTTCCCCAAATCCTAAGGCTCTTAGAACCTTCAAAAGAAAAAGCCAATTAACCCTATCATAAGCCTTCTCCATATCGAGTTTTAAAGCTACATTATCAACCTTCCTTTTCCTATTGATTGTGGATACTAATTCATTGGCTAGCAAATAGTTATCTAAGATAGATCTTCCTTTTATGAAACCACTTTGATTTTCTGAGATTATCTTAGGTAGAATATTTGCAAGCCTCATGGCCAACAATTTGGATATAATTTTGTTCATGAAGGTACAAAGACTTATGGGTCTGAAATCTTTAAAGGAGGAGGGATTTTGACATTTAGGAATCAGGACGAAAGAGGTAGCTGAAATGGCACTAGGCAGTTCACCTCTATTCATGAAGAATTGGACTGCCTTAACTAGGTCATGTTTAATGATTTCCCAAGCTTTGATATAGAATAAACCAGGAAATCCATCTAATCCAGGGGCACTGTCTTTGTTCATGGAATTAACAGTCTCATATATTTCTGCCATATCAGGGATTCGAGTCAGATTTTCCCTATCTTCCTCAGTGAGACAGTTGGGCAGTAGATGACTCTTAAAGTTTGGATCACTTGGTTCAGCTGTGAACAACTTTGTGAAATGATCAACAGCAATGTTGCCTATTTCATTTTCTTCCTCTATCCAGTCTCCCTAACCATTTTTAATCTTATGAATATAAGATCTAGAATGTCTTTGTTTAACATAAGAATGAAAAAACCTAGTGTTTCTATCACCCTCTCTATTCCATTTAAGGTTAGCCTTTTGAGCCCAAAATTGCTCTTCTAGACCTAATTGGAACTTAACTTTGTCAGCTGCCTGATTTAAGATCTCTCTAGGAATGGGATCATTCTCATCTAGCTGTTCTAATCTCAGTAGTTCAGCCCCAGCTTCAGCAGTTTTGGTGAAAATGTTGCCAAAAGTACCTAGGTTCCATTGTTTGAGAGCAGTTTTGGTTGATTTCAGTTTCTCACAGAAGATCCTTAAGGGGTTACCTAAAATATTGATGGACCAAGCTTCTCTTATCACTGCCAGACATTCTTCATGGTCAAGCCAAAATTTCTGGAATCGAAAAGCTTTCTTTGGGGCTGCATTACCTTTACTTATAGAGAGTAACAATGGGGCATAGTCCGAGGGAGCTCTAGCTAAGTGAGAGATGTGGGCTTGAAAATTCTTAGCTAAAAATTCTAAATTCATCCACCCCCTGTCAAATTTTTTCCAAATCCTATTTTTCCCATCCCTATTGTTACTCCAAGTGAATTTGGCAATTTCAGATAGACATTCAGAGGTACAAAATTCAGTTATGCAGTTCCAATCACCCCATGCAATCCATGGCATATTATAGGTATTATATTTACCGAAAGCATTCCATAGTTCTACTCTCTCCCTTGACTTACATTTAGCATAAACGTTAGAAATCAAAATTGGGAGGGGAATCATGGGATGGCTAACCTGGACAGTAATATGCTGAGTTTGAATATCAAGGAAGGTGCATGTTACTGGTTTTTTAAACATAATCCATGTAGAATTCGAAGGATTTGCAATGGCAGAATCAAATTTAAGTCTTCTTCTAAGGATTTCTAATCTGGATTCACTAATAAAAGGCTCTAAAATAGAAAAGAAGTCACAATTGTGCTCAGAGACCAATTTCTTTAATCTTCTAAAGTTTGGCTTTTTGTTGATACTCCTAATATTTCAGAATATGCAATTCATTATTCAAATTTTTTTGGAGTGAGGAGTACCTGCTTTTTTTTTCACAGAGCCACCTTGTTGATGGTTGATGATCTTTTTCTCTATCTCCTGAGATTTCTTGTAATCTCCTTTTTGCTTGATCGATTTTTGTGATGTGTCTTGGTTCTGATTGCACTTACTTTTCCAATCTTCATTGGAAATTAGACTTACCACAGGAGTGAGCAGGGGCTCTTCGTCATCTCCAATTTGGGGAGCAGTTGAAATTTCCTCTTGTTCCTCATCCGATGAGATATCAACGTGCAGATTAACCATAGAAGAATTCTTAGTTAATCTACTACTAGAACATTCACTTGTTTTTACCTGCAGAGCGTCTAAACAAGTATCATTTGGAAGTATCAGTGTCTGAACATGTATCACATCCACTTGTTTCTCAACTTCCAGTAGTTCTCTGTTTGCAGGGACCTTCTTGAGTCTGCTTTCCTCTACTGGGTTTTGAGATGGATTTGGGGTTTATGTCGATTCTTTTGGCGGCTGTTTAGGATAATTCATCTGTTGAACTGATTTTTCTGGTTCCTTTCCATCCATTATGACTTGAACCTGGCTTTCCTCTGGAATGGGAATTAGAGAGTGGGAAGAGGGGGGGGGGGATTGACTGTGAGATCAGGGAAGGCTTCCTTCCTTTGGGGTCCTCCTATCTTGAATTTCTTCAATGCTTTCAGGGGCTTTGCATTTAGTCTCATTCAATCCATCATTGATGGATATCTCATTGTTCACCAGCAAGGATTCTTGGGGGTTTTCCATATTCTGAGTGAGCCCATCAATTTCTAGAGTATTTGCACTTGAAACAGTTCCGCCACCATTTCTCCTCGAGGATTCAGGGATATCTTCCTGGACAGATGGGTTTTCTTTATCCATTTGAGTTTGCGATAGGCTTGGGTCTGTTTGGAATTTCCCATTCCCTTTCTTTCTGTTCATCACCGTCCATTCTTGTGCCTTTTGAGGTCTAGGATGTTCCACTACTTTTTGCTGGTTTCTTCCCTTCAGCTTTTGTCATTCTGGAGATATGTTGAAAAGGGTTACAGTTCTTGCTTTCATGCCCTAACTTCTTGCATTTGGTACAATAGACCGGTTTTTCTTCCACCTCCAAGCACTGTCATCTCCCATTTTCCTTTGATCCAATCCAAACTCTAGGGGGAATTTCTTTTGTGACATCCAATTCGACGCATACTCTAGCTTCACTGGGTCTGTTAATGTTGGTGGCAGAAGCGGTAGAAGCATCAAGTTTCAAAGGCCTGCCTGCAACTGAAGCCAACGCGTAGAGGCAATCCTTTTTGAAGAGGTGGAGAGGAAGGAATAGAAACCTAATCCAGACTGGGGCTGTCGACGGTTCAACCATTGGATCAAAGAATCTGGTCCATTTGAATATTCGAGCAGGGTAGCCATTGAAGTGCCATGTTTTCCTTAGCCAGAGTCTTTGGAAATCTTGCTCATTTTCAAACTTGAAGAGGATATGGCGAGGATCTAACAGCCCGACATGGCATTCACCCAAGAACGCTGCTGCTAGCACCTCTTTTCTTATAGCTGCCATTGGAGGTCTTCCCCAGGAGAATTTTCCGACCAACGTCCAATAGTATGGTTCTGCTAACTTATCCTCTTCCTTAGCAGAAAGAATGAGGGCCGGTTCCCCTTTGTGTAGAGTAATTGGTAGCTTTTGGTCTGTGGAAGCGAATGAGGTCGAGTGCTCATTGATTGGATTAGCAACGGCCTGTCTGTAATTAGCAGGAGAAGGGTTTCCCCCTCCTTCCGCCATAAGCGGCTGTGAGGAGGAAGGAACGGGTATCAATGAGTAACTGTTAGGGTGAAACGGTCATGTATTGACCACTAGTTATTAATTAAGCGACAAAGTTCAAACGGTAATAGGAAATAACGGGAGATTTTAGAGAGAATTTTGAGAGAATATAGCATTGATAGTATTGATAGTTATTGTTTTCTTGCATGAATTCTAATGATTAATGTCAAAAAAACGACAACCCAAATTTTTTCGCCAAACCACCAATTTTCATGGGCTTTTTGGACAAAAACGAAAAAGTCCAAAAATTCGTTCATTTGACTTTTTTTGTTTATTTCGCTGACCTTAATTTGAACATGAATTCTAGTGATTCATGTCAAAATACGACAACCCAAAATTTTTTGCCAAACCTCCAATTTGCATGGGCATTTTGGTCACAAATGGCAATTTCAAAAACGCGATCATTTTGAATTTTTTTGTTCCATTTTTTTCGCTAACCTTAATTTGAACATGAATTCTAGTAATTAATGTCAAAAAATGACAACCCAAAATTTTTCGCCAAACCTCCAATTTTCATGGGCTTTTTGGTCAAAAACGGCAAAGTCCAAAATCAAGTTCATTTTAACTTTTTTTGTTCCGTTTTTTCGCTGACCGTAATTTGAACATGAGTTCTAGTGATTTTTTAAAATTTGGCAGAACCTCTTTTTGAGGTGGGTCGCCAATCCCTATTTATTTCATAACTTGTTGGACGATGGATATACCCAAATTCATCCTTACATAGCAAAATATCCTTTGACCATAGCAAATCCATTACATCCTCTATCGGATATTTAATGTTCAAAGGTATTTCAGCAAATTTAAATTGGGAGTACTTCCTAAATTTACAAAAACTTAAACTACACAACACTATTGTCATTGTCATTTACATCTGCGAAGGAGGGACAAAGTCAAAAACTGGCTCTCGCTTAGTACAAAACTCATTGGTAAAGGAAAGGGGGCCAAAGTTAGTTTGTAGCAACACAACTTTAACACAGCAAATTTCATTCCCTTAAGACAAAACTCCTTAGTGAAGGAGAGGGAGTCCCACTTTGTATACATCTGATTTCGAGTGTCGCACCTCGTCAATTTTACCCTAAACACTAATGTAGTAGCGTAAGTAGGGATCGTAATCCACAGGGAAGGCGTAGGTCAAGAAAATTGAGTAAATTGTTCTAAAAGTCCTGTCACAGAATCTAAGTACTAGAAAGAGGAAAATTCAACTCAGACGAACGAAAACAAAGATGCAAAATATAGCAACAAGCAAGGAGGAAACAGATATCTCAGGATTCTTGTATTGGATGAACACAGGCTTAGTAAATCTATGCTATGCAATCAGTAAACAATTAAATGCAATGGAGACCTAAATTGCCTAGAAGTCCAAAGCTGTGGTTAGCATGGCGACCACACCACTTCTTGTACCCCCAAATCACCATCCTCTCCCATTGCGAGGCCCGAGAATGGTGGAATAAGCTCCGCAAAGTCTCAACTCTCCCAGCTAACTACTCTAACATGCAAAGTCCTAAGAACTCCCATGGCGAGGCACATATCATTGTTGTTAACACAGAAAGCTTCTTTAACACTTTTCCTAATGTTTCAATTCATTAACACTTCCTATGGCGAGGCCTGAGTCTCAGAATTGATTTGATTACAGAAAACAAGTGCAAAGACTTAAACAATCACAATTTAGTTCTCAATTCATGCAACTTCGCTAACTTTGATTTAGTTCTCAATTTAGCATGTCGACCACAATTGAAGTTTGATCTATTCAAGAGTAGCTAAGAATTATGAAATTCAACATATGTTTATGCTCAATTCAAATGTGATTTCAATACTCAACAATTAGAACAATTGCATAGCATACAATCTACTAAAACACGTATTCATCCATTAAGAATCCTAAGATATCATAGATTTAGCCAGAAAACATCTTTCTCATTTCAAAATCAAAAAATTCCAACATTGATAAGCTCATTCTCACTTAATTGGAAGAATTTACCGATTTAGTCGAGAGAATTGTCGATTCCTTTGTCAATTGAGAATAAGAAAGATAAATCCAGTCAAAATCCACAATCAGAATTGAGATCGGAGAAGAAATATTTAGTGAGAGAAAGTAGATCTAGAGTGAGAAAATGAGAAATTCAAAATTATAATTCTAAAATCTAGAATTCTCTCTCGTCTCCAACTCCGTCTAGAATCCAATTCTAAAAAATCCTCCTTTTACATGCTAGCTACCTTCCCTATATATAGAGTTGGGAAAACGTATCCAATACGCAATTGAAATGTATAAAGTGTTACAAAAGTGTCCTTCAAAAGGAATGACTAAAAATCAGTCTAAATTGTGACAATTTTGAAGTTGAAGATTATTGCTCAGAAACTCCTCGCCTTCAGGCCAAGCTTCCAGCTCCTTCAGACGACCTCGCCACGGACAGCACGCCTCCAAGCTCCAGCTGTTCACGCCTTCCACTGCTCGGACTCTAGTGAAAGAATCAGACTCAAATCACGCCTTCAGGCCTCTTCCAGTCTCGCCTTCAGTATCCTCGCTAGCTTCCAAGCAAAACAGCCTTCAGGAAATCACGTCTTCTTGCCAACGAACTTCACGCCTTCAGCTGCCTGAGAATTCAAAAAAGCAAAGCTTTAACACTTAGCCATTTTCCTGGAAACTCAAACACAAAACATTTCATGGCAGAAACTTCCCACGAAGATTTGATCATGATGCACTATGAATCAATGAAAGCTTAAAACATGAAAATTGTAAATCGTTATCTTTGCTTTCCATAGCCATATGGATCACCCAATTTGGAGCTAAGATGAGAGAGTTATGATCAACTCAAAACAGTGCCACAAAACTGAAACTCATGAAACAACCCTTCCAACACTTTGCCATTTTTTCCACTTTATCCAAACATAAAACCCCAAGGCAAACATAGTGGCGAGACCTCGCGGCGAGGTCTCGCCGTGAAGTGTGTGTGTGTGGCGAGACCTCGCCGCGAGGTCTCGCCATGCAATGATTTTAATGGCGAGGTCTCGTGGCGAGACCTCGCCGTGCATGTGCAAGTGTGAGAGTTGGTGTGAGGTGTTTGTGAGTGATTGTGAACTATGAGAGGTGCTGTGGGGTTTGAGTGATCAAAATTGTAAAGTGTTGTGAGTATTTGTGAGTTTCGAGTGAATGAAAATGTTGTGGGTAGTGTGAGATGATAGTGAATTGTGAAGTTAGTAAAGTTTGTGAATTGTGAGTGAATGTGTAAATGGTGAAGCTGTGAAGTGAGGGTGAAGGTTAAAACATGAGTGAATGTTGGTGTTGTGAGTGTTGTAAGTGTTGTTGATCAAAGGATATCTTGTGTATATGAAATGCAATGAAAGAAATCCTATGAAGTTAGTGCTACGAAAATGGATGTGTGCAATATATAAACCTTCTTTGAATTCATGATGGAGTTGTGAGTGTTTGCGGCATTGATTAAAGAATCTCCACCAATTTCTACACAAGACTTTATAAATTGTGGGTAAAGAATGACCAACCAAGTGAAATGTACATTAGTGTGTGCAAAGTACTTGTGCAGCAAGTGTGTATTAGTGAAGTGCTAGTATGCATAAGAGTGAAGTGATAGTAGTGTGCGAATGAGTGCTTGTGTGCACAAGAGTGAAGTGTGAGTAGGATGTTGTGCGTGTGTGCAAGTGAGGACATGCCGCGAGGTGACCTCGCCCCATGAGTGTGTGCGAGGGTGCGTGCTGTAAGTACGAGTGTGGTGCGAGAGTAGTGTGCGAGAGTGTAGTGCCCGTGTGCGCATGAGTGTAGTGAGGTGTGTGCTTAGTTCATGCGGCGAGGTGACCTCGCCGCATGAGTGTGGTGCAGTGATGGTGCGTGTGCGTGAGTACTGTGAGCTCGTGCGAGTGTTGAGTGCTCGTGAGCGAGTGATGTGCGAGAGTGTTGTGCGACGAGGTGACCTCGCCGCACATCGTGTGTGCAGGAGTGTTGCGGCGAGATCACCTCGCCGCATGTGAGGTGTGTGCGAGAGTTGCGAGAGTGAGTGTGCAGCTGTACGAGAGTGTAGTGTGAAGTGAGTGCCCGCAAGGTGTTTGTGTGAGTGCTTGTAAGGCGCTTTGTGAGCGTGATGCTATAGAATAGCTAGGTGTTCATTTCAGCTTAGAACCCAACTTCTACACCAAATTCGTGTGACTTAACTCCTGAATCGGACTTGATGGTAAACATTAGAGTTCTAGGTCTATGTCATAGCTTTCCAATGGATCAAGACTCACCTTAATTGGATGACTGTAGCTCAAGTTATTAACAATCTACCAAACTGTGGCAATATGAATTCAATAACTAAATTATGAAGTAGCAATAATCTAGATGCTTTCGTTTCTCATATTTACACACCGAATTAGAAGAAAGTTAAAACATAAGAATTAAAGTACACTCATAGAGCTTTTCAGAACAACCAATAACTCATCATTTGGATTAATATTGAAGACGTTATGCTCACATGAATTTGCACAATAAAGCTGTCCAAACCCTAAAATAGGTATATATGCATTTTTGATTCCTTCATTTGCCTTTTAACATTTTTCACTTCATTTACCATCATTTTCATACGTTTTGCACCATTTATTCATTATCAACTAGCTCATCTCAAATATGCACAATACACATAAAACACCACACAATTTCATGAAAATCAAAACAAAAGCCAAGTAAATCAACACATATAAGTTGGTATAAAACCAACTTATCAAATTCCCCTACACTTGAACTTTTGCTTGTCCTCAAGCAAAGACAAACACAAAACTCACATTTCAAAACCACTTTGCACTAGACCTCACTCCTCTGTAAAACTTGTTCTCATTTGAGTTCATGAAAACAGATTTTTTCATGCAATATCAAAACTCTTATCATATCCTCAATTCCAAACTATCAACTTTCAGCACAAATTATCAACCAAGGCACAATGAATAAAGTCCAAAATGTCATGCGTGCAAGTGTGTGCTGAGGAACATGCACTTCATCTATTCCCTTGCTATACACCATCTAGCTGGTCTCACACCCATTCAATACATGCCAATCTCCTTGTACACCCTTATGAACATGCAATCACAAGATCAGTGGTACCTATGCGTAAATTGGTACTCTATGGGACATTGCCCTTATTCTGCACATTGGTGCACATTTGTTTTTCATCTTGATAACTGAAATAATGCCTGGGTTTTATGGCTTTTTTTCTCCAAATTTGTATGCCAGGTTCTTATGGCTTTTTTCCTTCCCAGTTGCCAATATGGCTTTTTCTACCATATCATTTCTTGTGCAAGCACATGTTCATAAGAATCCCAAATTGACTAAACATGCACGAATTCTGGAGACACCAGATAAATGCATAACAAAAAGAAACGAATCCATACACATTACCTCCTATATCAATTAAATTTTGCATGGCATATCTATCTTACATTAACATCGGGCCTTAGTCTGCAAAATGTACCAATTTCATCAAGATTGGAATCAAAGACATCAAAACAATTTTCGCATGCAATACAAAAGTAAGATGGATGAACATCAAATTTTTTTGAACATAGCTTAACAAAAGAGTAAAAGCATAGTATAAAGTGTTACTTCATTCTATCCATTTCACCACTTTACTCACACTTTCACGAATTTCCTTCTCATTACTTTACTCACACTCATTTTTCTCACTTCAGCTCAACTCACATTTAAAGAATTGAAACCACCAACACACAACCTACGTTTAACACCATCACTTTATTCACAAAAAGTTCAAAATTTCACCAAAATTTTCACAAAACCATTTCAACATGTCAAATGTCAAAAAGATCTTAAACTTTGCACAAAACATGAAAAATTCACCAACAATAAAAACATCACAAATAACTAGACATAATACGCTAACACTCAAAATTCACCACAAAACTTAGAAAATAGCATATTCTTCATCACATAGCACAAAAAAAACTTCACAAAAAATTTCATCAAAATTTCATCACTCATGCAAGTTCATCACTCATGCAAGACAAATAAGCATCTACAATTCAAGAGATACACACCATAGCAAACATACACTCCCCCACACTTAAAACATACATTGTCCTCAATGTAAATAAAAGATAGGTTTAGGAGCTCCCTGGTATTGATATTGTCATGAATTCCAATGTTTGCATTGTGGAGATTTCTTGATCCATCTTCCTCATATGAAAAAATTCCACGGCATCACTCCCCCACACTTAGCCTCTTGAGTGCATGGCTAATCTCTTGCAATGTCCTTCCTGGTCAAACACCTTTTACATGAGTGGTTTTGATGAATTCCAAAGTGAAAGAAACGCAAAGACAAAACAAAAAGACAAAAACAAACTACTTATTAAAGCTAAAGGAAAAAAAAAGTAGTTCTGGATTTAGATAGTCTCCAGCTAGACATTATTCATCCACACGTATGTCTTGGTCATGAAAAGAACTCAGTAAATTCATCTCTGCACCACACAAAAGATGAACTCCCATAGGTATGCTCCTTCTTCCCAGAAGACACTGGAGTGTTGAGGAGATGTGTAAGCACAGGATCATGAGAAAAACATTCTCCAAATTTCACATTCATTCGAACCACATCATAGCCCTCTTCTACCACACTACCCACAGTAGTCCTGCAAGGCTCAACCAAGGAATGCACATCCATGGTCTCAATCAACTCATCAGGAATTTCAAAAACAAATGTCTCAAATTCACACTTGTTCACCATGTTATCCTTGTCATTCAAAGTGTTAACTTTTTTATCATCAAAACTAACCTTATTGACTCCAGAAACATTCTCAAAATTATCATCACAAAAAACATTGTCATTTCTTATCAAAAATTTCTCATTATGCACTGGAGATGAAGTACCAATTAAACACTCAAATTCCTTCTCAGTTTCAAAAGTACCAATTTCCACATTATCTTGATTTATGGTATCACAATGTCCTTCCAAATGTGACTCTATGCAATTTATCAAAGTATCAAGAAAAGAACAGTCATCATCATCATCAAGTAAAACTTGTTCATCACTATCATTTGAACAATTCTTTACACATGCTTCCTGTGAGGTATGATCTACCAAAGATTGACTTGGCATTTCAAAGTTTGAAACATCTATGAAACCACATTCTTCTATGCGTGCACTCTTTAATGACAACATGCAATCCTCTACATCAAGCTCATCATAATCAATTTCTTCATCATCCACAATTTCATCAACAGAAATATAGTCATGCTTAACACCCTCATCAACGAAAGTTGGAGAACATTCAACAACCTGAATGGAACACAAAGATTCTAAATGCATAGGTTGTTTCATTTCATAATTCATGTAAAAAACTACTTCCTCATCATTAATTCTAAAGGTGACAGTTTTGTTTCGAACTCCAATTAAAGCATCACCAGTAGCTAAAAGTGGCCTACCAAAAATTAGTGGTACATCGGGGTCTTCCTCCATATCAAGAACAATGAAGTCAACAGGCAAAGTGAATTTGTCAACTCTTACCAGAACATCTCCAACCAAACCTGTAGGAGTTACCAAAGACCTATCTGCCAATTGTAGAGTTACCGCAACAGGGCGAATCCTTCTTTCCAATCCAACACTGATAGCTATGGACAATGGCATTAAATTGATCCCAGCACCCAAATCACATAAAGCCTTTGCAAAATGACTTGTGCCTATTTTGTATGGGATAGTACAGCTCCCAGGATCCTTAAGCTTCGGAGGAAGATCATAAACCATCCAAGCTTGTGTGCACTCAGAAACCATCATGGGAACCTCACATCTCAAGATTTGCTCTTTGTTGGAGATGAGAACCTTGAGATACTTAGCATATTTTGGCATTGAAGTCACTAAGTCCATCAGGGGAAGATTCACATTCACTTGCTTGAGTACTTCCAGAAACCTCTTGAACTGAGGGCCTTTTTGAGGAGATGGTTTCTTCCTCTCTGGAAAAGGAGGTTTAGGAGCATACTCAGGGTAGTTGTAAGGATTGGAGTTCATAGTGATCTCATTTCCTTCCCTAGCTGATATCTCCTTCTTCACAGCTCTATCATCCTCTTGCTCATTATCCTTCTTATGTTTCAAAACTTCCTCAGATTCATCTTCCTTGTCTTCTTCCTCTGCACAATCATCCTTAACTTCTGACGGTTTATTCCCAGGCAAAAGTTTTCCATTTCTCAAGGTTATGGCCTTATATCCAATATTGTTCTTAGGATTTGGCACCGTATCACTAGGAAGAGAACCAATAGTTCTTTGATGTATAGCATTCGCGAGTTGACCCAATTGCATCTCAATGTTTTTAAATGTGCCATCATGATGTCTTACAGATGTCTCGAAAGCAACAAATCTTTCCTTATTTTTATCCACATTTTCTATAAGACTCCGGAGCATTTCTTCCACTGATGAGTTCCTTGGCTCTGAGGTACTAGCTTGCTGATCAAACCCTAGTGGAGGATTGGAAGTTCTCCCTTGATCATTCCCTTGAGTATATTGACCTCTCTGGTTTTGGTTCTGTTGTCCCCAAGTTCCTTGATTACCACCATAGCCTCTATTGTTGCTTCCTGAGTAATTTCCAGAGTATTGTGGTTTGTTGCCATAGTTATTCACGTATTGAATGGACTCAGTTGTGACTGGGCACTCATCAGTAAAATGTTCACCCTTGCATATTCCACAAGACAACACAGGTGTCTTGGCTTGAGTTGCCTTTAGAGTTTGTACTTGCTTAGCCAATGCTTCAAATTTCGCACTAAGAGATGTCTCATCATCTATATCAAGAACTCCTCTTTGTCTTTTGGCATGTGGCTTTCGGATCTCTGGAAAGATATACTCATCCTCAGCAATTTGATTAAATAGCTCCCGTACTTCAGGCACAGACTTGTCTTTGAGTGCCCCGTTAGCACATGCCTTAACCATCAAAGTGGATTCAGGAGTTAAGCCTTTGAAGAAAGTGTTTAGTTCCCTGATCTCTCCCAAGTCATGATTGGGGCATTGTCTGATTAGATCGTTGAATCTTTCCCAAGCTTCTCTAAATGTCTCACCTTCTTGTTGCTGAAAGTTCATAATTTCCAACCTTCTTTTTTCAAGCTTAGCTGGAGGGAAGTATTTGGACAAGAACCTCTTCTGTAGATCATCAAATGACATTCCAACATTTGTTCCCCCAATGCTTTTGAACCAATGTTTAGCCTTTCCACGCAAAGATAAAGGAAACAAAATCCTGTGAACTTCACCCCTGTCAACCCTTGGCAACTTAAAAGTGCTACATAACCCGAGAAACCAATCAAGGTGGTCGTTGGGGTCCTCATTTTCAAGACCTTGGAAGAATTGGCCCTGGGTAATCATGGAAACAATTTGTAGAGGAATGTGGTAACTTTCCACATCAATGTCCTGATGACCAAATCGATTGTCAAAATTTACTGCTTAATGATCTCCAAACCTAGGTGCTTGTGCTCCTTGAACTGCCATTTCTCTCTGTTGCTTCAATTGTGCTCTCAAAGTTTTCTCCAACTCAAGATCCAATAAGAATTGTGGTTCTCCTGCAAACCTGCTAGACCTTGGCATACACAACACACAGTTGTGGAGTGTAATAACAAAAGAACAAGAACTTCAAATATGCAACACAGAAACAGATCACAATTCTCAACACGAACAGAAAACAACACAAAATGAAAGCTAAGGTAAATGCCACAAACAAAAACAAAAATTAGAACCAGTAAAAATCAAGAACAATTCAACAAGTTCCAGAACCGATTGCCTTCCCCGGCAACGGCGCCAAAAATTGATTTCGAGTGTCGCACCTCGTCAATTTTACCCTAAACACTAATGTAGTAGCGTAAGTAGGGATCGTAATCCATAAGGAAGGCGTAGGTCAAGAAAATTGAGTAAATTGTTCTAAAAGTCCTGTAACAGAATCTAAGTACTAGAAAGAGGAAAATTCAACTCAGACGAACGAAAACAAATATGCAAAATATAGCAACAAGCAAGGAGGAAACAGATATCTCAGAATTCTTGTATTGGATGAACACAGGCTTAGCAAAACTATGCTATGCAATCAGTAAACAATTAAATGCAATGGAGACCTAAATTGCCTAGAAGTCCAAGCTGTGGTTAGCATGGCGCGACCACACCACTTCTTGTACCCCCAAATCACCATCCTCTTCCATGGCGAGGCCCGAGAATGGTGGAATAAGCTCCGCAAAGTCTCAACTCTCCCAGCTAACTACTCTAACATGCAAAGTCCTAAGAACTCCCATGGCGAGGCCCATCCTAGGGTTCACGTATCATTGTTGTTAACACAGAAAGCTTCTTTAACACTTTTCCTAATGTTTCAATTCATTAACACTTCCTATGGCGAGGCCTGAGTCTCAGAATTGATTTGATTACAGAAAACAAGTGCAAAAACTTAAACAATCACAATTTAGTTCTCAATTCATGCAACTTCGCTAACTTTGATTAATCACTCCTCAATTTAGCATGTCCACCACAATTGAGTTTGATCTATTCAAGATTAGTCTAAGAATTATGAAATTCAACATATGTTTATGCTCAATTCAAATGTGATTTCAATACTCAACATAGATAATTGCATAGCATACAATCTACTAAAACACGTATTCATCCATTAAGAATCCTAAGATATCATAGATTTAGCCAGAAAACATCTTCTCATTTCAAAATCAAAAAATTCCAACATTGATAAGCTCATTCTCACTTAATTGGAAGAATTTACCGATTTAGTCGAGAGAATTGTCGATTCCTTTGTCAATTGAGAATAAGAAAGATCAATCCAGTCCAAATCCACAATCAGAATTGAGATCGAAGAAGAAATGTTTATGAGAAGAAAGTAGATCTAGAGTGAGAAAATGAGAAATTCAAAATTATAATTCTAAAATCTAGAATCTCTCCGTCTCCAACTCCGTCTAGAATCAATTCTAAAAAATCCTCCTTTTACATGCTAGCTACCTTCCCTATATAGAGTTGGGAAAACGTATCCAATACGCAATTGAAATGTATAAGTGTTACAAAATGTCTTTCAAAGGAATGACTAAAATCAGTCTAAATTGTGACAATTTCGAAGTTAAGATTATTGCTCAGAAACTCCCACGCCTTCAGGCCAGCTTCCAGCGCCTTCAGATGACCTCGCCACGCACACGCGCCTCCAAGCTCCACGGTTCACGTCTTCCACTGCTCGGACTCAAGTGAAAGAATCAGACTCAAATCACGCTTCAGGCCTCTTCCAGTCTCGCCTTCATCATCCTCGCTAGCTTCCAAGCAAACAGCCTTCAGGAAATCAGGTCTTCTTGCCAACGAACTTCACCGCCTCAGCTGCCTGAGAATTCAGAAAAGCAAAGCTTCAAACACTTAGCCATTTTCCTTGGAAACTCAAACACAAAACATTTCATGGCACAACTTCCCACCAAGATTTCATCATGATGCTATGAATCAATGAAAGCTTAAAAGGAAAATTGTAACTCGTTATCTTAGCTTTCCATAGCCATATGGATCACCCAATTTGGAGCTAAGATGAGAGTGTTATGATCACTCAAAACAGTGCCACAAAACTGAAACTCATGAAACAACCCTTCCAAACACTTTCCATTTTTTTCCACTTTATCCAAACATAAAACCCCAAGGCAACATAGTGGCGAGACATCGCGGTGAGGTCTCCGCCGTGAAGTGTGTGTGTGTGGCGAGACCTCTCGGCGAGGTCTCGCCGTGTGTGCGTTTTGCTGCGAGACCACGCCGCGAGTTCTCGCCATTGCATGATTTTTTTAATGGCGAGGTCTCTGGCGAGACCTCGCCGTGCATGTGTGAGTGTGAGAGTTGGTGTGAGGTGTTTGTTTTATTGTGAACTATAAGAGGTGCTGTGGGGTTTGAGTGATCAAAATGTAAAGTGTTGTGAGTATTTGTGAGTTTCGAGTGAATGAAAATCTTGTGAGTATGTGAGATGATAGTGAATTGTGAAGTTGGTAAAGTTTGTGAATTGTGAATGAATGTGTAAATGGTGAAGCTGTGAAGTGAGGATGAAGGTTAAAACATGAGTGATGTGGTGTTTGAGTGTTGTAAGTGTTTTGAACAAAGATATCTTGTGTATATGAAATGCAATGAAAGATCCTATGAAGTTATGCTACGAAAATGGATGTGTGCAATATATAACCTTCTATGAATTCATGATGGAGTTGTGAGTGTTTGCGGCATTGATTAAAGAATCTCCACCAATTTCTACACAAGACTTTATAAATTGTGGGTAAAGAATGACCAACCAAGAGAAATGTACATCAGTTGTGCAAAGTAACTTGTGCAGCAAGTGTGTATTAGTGAAGTGCTAGTATGCATAAGAGTGAAGTGATAGTAGTGTGCGAATGAGTGCTTGTGTGCACAAGAGTGAAGTGTGAGTAGGATGTTGTGTATGTGTGCAAGTGAGGACATGCGGACCTCGCCGCATGAGTGTGTGCGAGGGTGCGTGCTGTAAGTGCGAGTGTGGTGCAAGAGTAGTGTGCGAGAGTGTAGTGAGGTGTGTGCTTAGTTCATGCGGCGAGGTGACCTCGCCGCGTGAGTGTGGTGCAGTGATGGTGCGTGTGTGTGAGTGCTGTGAACTCGTGCGAGTGTTGAGTGCTCGTGAGCGAGTGATATGCGAGAGTGTTGTGCGATCGTGTGTGCAGGAGTGTTGCGGCGAGATCACCTCGCCGCATGTGAGGTGTGTGCGAGAGTTGCGAGAGTGACTGTGCAGCTGTGCGAGAGTGTAGTTTGAAGTGAGTGCCCGTGAGGTGTTTGTGTGAGTGCTTGTGAGGCGCTTTGTGAGCGTGATGCTTTAGAATAGCTAGGTGTTCATTTCAGCTTAGAACCCAACTTCTACACCATATTTGTGTGACTTAACTCCTGAATCGGACTTGATGGTAAACATAAGAGTTCTAGGTCTATGTCATAGCTTTCCAATGGATCAAGAATCACCTTAATTGGATGACTGTAGCTCAAGTTATTAACAATCTACCAAACTGTGGCAATATGAATTCAATAACTAAATTATGAAGTAGCAATAATCTAGATGCTTTCGTTTCTCATATTTACACACAGAATTAGAAGACACTTAAAACATAAGAATTAAAGTACACTCACAGAGCTTTTCAGAACAGCCAAGAACTCATCATTTGGATTAATATTGAAGACGTTATGCTCAAATGAATTTGCACAATAAAGCTGTCCAAACCCTAAGATAGGTATATATGCATTTTTGATTCCTTCATTTGCCTTTTAACATTTTTCACTTCATTTACCATCATTTTCATACGTTTTGCACCATTTATTCATTATCAACTAGCTCATCTCAAATATGCACAATACACATAAAACACCACACAATTTTATGAAAATCAAAACAAAAGCCAAGTAAATCAACACGTATAAGTTGGTATAAAACCAACTTTTCAACATCCTAAACAGCCAGCCAATACTAGGTTTTGTTGGGGAAAGTGGCCTAGCAACAATAGCCACTGCCACTTCAAAATTGGAAATCCAAAAAACAAAATTGGGGAGGAGCCTAACATCAGCACCCCACTCCCCTCTTTTATACCTATTTGGGTGGAGCCTTTTCTTCCAGGACCAAAATGCTTATGGACCAGACTTGCTGTTACATTAACATTCAGTCTTGTCTCTCCTTAGGCCTTATCTGCTCTTACTCTCTTGATAACAAATATCTCAACTTTATCTCTAAGGATGATCATGTGGAGCTGCCCCTCATTTAGGTTATGGCCTTGGAGCCATCCATTTTGAGCAATTCAAGAGGCAGCTTGGTTAACATTAGCTGAGATTTCAGTGGTCCTATACTTATTCTGAATAAACTCCACCTTCCACCATGAGTTTTCTAGAATCCACTTATTGGAAGAAGTTTTTTTTTTTTTTTTTTTTTTTTTTATAACACACACACCCTCACATGCATCCTACAGGAATCGAACTCTAGACCTGAAGTAGGTCGGGAAGCTAACTCTCTAACCACTGGGCTAGCCCCAATGGCTACTTATTGGAAGAAGTTACCATAATTGTCTTGCAAAATCCTGGGTGGCTTGCTTCTACGGTAGTATTCCATTCCCTATCAAGTACACCCCTTGGTATGATATATCCAGTAGAGCATTGGATGCTGCAACCCCTACAGGGTTAGACTATTCATAAGAGGAAAAGAATTTTTTTTGGATCTCACCTCTATTGTTTCCAACAATCCCAGCAGCAGCAAGAAGGTTGTCCTGATTATTGTCTGCTGCATTAAGCTTATACCCATTCATCTCTGGCAATCTCCACTTGAGTATTCTGACTTTTGTTCTGGATCTTAAATTGAGCACTGAATCCCAGAAGTATCCTTATTCTCTTAGTTCTCACGCTTCCCGAGGAAACTTGAGTTTCATGATCATTACAGTTACTCTAGACACCTACAGGATGATCTAGTTCATATCAACCTTGAGTCCTTCAAAAACTGCTTTGATTCTATGTGTCCGAATCTCCCAACAGATTATTGATGGCATCACCTTCAGCAAGAATTTGTGGGTTGAATTATTGTGTCGAGTTTCCTACCAGTACTTACAGAGCTGCCTAATTGAATTAGAACTTTCAGAGACTCCCATATCTGCTGCAAAGATGCTCCACACCTGTTTCACTAAAATATGGCTAGCAAAAGAGTGATTAATGGCTTCTTCATTATCAAAACAAAATTGGCAAATAAATGGGACTATGAAATTAAATCTATGCATTGTCTCCCCAAAGAGGATTCTTCCTTTATACATACAATACATGAAAAATAAGATCTTAAGGGGCAACTGAGGCACCCACAACTCTTTTATGGCATTTGGTTCCCTTCTTTGACTAATTTTTCTGAAATGAAGAACTTATAGAGAACTCCCCATTTTCACACAATAAACATTTTAGTTCATCTTTTCCCTTTAGTTTGGGTACTGTGGTGTTGATTAATGTATTCCTAAGTTCAGGGTTCAGGTCATCTAATTTCCTCATGTCCCATTCCTTATTTTTAATGTAATCCTTAAGGCTGGACTGATTTGGAGCCAGTTCGTCCACACACAAACTTCCACTCCCCGACCAGTTATCATACCACATATGACATTTACCATCCCCCGCTTGAACTACAATAAATTTTTCAGTCACATGAGCATCATTTAACATCCTAGTCCAAGTATGAGAATCCCCCTTATAATGTATAACTTGTGAACGATTGAGAGAGCCACAATATTTCTGGAGGATAAACTGTGCCCATAGAGTGTCACATTTTTTGAACCTCCACCACAGTTTCAGGTTTCGAGTAGCAACAGTATCCTCTAAGGCTCTAAAACCCAGTCCTCCCTCATGAGTGGGATAACACATGTTCTCCCAACTGATCCAGTAGTAGCTTCTCAGGTCCCTATTTTTCTGCCATAAGAAATTAACACATAGTATCTCAATTTGGTGGAGAACACTTGATGGGAATCCATCCAAGCAATCTTCTCCAAATCCTAATGGGAATAGGATTACCAAACTAAATCCTAATGGGAATAGGATTACCAAGCTAAATCCTAATGGGAGTAGGATTTCCAAGCTCAATCCTAATAGGATTAGGATTCACCAATCATCATCTTATCCAAATTCCATAGAAGCAAATCCTAATGAGGCTAGAATTCACAATCCTAATGGGATTAGGATTCACTTATTTATGGACGTTATTTATTGAAGACCAAGAAGGTGTGCTTGGGCTTTGCCATTTGTTGGATCATGTCTTTACTTAAGTAATTTTAGGGTTTAATTTGTGTTTTAATTAATTAAGTCCAATTCGTAATTAATGGGCTTATTAATTTTGGGATTAATAATTAATTACATGGCCCAAATTATCTTGCATGATAATGGCATGAAATGGGCTTAATGGATCTTTAATTCATTAAGGGTACTTTTTAGGAGAAGTAATTTCATTAGGAAACATGATTGGCAATTATCCCACATCGGGAAAATACCAACCTTTGAAACTTTTTGTAGCCTATTTAAAAGGCACACTTTATACGTTTTTAAATAAGATTAACGAAAGAATTTTAGCTCTTGCTAAGAAATTTGCAGCCTTCAAAAGTTGTGAAAACCTTGAAGTACAATTAAGTTTAGTTGGCTTCATTGACCGAGATCCTATAGCGTGACCTTTAGGAGATCCTTCAAGTTCTTGATTTCAAGAACGCCTCAAACCATTAGTTTAGTCGATGATTTACATAGGCTGAATTGATTGCTTGATATAGACGTGGGGGTTTGATTGGTTTTCATCCAATCTTCTCGTCTCCCTTTGAATTCCTTTCTGCAAGTTCTTGTTTTGTGTGTTAACATTTTCTGCAACTCTTTGTTTGATCTTGTTAGTGTCTTGAAGTATACATACGGTCCAAAGTATTGTGAGTATGTGGTAGTCCAGGATCATAAGCCTCGACATCCACATCACCCCACTTTGCACCACCACTCTTTCTTCCTCTCCCATTCTTCTCCACCAAACTCAATTCATTCCTTATTCTTGCTCTTCACCCCTCTCTTTCTCCCTCCCTACATCCCTCTCTTATACTTCCCAAAAATGAATAAAATTTATCACAAATTTTATTTGGGGCTTCAAGTTATTTCATGAATATATCACGGGAGGCAACATAATCCTTGTAAATTAGGAGTGAATTTGATAGGCAACAAATTCCTTAGATTTTTTAAAAAACATTTCTCTCTCATCTCAACCTTATCAAAAATCTTATTTTTAAACAAGTGTGTAGATTAAAAGAGTTTGTATGAAATTCTGCAAGGAAATCATTCATTGCATTATAGATTATTGTAAAAAATCAATCAAATCGATAAGAACTACTCCATGAAAAAAATAATTAAAAGAAAGAGAGAATGTTGTATTCAATGGAAAAAAGAATATTGCACTGCTTTTGATTGGTGTATATCCAGGTTTAAAATTTACAATAAATCAGGCTAAATAAAGAATCAAATTCTATCACGACTTATAATATAACTAATAAGTGTCATCCATTTTGAATATGATTCATCAATCAGGAATGATTGTTGCAACACAGTGCACACCGTCCAATTTCACAAGAGCACGAACCTAGGTCCCTTTTCTTATGTTCTTTTTTAGACTTTTTGGCATGCGATCATGAAGGGAATGACAAACTTCCATTGCAGCCTTCATTCCATTTCCCACCGTCATCAATACTTGAACTCAAAGAGGCAAAAAATTCTACAGATGGATATGGAAACCTTACACTCTTAGATTGTGATCAATAGCCCAAGAAAGGCTAGCCTTTTGTTTGAAGGTTTTGGCCAAAAAGGCATCAAAAGAACTGAATATAGACATGGCCATAGTGATTGCTTATGTTCTCTTGATTGATTTTTAGAAGGGAGAGCGTAAAAAGCAATAATAAGTAGTGAATTGGAGGTTAGTCAATATGGGTTGGTGAGGGAGAAAATGAGAGGAAAGAGAGATGAGTATGAGAGAGAGATAGAGAGGAGACCTCAACAAAAAAAAATTGGAGTAAGAAAGGATCAAGGACTGTGGTTCCTATTTTACCCCTGAAAAGAGGGTCACATGTTGTTTACGTGACTCTATTTAACAGATTTTTGAACAAAATTGTAACGAATGACTAAAAATTTGCACTTTTGAAATGTGAAGGACTATTTTGACTCATTTTAAATGTGAGGGATAAAATAAATTAAAACGTTAAATGTGAGGGTCTTCTAGGGTCATTTTCCTTATATATATTTTTCAAATTTTGTTACATGAGATTAAGTTTCCTAACTTCGTCTGTCACTCCCCAAACTTCCAAGTCCAGTGAACCCGTAGGTCCATATTTGCTTGCAAGCCTGTGACGCTGCTAGAACCTGTAGCACTCATACCCAATTTAATTTGTCTTGTCTTCGCTATGCTAAAATATATATCAAGTTGGACTTATATGTTAGACTCACACTTATATTTTAGTCCAAATTCTTTGACATATCTGAAATGTGGGACTGGGGTATCACATTCAGCCCCCTTAAGGACTCATTTTACATACCTGAGATGTGGAACTGGGTATCATATTCACCCCCTTAAGGCCTTAGGGTCCTCGCAAGGCTCAAACCAAGATCCCACACAGACCCATCTCGGTGGTGAAGGATTGTAGAGGTGGCTCTCTCGCCCTTAGGTCGGCGTAACACTTAGGCCAACTGCAAAATAGCGTCGGAGATGGCATACGACAAAAGACATCAGAATAGAGCAGGTCCAACCTACGCTATTTTGATGAAATTTTTTTGCAGCAGTGTAGTTGCGTTATATTTTATTACTTTTCATGATTTGGCGCAGCACTTTGGCTGCACTATTTTTTTTATTACTTTTTAATATTTTTTTGAAATTTCATTATAGTCCTTTTTATTTTTAACGACTTTTAGTTTGTTTTTAAATCATTTTTTTATATTTTGGTTCATTATTAACAATTAATAATTATACCACTTAATTAAAGAAAAAGTATTACTATAAATTAATTAAAAATATAAATTAAATTTACTATATTATAAATTACAAATATTAAATTTAAAAACACTCATATTTATACTAACACATAAACATTACATAATATTTAAAATAAACTTGCAAAGTATATAGAAATACATAAGATTTAAAATAAAACTTGCAAATAAATGTAGAAATACATAACATTAAACTAACAACGTACAATATTCAATTAATAATCTGGTAAATCAGTTCCAAATCCACCAATGTTGGTGAAATAATTGCCAAAATCATTATTTCCGAAGGTGAGGGTTCTCTATTTTGTTGAGACCTTTTTGCTATAATTCATCTTTGCTCATATTTGACAAATGCATACATTTCTGGATCAGTAATAGCATTTGAATCCCTCGGTGTACATACAATATATTTGAACCATTAGAATGTAATTTTTACATAGATATAAACATTAATTGAAAGAAATAATTATTAGATAATATACTCACAATATCTTTTTTCGAGACTCCACTAGGATGAATATTTTCAACTTGACGAATGCAACCGTTCAATTTTTGAACAGCTTTCACTATTGTTTGAATTCGATATTGTATAGATCTTTTGCTACGAACTTCAAACCCCTCATCTTTTTGATTGTTGTATGCATCTTCTATATGAGACAAAACTTTTCGCCATATTGGTATTTTTCAATAATTAGATCTTGGGAGATGTCCATATACATTTGGCCTAGAAGCATATCCTCCTCAACACCATAGTTTGAACTTTTGGTAGACATTTTTTTCCAAATGAAGTTGAGTGTGAAAACTAGAATACTATAAATGAATATAGAAGTTGGAAAATTACATAAACCTAAACCAATGTATATATAAAGGATGAAAATATCATATTTTTCATTGTAGCCGTAGGATGGATTTCATTATAATCTCAACCATTGGATGAATTTGTATATTATCTAACATTATCATACTTGCTATCCACATCTCAACCGTTGGATGAATTTTATCTTAATCTCATATGTTGAATGGATTTTATCCCCATCTCAAACGTTGGATGGATTTCATTAACATCTCAACCTTTGGATGAATTTGTACATGATAGGTGTAAATATAGGTATGCAAATATACTCGTGGTTGCTATCTACACCTATTCAAAAATAATGCTAAACAACCTCTTAATGGTGATAATATAGCACGTTCGTTCTCACAGAGAAAGGACAATGTTGAAATTCAGAGAAAATATTTTTGGATTTTTCTGATTAGATTGAAAAACAATAATGTAAAGAAAAAAAACACAATAAATAAGTTGATGACTTTTAATGAAAACACCAATTAAACAAGTGTACTCCCAAGATTATTCTTTGGGGTTGCTAAAAAACACGGGTACATTCTATCTACGGTCATGCAAAATAAGGGTAAACACTTAGTCATAATCTAGATTTCTATACCGAGCACCTATTGTACTCATAATAACCTATCACATGCTCTTCTATGTGGCAAGAGGCAAGGTATGCTCTTGGCGTTTGCCTACTAGATATTAACTAATTCATTAGACCCTCCTATGTGGCAAGAGGCAAGGTTTATTTCCTTAATTAACCCAGAATCTAATGCAACTACTAACAACCAACCCTCTAATTCAACCGCTCTTATGTGGTAAGAGGCAACGGTGAACCAAGTCAGGCTAATGCTTAGCCAATCTCTCAAACTCCTCTTATGTGGCAAGAGGTAAGAGCTAAGGTAAAACCAACTTAACAAATTCACAACAATTCACAAAAGATCCTGAATAACCTACCCTAATCCTTCTATGTGGCAAGAGGCAAGATTAAAGCAAGTTATTTCTAAGCAATTTACTATACTAAATAAACATATTCATCATGCAAAGCACTCGCGACATATTAAGCACAACTATGGAAAACATGACAGTAAAACTCATCTCAACAAATACCATAGAATAAGATATAAACCCTGTTAATTAAACACAGAACCATATTTATAATCTTGGGAGAACAATGAATTTTGTTGAGCATGGCTAAGTTGAACAACATGATATTAATAATTAAGCACATAAGGGAAAACATAAATTAAAAGGAGAGATAAAACCTTGAATAATTCAAAAGAAATCCTCTACTCAGAATTAATGAATCTGATTTCCAAAATATTCCAATTCCGTACAGCTGTAATTTCCTCTACAATACCCAGATGTAAATCCTAGCTATTACAAAGAAAACGCTTGCTTAATGCTCTTAAAATTGACACACCTCTTTCAACATATGAAACCCTAAGCCTATTTATATTGATTTTAAAATAATATTCGTATATAAAGCCTCCACGAAATCCTTCTCGAGCGTAAAGTCTTGAAACGGGTCAAAAAATGCAAATTTAGAAACTAAATTCGGAAAAAGATGCATGCCCAGATGTCGCGATGTGGCTCTCTGCCTAACATTCATGATTTTTCTTCTTTTTTTTCTCCACTTTGCACCCGATTTGACTTCCTTATGACCTTTATCCTCCATATATGCACCATGGTCACAAAACCTACAATAAAACACTAAAACGAATCAAATAGAACACGAACGACTAAAGAATTAAGTGCAAAATACTAAATAAAAGGTGAATAAATTCGCCTTATCACTACATTGTCTATTTTTATTATAATTGCTATCCTCATCTCAACCATAAGATGAATTTCATTTTAATCTCATGCATTGGATGTATTTCTTCCTCATCACAACCATTTGATGGATTTTATCTTAATTTCAAACTATTCGATGAATTTTATCTTAATTTCAATCACTTGATGGATTTCATTGCATGGAATGAATTATAATTTTAGTTTGTGTTTGTAATATTTTTTTGTCTAATCTATCTAATCTAATATTTATATTTTTACATTTTCATTTATTTCTTAATATTAACTTAATAAATAATTTTGAGTGATACATGTTATTTGTTACAATAATATTTATTTGCATTATGTTAATTTACAAAAGAAAATAAAGATTGGAAGTTCTTCTGTAAAATAATGACGTAGTATGAAAGTGATAAAAATGAATATAAAATAGAGTGTAAAAAATCTATATGGAATATTTTTTTTAGAATAAGAAATGAAGTTATGGCTGGAGTGAATTTACTGTAGCAGTTGCAAAATAGACTAAAGGTTTTATGCAAAATGGAGTGTGCATTGGAGATGCTCTTAGTTCTGACACTCCGTAAGTGAGGTCTATTCCATGCTCTAATACCATTCTGTCATACCTTGACCTACAAGCCCAACGAACTCATAGTCCGACATACGTACACAAGCCTGTAACATGACTAAAACCCAAACCAGCTTGTTTGGCCTATCATCACTATACCAAAATGGATATCCCAAATTGGACTAGTATGATAGACTCACACTTATGTCTTAGTCAAGATCCTCTTACATATTTTGATGTGGGATTAGAGTATCACATCGTCAATATTTAATCTATGGGTATGGCCCAACTTTTGTCGATGAATCTCAACTAAGTCTACTCTATTACAAAATTATACCCAATAAACTATATTTATAAGGATGTGTTGAATCTTTGAAGCAACTAGTTGGCCACTTGCCAAGTGTTGTAAAAGACATAGACAATATGAAAAAATGCAGATTTCATTGAAGCCAAACTTTGTAGTTTCTTGCATGCACTTTCGAGAGACATACATGTGCTTCCATTTGCAAAGTTGAAATAGTTGGTATACTCCTTACCTTTGGGGTGGTGATGTCCTATTATGTATTCTTCATTATCCACGCAAAGACTCCATACAAGTGATTTTGAGTTTAAAATAAACCCCGTTCACATTAAATATGTAGTTAAAATTACTATCCTCTATTCCCAGTTGGTTAAAAAATTAGGTAATGTTCGCCTTACTCTTGTAACTAATATGCACATCCATAAGTTGGAGGACAATATTGCCAAGCGTTTTTTCCCTCTCCTTGTATTTATAACCGTAATTATTATTATTCATCCATATTACATGTATTGGATCGAATTCCTTTCCTTCTTATAAATGTTCATTCACAGCAATTCATATTCTCTGTAGCATACTTAAGGAAAAAATAATAGTTTCTTAAGTTAGGGCATCTTAATTTGCATCATTTTAGCAACCAATCCTACAATTCTTTCAAATTTCCAAAATAAAAATTAAACCCTAAATATGGTGACCGCCATATACATTTGGAACCCTCGCATGGTAAGAATAGATGGAGAGTTTGAACCCCTCTCACTGAAAGAATAAATGGAAAGTTTGGACCCCTCGCACTAAAAGAATAGATGGAAAGTATAGACCTCTGGCACTAAAAGAATAGATGGAAAGTATGAACCTCTCGCACAATAAGAATAGAAACCTTTGTATGCTAAGTGAAGCCAATATAGAAAAGTTTTAATGAGTTGTAATAGGTAGGTAAATTTGTTATTGAACTCTAACTGTGAAAACACAAAAATTCTTGTAAAATGGGACGTGATATACAAATTTTGCTATACTTGGTATGCTAACTTTTTTAAACTTAATACGTTAATATTATATTTGATACATTAATTTTTGTATACTTGATATGCTAATATTTGATACTTGATACGCTAATCTTTTATATTTTATTCGCTAATTTTTGAATTGATATTTTCAACCGAAATTTGATAAGTGATACACTCTTTTTTTATATTTATATGCAAGTCATATATATGAACTTATTTCACAGAAGAATGCTCCATGTGAAAATTCTTGGATTCTACATAACGAAAACTATCTCTTGTTGCTTTAAAATTTATCTCATGAATTGATGATCTTGTATGAGTTTCTTGGATTAAGACGAAGTGTTTAAAGTAAGCTTTGATTGCATGTTTTGTGTAAATCTTGATATGTGAAAGACATGAAAAAATAGTGAAAAATGGAAACATAAGAATAGCTTTTCTCTTTTGGGTCAAGACTATTTACTAATCCTCCAATATCTTTCCCGGTTCACACTAAGTTTTTTCGAGGTAGATTCCCTGGAATGAATTTTACAATTAGGTAAATAAAAGTTTAACCTTTTAAAGACTCAAGTGAAATAGCTTCCAAAATGTGTTTAAATTAAATTGGCTTTAAAAATAAGTTTGAAAAATGTATCATAATAAGAAAAATATTTTTATAAGGTTAAATATACTTAAAGAAAATGTTCTGAAAAATAAATTTAAAATTAAGAGCAAAAAAATATGATCGAATGTCTCAGGGTAATATCAACTGTCTGACTCATTTTGAACAAAATTAAGAAGTTTAAACAAAAATAGGATCGAACACCTTAGGAGAATGTTGGCAGTGATCTTATCCTTTGAAATAGAATACTTTAGAAAAATAAGTCCAGACGGCCTTCTGACCTTCACAACAACTTTAACAAGGCCTTAGAAAAATAGGTTTGACTGGCCTATGTTCTTGTCAGTCATTCGACTTTTTAATTTCTGAAAGTAATGATTATTTTTGGAGCATTAAATGCTTTACTATTTTGTATTGAATTGACTCATATAAATATATAAAAAAGGTAAGAAATGGTCTTATTTGACTCTCAGAGTTCCAAAACTCTTAAAAAACTTGGCCTAGCCAAGTTGGCCACCAAAAAAGTCTTAAGTCTTTCAACCAGGATAGGTCCTGGGTTCAAAACCCACGGCCTGTCCAGTTGTGGTGCCATGAACCCATGGTCTGTGAGGTAAGTTCTCTCCCTTTAACCCTCCCTAAACTAGTTAGGTCAACCTAATAGAGTAGTTTAGAAAGGTTATGAGTAGGATAAATGCTCTCGTTTGAGAAAAAAAATATTGCAAAATTCTCTAAAAAACATAGGCCTTGAGCTGAAAATTTATCACTAGTAAAATCAAACCTTTGAGCCTTTATTGTATTCTTCATCTTTCTTCAACCAAATAGATTGAGTTTTGAACATGCATTTAGGAATCACTTTGTGAGCAATCAATTATGATATCTAACTTATATATTAGAGGAATTTTATTTCTCTTCAAACATTTATTCAGTGAGGTAAAAAACACTTCCACAAAAGAGAGTAAAAATCTAAAACTCTTATATTCGGATAGTTAGTAAGGTTGAATCTTGTAAGTCTATGTAAGAAGTAGTTTTAATCTCATTACAAGAAGAGATAATTTTAGTGAAGTTTCGTTGAAGTCTTAATTTGAAAATCTTGGATAGCGGATGTAAAGCTCTCAAATGAGAGGTCTCTAAATCTCTTATGTTTCTTCTACTATTTGCACTTACTCTCTTGTTCTACATTTTCTTTCATTGTTAATTATTTCATATTTTCACTCTATACTGAAATATTCTACGCCTGTAATTGTGATTGAGATTACATAGTTATTGATTGAAAAATTGATTAAATATCTTGAATTTGGGTTCGACAAAGCTTGTGCACTATATTACACCTAACATTTTAAATGATGCAAATTCGTCCCTCACATTTAGTTGAGAGATTTTTTTTCATCCTTGGTATTATAAAGATTAGCTAACGAATGCTCGGGGAATGAATGCTTTCATAAACTCGGATTCCGCTTGGCCGCTCTGAACTCTTGCTTTCAGCTCTTAACAAGAATTGCCCTAGTTGAATGTGAACAACTCTATTTCAAAAGTCTTTTACCCGGTTAAATTTGTTTTTGAGAAAATGTCAGCTGGATTGGATTGGTAAGTTGCTTTTGAGTTGGATTTTCATTACTCCGACTCTTCTTAAAACTCCATTCCCTGCATCACTACTTACTTCCCAAAAACCTGCCTCTAGTTCGAACTTCTAGTATGACAAGACAAGTTGTGGTTATAATAATTATTGTATTAATAGTAAGAATCGATTCAAGGTTTGGAACAGCAAGACCGATCCTCCGTAGTTGAAGCTGAATCAAGAACAGGGACCACGAAAGAGGTCAGATGTGCCAAATCGTTCTCTATCGAATCGTAGTCTAGAGCCAAATGAAAAGGATTCCATCTTGAGCAAGAAGAGCTACCTACTCTAAGTATGCTGACTACAGACTGACTATAGCACCAACAGCTAGCTCGCTTTCACTTTCACTTGGTATCTGATTTCTCCTAAATGAAGAATTTCCGCCTGGACGGGAACTCCTACTACTTCTAGTTAGTATATTTACGTCATTCTTTCTTTGCAAACAACGTACCAGAGGAAAAGAATATGGGTAGGCCTAGCACCTTTATACAGATAAAAAAACCTACCGCTCGGTTAGATAAGAGCCGTTTCCTTATAAGGCGGAATAAAGACTCATGTTCACATACGTAATTCCTTGAGTTGAATGCCCCCAACCTTGGCAAGCCATACATCTCACCAAAGTGGACATCGATCGGAAAACATGGATGGTTGAACGGACCTATCCACGTCACGATACCCCGATCGAACAATCACGCAATTTGGGCTTCGATCATGCTACCATCTTCTAGTTTGGCAGTCCAAACGAACAAGCCTCAACTGGGCGCTACACCAGTCACCGGGGCACGGGTTATCTCAACCCCCTCCACATAGGATAGTAATAATAGAAATTTGTAGCAGACGAAAGGTGCGAAGCCTCAATCGTAGAGGTGCGGGAATAAGACAATACCAACTCTTGTGCCTGTTTGTTTAAGGAAATAGGTATAAAGGTCAGGTTTTTCCCAGGATCGTCTCTGTCTCCCTTTTTTTAGCCCCTTAGTGCCCTTGAATTGGTCAAAGCCAAAAATCCGATGAATAGAAGGAAAGTAAAGCAAGATGGCAGGGCCGGTAGCCTTCTCTACTTAACTAAGAAGAAGTGGAGTATACGAAGCGAAAAGGGAAGGTGGGAGGGTAAGGTAAAGTTGAAATAGGATCCTAAGAAAGGATAGGCTCTCTGCCGATCCTTATTGGGTTAGGGATAGCTCGCGCTTAAGGAAGACTACCTTTGGAGCTAAAATATTCCTTAATTCTTATGGAAGTATTCTTCAATTGACCATGGGAGGCTTTACCTTTCCTTACCGAATTCATTCTATGCGAAAGAGTGTCGCGGCAAGAGCGCTGTTGTAACCAGTTCTGATCTCAAGCACCTAACCTTTGTTGTGAGAACTTATTCGCCATCGGCCGGTAATACCCAATTCTTGAGATGGCGGTGATCTTTAGTTGGTCATGACCATAATCTGCTGTATTCCTCGGATTCAGTGGAACCTTCTTTGGAAGAAGGACAAGGCTTTGATGCTATGCTAATTATCTATCCAGTGACAGGGCAGCTACTTTGTCCAATCTAGTTTTTTAGTCTATCTCTACCCGATGGTAAGCAGATCTAATCTATCCGTCCCTCCCATAAGTGTGTATTGTTGCTTGTTTAAAGTTCTGATCAATATAGTGATTCAACTGTGATACAAAATAAATCCTCTCAAATATTTAGATTTATCTTTTGAATTACTCATATTTTTATATTATGAATTTTTTTTTGCATCGGAAACTATTCTAGGAGAAGTTCGAATCCGTTCCATACGGATATTGATTGGTCTTGGTTTGACATGGTTTACGCGTTACTAGTTCCCAGAAGAGTTAATATCTCCACTAGCTAAACCCTTTCTTACCCTGCCTTTGGACTCGTATTTTGTTCGTACACAATCAACGGAGGCCTTCCCGACATATGTTGCAATGTCTCCAATAGTATGCTCTTACTTCATCTTTCCCTTAATAAGTCATCAAATTTGGTGCTTTTTGATCCCCAGTTGCTATGGGGAACAAAGGATGAAATACAATCGATTCCTCTATTTAAGTGGTTCTCGCTTCTCCTTGTTCCTGTTCCTAACTCTCCCCCGGGTAGTTCCCAATGTTTGGCACTTTCCATTCTTCATGGGTGCAACATCAACAAATTCTCTCATGATTAAATTACAACCTAAGTTCTATGATTATATTATGTTAACTGTTCGTATTTCGTTCATTCCATCGGTATGCTCTTAGGTACCTGTAATTGTGATCCGTTTTCCAGAATCAAGGGGTCTTTCTGTAGAAACCTCCATGAACAATCTTCGTTTTTTGATGGTTTTTCCGCTTTTGAAAGCTGCTCTTTCCACACCTCGAGATATCTGGTGCCAAATTGTCAACCGTTTCCTTATTTCTTTGATAATAGAGTTCGCTATCTCTGTAGCATCGATTATACAAGTTCGTGAAGAGGACTGGACGAGTGGAATGAGGGAGAGCGGCTCGATCGACAAAAAAGAAGAGTACCCCCCTAGAACCTGGCAAAGTCATTATCAATGAATTCCCGAGCAATTCTCAAACAACATATGCGATCCATTCCCATAAAAATTATAACACAGAGAATCCCCCATTTTTTTACTTTATGAGTGAGATGAGGGATACATCCGGCGAGCGCCGGTAAAGAAGGCAAGCAAAGCTGGAGCTCGGTGATATATTCCATCAAGAGAAAGGAGGCAGACTGGTAAGAAGGCCGACCACATAGGGGGAGAGAACCGAAAAACTCAGCCTTTCGGAGCAGACCAATATTCCGTACCGGCCCCCCTTACTCTCTCTCTATAAAAAACCTGGGGGAGGCACGAAGAGCTAAGCCACTAATGTTGTGTCGAAGATTATACCTCATAAAGTGTGTAATATCCTTTCGATCGAGCGACAACTTCGTTTCCTTCATTGCCCTTTAAAAAAAGTAAAAAAAAGAGTGCTAGGGAAATGGAGAGAGAGAAAGTTGCAGAAGTGCTTATAGATCTCATGGAATAAGGCAAAATTTAGAACAACAATTTCCATCTCTTGCTTTCATAGAAAAAAAGAATTTAGGAGATGAAGATTAATTCCCGATTACATTACCGCATGCCAAAATTGTATTTTCAAGAGCAAGCCAGAGAAAAGAAGCGTTTAGATAAGACCTTTCATCCTGATCTATTATACTAATAAAGGGAGCCCTCTTGATCACCTGAAGAGATTTTTAGGCAGAATTGGCATAATTATTACCATGAGGATTAAGCTGCCAACCCTTAACTTAACGGCCTCTATATTTGCCTATCCTAGATGACTTACTCTGGAATTTAGCCTTATAGTGAATGCCTGAGAAGGCAGGCTCTCGTGCTTCACTAGATAGAAGCACCAGTCTACCACTTCGGGTCAACACCAAGGCAAGATCAATGCCTATAGCCTTCGTGCCAAGAGTAAAAAAAGCACCAATAGCTTCTTCTTCAATCGATTATCTCTTCTCACCCGATGGGAACAGAACTTCCTTGAAAGACATTAGAAAGAAAAGCTTATTCGACCGGTAATGCCGACTCTGATCTTTAAAAGACTTTGCTTCCTTAGCGTAGGGGAAAGTTTTTCCATATGGAGTTTTCGTTTTTGGGCATGCAGCAGGAGATGAAAGAGTTACCCTTATTTCAAAAGGTATGATACCAGTATTTGTCTATTCTTCCTATCTTTCTTAGGCTTTTAGAGTAGAGGAAGCAAGTAAAAAAGGATTGATGTAGCTTTTTAGCTCTTTCATTTCGAGAGCTTCCTTGTCGTGTGTAATCGAATTCAAGTTATAGGGTATTCAAACTAGAAGCACTTCCTCGGAAAAACTAATATCTTTTCTTGAGCGAACCACTATGCTATGCTTGGCTGTTTATGGCGGCGCTTAAAAAGTAGCATAAGTGAATTATGAGATGGAAGCTAACAAGCCTCTGTTCAAAAGTTGTTCGGATAATTAGATCAACACCGGTAGTCTGCTAGCGCTAAGACTAGGCCTTCCGTTCTCCGATTCAAACCGTCCTTTCTTATCGTATAGAACAGGGAATGTTCTCTTCTTTCTCTTCCTTTGATAGTCTCGAGACGCGGTTCTACGTCCACCTCGACTCCCGGTATTGATTGTGCTCCCAACAATGGAGAGAACGAAGAACACTACTCTTTTACTTATATCAAACCGGGAAGTGTAGCCCACGAGGCAATCAAAGAAGAGTGGATTCTTCGAATTGTAAAAAGAAAGTTCGAAGAGTGGGAGTCCATTGGAAAAATTGACAGTCACCACATTGATAAAACAAATGAAGAACTAGCCCAAGCTTTAAAACTTGAATTTGTCCAGACAAAGGAAGAAATGGAAGGCCTGGCAAAAGAATTGCTGGAGCTGGACTGGGCTAAGTTCGAAACAGACCCAGCGGGGGCATCATATGGTAGCTTAGCAGACTTACTAAAGGAGCACCATCGCAAGACAGGATTAGAAGTTTCTTACAAGAAGAAGCGACGATCCAAACGACAGCTAGTAAAATAACAGTTGTAGAGAGAGAAAGCAGATACTGCAGAACTAAATCATTCATAGCACAACATCTTTCAATGTCATCCTTGGAGCCGAGGGGCACTTAGATTAGGACAGTAGCAACATCCCCTGCAACTCCTTATTCACCTTCTGGACGAGAAGTTCGAGTAACCTAAAAGTGCAGCAAACGCATAGTCAAACTCAGGCACCGGAGAAGCACAGGGAGAAGCAGGGTCAGACCGAGAAAGCTCAGTTCGATCTGCATACCACTGGGTCCCGATGTCTGCAGTATAACGGAGGACGAATTGACAGAAGACTCCATCGTGGCAGTCTTCATGCGTGTTCGGCCTAGAACTGAATATGAGCCTGAAGTTGAATCCTAATTCCAATGGGAACAACATAAGAAGGTAAATACCTTCTCAACAACAGACTAGAGTGGATGAACACAAAGTGCTCCAACCTCCCCAGTTTGGGTCGAGAGTCTAAATCCAGAGGGCTGTATGGTCTTCGGGTATCGACAATTCCACCTTTCAGAGGGTGTCTTAATTAAGCGCGAGAGAGCACACAGTACCACTCTATACCTAGACCGGTCTCTCACCTTAATGTTCTTTCTATAATAAGATGAGAGAAGACGAGGCAAACCGGATCTGGTAAGAAACCTAAAGTTATCCATAACAAATCTAACACCTAGCTCCTACACTTTCTCGCTTTGTACTTCACATTCGATCAGCGAGCAAACTATAGGCTAGTCAATTTCCCTTCGTCCTGACCTGGCATAAACATAAAAGCCCATGATACATAACTAATGGAATGCTTAGAGTATCTCCATTACCTGATAAAAGGATCTTGTCCGTAGCGGTATAAACGACCTTTCCCTCGCGTTCGGTTATAGAAAGAGCACCTGAATCTAGAGCTACTTGTCGTTCTAACCCAGTTCCAACAATGCATTTCTCGGACCTAGAAAGCGGAACTGCTTGACGTTGCATATTCGAACTCATTAAAGCTCGATTCGCATCATTATGTTCGATAAAAGGAATGAGGGAAGCATAGCCCAGAAGCTAGCCTGTTAGCGGAGCAGGCTGAGAAGAGAACGGGTGACTAATCCGTGTGGTTTTTTCCTTACCCCCTGCACTCTTCCTTAGGACCGTTAAGTCCAAGGCCACCCTCCTTCGGTTGTCCCAGGTGAGGAAGTTGTAGCCAGCAAAGTCGACTATTGGTAGAAAAAGGGTAGCGGTCAGCGCCTCTAAAGTAGAAAAGTAGAGGCACAAGCGCATTCGGAAGCCAGTGCCCCTAATCTTTGGCATCAACAACTCACGATTCATAGCATTGACATCAGCCCTGACGCGTTTGACCTTTACGCGGCCTTCCTTTTGACTCAAGAAGGTTTCGTAGGGACATCAAAAAAAGTACACGCCCGCTTGGTAAGGTACAGAGTGAGTTTCGTATTTATGACCCACCTATTCCCAGCCTAGTTGATAAAAGTGGAATACATCTTTAGCCTGCCCGACCGCAGGTTTTCAGCAGCTATTAGGCGTGCAACATGGTAACCAGATCGCACAGAATACACTCCGTTGCGCGTATGATGCCAAATTGGTTTATCCGCTTGCAATGCTGTGCTCAAGAGAATACTTAAAATAGCAGCGTATTGCATATCATAAGTTGGGGGGTTCCGTCTCTTCTCGAACTGCTCCACCCTTCTGTCCCTATCCCTTCGGTCGAGCTTCCTTTGGTCGCCTCCCTATCCCCTTTCTTACTAAAGTAATTTTTAGAGGGATGAGAAGGAAGAAGAATTTGGATTCAAAGGAAGGAAAGCGTGGAACGTAAATAACTCACTCAGAACACTTTTTAAAAGATTACGTGGGACGATTAGGTCGAATAACCCCTTCTCGAATAGATATTCAGCGTCTTGTGAACCTTCAGGTACTATTTGATTTAATGTTTGTTCAATTACTCTTTTACCCGCAAATGCAATGTAGGCATTGGGTTCGGCAATAATGATATCACCCAACATACCAAAACTCGCCGTTACTCCACCAGTAGTAGGAGATGTAAGGATTGATACATAAAATAACTTTTTATTTGATTGATAATCATATAAAGCAGACGAAATTTTAGCCATTTGCATCAAGCTCAAACTTCCTTCTTGCATGCGCGCCCCCCCGGAAGCACATACTATAATAAGAGGTAGAAACTTATTGGTAGCGTACTCAATCAAACGGGTAATTTTTTCCCCAACTACGGATCCCATACTACCCCCCATAAACTGAAAATCCATAATCCCAACTGCTACGGGAATGCCGTTTAGTTGGCCGATGCCCTCCTCTTTACTATAACTATTCATTGACTCGGCTTTCGCCGAGTCTTAGCTCGGATAAAACATCCAGTAAATAAAAAGATTTTGTTTGTTCTACCGCTGAGTAAAATAATGATTTGAAGTTAGACCATTTGACTAGAAGAGAGTTTTGTACTTGACAGTGGGTATTCTCTCTAGTTATGAGTCTGGTCCCATGCGGACCGACCGGTCTCACTCTTCAAAACTGTCAACATTCTTCTGAAGCGAAAAGCTTAGTTCTTTGTAAACCTTACTTTCCCCTTTCGCGAAGGAATTCAATCAAGACTGGTGTCATCCTCACTATAGTTGGAAGCTTATTCTGCGAGTGCGAAGTTTACTCCTATCTTTCAATGCCTTCCACCCAAGACTGCCAAGCACCTATAATAAGTTCATATCTATAAAACCGGACACGGGATAGGAAAATAGTACAGCCTCGAGGCGAAAGTGCCTTTCTAAGCTCAGGGAAGAACACCTAGCCCAGCTTTCTTTCCGAGCCATCAATAACTGCTAGATTTTCAACGGGTCCGGCTACCCCTTCAAGAGGTCCAGCCTTTCAATCTAGGAAATGCTTCAGACAAGGCCAAAAATAAATGGAAAAGTATATTATCAAGTCATTGACCTTGAAACAAAAACGATTAATAACTATTGCTATAATCATTTTTATCATAGGAATTTGGACGATGCATACCCCTTACTCATTAACTATGTCATGTCACTTCCTTTAGTTTAGCAGCTCCGGTATCGGTAGCATTCATAGCTGATTCTTGAACTAACAACTATAAAGCAGAGACAGAGAGAGGAATTAGTACCACAGACGGGCTACTAAGGCAGAGAGAGGCCCCCATTTCCAACAACCCAGACTTGAAAATCGAACTCTATGCCCGTATCCGCTTACTGGAAAGCAGATTAATCGATCATCTTCCTTCTTTTCATCCCTTTAGTAAAGTTCTTAGGATATTAGGACTACGGGGTAAGCTACATAAGCAATATATTGATCTTCTTCTCCAGGAACTGGCTCGATGTGGTAGCATCGCCCTTTGTAACGATCAAGACTGGGAAGTCCATACAGTAGTCCATGTACCAGTAGAAGACTTGGCAGCTAAAGAAAAAAAGGATCTTCTTCGGTGGATCCCTCTTGTTCCTATTTAGTCCCCTTCATTTCGGAAGTTGTTTCTATTTCTACATCCCTTTCTTCTTGACTTTCCACCCACTTGTGAGGTTTCTTTCAGTTTCTTAGTAAGAATGGGGGACGGTATTCTTCCTAAATAGTAGATACTTTAATCTCTGGAATATAAAGTTTGATTTTGTGAATGAAAAAAAGAAAGCAAAAGAAGGTCAAAGTACAAAAATATATTTTTTCATTAATACAGCGGAAGGGGGAATAAATAGTTTAAGTGATTTACACCTCGAAGTGTGTAAATACCGGATGCATAGGTTGAGTCATTCTCTAAATAACTATTTTGTTGGGCGATCAACCAGGTGCTCCTACCCAACCGGACTAATGAATGCCAACTGGAAGAACTCACTTTCCTTTCGTTCAGTAGGAGATCCCTTCCTTTCTTGCGGCTTGAAAATGATTACCTGTTGCTAATGGGGAGAGATCTTTCATTAGGGAGAGATTGTGTTGGTGTTCAGTCAGCTATACTAAATGCATTGGATGCCTGAGCAACTGCATCGATCCCATTCCTACTTCTCTTGCGTCCCTCCATCCCAGATCTCTAGGAACAGGGCTGACACAACCGAATTGGTTGAGGAAAAGGAAACCCTAGCTTTGCACTTTACTTCTCCGCGTTGGGGCGGTTACCGATAGCATCAACTTATGAACAGAATCCCAAACCTGTCTTTGGTTATTTTATTCCCGGATTTCTTTACCCGAAAAAATGGATTTTATACTCGCTTTGAGAACCAGTTAACCCAGCATCCGAATTCGATAAAGGACTTTAACAGCTAATAGTTTTTTCGCTCCTACTAGAACAAAACCTATTCGGATTAACTGACTCCACCACCGCTTACGGTTATTTCATTCCATGGGTATGAACCAAAAGAAAGAACTTCAACGGCTAAAAGACTTGCAGCTGATGAAATAGCTAGAGTTTATGATATAACTCTAACAACGGTTAATCCTAAGACTGGTTTTTCATCTTCCATAACTTCTTTAAGCTACTTCCACCAAGTCCTACGTATTTGACGAGTAAAGCTCAGCCTAGCCTTTAGCTTCACCATGACCTTTAATAAGTTTGATTGTGAAGGCTCGGCCCTCTCCACTTTCCATAGGGATTGATAAGACCGATCTCTATCATATCAAATATTCAATTCCGATTCGTAAAAACGACAGGCAAGAAATTCAATAGAAGCACCAAAATGACTACCATCGACTGGCTTTCCCGGAATACCAGGACCGATACCGACAGATTAAACCGCATTGCTACTGGTTTTCTTGGAATGAACCCTTACTCCAGTGCCACTGCTAGCGTTGGAGAGCTTGAAAATCGATAAATCTTTCACTTCCCTCCACTAAGAAAGTTCCTTTTGTCGACCACTTATTTGAATTTCGGGCCTGAAAGCGTCTTCTGAACCACCTCATCTTGATAAAAGGCTGGCTACACAAATGCAGGAAGAGAAATATCTGGGATGAGGGGTGGTAAAGGGCTTGGGCCGTATAAATAGAAATAGAACAATACAAGCAAACAAGATAATGGAAATGCGAAAAACCAAGCCTTCGTAAAAGTTGCCAAAGAAGCAATACAAGCTCTCAAACCCATTAGATCGATTCTCGTATGTAGCCGGCATGACAGTATGGTGTGCCAAAGTTCCCGTCATATCGACCTTGACCAGAGGTAGTACGAATAAAAGGGGCGAACCCATGAACAGACAGAAGAGAGAGCCTTGGTACTAGACTAGGGAATTGCCCTTCATTCTTTTGGACCCTCTTTTTTTACTAAAACGAGAGTGCTTTTTTACTTTCTTTTTTCAATTGACAAAACTATCGAGGATAAATAATGATTATAGGAACTCTTCCTTCTCTTCCTCCCGGATAGGTGCTTTTCCTTTGTCTTTTGATGAAACCGGTTGAGTGAGAGTCGAGGTGGAGAAGATCGGTTATTCCTTCATCCCAGAATGCATCTACAGTTGGTAGACTTTCTGTGCCCGGATGATCTGGCACTCTTCTTACTTCATCTCGCTCAGTGATTATTTCGTCTGGTTGTACCGGAACTCTTGTTTCCTCGCTTCCCATGGACAGCGAAGTACTTAGCTATTGCCCCCCTGTAGTGCGAATCTACTAAAAATCAGCCTATTTTGAATTTGAGACAAGCCCAAACCCTATTACTATTACTCTTTCCCACGACACTCTATTGAAGTTCCTACTCGTCTCTTCTCGGTCTAGGGAAGAGGTTCAATCCACACTTGACTCTTATACATTTTCGTATAAAAAGAAGCTAGAGAGGCGGATTTAGCCGACCAAGCAAGCTAGAAATCCAATGGAATACGGTCAAAGGAGCGTGGCGGAGGTGAGATCCTTTCTCAATCAGTTAAAGCATTGGCAAACCAACCTTCCGGGAGGAAATTTCTTTGTTTACGTGAATAATGCTCTTAGAGTGCTAGCTTTACTAACTCTTATTTATGCAATTAGGCCGAGAAAGGATTGAGACCAACGAGTGCCAGCTCTTTTTTCTTTTGTTTCCGCTTTCCAATTAATATCATAACATAAAGGAAGGGTTCTCTGAACAAGTGTCTATATACTAGGCGTAAGGGAAGCTGTAGGAGTAGCACTAGGAATAGTAGTAAATTAGACTAAATTAGAATGTAAAGAGGCTTACTGAAAGCCTAGAATCTAGATACTTAGAAGGAAGGGAAAGAGAGAAGTCAGGAAAGACAGACAGACAGTTTGGAAAAGAAGAAGAAAGAGTCAAAGAGAAGAGAATCTCATCTTTTCGTATAAATGAAAAGACTTGACTGACTTTACTTTAAGCTTTCGGTCAAAAGTAAGGGATTCCTTAACCTCGTGATCCTCGACCTCGGTTCACTCATTCCCTGGAAATAGAAAATGCCCTAGCGTAAGTCCAGATTCAAAAAATGGCTCTTATCTAGCTAACCCTATTTGAATGAGTGGAAAAGGCCTTAGGAGATGATATGGGAAGAATAATATATAAAGATATTGCCTCAAAAGACATATAGCTCTTATGAAAGATTCGGTGGTATACTCTACTTGTTCACCTTTGTCGGTTTAGGGCACGGTCAGTTCACCAGCCAAGGAAAAAGAGACGATACCTACACATTCGATTTCGCCATCCAACCTCAATATTTCTGCATGCTTAAAGCCCGAAGTTACGTATTCAAAGTAAAAGGAAATTTTCTATCTATCTTTGAGACCACATTTGGTGCTTGACAAGCCGCAAACCTCGGGTGTAAAGGCCGTAAGGTTTATATATCGGTTGACAAAGTCAGAGTGTCTGGCGATATACGATATGAGTAGAGAGATCATACGTTTGTATCGCAAGTCTGGTCCTTTGTTTTTAGGCAAGTATCTAAAGCAAGTGGCTTATCTGCTTGCTTTTTACCTTGCTCAAGAACCTGGGGCTGTTCCCAAGATGGCAACTTATGTTTCTCTAACCAGATCTGGTTTACCTCGGTTTATTCCTGCCTACTATAGAAAGAAAATTAGGCAAGGGGACCGGCTTAAAGCTAGGATCGTCCTGACTGTATGTGCACTTTCAAGGTTGATAAAGGTTCCCCCGAAAGGTGGAATCGGAGTCGACCCTAAGACTATACAGGATCTTAGTTTTGAGCTCAATAAGGAGGCCACAAGACTCGGTCGGTGTTTAGCCACCGAATCGGGTGCCCTCTTGAGAAGGTATTTGCCTTCTTTCATTCAAATCCCTTTAAAATTAGGATTTGATTTCAAACCCATGTTCAAATCATGGTAGAATACCCATAAGGACTACTGTAAGGAGTCCCGGATGGTTTCACCCCTTACCTTGGTGAAAGATATGGAAGTTATAAATCGAACGATTTACCATACCTTTCCCTTAGATGCATCAGCATTTTTACGGGATTTTTCTGATGACATGGTAGCAGATATTGGACTGCTATAGTTTGCGGATCGTACACTTTATGGGCGTTCTGATCCAGGCATTACCCGATGCTTCTCCAGTATCTGAATCTGAGGATGAGTTTGCTGCGCTTTTAGGTCGATTGGACCTTTCATCATTTCATACATGGTGGAGTTCACTCGATAAAGTGCAGGAGAACGGACGGTTTGGTATCAAAGTCGAGGGAAGTGGTAAGCTTAGAGTCTTCGCTATAGCGAACCCTCTGTTGCAGACGTTGTTAAGACCTCTGCATGACTGGGTCATGACGTTACTATCCAAATTACCTATGGATGGTACGTATGATCAGTTAGCCCCCCTTCAGCAGTTGAAAAAAAAACGCGTATTATACTCGTTTGACCTCAAGTCCGCTACTGATCTCCTTCCTTCCGAGCTGTTGGATGCAATCTTGTATTGCCTCTTAGACCACGATTTAGCTGATTCTTGGCTCACAATGATGAGTCGGGTAAGCTTTCGTGTTCCAAGTAAGGTTAAGAACACGTTTAGACCGCAGACGTATAAGTTCACTAGAGGTCAGCCCTTAGGCTACTACTCGTCGAGGCCGGTGTTCACACTTACGCATCATATGCTATTGTGGATGGCGGCTAATGAAGTCTATCCTGGTAAAGTGTTTCAAGACTACACTATTCTCGGAGACGATTTAGTAATCGCTGATAAGGCTGTAGCGTTAGAGTATAAAAAGATTATAGATCAATTGATGGTAGTTATATCCCTCGAGAAGTCTCTAATATCCCACAACGGGGTGTTCGAGTTCGCGAAGGGCTTAATTGTGGATAATCATAAGGAAACTAGGACTGATATAAGTCCTGTCTCCCTATCATGTATCCAAATATGCTCCGGGTTTGTAGCATCTTTCGTCTATCCTAGAAGTTGACAATAAAGAATGAATAGCAGTAGCCTAAAGCATCAAAACTTGCACAAGCCCAGAAGTCACTTTTGGATCTCCTTTCGGCTTGAAAGAGTCTTAGGGGAGATCAAAACTTTGATTACGGTTAGCGGTGAAATAGAATCTTCGGCTTTGGAGATAGAGACAGTTGGCTGGTTCACTTGCTTAGATTTCATTTCTTTTTAGCCTTTCTGCTCGTCTGCTACTGTAACTGAAGTCGGAACTCTTTTATAAGCTCTTTTTAGTTAGCTTCAGAGTAAAGTCCTGCTTTGTATAGAAAGATAGAAGTCCCGTTCCCTCGCCTTGGAATAGGATAAAAGAGGATAGAGTGAGTGGAATATGTAGGCGTAGGCGTTGGTAAACTCCTCTTTCTGGTAGAGACGAAAAGCTCGTTAGGTCAGCTCGTCCGGTAACAAAAAGTGCAAGTGACTTCTAGGATTTCTAGTTCCGTGCTCTAGGGCTTTGACTATGACTACGAGCTGTTGGGATCACATTAGAGGAGGTCAAGTCGGGTTGAATAGATGAGTGTAATGGTTAAGTCTGGGTCTTGTCATACCAACATCCAGAAATCCGACAACAACTTCCTTTTGTACGCAATTCGAAGATCGACGCTCGGGTGAAGACAAAGAGTGGGATCGGGGGGAAGAGAAAGGGAAAGGGTCGGCCTTAAAGGGCACTAGCCAATCCTAAGGTAAGGTCTAAACTGATATAATCGGTAAAGCCGGAAAAAGAGCTGAGTTTAACGGCGAGAAGCTCCCTTCAAAGGAAGGAGTGTCAGGCAACTCAAAGGCCAACCCAAGATCGGATTCATCTGATCGCTTCCTCTTAGAATAGATATATATCTCTTGCCCGGGCTACAACCAAACGGGAAATAGAAAGGCTCATTCACGAGAACGAAGGCAGAATCGAGAGGCTCAGAGTCCTTTATAAAGAGAAAATAGACTTCTTGGACCAACAGATAGATAGACTAATGGACAGTTACGTCAGTGATCGACTAATCGCTAAGAAAATGAGGGAAGTAAGCGCACTAATAGCAGACTTTAACTGCAAAGCCACTCCGCTACAAAGAATGAGAGAACAATTGAAAGAACAATTGGAACTGGCCCTTAAAGCACTAACACAGGAAGAAGCCGAGGCTACACAGCCGGGTGTTCCTAAACAAGACGAATCAACTAAGACACATAGCGATCAATTCTATCATCAAGAAAGGCGTTCCTAGACTAAGAAAAGTAAAGTAGATAGGCAGATATTATGGGATCCTGCTGCCGGATAACTTACGGAAGTTCGAATCGATCGTCCTGTTTGGGTAGGTGGCGAAGCCAATAAAGATAGCCACTCAATTGATAGATATCTATACGATGATCAAGAGCCCGCCCAACCTGATCTTCCCGACCGTGCCGAAAAAGAAAGGAGTTAGTGCCTGACTTTCTATCTTCTGCTCTTCGACCTGGTCCACTTAAAAGGGATGACTCATCTGAAATTTCTATAAGGTTAGGACCTTTTTCTGCTTATTGCTTAGGAGCCTCTAGCTCACAATTCTTACCCACTGATTCAATAATTGCTCAGCCAACGGGAAATAGCTCAACTAAATGGAATTTCCAACTGACTAAACTAAGAAAGTATGGATAGCAGGAAGAAGTACAGATGTGAAAACTACTCTACCGAAAGGCCTCGGATGTTGTAGATGAACTGGGTTCTGTTGCTCAAACTTTTTTGCAAGGAAATCTTCTTCAACCAGGCATCGCCATAGGGCATATCGGCGAGGGAAGGAGCTAGATTCGATCGAAGTCTGGATTTCACGAGCTAGCATCCAATCTTTGTTCAAAAGAAGTTCACTGACAGCAACCGATCTTCCGCAGACGGCATCGAAGAGAGAAAGAGAAGTGTCAGTGACAAGTGAAAGAAGTAAGGAATGAAGTAAATTCGGTAATGCAGCTCTGTCTGAGTCTGATTCTTCAGAGTTCGGAGGTTGAGGTTTCAATAGTTCCAGACCTTTAGGGAGGCCCGACAGGGTAAGATAGGAGCTACTCTCTTTCTGCCTCCTCTGTTTAGTACTTCACTGGTAAGGAGCAAAGAGCAGCTTCAGGGAAGACTTAATGGAACTCCAACAATCTAGTTGTAAGGCTGGTATAACTTACACATACCAGACTACTGAGATAGAGAGCAGATCTGGATGGGGGCCTTTGGAGAATAGAGCAGCATTTTCCCCCTGTAAAATAAAGTGAAATGGAGACCCAATTTCTCTCTAGAGATGATTGTGCTTTCTAGAGCCCTGGTTTGGATCCGTCTTCCCAGTCTTCCTTTTGAATAGTGGGAGCTTTCTTTGTCCTCATAGGGTGGTAAGCCAATGACTCTTGGAGGCGGAGACTAACTGCCACTCTTAGGAGGATCGAGTGGAGTAGTAGAAACGAGATGAGGAAAGTAGGGAATATGGAATATTTAGGAAAAAGTGTGAAAACCAAGGCTTCTAAGCCATGGAATGAACTTCTAATAGATAGGGTTTCGAGTGAATGGTTTTAATAAGCTTTCTTCTAAGCCTAAGCCCAGAAATTTCAAAGACAGGTAGCTCCGGCCAAGGGGAAGACAGAGGAATTCGATCGAAAGTGAAAGGCATTTCGTCAAGAAATTAAATGCGCAAAGGACAGATGCAGCTCAGTCAAAGGAGATGAGATGAAATCGACTCAATAGTTAACGGAAAGGAAGGTAATGAATGGGTGGCTAGGAAGCAACTGATTATGAGGGAATGATAAGGCTGCTTTTAGGCCGGTTTCAGTCTGTCGGTAGTTGAAAGCAATCTCCCGTTAGAAGTGTGGAAGATCAATTGAAAGCGAAGTTATAAATAACTTAACTTATCTCTACTCAAGGAAAACCTTAGCTGCTTGACTTTAGTACTTTGCCCGTGACGGGAAGGTAGATGAAAGCGAAGCTAACCCTGTTCAAGGAAGAGGCATTGAGTGAAGAACAGTTCAGTAGTGAATTCCAATATTCCATATTCCCTTATTTCTCGCTTGGGAAAAATAGAGAATATCTAGGAGCAAAGCGTAGCTAGTGAGGTAGTGTAAACTCGCTTCTTTTCCCGGTAAATCAGATCTTGGTAAAAGCGCCTTTTTAAAGGAGATTATTCCGGAGTTGATAAGGCGGTCCCAAGGGAAGAGGAGATTAGATTCCATTACCTGTAGTAAGTGAAAGCTGGGTCCAGAAGAGGCAATTCATATTGTTCAATAGAAAGAGAAAGACGAGCTAAAGCCAAGCGAACAACAACTATAACAACCGATTCCTTCCTGTTCCTGTGGCTTAGACCCACGGCTTGCTCACAGCGTGGTAGACGTGTTTTGCATGAAGACAGAGGCAATGCTATGATTCTTTTCAGCCAAAAGCCTATTCTTTACGGTATACCAGTTGCTGGTTATAATACCTAAAAAGAGAGGTAAGGGGACGAACAGTAAATCAGATAAGAAGATAAAGGACGAGAGGTAGCGGTTTTGTGGTTCTGCGAGGAGAGAATAAGGGGATTAATTAGGAAAGAGCTGCTAAGGGCGAGTCATTCCTCTTAGTCGTTTGTCCAAAACCTAGCAAACAAGCCGTGGTGAACCAGGTGTACAGGGAAATTCCAGGCCAACATCATCAGTTCTCTTATTCTTCTCCATCTTTCTAAGATCATATATGTTGACAAGCATTCGGTATATAGAAAGAAACCCAAAGAATTGTGTTATAACAAAGACTATCCTATTAACAAAACCCCTAGGAAGGGGGCGTTCAACACTTCCTCGACAAACCTTTGGAAGGGCTTGTAAGACGATGGGGAACGAGCGCTAGGAAGTTGTCTAGACTGGGATAGAAAGCAGTGAATTTCCTACTCTGGCGTTAAGACAGGATCTGAATGAGATTAGGTTGGAAAGCGAGCCAAGGGAACTAAAACTGAAAGACGATTCACAAGCTCTAATACACCGACAGGCGAAATAGCCTACTTGGAAGACTACAATACGTTATTTCCTTAGACTTTCATAAGAATGGAAATGTCAGTTTAGGAATGTAACTTAGCCGACCCACTACGGGACTAGGGAACATACGACGAGAGGGCTTTTTCCACTAGACGACATTCCAGTAGCAGTTGGGGTTATGATGATTAGTTCTATTTCCATGATATTGAATGTTTTTTTATCCGGGGATAGGAGGCCAACCTTTGTCACGTTGTCTTGGATTTACGCCTACAACCGGATGCCATTTTTATTGTTTAATGAATACTTTTAGTACTCATTATCTTTGAGAAGATGACTTACTCTAAGGCCTTGTAAGGATTTAATTGGATGATTATAGCGTCTTCGGAAAAGAGGCGGAGCACTTAGAACAGCTCAAGGAGTGCTTAGGCGTCTGTCGCGCGGCTTGTCCCTGAATCCACATAAGTGTCAGTTCTTAATGAACCAGGAACTGCTGGTAGGACACAAAGCCGTGTTAAGGATTTCGAGGGTACCCGTGAAGGTGATCTTGGGAAATGACGACGCCTGTGAATGCTTAGCCTGCAAACAACTCGATTCTGTTGCTTCACTGTCCATTTGTCCTTCAACCGGATTCATAGTCAACGACTTTGTCTCCTTCACACAAGGTTTTGAATCCTTCTACCCCACTTAGGACAGTAAGGGGAAGTAGCGCTATTCTGATTCCTTCGTTGGGTCAGGAATGGTATTTAATCCTTTCTTCTAGTCTTATAGCTTTGCTTTCTTTCGGGTCTATACCCACTCTTATAAGAGACCTTTTCTTTGAGTGACCCTCTCTTTTTTCTCTTTGGTTAGGATTGTCAGTCTTCTTGTTCTTGTCTTGACTTAGTAAGCTTTTATCGTACTATCTTTTCTTTTATGAACACTGACTCGATTCGAACAAGCGTAAGAAGAAAAGCTAAAACTTAGGCACAGTAGCTGATAGAGTGAAAAGTCATAGGGCTCATTCTAGATTTCCTTTATTCAAACATCTCTGCTGGTTCGCGATCTGCTGCTGTGGGTGACATGCTACAGGATTCCTCAAAGCTTATGACAGTCACACAAGCTGCTGAGACCTTGTAAAGATCGTTCTTGGCTGGCTGAAGTAATCCTTCTTTTTCCTTTTCTTCTACTTATTATAAGCTCCTAATTTCCGTGGCAACCAGTTGCTAAATACCTTGAATTCTGGAAGAAGATTACCTTTGTCATATAGCTCGGAATTCGAAACAGAATGGGCAGCCTCTTCCTCCTTCTTAGCTAACAAAACTGCATAATCATCATGTATAACAGAATATTTCCGGGGCAGTTCATAAACCTCCACAACGATATCCTTATGCGGAACACTAGCAGCTGCAACACTTGCAGCTCTGAAGTTACCGTAGTAAAGGCAGTGGTAACTTATCCTCTTCGGCGATATGAACCTCGATTCTGTAATAACCTATCATATGCGCCGTCCATCCATGTCATTCCCTCTTCTAAGCCAAGATCACATCTTGGAATGGCAACGGGATTTTCAACTCCGTTAATCGCATTTCGATAGGCTGTCATAAACTCTGGTGAGCCATATTCACCGTGAATACGAATCCGTGGCGGTGAACCTCACGCAGGTGGTCGTGGGCCTTTCTACTTGCAAGAGCTATGTGAGCTTCATTGGGGTCTCTGGGGGTTCTGGAGTTGGGATTTCAATGTCTTTGTTTTTCCATCTCGACTTCAAACACAGTTGGACTATTGATGGGTCCTACCAGGTTTTAGTGGTTACTGAGTTAGAGCTGAATCCTGAAAGCACAACACAATAAGTTGGGGTATCAAGTATCGATCTGGTATCTTGGCGACTTTAAAAGTTGACAGACGTGTCAGGTTGACTGAAGAACCGTTATCCACACGTGCTCTCTTGACACTTAAAGAATTCACATTGGCCTCAAGATAAAGAGGACGGTTATGGATACCGCCCTTGAAAGGCACCCGACGTTCACAGGAAGCCCGCCTCTGGCCTAGAATAAACTTTGATTAATCGTCTTTTGGCCCTCGCAGGTACAATCCTCAAATGAGGTCAGGAGGTTGTTCTTGGTCTTTCTTTCATAGGCCTATTTTATGTAAGTGGAAGTCCTGTTAAAGCGCACCTCTGGAGGCAGTTAAGTTAAGGATCAGTCAAAACTCTTGCTAATAAGGCGTAAGAAGACTTTCCATTCGAAGGAATCACCCGTCCTTCCATTAAAAAGATTAGAAAGACGATAGCGATTCCCTTTCAGTGTTTTCTAGTCAACTCTTCCTTACCGGTGGCCTTCAAAGGAATGGTCAGAAATCTGATCCCGATTAGATAGTTTCCATTATTCTCCTCTCTCTATTTTGGCTTGGGGCACTGTTAGGCTCATCTCTCTGAGTTCGAGCGGTTGAACTCCTTCCAGGCGAATCAATAATGACTGTGGCTGGACTCCTCTATTCATTTATCAATATCGTTTATGAATGTTATGATGGCCAGGTATAGCCGGAAGTCTTTCGTAGGCTGCTCTCGAAGCAGTAGCTTTTTTCTAATCCCCCACAGTCACCCATCATGATCAGAGTTGAGATTCTTCAGACTAGCTTTGTTAGGTCAATATCTGTAATCGGTAACGTCGCTTCTATTTGATTGATGTAATATAGAGATCGGCTGAAGGTGAATCAGGTCAGAAATCCTCAATTCAAGTATATGATGCTTCCCTGGCTTCAACTTCACATGATAGGGCCGTATCTGATGAAGAAGATCTTGCCTTTGAGTTGCCTTCAACTGGCCGATCAATAAGAGTAGGCATTCCCCCAGACTCCATGACTCGGTTAGGTTAATCTGCTCTACTCCCGATGCTATTGCTATGCTCGAGCCCTAGCGGTTTCACTCCCAAACCTCGTCGCTCAAGTGGCTGTTGCCTAAGCTTGATTCAGTTCAAGACCTTTTCTTCTACATGTCATTCTAGTGCTGTTACTGGCGCACTCTTCCAATTCAATAAATTTTATTCCACATCAGGGCTGCGACATAAAGAAATATCGTCAAATGGGTGGAATCGGGCGAAGGTCGAATTTCATCTTTGTTTGAAGAATCCCTCTATTCCTTTGCTTCATACCTTGTTTACTTCTTTTTTGACTGCTCCTCTCGGTAGCTAGGTCACGGGGTTTTCCAACTCAAGATCTTTTTAATTCTACTCTAAAGACATAATCGAATGATAAACCTAAGGTCCACAGCTCTCGAGGCAAGGTCAACCTTAAACCTCGCACAAACTCATCGGACTTCCAATTAAGTTTAGGCTCAAAAATCATACCAGGTGAATTATTTCAACACGCGAAAGACGAAGGACAAGATTCGTCGAATTGAATTATTTTAATTTAAGTTTTACCTTATTTAGTAAAAAGTTCTGTTAGGTTCTTAGTAGCAATCGGCGACCCTTTCTTCTTTTACTTCACATAGCCTTTCGTCTCCTTGATAGCTGGAAGTTCTCCAAAAGTATGAAAAGCCAGAGGACTTTGTAACATCCATTCCAGTGTGGTTGGATTCTGTTCAACAACCCAAGGACTTGGAGCACATCTTTTGTTCTTTCTACTGCTTGAAGTGATTGTTACGACCACGAAGAAACAACAAATCCCAACTACGGATATATAAGAGCCAAAACTGCTAAGGGCATTCCATCCAGCGTAAGGATCTGGATAATCTGGATTGCGACGTGGCATACCCAAAAGCCTTCAGAAATGCATGGGAAAGAAGGTCAGATTAACCCCGAAAAAGGTTATCCAAAAATGGATTTGACCTAAAGTTTCAGGGTATGTCCAACCAAAGATTTTACCTACCCAATAGTTAAATCCTGCAAATAAAGCAAAAACGGCTCCCATAGAAAGTGGCCAATAATCGTTTTGTCTTTATCGCTTGCTTGCACGACCGCCACCCCATTCCCCTTTGCTTGAAAAAGAAAGATTACTTCTCTCTTCGTTCCTAGGCAACAGATCCTACTCCCTAAGAAGAGTCATTAAGAGAGAGGGCGTTAAGCTTTAAAGGAGTTCTTGCTGAATGCCCCTAACTTCGGGTACACTTTCAAGGCTCACACTATAATAAGAGTCCGAGCGACTAGAAAGAGGCTTGAATACAGAAAGTAGTTTGTACTCTTTGCGCTTACTTACCAATTTGCTTATTAACAAACAAACGCAGCCATCTTCGCTTAGTCCTTTGCCTACCAATGATACAGAAAGGCTTATCTCAGACCCGAAGCCCCTGCTGCCTGCCTGGGATGAGAGTCCTCTGATCTAAGTACGAGCTCCTGTTTGCTTTCTGGCAATGAGCTAGCTTAACCCTGATTGCTTAAGTCTTAATACATTCATCCGAGTTCCACCGAAAGGTGGGAATAACAATAACATTATAAAGCGATATAGGCCATCCATCAACCGAGAAACACAACCTGCCTTAAAATTCACGCGACGAAAATATACTCCAAGCGCTGCGAAGGCGATAATATCAGGTGAATGGGTCGTCCTCTTGCTTGACCATGGCATCACCAATATGAGTCTGTGTTCGGTGGTTGATAAGCTGCTAGTTGGTATTTAGTTTAGGGCTTGTTATATCCTTTAACTTTTCCCAACGATGTGGATGGACATCGCAGAAAGTCACCTATCTCCGTAGTTCCGGAGACAGGAATTGGGTAGTAAGGGGGTGTCCTCAAAAAGCGTTATTTCCGGGTCGAATAGGTCATTCGGAATGTGCCCAATATGAAACTTATGATTGGAAGTAAAACACCGATTCACTCTTTGAGACCTAATTCTATCTTCATAGGTTTCTTGAGATATTTTCTTACGAAGTTTTGTTATAGCATCTATAACTGCTTCTGGGCTAGGTGGACTGCCTGGCAAATAGACATCCACAGGAATTAGCTTATCAACTCCCCGAACAGTACTATAAGAATAGGTACTGAACATTCCTCCTGTAATTGTACACGCTCCCATAGCAATAACATATTTTGGTTCGGGCATTTGCTAATATAATCTCACTAAGGGGGCGCCATTTTCATTGTTACTATTCCAGCTATTAAAATAAGATCGGCCTGTCTAGGACTCGATCTTGGTACTAGCCCATATTGCTTTGCGTATAGAGTTGGGGTTAAGGGTGACAATGCGTGCCGCATCCTCCGCTCTTGACATTGCCGTTTTGTCTTTCGTACTTTTGGGGAGGTTAGCCCCTTCACCTTTCAATTCATATTCAATAGGAAAGTAGCAAGGTGTTTTGTTTCTGATAGTTGGATTGGGTTGCACACGTTCTCGAGGTAAGAAGCCTTGTTTTAAAGAAGAAAGAACTACAGCTCATTTGAGATGAAATCTGGCAATAGCTCTATCTAGATCTAGGGTTCTGCACCAGTTGGGATTTGGAAAACGTGTTGTGTTCTTAGACTCAGCTTTGCTTTGTCTTGTCTTACCGATAGATTTTCTATAAAGTGCCTACTTTTTATCATTTCGGGGAACCCTAGTTCTTCATGTTTGTATGCCTTTCGGGTCCATGCTTTGTTCGAGATCGCATTGGATCAGGAGTATATGGCTTCTACTTTCTCTGTGGTTCGGTTCCCTTGGTGTGACCATGCGTGGAGAGAAAGGCTCTATGTGGCCTAGCTCTTATCTCTTTGACGTGAGACTGGCATTTGGATTTTCTTTCCTAAGGCCAGGAGTAGTAGAAGAGGCTTTAGCTGCGAACTACACTGTATGTATAGTACGTCTGTCCTTCCACCTGATACCATTCATTTCTGCTTGATTTCTAGCCTAATTAAGTAAGAAATTGCTTGAAAGGCATTGAGTGACAGCGCGCGTTTACCTTTTGAAAAAGATGCCTGCTCTCCTAGAAAGGGTAACCCAACACTCAAAGCTCCTTTGACATGATCTTTAATTAAATTATGGAATTCTCTTCTATTAAGTTAGAGAACAAAGGGCGCTTCCCTTACTCGAATTAGTTTGAGCTAAGTCCTATCAAGTGGGCTTCTACTCTCAATGATCTATACATTCTATGGCCCAAATGCACTTCCCCTACACTTTTGTGGGCTACCGGTAAGAGAGGAATCACTGCTTATCCCTCGGTCTATTAGTGAACAATCTCTCCAGGGATTATGAAAGATGTTCCACTAGAAAGATTCTTGTTATTGCTTCGACTCATATTCCCCAAAAAGTGGATTAACTGAAAAGACCCTGTGAAATGGGTATACAACCCAAACTGAAACAAGTAGCTTACACAAACGGAAGGATTGAGAGAGTTGGAGGAAGGAAGATTCTATATGAACGATCAAAGGCTTGAAGAGGGATTTCCCGATTAGAGAAGGTTTCCTTCAACTATCTGCCACTATCTAATCAAAAGACAGTGGGGACTGCTTGTCTCGTTACACAAAAGCTCAACTTTTTTCATTTCTCGGAGAGTCAACTTTGGGATTTTACCATCATAATATTCTATATCCTATCTGATATATCATCGTTTTATGAAGTAGTCCTACCCACTAATCCAGTAAGCTTTAGTCGATGGATGGTTCGGTTGCTTTCCCTCTTGGAGTCGTTGACTCTTAGGTCTTCCACTTCGACGTTCAAGGGTATCATATCTTTAGTGGACCAAGTTCCTGTCTTCGACTCTGTCTTTCGTTGGACTTTCATTGCCCAAGGGCCATACAAAGGACATGGGAAACGATGTGTCCTTATAGAACGATTACAAGAGTCCTCTCCCCGGGGAGGCTCGTAGGCCTGGTCTCAACAATTACTTATTTAAATGGAAGTCAGTCGCTTTTTAAGACGCACGACTAGAAGAAAGAGATATTTCTATTGATAGGAACGGGACTTATTAGAAAAGCAGCAAAGACGGGACTAGTTTCAAGCGGAATCCGAATCAAACTTTAAGATAGATGTAACTAACTTGCTTTCCTTCCCGGTTCGTAATAGCTGTTGTGGTTTCATGAACCTTCTCAATCTTAATTACATTGACCCTTGCTCTTTCATTTACAAAACAAAGGGCTTATCAGAAAGTCCAGTATCTTATTTTGTATAGATTTAGTAGTCAGTGAAGAAGACTGATTTCTTTATACAATGAGATCCAAAACAAAACAGATCTTGTACAGCATATCTCCATACTGATCGATATACGGCTATCCAAATATGTTTTATGCTAGTACATTATGCTATTGTAGGTCAATTCAATAGGGAATCGGAGGATGGATGAAAGGCCAAGTAAGACCCCAAGGATAAGGTATCAATCGAAGAGGAAAGTAGATCAGCCAACTACCTATTAGTTTGTTAGCAAAGACCTCGTGGTCAGGACGAATTGAGGAAACACAACGTATAGAAAGCAAGAGCCCTTCCCTACAATTACAATTATAGATCTATCAACCTAAAGAGGAAGCGAAGCTCCAATCACAATGTCCAGCTAGAAGAAGAAGGGGAAACAAAGACTCCAATCGTGATGCCTTTCTGAATCAATTTCAAAAAAAGAAGTTGTTTCATTTACTTTTATTATTGTGAGTCAAAAAGTTCCATTTCAAAGCCCCGAGGCTATATGCTCTGGTCAATGACCAAAAGCTTCGTTCTCTTGAGACTGATCCGCTTTGAGAAGTTGAGCTACCCTAGAGAAGGGACACTTGCAGTCTTTCTAATTGGGCTTTCTCTTATCCCCAGGAAAGTGGTTGCCTATTTTACAGTAGTTACTTTCTATCGGTTGAATGGACCTTCATTCCTATTCTTATTCTATTCCCAAGACAAGACCGGTAATTCCTTATCCGTAAAGCAGGCAATGGCAATAATCAGGAGAGTAATAGCGGCACGGCAGGATCTTAATCTGGACATTCCCGAAATGCCATTGTGGGCGCAGTTATCTGCGATGATTCTAGACGGATTCTTTGCTCCAATCTCTCCTACGCCTAGGACGTTGTCTGGGCCAAGAGCCATAGTTAATTATTGTTTCCATTTGGTTGTTTCTTTCCTTTCCGATATTAGAGCTCAAAAAACTTAGAAAGCATCCCTTCTGAACCAGCCAAGCTGGATTAGAGGCAATAACACCTTCATCCCCTTTACGAGGTCCTGTAGGCGGAAAGCTGAAATCTATTTATTTCTTAATTTGTCCTTAGTTCCTCGATTCATTCTGTGGCGCAAAATCCGTCATTGGCTAAACAATTATTTGGTTATGCCATTTTGGGCTTTCCTCTAACCGAAGCTATTGCATTGTTTTCCCAAATAGCTTTTAAGACTCATCTCGACCTTTATGAATTCTTGATTATGCCGTTTAGGTTAATCAATGTCCCAGCCACGTTCCAGGCACTTATGAACTCTATGTATGCATCATACTTAAGAAAATTTGTTTTAGTCTTCTTTGATGTCATATTACTCTATAACCTGATATGACTTCTCATTTGAAACACCTTAAAATTGTCCTTGAAACTCTCCTAAAACATAGCTAATATGTCAAGCTCTCTAAATGTTCCTTTGGTCAAACTCGGAATGAGTATTTAGGACGTATAGTAACTAGGAAATTGGTAGTAGCTGACCCTAATAAGATTGTCTATATGTTACCTTGGCCAATTCCCACAAGTTTGAAAAGGCTTAAGAGGATTTTTAGGACTATAACTGGTTACTATATGAGGTTGATAAGAAGTTACGATTCAATTGCTAAACCCTTAATTGGTTTACTAAAAAAGGAAGTTTTTTATTGGAATTCAAAAGCTACCTTGGCATTTAAGAAGTTAAAGAAGGCCATGAGTAGTATATCAATTTTGGCTTTACCAGATTTTACTAAATCATTTATTTTGGAAACTGATGCCAGTCATCAAGCACTTGGAGCAATTTTGATGTAAATGGGAAGGCCTTTGGATTTTATGAGTCAGTTATTTTTCTTAAAACCTTGGGCATGTCAATTTATGAAAAAAATTGCTATCTCTTATCACTATAGTTACAAAGTGGGAGACACTATTTTGTGGGATCCTATTTCATCCTTAAAACTGATAATGCAAGTTTTAAATAGTTGTAAGAACAGAAAAATTTTAACACATCTGCAGCAAAAGTGGCTCACAAAGTAGTTAGTATTGAATTATGAGATCCAATAAAAGAGGGGGAGAGAAAATATACTAGTAGATGTTTTATCATCAAGAAGGCAGGAAGATGATAAACAATCTAATTTGAATATTGTGACGGTAGTTAACCCTTCTTGTTTATTTGAGTTTCTAAAAGCTATAGGAGGAATTTGAAAGTGAAGGAAATTTTGATGGAGTTGGATAAAAAATATAATGATGTTCATGATTATACTTATTCACAAGAAATCATTATATTCAAAGGCAGATTTGTGACCTCAAAAGCAAATTAATAGAGTGTATACATTACTAATCTATAGGGGGACATTCTAGTATTCAAGGTACTTACAAGAGACTTAGGGTGTGTTTGGATATGTATTTTATTTTGAGAATTGGAAAAAACGAGGCCTTGTGTTGTGTTTTATAAAAGTTATATTTTTGAGAATAGAAATGAGTGTTTGGATAGATAAATTTTATTTTTATTAATTTTTGTGTAAAATAGTTATTGTATTAAATAGAGTTTGAAAAAATATATTTTTTATTTTTTTTCCATTTCTTGGTGTTGACTGTCGATGGTCAACGCCGTTGATCACCAGCCAAACCGCTGTCGGATTCTAGCCAAGTGGCTGAAATTCGGGGCGACGATTTGGTGTTGACCACCGACGGTTAACAATAACCTTTTTTTTAACAAATTTTTTAAAAAATCAAAAAGACTAAAATGCCTTCACATTTTCTTTTGAAAAAGTTAAAAACGTTTGTTTTGAGTGTTGGTGTAAAATAAACACATTATTTTGAGAAGAGATGGGAAATGGGCAAAAAAAGCCTAACCAAACAGACCCTTAAGCTCTTTTTTTTGGAATGGAATGAAGAATAACGTGGAGGAATATGTGCAAAGTTGTAGTGTTTGTAAAAAGAATAAAGCTAAAAAATGAAAATATCCACGAATTTTATAGCCTTTGAAAATTTCAGATCAAGCAAGGAAACATATATCTATGGATTTCATTGAAAGGTTTTCAAAATGAGATGGTTGTGATGTGATATGGGTAGTGGTAGATAGATTGACTAAATATGGACTTTTTTTGCATTAACTTTTCAATACACTACAAAGTCTTTCGCTCAACTGATTTTTTTATAACATATACAAGTTGCATGGCCTTTCTGATAGCATTGTATCAGACATGGATAAGATTTTTATAAGTATATTTTGGCAAGAACTTTGTGAGAAATTAGGAATTAAATTGCATCTCTAATCTGCTTGTCACCCTCAATTAGATGGCCATACTAAGAGATTGAACATACAAGTAGAAGCCTACTTGAGATGTATGTGCTTTCACCAGCCTAATAAATGAAAATCAAGGTTAATAGCTGTAGAAAGATGGTATAATATCAATTTTTATTCTTCACTCCAAATGACTTCTTTTGAGGCTTTATACGGATATCCCCTATCTCAATTAACTTTGATTCCTATAGGCTCAATAGTTGCAGAATCAATGATTGGTTAGAGGAAAGACAAAAATAGAATTTGTTGTTGAAAGAAAATTTGACTAAGGGTCCATTTGATAGAATTGAAAACTGGCTGAATCCAAAATCTGAATGTAATATGTTGCTAAAATTAATAATCTTATACGTTAGATAATCAACTGGTTTTTACATACGAAAATATAATGTGTGAAAATATGTGGTGGATAAAATATTATAATGTATGTATAAACATATGGTGTATAAATATGTATACTATGTGAAAATGTGTGTAGTATATGTCAATACATGTAGTGTGTGATAATGTGTGTAAATATATGTAATGTGTGAAAATGTATATAATATGTGTAGTGTGTGAAAATATATGTAATATGTGTAAATATGTGGGGTGTAAAAATGTGTGTGGTATGTGTAAATATGTGTATGAAAGTATATAGTAAATTTAAATATTATATGTGAAAATATGTGTAGTAGGTGTAAAAATATATAAAGGGTAAATTACATCAATCGTCTTTTAACTTAGAGATTGATTTCGAATTTGTCCATTAACTTCCATTCCATTTCAGTCCCTTATATTACATTGTGAGTTTTAAATTGTCCTCGGTCTATATTTCGTCCATATGTAGACATATTACGTCTCTCACATGCGTGACACATGACAAAAAAGATGAAGTTGAGAAAGAATAATCATGAAAAAAATAAAATATACCATAAAATAAATAAATGATAAGCAAAATTAGTTCATCTTACCCTTTGATTTGTCACATGTCATGCACATGAGAGACGTAATATGTTTACACAGACGAAAAATAGATCGATTACTATTTAAAACTCAAAATGCAAGATGAATGACTAAATGGAACATTTTGAAATTGAGGAACAAATTCAAAATCAGCCTCTAAATTAAGAAACGATTGGTGTAAGTCACCCATATATAAATGTGTATAGTGTATGTAATTATGTGCGAAAAGAACTGTGAAGACCTAGGGGTCTTAATCTTACTTATTTTGATGTTTAACAAACAATTATTTTTATGCTAATGGTTCAAAAAGTGTTTCATTGAGATAGGTATATAAACAAGCCAAGCATGGAACATGATTGCATGAAGAAAGAAGTAGAAGTGCAAAAGAAATGGAAGTGCAAAAGATATGAAAGTTTGGTAAATTAGTTCATTTGTGTAAATAGCTCAAGAAAGTGATTCACTTGTTTCAGGCTCAAGTAAAAATGTTTTCAAAGTATTTTTAATCTTCAAATGATGCTCAAGAAAAATTGTTTTCAAAGTGTTTTTAAACTTCAAATTATGGTTAAGTAAAAATGTTTTCAAAGTGTTTTCAATCTTCAAACAAATGCTGAAGAAATCTGCCAGCGTTCCGTATTTCAGTCATATCTTTCTCATTTTAGGTCTACATGGAATGATTTTAAAGCCATTGGAAAGCTAAGAGAAAGGGCTACAACTTTTATGTTTTAAGTGTTTCAAAATTCTGTCGTGATCATTTTGAAAAATAGCTCACAAAGTTTCGGACGACCTTGGCCAAGAACAAATGCTGAGAAATCTGCCAGGGTTTAGTATTTTAATCATATCTCCTTCATTTTAAGTTTAAATGGAGTGATTCTGGTGCCATTGGAAAGATAAGAGAAAGGGCTACAACTTTGATGCCTTACATGTTTCCCAATTCTGTCGGAATCATATCGAAAAATGGCAAACAAATGTTTCGGACGACCTGAGCCCAGTTTCAGACGGCCGAAACTGTCGAGACAGATTTTGACATGCTCCCAGAAGAATAGGATCGGACGACCCCAGGGTCCGAAATGGTCGTCCGAAACTCATAACGGCTAGTTTTTTAAAGGTCAAACATGAACGTTTTCTTGTCATTTTTGTGTAGTTTAAATACCACAAAATGCACAAACGTTTAGTAGACTTCTCCCTTGATTCCTTGAGCTTCTAATCTTGAAAATCACTCTCTACAACGCTTGCACTTCATCTTTGATTCATCAAGAAACAAAAAGATCAAAATTCTTGAGCCTTCTTTGAGTTCTTCATTTCATTCTTGAGCTATATAGTTTTAGTTGTAAATTTCATTATAGGAATCATATTGTGAGCTTCAATTTATCATATCCACCCAAATTGTGGGTTGTAATTCCATTCTTAATACTCTATTGTGAAGAGGCTGAAATCCTAAGTAGGGATACTTGGGTGGTTGAAATCCTATGTTAGATACTTGGGTAATTGAAATCCTAAGTTAGATACTTGGGTGGTTGAAATCCTAAGTTGGGATACTTGGGTTGTAAAAGTGGTTCTTTTGATCTCACCACAAGAAAAAGATCAATTCATAGTGAACGTTGAAATCCTAAGTTAGAGAACTTGGGTAGTGGATGTAGAGTGCTCCAAGGGGGAGACTTGAACCACTCTAAATTGATTGTGTCAATTGCTCTTTATTGCTTTCAGTTTTTACTATTATTTCATATTGTTCATGATTTAATTTACTGCACTTGGATTTAAGTATATATTCATTGTGTTGTTGGAATATTACATCAAACATCATTTTACATTACACTTGATGCAAGTCACACTACTCACTCATCATTGTTGATTGAATTTGTTCAAATTGATTTGATTTTGTATAAGAAATTTTTAGAAACCTATTCATTCACCCCCCCTCTTAGGTTGCCTTTACCTTACAATTGGTATCAGAGCTTGGTCTCTAATTAATTAGGCTTAACAACCTAGAGTAAAGATTATGGAAACAAACAATGCTATGTTTATGGAGGAACAATCTATTTCTAGGCCCCCAATGTTTTAATGGAACCAACTATAGTAGTTGGAGAGATAGGATGGAAATTTACCTTAAATCCATAGACATTGAAATGTGGTATATAGTTGAGGAAGGGCCTTACATAGCTGAAATAACCATAGGAAATGAAACTAGAGAAAAAGAAGAGAAGTGAACTTGATGAATATGATAGGAGAAATCTTACTTTGAATGCTAAGTCACAAATGTTTTATACAACTCTCTAGATGTTAATGAAACAAGTAGGATTAAGGGGTGCAAAAATGCACATGATATTTGGAAGAAACTTAGGGAAATACATGAGGGAGAAACCTCCAAAATCAACACATGTATTGAATATAATCAACCTACTCATTTTATGGCAGATTGTCCAACAAGAAGAATGAGCTTAAACATGACAAAAAAGGCAAGGAAGAAGCTCCAAAGTCACAAGGGATGATGACCAATCCAAGGAAAATTGAAGAGAAGAGGAAGGATTTGCACACATGTGCTTTATGGGAATTGAAGAGCATGAGGTAAGTACTTCTTCTAGTGATGATGATGATGATAATTGCAATGATCAAGATGAACTAGAGCTGTATATTGCTAAGCTAGTAGATGAATTAAGGAAAACTAAAATTCAAAACAAAAGCTTAAGGCTAAAATAGAAGAAATCACTACTTGTAATCAAGAGTTAGTCATTAAGTATGATTGTGTAGTAAAGAAAATTGTACATTAAAAGCTGAAATGAGAAGATAACAATAAAAGCAACAAGGTTAGGAAGAAGCTAAGAAATATGATGAAGTTAAATAGAACATATAGAGTTGAAAAAGAGAATTGAAGACCTTAGTAATTGCTTAGCTAAATTCACACAAGAAAGGATAACTTAGAAAACTTTTAGGAAATCAAAGATTGCAAATAGTAGACATGGATTAGGATATTCACATGAGATAGGCAATCAAAGCTCCACCTCCAAATTTGTGAAAAATGCTCACACATCACATAATCATGAAAAAGGGGTAGAAAGTTTTAAAAATAGACCTCACCAACATCATAGGTATGGAATGCATAACACACATAATCAACATTATGGACATAAGATGCATAACTTTGAACCTAGGTTTAACAATGCTAGACCTTATCCTTATCATAAGACTTCACACTCTTTTAAATATCATGTAATATGTGATTATTGTTGTAAAAAGGGACACACCTCAAGAAAATGCTTTGCAAGAATGGATGTTGAAAATGGATCAAAAACATGGATAAGAAAATATCAATTGCTAAGAAAACTTAAGTGCTTAAAGTCACATGTTTGATTCTTGAATGTAGATATGTTTAGAAAATAAAATTTTGGATACAAAAAATTGTTTCTTGATAGTGTATGCTCAAGACTCATGATAGAAGATTCCTTATTGTTTAATATTTTTGGAAATGATGAAAAAGGAAAAAATAATTGGATTTGGCAATGTAGCAAATAATTATAGCAATGTGATTGAGAATGTGCATTTTGATTGATGACTTGAAATTCAACTTGATTAGCATAAGTCAAAAATGTGATAAAAGATTTGGATATATTGTTTAAATGTGAAAATTGTGTAGTTGTTGATCCAATAGATGATAAACTCATTTTTACCGGTTCTAGGCATAACAATGAATATAAGTTCATCTATGTGTTATTATGGAACAAGACATGAAATGTCTTAGTATGATACATGACATAACTTGGTTGTGGTATAGGAAATAGCTCATGAAGAATAGACCACATAAATAATTTAGCAACTAAATAACTAGTTAGAGGTTCATCTTAGCAAAAATATGAGAAAGACAAAATTTTTGATTCATGTCAATATGGAAAACAAACTAAAAGCTCATTCAAACCTAAAAACATAGTAACTACTTCTAACCCTTTGAAATTAATACATATGGATTTGTTTGGACCATCACAAACTACAAACGTATGTAGCGAAAGATATGTGTTTGTGATTGTAGATGACTATTCTAGGTTTACTTGGGTAATATTTTTTGGCACATAAAAGTGATACCTTTAAAGAATATGCAAGATTATTTAAAAAAGGGTTCAAAATGAGATAAGTGTAAATGTGGATGAATGTGGAACTTTGGTGAATGCTTTATTTGCTGGATGAATGTGGAATATTTTAATTGCTCCCGGACCTCCGATTTTAATATGATTAATGGGATTACACTAATGATAGGATTATATAGTTTGCCTTTTCTTGAATTGTTCCACCAATGATGTAGAAAAGAAGTTAACCTTTGATCATTTGGTGAATATAGATTTTAAGCTCACTTCCATATGCTTTCCATATCCTTGTGAGTCTTTATTGATAGTAGTGATAACATTCTTGTTCTTGTTGTCACAATATTTATTATGATTCTTGAATTCATTCTTGTTCCTTAGAGCTTTCAATATTTCCTAAATATTCACAATTCATTCTTATATTTTTTGAATCTTGGTTGACTCAAAGAACTCGTAAAGAAAATTAAGAGAGTTTCAATATATTGAGTGATCCTCCAAAAGCTTGGAAATTCATTCAAAGTCATCCTAAACTTAATCATAGGAAGTCCATCTAGAGGAGTCAACACTAGGTCATCATCTTTGCATTTAGATAATAACTTGGTCTTCCTCTCACAATTGAGCCAAAAAATGTGAATGAAGCTTTAAAAGATGATAATTAGATCATAGCTATTCAAGAAGAACTAAATCAATTTGAAAGAAGTAAAGTGTGGAAATATTGTGCTAAACTTTTATATGATGACTACTTTGAGCATATTGAGTGTTTATTTAGAGATACTAGAGTTTGGGTGCCTATAGGTGAGTCACTTGCAAAATATACACATAAGGATAAATTGGTAGGGCAGTTTGGAATTCTTAAAATTCTAAGTGTCTTACATGAAATTGATTTCAGTTTTGAGTACTTGTGGTTTGCTGAATGTGTCAAACATTTTATGATTTTCTTACATAGAGAGTGTGTTATTTTCTCTCAAGGAAAGTATGGACAAAACAAATTTCATGAATTCGATTCATTTGTGCGAAGAAAATGGTTTCCAACTTTGCTCATTGCTTCTTAAAATTCATGTTTGAATACAAATCATCTTGTTAATTTTAATGGTATGATAATGGTAAGTTTTTGTAAAGAAATTGTTTGGTATTACGTTGAAATTTGTGCTAACATCAAGAAAATGAAAGAATCAAGCTTGGCAATAAAACATTAGAAGTCATGGAGGATTTGAAGTCTTTATTGTATGGTGCTATTTCCTTTGGTGGAATATAATTGTGCATTAGTTTTTATGCTTCTTGTGAATGACAAATAATACATCAATGGAACGATAGAACATGGAACGATAGAACATGGATTGTAGTACCCTAGGATTTGCATTAGTCTCTTGTGTTTCATTATTGAAATCTTGATGATCTTTATCTCATTCCTTCATTTGTTTAACCATTCTTGAATTTGACTATTTTCATTGGGTGAAAGATTAAATTGAATGTTAATCGTGTTCTTATATTTTGTGCAAAATGGTGAAGTAATTTGTTTGCAAACTTTGCAATATGGTATATTGTGCAAATTAAAGTTGCAAAACTTTGAAATATGGTATATTGTGCATTTTTGTGGCTTGTATTGGGTAGTAAACATTTGAGAAGATTTCCTTTTCAATTGGCATTATGATGGCCTTATGCACTTCAATGAACACATTGTAGAGAAGAATCATGTGATCACTAAGATAGCTTGATAAGTTTCTTATGTTTTTCCTATGATTCATTATTGACGACGATGATGTCATTAATTTGGTATCATTCTTGGTTTAATTTGGTATCCATGTTGTTTCAAAATTTGTGGTATTTACTATCTTCCTTGATGAAATTTTAATTGTGCATTAGTCTTTATGACTCTTGTGAATGTCATATGATTGCATACTTATATGTTGTACATTGGATTTTTGTCAAAATTTTGGGTTGATGGCATGTGGAATTAGTTTATAAACAAAGGAAACTCTGCCAAAATTTTTACAAAATTTCCTATACTTAACTATTTTAGTGTTGCCTAGCCACCCATTAGGTTGCAAGGAGTGGAAAGGTAGCCCTAAGATGTGATGTTATTTCCCCAAGAACAACGGTAAATACAAAGAGTAATAAAGAGTATAATTTCTATGTTGTTTATGATTTATATGTGCTCACATTCTTATTTTCACATTCTTATTTTGATGATGTCAAAAAGGGGAAAGGACAAGAGAAAAATAAAGCATGTTAGTAATATGTAATGAATGTAATGGATAAAGAACAAAAGTGAAAAAAAAAAATTAAAAAAAAAGGGGAGAAAACTATAAGGAAAAAGAAAATTAGGTAATTGAGTGATGAAAATCATTAGTTGAAAGATGAAAGGGGGAGAAAAGGACATACATTTAAAAGTTAGAAGTTAGAAGATAGTAAGGGTGAGAAAAATATCACAAAAAGATGATTATTGATGTTATTTGTTTTACTTTGATTGATGTTAAAAGAGAGATAGATGCTCTAAAGGGGAGAAAAATAAACATAATTATAATTTCTAAAAAAAACATGTAAGGGGAGCAAGATGTGTTGTTTTGAGAAAAGAAACACAAAAGAATGAAAAGGGGAGATAAATGTGTTATGGAATCATTTTATTAGCTCACTTATTTTGTTGATACCAATAAAAAAGGGAGAAAGATATTATTTTGTTGATGCCAAAGGTGAAGCAAGGTATGTTATTTTATGGTATCATGTTGTTTTAGCTCACTTATTTTGTTATCATATTATTTTTAGCTTACATACTTTGTTGATGTAAAAAAAAAAAAAAGATGGAGCAAGATATTAAAAAGGGAGATAGGTATATTTAAGTGATAAGTTCTAAGCTATGTAGTCAAGTGATGAGCCTTTTCTTATTTTGTTGATGACAAAAGGGGGAGAAAGGTATTCTATATAATTAAGTGATGTATTGTTATAAAATGTATGTTTAGGGAGAGAAAAGAAAACAAAACGAATGAAAATGTTATTTTCACATTCTTATGTTCACATACTTAGTTTGATGATGCCAAAAGGGGGAGAAGAATATTAGAGAAAAATAAAAATAGAGGAGATGTGTACACATAGGGGGAGCATTTGTTATCCTTTGATTCAAAAGTTGCTTATTGTACTTGTTATTTGTTTTCATCACATAATTGATTTGTCATCATCAAAAAGGGGAAGATGTGAGACCTAGGGTCTTAATATCATTTATTTTGATGTTTCACAAACAATTATGTTTATAATGTAAGGAGGAGAAAATAAAACAAAAGGGAAGTACACATATAGGGGGAGCACATATCAAAATGTTTTTGCAATAAAGGCATAATTCAACTTATTGCACATGTTATTTATTCTCCTGCATAATTGGTTTGTCATCATCAAAAAGGGGGAGATTGTGAAGACCTAGGGTCTTAATCTTACTTATTTTGATGTTTAACAAACAATTATGTTTATGCTAATGGTTCAAAAAGTGTTTCATTGAGATAGGTATATAAACAAGCCAAGCATGGAAATGATTGCATGAAGAAAGAAGTAGAAGTGCAAAAGAAATGGAAGTGCAAAAGATATGAAAGTTTGGTAAATTAGTTCATTTGTGTAAATAGCTCAAGAAAGTTATTCACTTGTTTAAGGCTCAAGTAAAAATGTTTTCAAAGTATTTTTAATCTTCAAATGATGCTCAAGAAAAATTGTTTTCAAAGTGTTTTTAAACTTCAAATTATGGTTAAGTAAAAATGTTTTCAAAGTGTTTTCAATCTTCAAACAAATGCTGAAGAAATCTGCCAGCGTTCCGTATTTCAGTAATATCTTTCTCATTTTAAGTCCACATGTAATGATTTTAAAGCCATTGGAAAGCTAAGAGAAAGGGCTACAACTTTTATGTTTTAAGTTTTTCACAATTCTGTCGTGATCATTTTGAAAAATAGCTCACAAAGTTTCGGACGACCTTGGCCAAGAACAAATGCTGAGAAATCTGCCAGGGTTTAGTATTTTAATTATATCTCCTTCATTTTAAGTTCAAATGGAGTGATTCTGGTTCCATTGGAAAGATAAGAGAAAGGGCTACAACTTTGATGCCTTACAGTTTTCCCAATGCTGTCGGGATCATATCGAAAAATGGCAAACAAATGTTTCGGACGACCTGAGCCCAGTTTCGGACGGCCGAAACTGTCGAGACAGATTTTGACATGCTCCCAGAAGAATAGGATCGGACGACCCCAGGGTCCGAAATGGTCGTCCGAAACTCATAACGGCTAGTTTTTTAAAGGTCAAACATGAACGTTTTCTTGTCATTTTTGTGTAGTTTAAATACCACCAAATGCACAAACGTTTAGTAGACTTCTCCCTTGATTCCTTGAGCTTCTAATCTTGAAAATCACTCTCTACAACTCTTGCACTTCATCTTTGATTCATCAAGAAACAAAAGATCAAAATTCTTGAGCCTTCTTTGAGTTCTTCATTTCATTCTTGAGCTATATAGTTTGAGTTGTAAATTTCATTATAGGAATCATATTGTGAGCTTCAATTTATCATATCCACCCAAATTGTGGGTTGTAATTCCATTCTTAATACTCTATTGTGAAGAGGTTGAAATCCTAAGTAGGGATACTTGGGTGGTTGAAATCCTATGTTAGATACTTGGGTAATTGAAATCCTAAGTTAGATACTTGGGTGGTTGAAATCCTAAGTTGGGATACTTGGGTTGTAAAAGTGGTTCTTTTGATCTCACCACAAGAAAAAGATCAATTCATAGTGAAGGTTGAAATCCTAAGTTGGAGAACTTGGGTAGTGGATGTAGAGTGCTCCAAGGGGGAGACTTGAACCACTCTAAATTGATTGTGTCAATTGCTCTTTATTGCTTTCAGTTTTTACTATTATTTCATATTGTTCATGATTTAATTTACTGCACTTGGATTTAAGTATATATTCATTGTGTTGTTGGAATATTACATCAAACATCATTTTACATTACACTTGATGCAAGTCACACTACTCACTCATCATTGTTGATTGAATTTGTTCAAATTGATTTGATTGTTGTATAAGAAATTTTTAGAAACCTAATTCACCCCCCCTCTTAGGTTGCCTTAGACCTTACAAGAACAAAATTTAACATGTTAATTATATCATATTAAAAATATTTTAAAAGTTCATATTTGACCATATTTCAAATTAAGCAAAGTAAACAAGATTTTATTGCTCAAAATTCTATCATAATTTTGTCTGTGTTTCCATATCCTTTTAATGCATTAAAATGTGAAATTTGTGATTATTAAACAAACTTAATTGATTCATGTTTGAATCAATTAATTTTTAAATTTGAATAGAGTTATCAAACAGATTCTAAGCCTAAAGATAAAATGAAACAAGCAGTGAATGCTAATAGAGTTGAAAGATAGTTTGAAGTTGGAGATATGACATATCTAAATTAACAGCCCTACAAGCAAGGTTTAGTAGCTATGAGGTCTAACTTGAAACTGACTTCCAAATATTATGGACCATTTTGAATTCTGTAGAAGATTGGGAGTGTTGCATACAAGTTGGAGTTGACTATTGGAGCAATGATTCATCCAGTATTCCATGTTTATCTATTGAAGAAGTTTCCTAAAGGAGCAAAGATTGGCTCAAAATTTCCTGCAACTATAGATGATGGAACAGTCAAGATAGCACCTAAAAAAATATTAGAGAAAAATCTATTAAAAAAAATGAACCAGTAATTAAAATTAGTATAAGAAATGGGTCCTCGGTGAGATAGTATAAGACTCAGAATTTTATGGAGTGAGTTGTATCCCTAGGGCTCGAGGACATACCGTCAATGGGGAATCACCTCACATAGTCCAATGGAGTTGTCTTGTCCAAGCTAGACAGAGTCATGGTCAATAAGGTGTGGTACCGGTCTGACATCTATGCCCACGTTACTTTCTCCACATTTTTTTATTTAACCAAAACTATATATATATCATCAAGAACAAAAGATGATGCCGGATGTGCCCGTCACACCGATACAAAATAGAAACAAGTAATCGTAAACTTGGAGTACTACTCCATTACATGGAATTACACAAAAGGAATCCGGGATTTAGATGACTGCTACTAAGAACGTCCCAAGAAGCAATAATCTATATCCCGTAAATTAGAAAAACCTAGATAAGTTAGAGCAAACCTAAGTAAATGAGTCAAGAGGCCAAAAAATAGCCAGCCTAACTATACTGTTCTGATCTACCTCTTCTAGTAATATACAAATCTGCAAACAGCCATATAAAGTATCACTGTATGCTTGGCCAAAAGAGGCGTTTACACAATAACCATCCCTAGGATTAATCATCCATCAATTCATCGATGTCCCCAAACAAAGTCGCTACAGTCACCCATCCTCTCCACTTGAGGGGCGGCAGTCCACAAAACATCTAACCAGCATATCACGCCCAGTCCTCAGCCCTTCTACCCCCATAACCACAAGAGCCCAAGAGCAGCAGCCAAGGATACACTATATTATTATCATACAAGTGCAAAACAAGTACCACCAGGTACCAAGCATGTCCATACAGTAAGGATCACCATCTTAAAACAAAAGAGCTATGCATACGAAGTCAGTCAAAAATTCAGTAGCACTTTCCGTCTGCTCCCTCGTTGCAATGTTAAAGCATCCTAGCAAGCGCAGGAGCAATTTCCAGCAGCATCATTCACCACCATGAGCGTATTTCTCAAAGAATTCATCAATAGCAACAAAGCAGGCAGTGCACAATTCAGGAAAACACCAGCACAATCACAGTAAAATACATCACAAAACAAGGTCCAAACAAGCTAGAACAACCAAAGGCAGTCATTTGAAAAAGCTGTAAGAGCATTGAACAACAAAACGGGCCAACTGATGTAAACTTCAATAATCAGGGGCCAACACTCAATCCTAGTACTTACATATCCCTTCTGTGAATCCATCTTTTGCCTTCCGAATAACATATGAACGGATTTCGCTCCCTAAGCCTCTTTCCCGATGTGAGATTAGCTTTTGGGCTCACGAAGGCTTTCTTGAACTTCGTTTTCTTGACTGATTTCTGTTGTCTTTCCATTTTATCAATAAATTTGTACAGCTCGTCTTGTGGTTCCTCATCGAAACTATTCTCTTTCCATCGATCTTGTCCCTCGTCCTCCGACTCTACTTCAGATGGGATGGTTTGTAGGGCTTGTAAATCCGATGTGGAACTGACTTTAATGAATTCCCCTGCTTCCCATCTCAGCGTCGTCATGGCTCTTAGTATTTCACGATCTGTCCTGAAATTACCTTTATGCTGTGTCAAAGATTCTCCTTCTTCCCAGCTAACCGTAGCGTTGATTGCCTTATTATTCGACCTTGTACTGTCCACCAAGCCTACTTAGGGAGTGTCCTTCGGGGTTGCTTCAAAATTAGCAATCTCATTAACCCTTTCCAGCTCTACATTGGATGGAGGAGAAGGGTCAATCAGGGCAACTGGTGCCCCTTCTGTCCTGTTAATAAGTTCCAAAAATTGCCCAAGGTTAGCCAAGAAATGGCCAACATTTTTCTCGGCATGATCAGTGGTCTCTGCTACTTCCAAATATTTCGTGCCTCTACCCTCAGCTGGGTCTATTCACTTCATTTCCATCAGTAAGCATTCGAATCTGGGTTGGATTATTGACATCTGTAATCGAGAGTAGTTGAACGCCATCATTTGGAGCAGAAATATGCTCGTTTTCACCTCTTGGTTTGAAGCTCTCTTTCATCAGTGAGAAGCCCTCACTGTTCCTTTCTCTTGCCTGCACCCCGGTACTTTGAGAAGGTCGATGCTCCAAGTCATGGGTCCTCTGAGACTCGGCCATTTTAAACACTTGATGCACATTGGTCTTTCGCAAAGATGTAGATGCTACACTTCCTGGGAGATTAACTGACTTTCCTTTGTCAAGATTATCCACTGAGACATTGTTATTGGGAGGTTTGAGAAGAGCATTGGCACTTGGTCTACGTTCCTTCTGCAGCCAAACCTGCTTTAATCTGTGGTTCCCTTCTACTTGCTCTGAGCTATTTTCGCAGTCAGCTGGAAGATGACCCAATTTGTAGTATTTTGCACAGTAAATAGGCTTGTCCTCTACCTGGATTGCTTGCCAAAATCCTTTGTCTCCCTTTCCAATCCAAACACGATCCGGGAATACTTTGGTGAGGTCAGCTTCAACACAAACTCGAGCTACACTTGGCCGGATGGTTTGCAGGGCAGCGGACCACTCCTCATGTATTGTCTCAGTGAGGGATCAGTAGGATCGAGGCAAGGGCATGTTCCACTACTTTGATATGTGGGGACGCCCTGATTCTTTCCTTGATGTCGTTGAACGTGCTTGGTCTTTCCCTCTTTATGTCTTGGAATAGTATATGATATGCAGAAGGTTGAAGTCTACGAAGGAACCCCTTATGGAACTCAATCGGTTGCATTTCAACCATATTTCCTCTAGGGTGATTCGGGCAAGGGAGGAATTAGAGACTCACCTTACGGCTCTTCATGATGCACCTACTGATGTGGGGTTACAAAGGGAGGTAAAACAGATGAAGAAGAAGATGTGGAGACTAGGAGAGGCCGAGAGGAGTTTCTTGGCCCAAAAGGCCAAATGTCGCGCTCTGTACTTAACTGCGACCGGAACACCTGGCTATACTATGATGTCATCCAGAAGAATGGAAGAAGAAATTTCATATCAGCGGTCATCAAGGAGGATGGTACCACTACCACTTCTAAGAGTACACTGGTTCAGGAATTCATTACCTACTACCATGGGCTTTTGGGTTCCGTCCACACCATGCTCGCACTAGATGACCAGGTGTACCGGTATGACCCATTAGTATCCGAGGAGGAAGCAGACTGCCTGGTTATACCAGTAGGGGAGGAGGAGATCAAGCGAGCTATCTTTAGTATTGCTAATGATAAGGCGCCTGGACAGGATGGGTTTTTCGCAGGTTTCTTCAGGTTTGATCTTGAGGTAGCTCAACCACACTATTATTGCCCTAGTCCCCAAGTCGGCCCATTCCAGCACGGTGGGGGATTATCGACCTATATCCTGCTGCAATGTTCTTTATACGGCCATCTCTAAGATCTTGTTTGACCGCCTCGTGGGACTTCTTCCTAGGATCATCAACATGGCACAGTCCGCTTTTGTGGAGGAGAGGAGTATGATGGAGAATATACACTTGGCCCAGGAATTGATCCGATGATACAGCCTTAAGAGGAATTCACCACGATGCCTTATCAAAGTAGACCTCAAAAATGCTTATGATACGGTGGACTGGCCTTTCTTGAGACGAGCTATGGAGTGCCTAGGCTTCCCTACCATATATGTTGATTGGATCATGGAGTGTGTCACTACGACATCGTACTCTATACAAATCAACGGGGAAATACACGGACACTTCCAGGAATGGAGGGGTTTGAGGCAGGGGGATCCCATTTCACCGTACCTTTTCATCTTATGTATGGAGTATTTCTCTAGGTTGTTGAGTATGAGGACTAGGGAACTACCGTTCACTCCCCACCCTCGATGTGAGAATCAAAAGATCTCTCACTTGACATACGCCGATGATCTTATGCTCTTTAGCAAAGGGGATCGGCATTCGGTGGGCATATTGTGAGACTGTCTACACCAGTTTGGGGATGTCTCAGGATTAAGGGTTAACACCCTCAAATCCCAGATTTACTTTGCGAGGGTGCCACCGGAGGTTTAGATCACACTTATGCGGAGGCTCCTGACCATCCGGGATCAGATCATAGAGAAGGAGGAGTCAGAGGACGAGGCAAAGCTGAGGCTGGGCGACTAGAAGCAGCCTGGCCTCACCAAGACGGCTTACCAGTATTTCCGCACTTCGGCTAGGAAGGTACCTTGGGCGACGACAGTTTGGACTTCCTAAATCCCGCCTAAGTATTCCTTCACACTGTAGCTAGGAGTAAGGAAGAAGCTACTCACCCGAGACAGATTGGGTCACCTTGGTATTGGCCAGAGATGCGAGTTTTGTGGAGCGATGGAGGAGTCGGTGAAGCACCTTTTCTTTGCATGCCCTTTTACTGGGGCGATCTGGAATGAAGTCCGAGGATGGTGTGGATTGACGAGGGAAATGACCACCCTTGTTGCGGCTTTGAAGTGGCTCAAGAAAGAGAGCTGAGGAACATTGTGGACGAGTCGGAAGAGTAGGCTGGCTTTTGCATGTACGGTCTACTACATATGGATGACGAGGAACAGGTTGATTTTTGAAAGACTTGTTTCCTATACATCAGGACATTATGCAAAGGATAAAGACATACGTGTATAGTGTAGGCATATCATTGTACCCTAGTGTCTCTATTCTTGTTTAGATTGTTGATTTCAGCTATGTTTTGTAGATTTAGTGTTGTCGGGTTCCACGTCGCGACGTTCGACCTCTGACATCACGACGTGGACGAAAGTCGAGACGTTTATCATTCAACGTCGCGATGTTGGTCAGTGGATTTATTTTTGATTTTACGATCATTTTTTGGGATGATTTTTCGAAATGGGCAGAGAGTTACGTCGCGACGTGGGAACACTTCCACGTCATGACGTCGGTCCACGTCGCGCGACGTCTATAACATTATGTCGCGACATCCATGGACATTTTGACGCGCGACAGTGCACGTCGCGACGTGGACCATTTGCCTTGTTTTCTTAGACCTTTGTTTTAATTTTTATGCATTTATGATGTATTTTTGCCCGAGAATGCCCAGTGTACAGTGTATATGGAAAACCGATCAAATGTAAAAAAAGTGGAGTTCACAATTGCCTTGGAGCCTAGCCTGCAACCAGCATGGCGACCGCATTGCATTCTACTCTCCCTAACGTCTCTCTTTCCTATGGCGAGGCCTAAGAGTGATGGATTTATACCGCAATGTCTCAACTCTCTAAGGTTAGCAAATATAGCATGCAATTCCTAAGGTATCCCATGGCGAGGCCTGACCTAGGTTCTAGAGTTTTTGCTAACACCAGAGAGTTTCTTCTCACTTATTCCTAACAACTCAAATGATCCTCCACCGGCATGGCGACCGCATCTCAGATCATGATTAGGCAAAGCAAGTGGAAGACTCAACAATCATACATTTAGTCCTCATTTCATGCAATTCTCACATATATCGGCGAATCTCACCTCAACACAGCATGGCCACCGTAATCAAAGCTCAATTCATTCAATAATAGTGCAAATTTATGAAACTTAACATGATTAATGCATTTAAACCAAGTACGATTCCATTCTTAACAGATTGTGTCAAATGCATAGCATCACATCATCTAATTACACACTCATCTGGTTCCAACCATAGAACATCACAAATTTAGCTACAGAACTCCATTCTAACTCACGATCGTCAACTTGCAACAACAAGCAATTCATTTTCAATTAATGTAAAGAATTTACCAATTGATTTGCTTCAAAAGCTTCAATTTCACAAGAGAACCGTGAATTGCCTCCTTAATTGAGGAAAGAATTACAATGATCGGACCAAAGCTTCTATCAGAATTGAAAACGGAGCTAAAAAGTTAGAGAGAGAAAATTCCCGCTCAAGCTCAAAAGTCTGTTACAATTCTAGAATGATCGATCCCCCATCAAAAGTCCTCAAAATAATGAGAAATTCCTCTATATCTAAAGCTTATTCTACACGCTAACGTAAAACACGCACTAAATTACAAAAATGCCACTGTCCAAATAGTGCACGTGCAATGCATGCCACATAAGCAAATGCTATGTCGCTTCATGCTTTTGAGTCAACCTGCACCACGCCTCAACTGCATCAAATAGGCTCTTGAGCCATACCAATTCACGCCTCATAAACATACAGACAAAAATAACGAACTAAACACTTAGAATATTTTGTAAGATAGAACATAAAGAATTTCACGGCAAATTCACACGATGCGGCCGCTCAAGCCGGCCGCACCATGTAATCGCTTACACGGCACTAAGGAATTTTTCTTTCGGGCGGCCGCACCATGTGAATTCATGTATGGTGTGCCATGGTTTCCTGTATTGTGGTGTTTTGTGTGTGCATGTGAGGTATGTGCGTTGGTGATGTGCATGAGTGTTGAAAATGCTTATGTTGTGTGGTGCTTGTGCATTTTTGCAGTAGTAGCAAAAGTGTGCAAAAGTTGTGTGCCCGTGATGCATGTAATGTAGTTTGAGTATGCATGTGGTGTACTTTGGATTCATGTATTTTGGTGTGCATTATGATGCTTGAGTGTCCTGAAGTAGTGTGTGCTCGATGAGTTCGTTCATGAATTTTGCAATTGTGTGCATGAGCAAAGATGCCAAGTTTGTACATGTTGCTCGTGCGATGTGTCGAAGTTGTGTAGTGCTGGTGCATCATGTGTGCCTAAGTTCACAAACTTGTGCATGAAGAATGCAAGAATAAGCTCTTAGCCACCACCGGCTCTGGCTAAAAGGCCTGAGCCGGCCAACCCTTTTTCCTTCCATTTTCTTTCCATTCTTTTTCTATATTCCCTTTATACAATTCTTTCAGCTCTCACTCTTCACCTTCCAGATCTGAAGTCTTTCTCTAGTAGTGCAGTTGGAGCTTCAAAGTACCTATACACAGATCGGGAGCTGCACACCTTCTGTACTTAAGCATTTGCAGATATTCAAACAATCAAGACCATCTCTCAGCTAATCAGCTGAAGAGCTTCAAGAGCTTTATTGGGTGTTTAAAATCAGAGCTAGATCTTGCAAACAAGAGCCTACAAGTTCAGATCGTGAAGCTGGAGCTAGCTTCAGTTGACTCTCTCGCCAAAATCAGGACTAGATTTCTCATATCCGATAGTTTCGGACCTAAGAACTTCAAGGCCTTACCGGAGATTTCAGCTGAAGAACACTTGATCCAAAGAGGAAGTCCGACCCAACTCCAAACAAAGACGAGAGCTCAGTTATAGCCTTTGCCTGCCGGATCCGATCTACCTCCTTTGGCCATCTGCCCCGATCCTTATACCCTGTCCTCTCACATACTCTCAACGGGTAGTGAACCGACTATCACGAGCTGGGGGCAGCGGCACTGCACAGTGTATGGAGGTAGATCCAAGAACTGACTGTAGAGGTATTGTGCTGAATCCTATAATTGATTGTGGGATGAACTTCACTTTGGGTTCTCTGGTGCATCTAATTATTGAAGAAAAATTCAGCTAATTTTTTTAGTGGCCTGTTACCTTTGAGCCGAGAACTCCAAGCATTTCTCCAATTATTCCTGAACCGAGGCCGAAATGAGCAAGATAATGGCGACTTATGCTTTGTTTCAGAAATGGAAGGCCATGGGGTTACTGAATTTTTGCTTAAGTCTACTACAGTTTGCTTGAGCTATATTTTGTCTAATTATCATTATTGAATTAGCTGATTATTGGGTGACAATGGATTTTATGCTTTGATTTGCCTTGTGAGTTTGAAAATGGAGATTGTTGTGGTCTGTTATGCTAAAGTGTTTAGCTCAAACGCTATGATATTGTGGGACATTTGCCTGGATTTGCTTCTTGGAAGCAACCATTGCCTTGTTTTGTGGTAATGGTGGATTATATGTGGTTTATTAGTTGATATCTTCGTGGTTTATTTTTACAGTTGAGGCTTGCAAGCTATTGTGTACTTTGGTTATAAAATTTTGATGGTAGTTGTTCTCCTATTTGGTGGGCGGATTTATTGAGACTTGATTCTGATTACTGCTGAATAAGGAGTTCATGGTTGCCCTCTTAATTCAGGTGGGCGGACTGAAACTCCTCCCTCCTCTTCTTATCCCGTGTTGTGAAACTGGAATCTGGATTGGCTATACATGATATAGAGTTTTGAAGTTAATTAGCCTTCTGGATTTTGGTAGATTGGACCTTGGTTTGTTTGTGATGCAAACTAAAGTCCAGAACATATACTTTGGAGACATGTGTTCTCAGTACATATGCTGATGAAGGGTCATTTTATTGTCAATTTCATGAGCTTAAAGTGTTGAACGGAGCTGATTGCATCCTCTAGATGGCGTTGAGTTGACTCACTGTCCTTGGAAAGAAAATTTGTCACATTTGCTTGGATTCTTGAAAGTGCCATATTGAGATTAAATGCTTAACTTGGAAGATGATTCTTGACAGTGGCATATTTCTCTCGTTTCCTTCTAATTGGTTGCTGTACTCACATACTTCGCAAAGGGAATTAGAGCATCGGACTTTGGTAATCACTAAGTCTCTTTTCGATAATTCCCAGCTTTAGATCATAGGAATTTTCATGTAATGGAGTAGTACTCCAAATTTTTGGATCACATGCTTGTATCGGTGTGGTCGGGTATATTCGGCACCGTATTTTGCTCATTATTATATAATGTTTCCCCTTTTTCCAAAAAAAAGGGTGTGTACTGTGATGTGCAAGAGTGTGCTCATGAAGTGTGCTGGTGTGTGGCAACCGATCGCAAGCACACGCGGCGATATGGTGCTGAGTAGCTGTGCGCTTGTGCGCAGCATCATGCGAGATGTTGTGCGACGATACACACATAATCATGCTGCGATGCATTCCGTGCGTGCAATGATACTTGCCATGACGTGCGGTGAATGTTGGCCGTGGTGTTCTATATCAAGAGTGTAGTGCATATGTGCATGTGGTGCATACAAGTGAGTGCAAATATGTGCACGAGATGGCATGCAAAATAGAGCATATGTGCGTGCCTATTTAGTGCATGTATTGTGCAAGAGTATGCAAATATTGTGTTCATGTGTAGTGCAAGCTGGTGCAGGGAGTCGCGCGACGAGTGGTGTGTGTGTTGCTCGCGCGGTACGCGCAGTGAGTATGCTTGCCCACACATATGCGCGCCAGCTCTGTGCGAGGTCGCTGCGTGCGCTGCGCTCTCAGCGATCGTGTATGCTACGCGTGGTGTGCGCGCGGCCTATGGGTGTGATGTGCACGAGTGTGTGCGCTGCTTCTGCATGTGATGTGCGAAGAGTGTGTGCACTGTACGGTGAGTGTTGTGACTTCATGCATGCACTTAAGTTTTCATGTAACTCTTGTGAAACAGCAATGCACAAATTCCTGCCATTTTTCACCAAATAACACTTCGCACACTTCATCACATACACGTACTAAATTCACATACAATCTTGGACGATATGCACTAAAAGACAACAAAAGCCAAGTAAAACTAACATGTTTAAGTCAGTATGAAGCTGACTTATCAGAATGGCTAAAGCAGCTTATGCTCATAGAAAATTCGATGAAAATACAATAGCGGAAACATTAGTAACAGGGTTTACTGATAAATTAAAAGGTTGATGGGATAATATGTTGACAAACGATAATAAACAATAAATATTAAATCATACATGCGAAATAGAAGAAAGAGATCAAAGAGGAAATGTTAAAAAAGATGAACAAGGAAGAATCAAAAGAATAACTAAGAACGATGCAGCAGAATTTTTAATATATGTTATATCATTACATTTTGTGGGAAATCCAAGAGAAGAAATAAACAGTTCAAAAACTATTTTTAAAAAATTTAGGATGTCCAACTTTAACATATTTTATTTGGTATAAAGACATGTTTTTAACATATGTACTTAAGAGACCAGATTGCCATGAATCATTTTGGAAAGAAAAATTTATTACTGGATTACATAATCTATTTTCTTAAAAAAAATGAAAAATATACAAAAAGAAATGGGAACAGAAACTATAAACTTTCATAATGTTTCATTGGTCAACTATTTGCATTTGTCAAAACTGAAGGATTAAAATTATGTCAAGAATTAAAAATTAAAGCTAAATATGGGTCTGAAAGAAAAAGAATTAGGCTCTTTTTGTCAAGCTTTTGGTATAACTTGTATACAAGCACCTTCATCAAAATATAAATCTATTGCTAAGTATAAAAACTTTAAAAGAAGAAGAAATAATTATAAACAAATAGGATAGGAACAACAAAATCAATGTAACAATTATAGAAAATATAAAAGATATAATAAGCCATATAATAAAAAATATAAAAAGAAATCAATAAAATGTTATAAATGTGGCAAACCTGGCCATATAACAAGCAATTGTAGAACTCCACAAAAAATTAATAAAATATTTAATGAAGATAAAGAATTAAAAGAAAAAATGAAAGCAAGAATGATTAATACATCAAAAGAAAGTGATATTCAACTAAATGATATAGAAGTAGAATTTGAAAGTGAAGAATATTCAGATCATTCATCAGCTTCTAAATGTAAATCTATCAATATGATATCTAGTACTAAAGATAAAGAATTTTTATTTGACATTATTACTAAAATAGAAAATCCAAATGATCAAAAAGAATATTTACATAGGTTAAAAGAATTAATATTAGAAGATTCTAAATAAATGGAAATTTTGCAACCATTCAGTTTATCAAACCTTCTAGAGAGATATTCAAATAATACCAATGTCCCAGGAATAATTAATACTAATTTAAACAATTCAATGAATTTAAATGAAAATGTTAAACAATTAAAAAATGATGTGAAAAGAGATTAAAAGAAGAAATTAAAGAATTAAAAACTAAAGATTTAGAAATAGAAACAAAAGTAGTGTTGATAAATCAAGCTCAAACTATAGTTTTACATATACCAGAAACTTCTCAGAAAAATTTAGGTAAAGGAATTCAAATAAATGTAATTAATTTAAAAGAAGATAAATATTTAAATATAATAGAAAAAGTCAATATAAAAAAATGGTATGCTATAATAACAATCGGAGTACAAGATTTTACAACATCATGTATAGCAATGATTGATAGTGGAGCAGATTTAAGTTGTATTAAAGCAAGAATTATACCAACAAAATATTGTTCAAAAACCAATGTAAGATTAATAACGGCAAATGGAAATCCTTTAAGAGTAAATTATAAGTTATCCAATGGATTTATATATAATCAAAATTATTGTTTAAAACATTCATTTATAATATTACAAGATTTGACATAAGATGTTATATTAGGAAATCAATTTTTATATCAAATAACACCATTTAAAAAAGAAAAAGATGGAATAAGTTTGAATATAATGGAAAATGAAATAAAATTTATATTTATATTTCCAATAAAACAAAAAGAATTAGATTTGCTTCAATCAAATTCTATTTATTCTGGGGAAGGAACAATAAATTGTATATTACGAAAAGAAAAACAAATTAATTTTCTAAAAGAAGATTTATCTTATACTCAGATAGAAATTCAATTACAGAAAAAATAGGTTATAAAGAAAATTCAAGACTTAGAAAAGCAGTTTAAAGAGGAAATATGTTCTGAACACCCAACTGTTTTTTGGGAAAGAAAAACTCATGTAGTAGAATTACCATATGAAATAGAATTTAACGAAAACAAATTCCAACTAAAGAAAGAGCAATTCAAATGAATTCTGAACTATTTGAACATTGTAAAAAATAAATTCAAGAATTATTAAACAAGCAGTTAATAAGAAAATCCAAGTCACCTTGGAGTTGTCTAGCATTTTATGTTAACAATCAAGCTGAAAAAGAAAAAAGGAGTTCCTAGGTTTGTGATTAATTATAAACCTCTGAATAAAGTATTACAATGGATAAGATATTCAATTCCAAATAAAAAAGATTTACTAGATAGATTATATCAAACAAAAATATACTCAAAATTTGACTTAAAATCTGGATATTGGCAAATTCAAATAGCAGAACAAGACAAATGTTAAACAGCTTTTACAATACCATTTGGGCATTATGAATGGAATGTTATGCCTTTTGGATTAAAAAATGCACCTTCAGAATTTCAAAATATAATGAACGAAAATTTTGCAGCATATACATTTATGATAGTATATATAGATGATGTATTATTATTTTCAAATACAATAGAACAACATTTGAAGCATTTAAACATATTTTTAAAATTAGTAAAACGAAATGGTTTAGTAATCTAAGCATCTAAAATGAAGTTATTTCAAAGTAAGATTAGATTTTTAGGACATGATATATATAAAGGAACAATAAAACAAATTAATGGAGCATTAGAATTTGGAGAGAAATTTCCAGATGAAATCAAAGACAAAAATCAATTGCAAAGATTTTTAGGATGTTTAAATTATGTAGCAGATTTCTTTCCAAAATTAAGAACGTTTTGTGCACATTTATACCAAAGACTTCAAAAGAATCCATTACCATGGACAGATAAGCAAAGAGGCAAAAGACAAAATAAAATCATTACCATGTTTAGGTATTCCACAACCAAATGCATGTATGATAGTAGAAACAGATGCATCAGAAATAGGATATGGTGGTATATTAAAACAAAAAATAGAAGATAAAGAGCAACTAGTTCGATTTACTTCGAAAGTATGGATAGGTTCTCAAAAGAATTATTCAACAGTAAAGAAGGAAATACTTTCAATTGTTTTATGCATTTCAAAAATTTTAGTATGATTTATACAATATACAATTTTTACTAACAATAGATTGTAAATCAGCAAAAGATCTATATTACAAAAAGATGTTCAAAATTTAGTATCAAAACAAATATTTGCTAGATGGCAAGGTATACTTTCAGTTTTTGATTTCAGTATAGAATATATTAAAGGTGGTAATAATTCATTACCAGACTTTCTTGCTCGAGAATTTCTTATAGGTAAACACAAGAATGTCGAAAAAGCCAGTGGAATCATTCACTAATCAGAAAATGCAAAGCCCGGAGGATTATGCCTCTAAGGTATTAATTCCAAAACCATTATCTCCAACAATTTAAACGAGCAATAAATTCATTTCTTTAGACGATTTTCTTGCACTACCTTATGTTCAAGTTGCAGCAACACCATCAGCCAAAATTCAACCTGATTCAAAAATACAATTAATTCCTTCTTCATCTCAAACTCAAAGAGCAATGACCCCATTACCTATTCAAAATACTCCAACTTCCTCAGATTCAAAATCTCCTTATGTTTTAAAAGAAAATTTTGAGTATCTTATTTTGACAGCATTTAAAGAAGCTCCTGATATTCTAGTATTATGAGCTTATACTCAGAAGTTTTTTACTCCATATATATGTATTGGTTTTGTAATGATTCAAAAAAAAATAGAATTTTTTATGAATTTATATTTGTAGACTCTGGTTCAGCAGATATTTTTCACAATAAGGATGAATCAGGTAGAATTATTCATTCTAAGTGTATTATTAAAAAAATTCTTAATTCAAGTGATTTTAGAGATTTTCATACTCAAAAAGCATTTCCTATTCCTTATAGTCCACAAGGATATAATTATAAAAGATTACAAACATGCTTGGATAAAAGCTTTTTATCTTAGACCATTCGATCACTCCTGGTATTTTACTTTTAATAAAGATTGTCAAAATGATTTTTCACTTTTGTTCTATGATTGGTGGGATACTCATGGTTCACAAGAGAGTATTTTACCATCTTTAGCAAAGCAAGGTTTGCAAAAGTGGAAAAAAGAAACAAAAATGCAAGACTACATGAAAGAGATTCAATGGCATGCGGCACCCAAAGTGCCTTGGATTTGGTGCTGGCATTTTCAAGTGATTCAATCACAACCAAAGCCCAAGCCAATGTCATTAATTCGGCAATTCAAAATCAAATTGTAGGATTCATGTCAAGCCAATGTCTGTTGTCGACAAGCTGTGATAACATATTTGGCAATAGGCAGAAGGACATGGGTTAACCCACAAGGAAATCAGCAAACTGGTCAACAAAACAACAAAAGCAATAAAGGACATCAGTTTGCTGATTTCCTTGTGGGTTAACCCATGTCCTTCTGCCTGTTGCCAAATATTTTATAAGAAAAATCACTCTTTGATTCACATTTGGACTTTCCTATTTCTTTCATTTTTTCTTTCAACAATTTAAGCGTTTCATTAAAAGTATCATTCTTCATACTTCTCTCACTTTCTTTATCATTCTATTTAGAATTGGTATCAGAGCCAAGTTACTAAAGAATTATCAGGAAAATTTTTATAATATAACTAGACATCTTTCTTAAGGTAATATAAAGAATAATAGTGTAAGGTTTGGCAAGCTGTTGAGAGTCTCGTAAATCCATTGGTAAGCATGTATCAGAGGTGTTCCAAGTTAAGACATCCAGCGTTCCCCGTACATTATTACTCTGCATATTGCATTAAGCATTAGAGGTACGTTTTATTATGGAAGTTTTTAGAAATTTTTTAGTAATATAAGCTCAGAAACTACATCTATTCAAGAGGATAATGAAGTAGGACAAAGTCATGAAATTCAATTCGATATTACAACTAAAACATTAAGTTCATTTTACCACAAAGGAAAATTAGGTTTTAATAATTCATATGTTGTAAAACTACATGAACAAGATATTAATTTTAGAGAAACCTCTTGGACTATTAAATTATTATCAAGTATAGCAATAAATCAGTATAAAAAGCAAGGTTACAGATACATTTATTATGGACTAATAAAAATAGTAGTCAAACCATTACACAGGATAGGAATAGATAATCCAATTTTTATTGCATTAAGAGATAACAGACTTACAGAATATCATGATTCAATATTAGCTTTAATTCAAACTAATATTTGTGATGGATCAATATCTTTTAATTGTGTTCCTAATTTTGCTGCAAGTTTATATGATGATTTAATTTTAAATCCATTAATTATGGATATTCAAATTGATAAAAATAAGATTAGTCAAAAAAGTGGAAGTTTTGCAATACTTTATAATGTCTGTTTTAAATTACTCAAAACATTCATTGACCCTCAACTTAAGTTAGAACAGTCGGAACCAACAGAAATAGTTCTTTTTGAAGAAGATGCTCCAAAATAATCAATATATATTCCTAAAACATTAAAATGGCATGAAATTACAATTCCAAAAAAATTTAGGTTACCACCTCCACATCAACCAAGAAATACTCCACAAAACCAACAAACTCGATTTGAAACTGAAGAAGATGGAAGTATTACAATAAGCTTTAATAATGTCAGATCAACAAGATATGAAAGCAGTAATTCTTTAAGATATAATATACCTATGCAAAATTCAAGGTATTCTACTTCTGATATTCCAAATATTACAAGAAGCTTTAGTCAACACACTAATATAAATACTAATCCTGAATTACACTCAGAAAATTCAAAATAAAATTCTAAACTTCATTTTAAATCACCAATACCTGAAATTATCAATGATTCACCAATAAATTCACCTACATATTTATCAATGAAGCCTGATAGTATTAATGTTATTAGTAAACAATTTACACCAAATTATAAATATTTAAATGAAGAAATTAATGATGATGAAAATATTGATAAACGAAATTGGTATAATAATTTAGATGATAAATTCAAAAATAAATTACAAGAAGAATGGGACAAAGAATTACAAAATAAAAAGTTTAATTTTCCTTTCTTTTTGTGGATAGAATACATTGGTCAGCAAGAAAATATTGTTAATATTTATACTGAATCTCAAATTAATGTACATACTCAACTTTACAAAAAATGGCAAGTGGTTGGAGGAGAAGTAATTTCTTCAGTTCATCCACCATTGTTTAATATTCAAATTAATACATCTGCAGGAGATATAATAGCAACACCTTTTAGAGAAGCAAAATCAAACAAAACTCCAGTAGATATAGAAGATATAAGAAAAGTTAATCAACAATTAAATTATTCGAATCAAATATTATCCACTATAGCTCAACAGGTAGATTATTATCAACAAAGTTAGATTCAATACAAAAACCATTAACAACAAGTCAACTACACTTTCCAAATGAAATAGCAAAACCACATTTTCAGACAAAAAATTTATTTGAAGAATTAAACTTATCATTTAATCCGAAAGAAAATGTAGAACAAAATATGTTAGATAAAATATTAAACAAATTAAATCAATTAGAAATTAGAGATAAACCCAGTACTTCACAAACTAATATAAATAATATAGATAAAATAAATCCTATAATAGAAGAATTTGAACATGGTATCGATTTAGAAAATATAGAAACTTCAGAAGAAGAAGACAATATAATGAATCAAATAAATAAAATTGAAGATGAATTTGCTGAAAATAATAATAATATTAATAGAATTAAAAGTAGTAGAAAGATAAATAATTTTAATAGGTATAATAATAAATGGCTAATATCCCAACCAAGAAAAAATTATTACCCAAGACCAACTCCACCAGATATTCAATATGAAAAAAGAACTCAATTTACAACAAATCATTATGATTGAAATGCATTATATGAATGGAATTTATATGGAAGATCAGAATCTGAAATATTAAGAATGTTGCAAGAAATGGGAATGGCTAGAGCAGCTTATTCTCTTAGAAAATTCGATGAAAAAACAATAGCAGCAACTTTAGTAACAGGGTTTACTGATCAATTAAAAGGTTGGTGGGATAATATGATGACAAACGACAATAAACAAGTAATATTAAATCATACATGCGAAATAGAAGAAAGAGATCAAAGAGGAAATGTTAAAAAAGATGAACAAGGAAGAATCAAAAGAATAACTAAGAATGATGCAGCAGAATTTTTAATATATGTTATATCATTACATTTTGTGGGAAATCCAAGAGAAGAAATAAACAGTTCAAAACTATTTTTAACAAATTTAAGATGTCCAACTTTAACAGATTTTAGATGATATAAAGACATGTTTTTAACATATGTACTTAAGAGACTAGATTGCCATGAATCATTTTGGAAAGAAAAATTCATTACTGGATTACCTAATCAATTTTCTAAAAAAATAATGACAAATATACAAAAAGAAATGGGAACAGAAACTATAAACTTTCATAATGTTTCATTTGGTCAACTATTTGCATTTGTCAAAACTGAAGGATTAAAATTATGTCAAGAATTAAAAATTAAAGCTAAATATGGGTCTGAAAGAAAAGAATTAGGTTCTTTTTGTCAGGCTTTGGTATAACTAGTATTCAAGCACCTTCATCAAAATATAAATCTATTGCTAAGTATAAAAACTTTAAAAGAAGAAGAAATAATTATAAACAAATAGGATAGGAACAACAAAATCAATATAACAATTATAGAAAATATAAAAGATATAATAAGCCATATAATAAAAAATATAAAAAGAAATCTGTAAAATTTTATAAATGTGGCAAACCTGGCCATATAGCAAGCAATTGTAGAACTCTACGAAAAATTAATAAAATATTTAATGAAGATAAAGAATTAAGAGAAAAAATGATAGCAATAATGATTAATACATCAGAAGAAAGGGATATTCAACTAAATGATATAGAAGTAGAATTTGAAAGTGAAGAATATTCACATCATTCATCACCTTGTAAATGTAAATCTATCAATATGATTTCTAGTACTAAAGATAAAGAATTTTTATTAGACATTATTACTAAAATAGAAAACCCAGATGATCAAAAAGAATATTTACATAGGTTAAAATAATTAATATTAGAAGATTCAAAAGAAATGGAAATTTTGCAACCATTGAGTTTATCAAACCTTCTAGAGAGATATTCAAATAATACCAATGTCCCAGGAATAATTAATACTAATTTAAACAATTCAATGAATTTAAATGAAGAAGTAAAATAATTAAAAATGATGTGAAAAGATTAATAGAAGAAATTCAAGAATTAAAAACTAAAGATTTAGAAATAGAAACAAAAGTAGCGTTGATAAATCAAGCTCAAACTATTGTTTTACATATACGAGAAACTTCTCAGAAAAATTTAGGAAAAGGAATTCAAATAAATGAAAATAATTTAAAAGAAGATAAATATTTAAATATAATAGAAAACATCAATAGACAAAAAATGGTATGCTATAATAACAATAGGAGTACAAGATTTTACAACATCATGTATAGCAATGATTGATAGTGGAGCAGATTTAAGTTGTATTAAAGCAGGAATTATACCAACAAAATATTGTTCAAAAACCAATGAAAGATTAATAACGGCAAATGGAAATCCTTTAAGAGTAAATTATAAGTTATCCAATGGATTTATATGTAATCAAAATTATTGTTTTAAACATTCATTTATAATAATAAAAGATTTGACTCAAGATGTTAAATTAGAAAATCCATTATTATATAAAATAACACCATTTAAAAAAGAAAAAGATGGAATAAGTTTAAATATATTGAGAAATGAAATAAAATTTAAATTTATAACTCCAATAAAACAAAAAGAATTAGATTTGCTTCAATCAAATTCTATTTATTCTGGGGAAGGAACAACAAATTGTATATTACAAAAAGAAAAACAAATTAATTTTCTAAAAGAAGATTTATCTTATACTCAGATAGTAATTCAATTACAGAATAAGAGGTTATAAAGAAAATTCAAGACTTAGAAAAACAGTTTAAAGAGGAAATCTGTTCAGAACACCCAACTGCTTTTTGGGAAAAAAAAAACTCATGTAGTAGAATTACCATATGAAAAAGAATTTAACGAAAAATAAATTCCAACTAAAGCAAGACCTATTCAAATGAATTCTGAACTATTGGAACATTGTAAAAAAGAAAATTCAAGAATTTTTAAACAAGCAGTTAATAAGAAAATCCAAGTCACCTTGGAGCTGTCCAGCATTTTATGTTAACAATCAAGCTAAAAAAGAAAGAGGAGTTCCTAGGTTGGTGATTAATTTTAAGCCTTGAATAAAGTTTTACAATGGATAAGATATCCAATTCCAAATAAAAAAGTTTTACTAGATAGATTATATCAAGCAAAAATATACTCAAAATTCGACTTAAAATCTGGATATTGGCAAATTCAAATAGCAGAACAAGACAAATATAAAACAGCTTTTACAGTACCATTTGGGCATTATGAATGGAATGTTATGCCTTTTGGATTAAAAAATGCACCTTCAGAATTTCAAAATATAATGAATGAAATATTTTCAGTATATAAATTTATGATAGTATATATAGATGATGTATTAGTATTTTCAAATACAATAGAACAACATTTTAAGCATTTAAACATATTTTTAAAATTAGTAAAAAGAAATGGTTTAGTAATCTAAGCATCTAAAATGAAGTTATTTCAAAGTAAGATTAGACTTTTAGGACATGATATACAAAAGAACAATAAAACCGATTAATAGAGCATTAGAATTTGGAGAGAAATTTCTAGATGAAATCAAACACAAAAATCAATTGCAAAGATTTTTAAAATGTTTAAATTATGTAGCAGATTTCTTTCCAAAATTAAGAACGTTGTGTGCACCTTTATACAAAAGACTTCAAAAGAATCCATTACCATGGACAGATAAGCATACTCAAATTGTCAAAGAGGCAAAAGAAAAAATAAAATCATTACAATGTTTAGATATTCCACAACCAAATGCATTTATGATAGTAGAAACATATGCATCAGAAATAGGATATGGTGGTATATAGCCTTGGCCACGGTTCCGGAACCGAACCGCTGAGGGCCGGTTCCGGTTCCGATTCCGGTTTTTTCGATTTTTAGTTTCGAATTTCGATTTTTATCCCACTATTATTTCAAACTCAAATAATACAACATAATAACATAATTATAATAATAATAGTTACAATTGAACTTAATTAATATATAGTTTTTTAGATAATAGAACTAGGAAGAATTAAATTAGATAAATTCAAGGATATAAAAATAATATGAATATTTGAATTGTTAATTAGAATTCAACTAGTATAATATTATATATAATAACATAATTAGAATAGTAGTTAAAATAACAGTAATATATGAATTTTTTAAAATAATAGAATTATGAATATTAGATAAGTGAGAAAGAAAGATATAGAAAGAATAAGAGTATTTTATAAAAATTTTCAAGTTAAAAATTTTAAATCATAAATTTATAAGTTAAAAATTAATAAATGAAGAAATTACTAAATTTTATTCATTGGATAGAAAAATTTACAAGTTAAGATTTTTAAATCATAAATTTACAAGTTAGAAATTAATAAATGAAGAAACTACTAAAATTTATTCATTGGATAGAAAAATTCACAAGTTAAGATTTTTAAATAATAAATTTACAAGTTAGAAATTAATAAATGAATAAACTACTAAATTTTATTCATTTGATAAAAAAATTTACAAGTTAACATTTTTAATCATAAATTTACAAGTTAGAAATTAATAAATGAATAAACTACTAAATTTTATTCATTTGATAGAAAAATTTACATGTTAAGATTTTAATTCATAAATTTACAAGTTAGAAATTAATAAATGAAGAAACTACTAAATTTTATTCATTTGATGGTTTAAACTTTAAATTTGAATAGTAGAATAATACATTGCAAATATGGAAATTATAATATTTGATAAACATAATAAATTATTTCAAATTTTCAATAATGTAAAAATGTACAATATGATATTTTTCTTCATTTTAATAAACTAATAGTCGTCGTCGTCGTCGTCGTCATTATTGGCTCTATCGGCATCGGTGACTGGTGAATTAGTTCTAGTTGTACAAGTAGAGCTACCATCGGTACCGTCTAAATCTAAATCAAAATTTTCTTCTATGTCTTGTTCTTGTTCTCTATATGCGGCTTTAGTCCAATCATCTACTAAAGCTTGAATCTCCAAGGACATGGGGCTCATACGCGATCGGGTCTCGTCCAAAATGTTGCCACCTTGACTAAAAGCTTGTTCCACGGCTACGGTTGATGTCGGGGCCGCCAAAATCTCTTTGGCTATCGAAGCAATAATGGGGAACATCGTTGTCTTGGATTTCCACCATTCCAATATTTGGAAGTTCTCAATACTATCACATTCATACTTGTTATCACTAAAATCAAAAGAAGTGGTTAAATATATCTCAAGTTCCGTACTAGTAGTACCCTTGTGTTTTTTTAACGATTGAAACATTTCTAAACCATGAAGGATAAAGGAAGACGAAGATGAAGATCCAGTTGAAAAACTATGGTGAGTAGTGTGAGTTTAATGGTACTACTAGAAGGAACTTGAGATTGAAAATTAGAAGAATATTCTTCATCTAATGCATTTAACATATCTTTAGTCTCACTTATGTATCTACTTACATTTAATTGTAATTGAATAATATTTGGATCTAATGGAAAACATTCTTGTAACGTATTATAATAATACTTCAAATATTGGTCTAAACCTTGAAATTTAAAACGAGGGTCAAGAACAATAGCAACTAAATATAAAATTGGAATTTCTCTATAATAATTAAGCCATTTTTCTAATATGTGAATAATACTTTGCGTCAAAGTTCCATCATTTATGTGCATTTTTAACACACCAACTATATTACATGTTTCAACTAAAAATAAATGAAAAGTTGGAAAATACACACGTGAAAACAAACAGGTAGCATCCTTAAAAACTTTTAAAACTTCTAACAATTTTAAACAAGAAGTCCAATGATTAGGATATAATACAATTCCAAGACAAGAGTTATCAATGAAAAAGTTACATAATAATGAACTATATTTAGAAGAATCACAAAGTAAATCATAAGTAGAATTCCAACGATTTGGAACATCCTTTTTAAATCTTTTAGGTTTTTGTCCATGTTGTATACAATATTTTCCCCATGTTTTCATTAAACTTGGATGTCCACTCAAATATTTAATTGCATCTTTAATTGGTTTAATATGAATTTCTAATGAACTTAAACCATTTTGAACGGATAAATTTAAAACATGGCATACACATCTAATATGAAAAAATTTCCCACCTAAAATTGGTGCACAAATATCTTTTAATTCTACAATAGATGCATTATTAGCCGATGCATTATCAAAACCAATTGAAAAAATTTTATCATTCAAATTATATTCTTCTAAAATAATACTAATTAATCTAGATATATTTATGGCCGTATGAGAATCATTAAAAACTCTAAATGCAATTACTCTTTTTTGTAAAAACCAATTTGAATGTACCCAATGACAAGTTATACCCATGTAACTATTCATTTGCCAATGATCACTCCAAATATCGGAACATATTGAAACACGAGAATCTAATTTTAAAAAATATTCCGATAAGCTATTTTTTTCTTTTTTATGAATTTTTTTAATATCACGTTTTAAAGTTGTTCTAGGAACACGTTTAACTTGTGGATTTGCATTTTCTTGTACTAATCTCACAAAATTTGGTTTTTCACCAAATGAAAATGGTAAATGTTGTACACAAACAAATCTAGCTACACCATCTCTCCATTTTGAATCACTAAATTTAAATAAATTTAAATTACTAGAAGAAGAAGAACCTTGTTGAGCAAAACCGATTAATTGCGCTTGTGACTTTTGAAGGCCGATTTCTTGAGGATGCGTTTTCTCCAAATGCTTGTTTAGTGTACCATATCCACTCCCAATTTAAAGGCGTATGATTTCTCGCAAAAATTGCATTGTGCTTTAATAAGAACTCCATCGGCATCAAAATTTTTGTGAAATATTTCACAAACATTTCAAATTTTGGATTCGTTGGTGGATGACGATTTGATTGTGATTCATCACCAATATTAATTGGTTGGGATGAAGAACCAAAACTATCCATTTTATAAAAAAAAATTCAAACGGATTAAAAAAGAATAAGAAATTGAAATAATAATATATTAAAAACAAAAATTAATAATTTAACTAATAATTATAATAGAAACAATAAATTGAATTGAATTTTATATAATTTTGATGTTTGAGAAAATTGAGATGAAGAGAATTAGAATGAGAAATTTAAATAATAATATATTAAAAACAATAATGAATAATTTAACTAATAATTATAATAGAAACAATAAATATAATTGAATTTTATAGAATTTTGATGCTTGAGAAAATTGAGATGAAGAGAATTAGAATATTGAGAAAGAAGAGTAGAAATTGTGTGAGAAAAATGAAAAAATAAGGGGTATTTATAGATTAGAAAAGATTAAAACAAAAAAAATAAAACAAAAGTAATTGAGAGGAACGGTCAATTATTTGACAGTTCCTCACCAATTTCTTTTGGACCGTTGCCACCATGGCAACGGTCACAACTCTTACTACAGCAACGGTCAAATTGACCGTTGCTTTTTTTTTCTTTTTTTGTTACAGGCGCGTGTTTGACATGCGCCTGTAATATTTTTTTTTATCACGCGCCACATGATTGCCACTGCTGACGTGGCAATATATATAATTTTTTTTTTATTAACGGTTTGGAATCGGAACCGGAACCGGCGGTTCCGGTTCCAAACATAAAAAATTGGAAACGTAACCGAACTGCCTATAGGCGGTTCGGTTACGGTTCCGGTTGAGGGGGGGCCACGGTTCCGGAACCGGAACCGGAACCGGCGGTTCCGGAACCGAAACCGTGAAAATGGCCATCTCTAGTGGTATATTAAAACAAAAAAATAGAAGATAAAGAGCAACTAGTTCGATTTACTTCGAAAGTATGGATAGGTTCTCAAAAGAATTATTCAACAGTAAAGAAGGAAATACTTTCAATTGTTTTATGCATTTCAAAATTTTAGGATGATTTATACAATAAACAGGTTTTACTAACAATTGATTGTAAATCAACAAAAGATATATTACAAAAAGATGATAGAAATTTAGTATAAAAACAAATATTAGCTAGATGGCAAGGTATACTTTCAGTTTTTGATTTCAGTATAGAATATATTAAAGGTTATAATAATTCATTACCAGACTTTCTTACTCGATAATTTCTTACTGGTAAACACAAGAATGTCGAAAAAGCTAGTGCAATCATTCACTAATCAGAAAATGCAAAGCCCGGAGGATTATGCCTTTAAGGTATTAATTCCAAGACCATTATCTCCAACAATTTAAACGAGCAATAAATTCAATTTTTTTGACGATTTTCCTGCACTAACTTATGTTCAAGTTGCAGCAACACCATCAGCCAAAATTCTACCTCATTCAAAAACACAATTAATTCCTTCTTCATCTCAAACTCAAAGAGCAATGACCCCAAAAATACTCCAACATCCTCAAATTCAAAATCTCCTTATGTTTTAAAAGAAAATTTTGAGTATCTTATTTTGACAGCATTCAAAGAAGCTCCTGATATTCTAGTATTATGAGCTTATACTCAGAAGTTTTTTACTCCATATATGTGTATTTGTTTTGTAATGATTCAAAAAAAATAGAACTTTTTATCAATTTATATTAGTAGACTCTGGTTCATCAGATATTTTTCACAATAAGGATGAATCTGGTAGAATTATTCATTCTAAGTGTATTATTGAAAAAATTATTAATTCAAGTGATTTTACAGATTTTCATACTCAAAAAGCAGTTTCTATTCCTTATAGTCCACAAGGATATAATTATGAAGATTACAAACATGTTTGGATAAAAGCTTTTTATCTTAGACCATTCGATCACTCCTGGTTTTTTACTTTTAATAAAGATTGTCAAAATGATTTTCCACTTCAGTTCTATGATTGGTGGGATACTCATGGTTCAAAAGAGAGTATTTTACCATCTTTAGCAAAGCAAGGTTATAAGGTTCCCGTTGATTTGATCAACCTTTCGGCGGATTGACAACCTTATTTATCCACAGGACAGGTCTAGCTTGGAAAATTCCACAGACAAATTCACCAAACCAAAGAATTTCAACGAACACAGGAAGAATAATGGTTAAAATAGAAAACCCAAAGAATAAGAAAGAAACAAAAGAAGATATGGAGCGCGATTCAATGGAAACTTGTCCAGAGCCCCAACGCTATTACAAAACCAACTTGACTCAGGCGGCACCTAAATCAATTAGATTTAGCTGTTCTCAAACTTAGAACAAAAGCAAGACTATTGGTTTAATGTCACTTTAGGGTTAGAAAACAAAATGCTCAAACTTAGCTTAAGGTCTTTAAGGGTTGGAATCAAATTTTGCTCTTGCAAAATATTGAACTTTCAATATCAAAAATCAACTACTAAATTCGTGGGTTTACAAGCCTTTAAATAGGCACAAAGACTTGTCAACAAAGTAAACCCTACTTTTCGAAAATATAGTTTCCTAATTGGAATAAACTTCCCTAAAATGGAATTAACACATGTCTCAATCATGCAAGATCTTTAGCCATGTGTAAATAACATGAATAATGTGTCTATGTTCATGCGGGAACATTAGATCACGTTCTTTATTGAAAAGATTAACAAAAACGAACAAAAAATGAAAAACTCAAAAACTAATGAATTTCCCAACGTCGCACGACGTGGGCGTGTGGACGTCGACGTGGAAGGTCGCGCGTCGCGACGTGCGGAAATGCGTCGTGAATTAAAATTGGATTTTTATTCCAATTTTTCAAACTTCAAATTTCCAGAGAGTTACGTCGCGACGTGGAGCTGTGGACGTCGCGACGTGGAGGCACGATTATCCAACTCTTGTCCAATCTTGCTTTCCAACGAAGTTTCTCCAGGTAATGTCAAAACCACGAGGTTCCAAGGCTTAAAATCAGTCTTCACTTCATTGAAACCTTGTTCCAACAACTTGTATGCATCGTCCATCACTTCCATGATCAAACCATTAAGAGCCAATTTGAACTTCTTGGTTTTAGCTCGAGTCATTGGTCCACCAATTCCACGTAACGGGTCAATGGAATGATGTTCACCATCAAGTGCGTCTGGATTCCTATCATTCCCCCCTCGTCAAAAGGATTCGTCCTCGAATCTCCTGCATCAAACAAAGAGAGATCAGAAACATTAAAGCTAGCACTAACGTCTCCATAATCACTGGGTAAATCAATGCGGTAGGCATTGTCATTAATGCGCTCGAGAACTTGGAATGGTCCATCCCCTCTTGGGTGAAGCTTCGATTTCCGTCTCTCAGGAAACCTTTCTTTACACAAGTGTATCCAAAGCCAGTCTCTCGGGTGGAACACCATACGGCATCTTCCTTTATTGGCTTGCTTGGCATACTGCTCATTTCTCATTTCAATGTTGTACGAACCCTAGCATGAAGGTCCTTAACAAAAGTAGCTTTGCTTGCACCATCAACATTAACAAACTCGTTAATGGGAATAGGCAAAATATCCAAAGGTGTCAAGGGATTAAAGCCATATACAATCTCAAATGGAGAAAAAGAAGTAGCACTATGAATAGTACGATTGTAAGCAAACTCAATGTGTGGTAAACAATCTTCCCATTTCTTTAGATTCTTTTGTATGATAGCACGCAATAATGTAGATAGAGTTCTATTAACTACCTCAGTTTGCCCATCAGTTTGTGGGTGTACAACAGTAGAAAATAGTAGCTTAGTTCCCAATTTACTCCAAAGAGTTCGCCAAAAATGACTAAGGAACTTGACATCTCTATCACTCACAATAGACATAGGAACACCATGCAATCTTACAACTTCTTTAAAGAAAAGGTCTGCTATGTGTGTAGCATCATTGGTTCGTGAACATGCAATCCTCATGCCATTTTACTGAACCTATCAACTACCACAAAGATACTATCCTTACCACTTGGTGACCTAGGCAATCCTAAAACAAAATCCATTGAAATATCTAACCAAAGATGCAAAGGAACGGGAAGTGGTGTGTATAGACCATGAGGCATTATCTTTGACTTTGCCTGTTTACAAACAATACATCTTTGACAAAAAGATTGAACAATTTTACGCATATGAGGCCAATAAAAATGTTCTTGCAAAATTTGTAATGTTTTGTTAACACCAAAATGACCCATTAATCCATCTCCATGTGTCTCAACAACTAACAAATCACGAATTGAGCAATTAGGCACACACAATTTATCCTTTTTAAACAAGAATCCATCCATCATGCAAATAATACTCTTCTTCGGATTTATGCAAACAAATCTCATACACAAGTTTAAAATCAGCATCTTCAGCATACAATCCTTTCATGACATCAAATCCAAGCAGTTTAGTATGCAAGAAAGTAAGTAAATTATACCTTCTCGACAGTGCATCAGCAACCACATTTTCCTTTCCAGCCTTGTATTTAACAACATAAGGAAAAGTCTCAATAAACTCAAACCACTTAGCATGTCTTTTATTTAACTTACCCTGGGTCTTAAGGAACTTAAGACTCTCATGATCCGAATGAATGATGAATTCCTTCGGCCAAATGTAGTGCTGCCAAACTTGTAGAGATCGCACCAATGCATACAACTCCTTGTCGTATGTGGGGTAATTCAATGTTGCTCCATTAAGCTTCTCACTAAAGTATGCCACGGGCTTGCCTTCCTGCATCAAAACAGAACCAATACCTTTCCCGGAGGCATCACATTGTATTTCAAATGCTTTCTCAAAATTAGGTAACATAAGAACATGAGCATTGGTTAATTTCTGCTTCAAAGTATTAAAAGCTTTTTCCTGAGCATCAGTCCAAACAAAAGTCACACTCTTCTTAACTAAATCATTTAAGGGGGGGCTGCAATTGTACTAAAGTCCTTTACAAACCTCCTATTAAATCCAGCTAGACCATGAAAACTCCTAACATCATTAGCTGACTTAGGTGTGGGCCAATCTCTAATTGCTTTCACTTTATTTTCATCAACAGAAATTCCATCAGCACTTACAACAAATCCTAAAAAGATAACAGATTAAGTACATAATTCTCAGTTTTTAAAATTTTGTGTAGTGCTGATTTTCACGAAGTACAACAAACATTCTTTTTAAATGGACAACATGCTCTTCAAGTGTTTTGCTGTAAACAAGTATATCATCAAAATAAACTACCACAAATTTCCCTATGAAAGATCTAAGTACATGGTTCACTAAACGCATAAAAGTGCTTGGTGCATTAGTCCATCCAAAAAGCATAACTAACCACTCATAAAGACCATACTTAGTTTTAAAGGCAGTTTTCCATTAATCACCCTCTTTCATACGAATTTGATAATAGCCACTTTTCAAATCAATCTTTGTAAGGATTTTAGAACTATATAACTCATCTAACATGTCATCTAACCTAGGGATAGGGTGACGATATTTAATGGTTATCTTGTTAATGGCTCTACAGTCAACGCACATTCTCAATGTTTCATCTTTCTTAGGAACAAGAATAACAGGCACAGAACATGGACTAAGGCTTTCACGAACAATATCTTTTTTTAGAAGACCATCCACTTGCATTTGAATTTCCTTTGTCTCCTCAGGACTTGCTCTATATGCTGGTCTATTTGGAATTGAAGCACCAGGAATGAAATCAATTTGATGTTCTATACCTCGAATTGGAGGTAACCCATTTGGCAACTCCTCGGGGAATAAATCTTCAAATTCCTGTATAAGAGAAATCACAGCACTAGGCAAAGTAGAAAGGTGATCACTAGACAGCAAATACAAGTCTTTGTAAATAAGTACAAACATCTCATGCCTATCTAGTATTGCTCTTTTGACTTCACTTTTTTTGTTCAAAGACTGTTAATCTCTTTTCTTTCTCCTCTTGCTTCATCTTTTGGCCTTCCAATTTCTTTGCATTAATGTTAAAAGGGGTAGAGGTTTTTTCCACTTCTTGCTTCATTTGCTCGGCCTGCACCAATTGCCTACATTCCTTGGAGATTTTGGCTTGATCTTCATACACTTCCTATGGTTTCAAATAAGCCAAAATGTACTTCTTGCCATCCTTCTCCACAGTGTAGTGATTCTTCCGTCCATCATACATGACATATCTATCAAATTGCCATGGACGTCCAAGTAACACATGCGCTGCCTCCATTGGAACCACATCACATAAAATATCATCAGTATATCTTCCAATTGACAAAGATAAGCGCACCTGTTTGTTTACCTTAACCTCCCCACTTTGATTCAACCATTGAAGCTTGTATGGTTTGGGGAGTTTTGAACAAGTAAGCTTCAACTTGGATGCCAATAATGTACTCGCCATATTAGTGCAACTCCCACCATCAATAATCAAATTGCACTGTTTTTTCTGAATAATGCACTTGGTGTTGAAGATGTTCTCACGTTGCACTGTTTCACCTTCCAACTGTGGTTGTGTACTCAAGGTTCTCATAGTGACAAGAGACTCAGCAACTTCCAACTTTTTTGGAACATCTTCATCATATTCTTCACCATAAGTCTTTTCTTCAAGTTCGGGCATCTCATCATCACTCGAATGAACACTAGCAACATCCCCGTTGTCAAGAAAGTAAATAGCCTTTTTGCTGGGACAATTCACTTGCATATGACCATAGCCTTGACATTTATAAAATTTAATCTCACTAGATCTTTGGGGTGTGTTTTGAGCTGACCTTTAAAACAATTGGTGGTGTTCTTTCTACCGGTTTGGGCGTAGCATTACCTCCAAAAGGCTTGTTCTTCATTACTGGATTAGGTGGAGTCTATCGGTTGTTCCTTTACCAAGGAGGTTGACGAGGTGTAAGTCGTCCAATTTGCTTCATGTGACGCTCTATTTGAATAGCATTATGCAACATCTCTGTCAAATCATAGGATTTTTGGAAACCCATATTTTATGCCAATGCGGGAGTAATTCCTGCTAGGAACCTAGCCATTGTTGTTTCGGGTTCCTCCACAATATTTGCGTTTATCTTGATTAACTGCATTTCCTTGAAATAATCATCAACTGATCGGTTTCCTTGCGTGAGGGTTTGAACTTGCATCCGCAATTCATTAGCGAAATAAGATGGCACAAATCGCCTCCTCAAAATCGATTGCATCTCTCTCCAAGTTCGGATCGGGCGCTTCCCATTGAGCTGTCTATCCTTCACCAATTGAGTCCACCAATGATCTTCATAATCCTTAAAATGTATGGTCACCATTCGCATTTTCTTATCTTCAGAATAAGAATTTCCAGCAAAAAATTTGCTCCATTGTATAAATCCAATCCAGAAATGCGTCGGGATCTGAAGTGCCATGAAATTTTGGGAAATCCAATTTAATGAAGCAACATCAAACTCAGATTTGCCCCGGCTCTTTGATTGTTCAGATTCTATGAACTCCTCTCCATCAAAATCAGCCTCATCAAATTCATTTTCAAGTTTCTTTGAAGTTGATTTCTTCTTAGAAGCAGATTGTTGAGCTTCTGTAAAATTGTCTAACTGGGTTGTTAACCTTTGCATCATGCTAAAAAGTGTATTAATTTGAAGTTGTTGTTCAGATTGAGTCTTTGAACTTTGTTGTTTAGATTGATTCTTTGAAGTTTCCTCCATCATTTTAAAATACATGCAAGTTAGCTAAACAACACAAGAAACAATAATAATAATTAAGGCTTCTCACGAGTTCTCGCTTTAGATATGGTCGGTTCACTTCACTCTTTTAATATGGTTATTCTCGTGTATAACTGCTCTCCCTAATCTACTCTCCAAATGTGGGGTCTCTCGTAATCTTCTTTGCAAGTTCTAAATTCTTATACCGCCTATCAATAATTCAATTCAAATACCACACAAATCAAGTAAGGAATTGAAGAAGGAATTATGAAGAATTGCAATTTAGAACACGTTAAGGCACAATTTTGGACAAATTAGGCAAGAAAAGAAATAGATAACCAAGAATTAATATTCAATATCAATAACGGATTTCAATAGTAATGGTATAACCAGAATTTTGTTTTAAGGTTTTTTTTGCTGCAAATGTTTTTTTTGACGTTTTTTTTCACATCTTTTTTTTTTTATTTTTTTTATATATCACCAAGAAATTCAATCAACGAAATAACTAGCAGCAAGAATTCAATCTAACTTCACAAGATCCAATCACCAATTGACAAAAGAAGATCAAAAATTGATAAAGTTTCGAGATGGAAAATTTGACCTGAAATTTTCAAGCACCAAGAATTCTCTGATACTACTTGATAAGGTTCCATTTGATTCACCTTTAAGCGGATTGACAACCTTATTTATCTACAGGACAGGTCTAACTTGGAAAATTCCACAGACAAATTCACCAAACCAAAGAATTTCAACGAACACAGAAAGAATAATGGTTAGAATAGAAAACACAAAGAATAATAAAGAAACAAAAGAAGATATGGAGCGCGATTCAATGGAAACTTGTCCAAAGCCCCAACGCTATTACAAAACTAACTTGACTCAGGCGGCACCTAAATCAAATCAGATTTGGCTATTCTCAAACTTAGAACAAAAGCAAGGCTATTGGCTTAATCTCACTTTAGGGTTAGAAAACAAAAAGCTCAAACTTAGCTTAAGGTCTCTACGGGTTGGAATCAAATTTTGCTCTTGTAAAATATTGAACTTTCAATATAAAAATCAACTACTAAATTCGTGGGTTTACAAGCCTTTAAATAGGCACAAAGACTTGTCAACAAAGTAAACCCTACTTTCCTAAAATATAGTTTCCTAATTGGAATAAACTGCCCTAATATGGAATTAACACATGCCTCAATCATGCAAGATCTTTAGCCATGTGTAAATAACATGAATAACATGTCTATGTTCATGCCAGAACATTAGATCACGTTCTTTATTGAAAAGATTAACAAAAACAAACAAAAAATGAAAAACTCAAAAACTGATGAATTTCCCAACGTTGCGCGACATGGGCGTGTGGACGTCGCGAGTCGTGACGTGTGGAAATGCGTCGTGAATTAAAATTGGATTTTTATTCCAATTTTTCAAACTTCAAATTTTCAGAGAGTTACGTCGCGACGTAGAGGGCGGTGGACTTCGCGACGTCAGTGCATGTCGCGACGTGGAGCTGTGCACGTCGCGACGTGGAGGCACTATTATCCAACTCTTGTCCAATCTTGCTTTCCAACGAAGTTTCTCCACGTAATGTCAAAACCACGAGGTTCCAAGGCTTAAAATCAGTCTTCACTTCATTGAAACCTTGTTCCAACAACTTGAATGCATCGTCCATCACTTCCATGATCAAACCATTAAGAGCCAATTTGAACTTCTTGGTTTTAGCTCAAGTCATTGGTCAACCAATTCCACGTAACGGGTCAATGGAATGTTGTTCACCATACAGTGCGTCTGGATTCCTATCACAAGGTTTACAAAAGTGGAAAAAAGAAACAAAAATGCAAGACTTCATGAAAGAGATTCAATGGCATGCGGCACTCAAAGTCCCTTGGACTTTGTGCTGGTATTTTCAAGTGATTCAAGCACAACCAAAGCCCAAGCCAATGTCATTAATTCGGCAATTCAAAATCAAATGGTGGGATTCATATCAAGCAAATGTCTGTTATCCACAAGCTGTGATAACATATTTGGCAACAGGCAGAAGGAAATCAGCAAACTCAACAAACTCAACAGCAAAAGTCAACAACTATTCAAAAGCCAATAAATATTCAACCAACTCAAAAACAAAGCCCAATTCAAGACCCAGTCCAAGCATTACAACACCAACACCAGCTTTCTCCCATTCTCCACAAAAGAATGAAGAAATGGAGGAATTTTTGCCATATTATTTGGCATTCAAGAAAAGTAAAAATATGCAGCAAGAGCCACAAAATCAACAACATCAAGAACCTCAAATTTCTATAGACTCTACTCAAAGCCCCACTCAGGAAGATTTTTATGGAGGTCCTTTAGCTCAGGATCCCTATGAATATTAATAAAAAAAGAGTTATAAACAATTTTAATATTTTGAGTGTTTAGGTATTATTCAAGAAAAGATTCGGTATGGATTGTAAAGCATTGAAGACTCCATCTGCAACAAGTATTATCAAGCTGTTACATCAACGAGAAATTGGTGGACCAAATCCAATTGTTATTAGTCAAATTCACCAGGATTCTATAGTATCTATATCTATTTAAAAACAATCTAAAAAAGTAGAAATAATTGAAGACTGGTCTAATAATTATATAAAAACAAATCAAAAGAATTACTTTAATTACAGTTGCTCAAGCAAAAAGCAGAAGATGATTGGATAAGATTCCTCAAAAGCAGCAAGAAAGTGGAAAAGCAAGCATTATTCAGCAAAAGCAAGGAAGTGACATAAAGAAAGGAATGAACTAGTCAACAAAAACAACAAAAGCAATAAAGGACATTCACTACAAAAGCTATCAATGACAGCCACTCAAGAAAAGGCAACCACTCAAGAAAAGGCAGCCACTGAAGACATCCATGATAGCCACTCAAGAAAAGGAGATTCGGATTTCAAAATTTTAAAAAATATGATGTAATAGAATAGTTTTATTTTTTCCTCTATAAAAGCAAGAAGTACTTATGTAATCATCATCACTTGTTATCACTTGTTTTTATAAGAAAAATCACTCTTTGATTCACCTTTGGACATTCCTATTTCTTTCATTTCTTTCTTTCAACAATTTAAGCATTTTCATTAAAAGGTATCGTTGTTCATACTTCTCTTACTTTCTTTATCATCTTGGTTAGAATTTGTATCAGAGCCAGGTTACTAAAGAATTATCTAGAAAAATTTCATAATATAACTAGACATCTTTCTTAAGGTAATATAAAGAATAATAGTGTAAGGTTTGGCAAGCTGTTGAGAGTCTCGTAAATCCGTTGGTAAGCATGTATCAGAGGTGTTCCAGGTTAAGACATCCAGCGTTCCCCGTACATTATTACTCTGCATATTGCATTAAGCAATAGAGGTACGTTTTATTATGGAAGTTTTTAGAAAAATTTTTAGTAATATGAGTTCAGAAACTACATCTATTGAAGAGGATAATGAAATAGGATAAAGTCATGAAATTCAGTTCGATATTACATCTAAAACATTAAGTTCAGTTTACCACAAAGGAAAATTAGGTTTTAATAATTCATATGCTGTAAAACTACATGAACAAGATATTAATTTTAGAGAAACCTCTCGAACTATTAAATTATTATCAAGTATAGCAATAAATCAGTATAAAAAGCAAGGTTATAGATTCATTCATTATGGACTAATAAAAGTAGTAGTCAAACCATTACATAGGATAGGAATAGATAATTTATAAGGTCTGTTTTAAATTACTCAAAACATTCATTGACCCTCAACTTAAGTTATAACAGTCGGAACAAATAGAAACAGTTCTGTTTGAAGAAGATGCTCCAAAATCATCAATATATATTCCTAAAACAATAAAATGGTTTGAAATTACAATTCCAGAAAAATTTAGGTTACCACCTCCACATCAATCAAGAAATATTCCACAAAACCGACCAACTCGATTTGAAACTGAAGAAGATGGAAGTATTACAATAAGCTTTAATAATGTCAGATCAACAAGATATGGATGCAGTAATTCTTTAATATATAATACACCTATGAAAAATTCAAGGTATTCTACTTCTGATATTCCATATATTACAAGAAGCTTTAGTCAACACACTAATATAAATACTAATCCTGAATTATATTCAGAAATTTCAATACCTGAAATTACAAAATACTAAACTTTATTTTAAATCACCAATACCTGAAATTATCAATGATTCACAAATAAATTCACCAACATATTTATGAATGAAGCCTGATAGTATTAATGTTATTAGTAAATAATTTACACCAAATTATAAATATTTAAACGAATAATTTAATGATGATGAAAATATTGATAAACGAAATTGGTATAATAATTTAGATGATAAATTCAAAAATAAATTACAAAAAGAAAGGGACAAAGAATTACAAAATAAAAAGTTTAATTTTCCTTTCTTTTTGTGGATAGAATATATTGGTCAACTAGAAAAATATTGTTAATAGTTATACTGAATCTCAAATTAATGTACATACTCAACTTTACAAAAAATAGCAAGTAGTTGGAGGAGAAGTAATTTCTTTAGTTCATCAACCATTGTTTGATATTCAAATTAATACATCTGCAGGAGATATAATAGCAACACCTTTTAGAGAAGCAAAATCAGATAAAATTCCAGTAGATATAGAAGATATAAGAAAAACTAATCAACAATTAAATTATTCAAATCAAATATTATCCACTACAGCTCAACAGGTAGATTTAGTATCAACAAAAATAGATTAAATACAAAAATCATAAACAACAAGTCAACTACACTTTCCAAATGAAATAGCGAAACAATATTTTCAGACAAAAAATTTATTTGAAGAATTAAACTTATCATTTAATCCAAAAGAAAAATGTAGAACAAAATATGTTAGATAAAATATTAAACAAATTAAATCAATTAGAAATTAGAGATAAACCCAGTACTTCACATACTAATATAAATAATATAGATCAAAAAATCCTATAATAGAAGATTTTGAACAAGGTATCTATTCGGAAAATATAGAAACCTCTGAAAAAGAAGACAATATAATGAATCAAATAAATAAAATTGAAGAAATTTAATGAAAATAATAATAATATTAATAGAATTAAAAGGAGTAGAAAGATAAATAATTTTAATAGGTATAATGATAAATGGCTAAAAACTTAAAGTCGTGTCAGCTCAATTTTACCCTAAACTACTAATGTAATAGTAGTGAGAGGGATCGTATCCACAGGGAAGGGAATGGTTCAAGAATTAAGAATTTTCTCTAAGAAATATCACAAAACAGAACGACAAGCACAGAAGATAAGAATGTAAATGCAACCAACACAGGATGTACTGCAAACAAAGGAAAATGGAATGCAAATGATGAGAGAGGGATGCTCTAGAGTTCTTTCCGGACGAATGCTAACCTAAGTGACTTGTGCAGTGCTATTATCATCCATACAAAACAACTGAGGAGAAATAGATGCCTAGAAACTTAGACCTTAGTCGGCATGGCGACCGCACTACAATCTGAGCTTCCTAACACCATCCTTTCCCATGGCGAGGCCTAAGGATGGTGGATTTCGTACCGCAACCTTCTCAATTTCTTAACTCTAACTCTCTAACATTCAACTTCTAGAAACTTCCCATGGCGAGGCCTGGATTCAGGAATCGAACATACAAAGCAGTGAAAACTCATTTCATGCTCCAGTTCTTATTTCACAGAATTCTTAGCAAATATTGGTAAATTAAGGTTCAATTCAGCATGGCGACCGCAATTAAATCTCAATTCAACAACACCGATTCAAATTCATGAAACTTAACAAATTTCATAGTGCAAAACAAGCATGATCTCAATCCTTTTTAGATTACGTAAATTGCACCACACAAAGTCATCTAAATCAAGCATTCATCATTCCGAACTCTAGAACATCACACTTTAGCCTGAAAACTCCATTCTCATCTCATAATCATGAAAATACAACAAAACACAATTCATTTCCACTCAATTGGAAGAATTTACCGATCGAAATACTCAGAATTGTGAAATGCTTTGCTAATTGAGACTCGAAATGTTGTAATCAATCCAATGGTGCGATCGGAATTGGAAATGGAGAAGAGAACCTAGAGAGAGAGAGTAGAGAGAGAAAGTAGATCTCAATTCCCGCTCTAAATTCAAAAGTTGGTTCTAAAGTCTGGAATATTCGAAAATCAATCCAAAAGTTCCTAAAATAGTTAACTAATCCTCTATATATAGAGGTTCCAAGAATCGTAAACAATACGCAAATGTAAAGCAACTAGGAGTTTACATAAATGCCGTTTCAAAGAATGTCTAAAAAAAACGTATATGAATATCCTAAGAACTCAATCCACACCTTCTGTTTAAACTTCCAGCGCCTTCAATAGAGTTCTGGCGCCTTCCATCTGACCAGAAACACGCTTCCAGTTTCAATCCACAGCTCCTTCATTGTTCAGTCATCATCACGCCTTCATAGGTGAGGCAAAGCACGCATTCGGGCTCACCACTTCATCAACCCATTTTAAACTCTGCTTCTGTGCGCCTTCTCACCAACACCATCCACGCCTCTTCGCACTTGTACACCTGAAGAACACAACCAACCAATACTTAGCCATTTCATCAACAAAACTAACATAAAAAAGCATTAAGCAGGCGAGGTCTCGCGGTGAGACCTCACCATGTAGTGTGCATGTGTGGCGAGACCTCGCGGTGAGGTCTCGCTGTGTACTTCCATTGCAGGCGAGGTCTCGCGGTGAGACCTCGCCGTGCAATATGTATGATGGCGAGACCTCGCGGCGAGGTCTCGCCTTGCATTGTGCAAGTGTGTGTTTTGTGAGATGAGGAGTGAACAAAAGTGAAGTGTGATGGTTATGATTTGTGAGTGAATGTGAGGTGTATGTGCTGAAAATGATTGTTATGAAATGAACATGAAAGCTAAAGTATGTAGAAAGCAAGTGTGAATGTTGTGAAGTATGAATGTGTTTGTGCGACTATTTGTGTGTTTCGTTTAAGTGAAGTATTTGTGAATTGTGAATGTAAAATGAGTGTTGTTATGAATGTGAAACTGTTGGTGAGCTTGAGTGTGATAATGTGAAAATGGTGAAGAAATGTGTAAGCAATGTTAAACCAAGAATGACCCAAAGAATTGAAAATGGAATGAGAATATGATTGTGATGAAAACTCATGGAATGCTAGGTTAATGTGATGTTCATAATGAAATGAAAATGGATGAAATGAAAATTTATGGTATGGATGTTTGCTTTTATTCAAGCCTATGTGATGCAGTGTAGAATTCATGCTCAAAGTTTGAAGTGAAATACAAAGGAATTGTTATGTGCAGATGTGTGAAACATGAGATGAGTAGTGTGAATGTGTATGCATGCGGCGAGGTGACCTCGCCGCATGATGTGCGTGCATGAGTGATGCTAGTGTAGTGCGAGTGTTGTGCGAGTGATGCGAGAGTGCATGCGGTATGTGCGAGTGTGCTCGTGCGGTGTGTGCGAGATTGCGCAAGTGTGTGCGATGAGAGTGTTGCGGCGAGGTGACCTCGGCGCAACGTGTGTGCGAGTGTGCATGTGCGGCGAGTTGATCTCACCGCACATCATGTGTGCTTGGTTCATGCGGCGAGGTGATGTGTGCAAGTGCTAGTGTGGTGCTAGTAGTGCGAGTGATGTGAGATATGTGCGAAAAATATGTTAGAGTGTGACATGAAGTAATGCATGAGTGCTATGAATGAAAAAGGCTACATGCAAGAACCTCTGAAAATGGCAAAGTGTTTATTCCAACTCAAGACCCAACGTCCATGCCAAATTCATGTGCCATAGCTCCTAAATTAAACTTGATGGTAAACATAAAAGTTCTAGGTCTAACTCTTAGCTCTCCACTAGTTTAGGAATTACCAAAATCCAATGTTTACAACTAAAGATATTTTCAGTTTACCAAACTGTGGTAGAGAGATAAACCTAGCAAACCCTAATTCAAACACCACGAAAGAAGCTCACATTTCTCATGGTTGCAAACAGATTCTGGAAGAATTTAAAACATGGAAAATGAAGTACGATCAGAGAGCTTTTCATAGCATCCAAGATCTCACAAATTGAGTAGGAATTGAAAGAGGTATTCACAAAACAATTTGCATACTCAAACTGCCAAAACCCTAATTCATCCGAATTTCACCCTTTTAATTTTTTCATTTCCATCGTAGACACACACTACTTGATTTTTTCATTATTTTCCACTCTTTTTGTACCATTTCACCTTATCACCTTGCAAATCACAAATATGCATAAAACACATAAAACACCACTCATCCACACCAAATACAAGACAAAAGCCAAGGATTTTAAAACAAAGTCGTTGGTATAAAATCAACTTATCAAATTCCCCCACACTTGAACTTTTGCTTGTCCTCAAGCAAACTCAAACTCAAAACTACTTAACACAAGAAGCACCACTATCCCAAGACCCTTAACACTAGACTTCACTCCTCTGTCAAACTTGTTCTAACTTGAGTTCATCATTGCAAAAATTTTCATGCACTAAAATTCATCACATGTCTTTGATGCCAACCTATCAAATCTCATTACAAGTTATCAACCAAGGCACGATGAATAAAGACCAAAATGTCATGCGTGCAAGTGTGTGCCGAGGAACTTTGATCCATCCGTTCTTTATGCATTCATTATTTCTTTTATTCTAGAGCAACTCTTTGCATAAGCAATCATAATGTCCACATGCGAAAACTCAAAATCACACAAGATCAATGGTGCACATTGGTGCTTTTCATATTTGATTTCACATTGCAATTACTCTTGCACTTTTCTGTCTTCCTTTCTTACACACATTGGTGTGCTTGCCTTGGGTTTTATGGCTTCTTTTTCCCTTTAGCTGCCTGAGTTTTATGGCTATTTTTCCTCAATTCTGCTTGCCAAGGGTATTTTGGCTTTTCAATCCCAATTGCCAAAGGCTTTTTCTCCATATCATTCCTTGTGTGACTAAGAGTTCCCAAATGTCTCTAAAAGATTACACATACAAGAGCATCCAAAACAACCGAAATAATGCATGACAACAAGAACAAATTGAATCATTTTCCTCCTATGTCCAAGAACCAGGTTTGCATGGCATATCTATCTTACTTTAACATGATGCCTTGATTAACAAAATGCAATGCTTTCATCAAGATTGGAATCAAAGGAATGAAACCATTTTCGCATACATCAATGAAAGTAGAACTTTGATGAACCACAAGTTTCGAGCAAGATATCCAAAGGAGCCAAGCCTAGTACAAGATGATCTAGACACTACAATAACTCACACCACCACTAAACTTTTATTTGTCATTCATTAACTACACTTACTACCTCCACATTAGACATACAATAACTATATTGATTATTCGAATTCAACTCCTAAGAAAAACATCACGCATAAAGTCTTGACTTCGCTTCACACACTTTCACACTTGAACTTCACAATGAAAACTTCGCAAAAGCTCTTAACGATTCATTCTTCATGACACTAGCTTTCCAAAGAACACTTCAAATTTCAGCAAGGCACCACTTCACAATTCATCAAAGCAGAACAATTCCAAACTTCAACTTCACAAAATTCTTCAATTCAACACAGAACATCTCAATCAACATGAAGTCCAAATATCGTCAAGATTACTCCCAACTCCATATCCCCCCTTTCAACAATATTAAGCACCCACATGCATTATAAAAAATTTTCAATCAACACACATAATATCAACCAACATAACAATCACAGCACACATCACACAACTTCCCTCCCCACATTTGAATTAAACATTGTCCTCAATGTTATAGGCTAAGATGGAGGAGAAACTCCCTGAGAAAACGATGATGGAGCTGAGGAAGAAGGAGATCCAAATGCAGCTGTAGATGCCAAAGTGTGACCATCCAAAGGTGCTGTAACAAATGAGGGAGTACCCAACGATGATGGAACCGAGGAAGAAGGAAATCCAAGTGCAGCAGTAGATGCCAAAGATTGACCATCCAAAGGTGCTGTAACAAATGAGGGTGCAACAAAGGGCTGAGGCACATAATGGAAAGGGCCGTGAGTTGGTCCTTCTATAATTTGATCAGTGGCTAACAATGGAAATCTTGTAGCAGGTGTAAACGCTGGATTTGGTATGAATGTGGGAGTATAAGGCATAGAAGGAATTCCGCCAAATGTAGGTAATGACGGAAGGGACGGCATCGCAGTCACTCCTGTGGGCAGCTCATGAATAGCACCCCTTACCACATCTATTGAAAGATTGGGTACACGACACCCAGCTAACTGTGCCGAAGTCGAAGTTGGTTTCGGAGGTCCTACATCCGAATGATAATAGACCGTCATCTTGTTGCACCTATCGAGATCTTGTTGCAGGCACCATTGCCTATGATAAAGCACTTCAAACTGCTGCTGGGCTACTGTGGTCATGTCATCTAATCTGCGATCCATACTCGAAGCATGAGTTGTCCATTCCTGATGCATAGTCTATATGCCCTCGTGTATCCTTTCAATCCGTTCATCCATATTCATGAACCGATGTTCAATAGATTGTAGCCTCCCATCCATGATCTCAAAACGATCTTCCATTGAGTGCTGAAAATCTTGAATTGCTCCTTGCCATGTCCCAAAGTCATACATCTGAGATCCCTCATCCACCTCAGTAGGTGTAGGTCCATATTTGCTCTTTGATTTCTTGGTGCCCGCTTGCTTTGCTTTTCGCAGCTCCCTCTCTTCTCCTTGATACTTGATATACAAGGCTGTCCCAATCGGTCCCGGATTCCTTCGCCAATCCCCAGCCACAGTATTCACGCCTTGAGCCATGCAGAGCTCCTCGAGCAAGACAAGAAAGTATAAGGCAGCACTATCCATTTCAATCCCAGATTTAATGATTGAAAATATTTTTCTCCCCACATCAATAGGCTTTTTTGCTCTAATGGCTGAAATTAAGTGCAATCTATCGCGTAGCACCTCCGTGGATTGGAAACTGGGCATCAATCGTGACAGCACAAACATGAGCCATATCTTCACATCACTACGCAACCATTCACCTCGGATATGTTTGCGCTCGCCACTTGCATTCAACTCCCATTTAGCCCCTGGTAGAGCAAGCTCTGCTGCCAATGTACAATCAGAATCATCATTATTCCTCAAGAACGACAAAGGATCATGAGAGAAACTGGGTGTGCCAAGGTGGTCGTTGATTATTTCACTCGTGATTTTCACCCATTGCCCCCGCACGTAAAACTCCCCCTCCTGATTCGGAAATTTCGCATTAGCATAAAACTCCCGTGCCAGACTTGCATTACACATCCCTGGTGCACTAGTGAACATCTTGTCAAAGCAATGAAATTCCATCAATTCTGGAAATGGCCCTCCTTCAACTGCAAACGCCCGTTCCAAATGCAATTTCTTCATACCTATCCCTTGTTCCCATCTTTGTTGAGCTTGCTCATTAACAAATATAGATGGCTCTTGGCCTGATGCTCCTTTCATTTTCTTTGGAGTGGTGGCTTGTACTGTGTATTCAGGCGGATCCTCGAAGAGTGGCAAATCAACATCAGGGCAATAATCAGAATCTGAATCCTCAACTAAAGGCTTTTTAGCTTTTCCTTTCTTAGAACTTCCACCATTTGAAGTTGGTGCTGCCTTCTTGGAAGCCATACTCTTTTGAGAAAAAGAGTCCTTCTTTGGCGCCATGCCTGTGAAGAAACAACCAACATAGTTAAACATTGTGCATTTGAATCTTTCTTAAACTCATCCATATGAGTGAAAATTTCAACATTGAAAATTCCTCAAATACCAATCACCAAAGAATCCCAACCAAAAGACGTACACCAATGTAAACAAATTATATCCAAATTACAATATCGTCTTGACCACGGTGCATTATGACACAATGTTGACAAAATTTCAGTTTTGGCACTTCACACTATAGCCCAAGAAGCACAGTGAACTCATTTGAATTAGTAAAAACTCCCTACTGCAAATATAATCAGCATAATCTCGTCAAAATTTGGGGATAAGAATCACATCATTCGGATCAAAATTGAGCAAATTCTGGCCAAAATACCGAAGCATTCCAAAACATCCAAAACCAGAAATTTCATAATACACCTCAACATGCCTTCAACCTCTACTCTGAAATAGGACTACTTTCTATTCAGAACTAGCAAATTTGCCCAACAAGAAAATTGTAGACCTATCTCTTAGCAAAATTCTCCAACTAGAATTACTTCATTTGGACCACAATTGAGAAACTTGTGACCAGAATACCGAATGGTGACAGTTTAGACAGATTCAAAAATTTCACATCCTGAGTTCAGCATGAACTTCTCATTCTAAGCCTTCTTAGCCTATGTTCCCGTCAAAATCAGCAAAAATGTGCAACATCAACATTGAAGATCATTATCTTGGCTAAATTCTGAAACCGGAAGCATGCATTTTCGACACCCCAAACTCAAGTTATGATTAAAACACGGAAGCATGTCACAGCTGAAAAAAAACTTGAAAATCAAACTTTGAATCAAGCCTCCCCCCACACTTATCATGTAGCTAGGCAACAAGCAATCTTGCATACTTATCATCTACATTATCTTAGCACAATTTTAATTTCTTGTTCATACAACGATCAACCATTTAGCATACAAGACATAAGAAAATTCACCAAGTACAAACCATGAGAAAAAGAAAAACGACACATACCTTTTATGGGGAGTTAATACTCAATCCTTGAAGATATGAACTTGAGGTGCTCAATGTCCACACTATGCTCTTACTAGTGCCGAAATGTGTGTACTCTCTTGTGGTAACTTGAAATGAAATGTCAAACAATGTTCTTTTTACTTATAAAAAACCAAAAATAAAGATACCATGCAAGCATTCAATCGGTCAACTAATTATCACCAACATGCATTCAAGACACTTACATGTGGGACCCAATCCTATGGAACAACATGTGAACTTTTCAGCTTTCACCAATTCTTATGCATTCATTTTTTTCAAAAAAAAAAAGCAACAATACAACACTATCCCTTATTCGGTCAACTCACCTTGCACACCATGAATACAAGACAAGACTAAAGCATTCATATCATTCAAAGCAACAACCACAAAGCTCCACTTACTCTATTCAATTCAGCCTTTCACTCCTAAACAATATTCTCAAACATCATGAACAACAAAACAAAACAAATAACTTCTACATTTTGCATGTGAACTTATCCTGCAACACATAGAAACGTCCAACAAAATGTCAGCTTTTTTTTTCTTCATGTCAATTCCCAATTCACAACTCCTTAGCAATCCCATCCTTGCTTCAATTTTCAGCTTTTCAGAAGATTAAATTCACGTTTAGAAGTGTTCAGGAATGCAGATATTCTCTTCATCAATGCATGGGTGCGAAATTGAAACCGAAGACAATTAGACAATTGAAAAAAATTATCACCAAAAACTAATACTTCATTAACACTAAGTACACAAAAACAACACAACACTTAGACCTCACAATCTAACTAGTAACATGCTAAACATAATAACGAAAAAACTAACTCTACTAATACTACACTCAATTCCATTATGGCAAACAATCCCCTTAAAACATAATCAAGGTAACCATACATGTCCAAACCACAACCATAATCAAGATAACTTGGCGAAGCCTTCCCCCACACTTGAATAAGACACAGTTCCCGTGAGATAAAATAAACAATCAAGACAAAGGAACTTGGCCTTCCACTTTCTACAAGCCATGAGAAAGTCTAGCAATTCTTTCCTCCTCTTGTAAAGCAGGCCACTGAGGAGGTCCCAACAGACCAAGAGGATTTTGAGGATTGTCAGCTGAAGTTATATTAATCCCTTTCGCATGAGCCATGGCTGTGATCAACACTGGAAAATACATCGGTACAAACTCACTTCGTTGTGCTCGTCTGATGAACCGTAATATCAGTTTCCCAACATCAATAGAGAAATCATGTAAAATAGCATAAATCAAAAGAACGCGTTCTCTAGATGCGATATCTGCACGGTTAGTTGGTAAAATCCTGGAATTGATAAACAGTAACCACATTTTGGCCTCGGCTGTAAGCTCACTGGTGAGGACATATAAAGCCTCCTGTCTAGCATTCCTTACCCATGTAGCACCAGGTAAGGCCACCGCAGCCAATAAATGATCAGTATTTTTGGCCTTCACCAACCTGCAATATGTGTTACGAGGAAAATCATCAAGAAGATAAAGCATATTGATGCTATGTCGGTTGACTCGCAAATACTTCCCCCTCACAAACACTGTATGAACTCCATTAGCTCGGGAATTAGCAAAAAATTCTCTAACTATGTCCATATTCACCACAATCGAGGCTCGTGCAAAATGAGACCATGAATGTCTGAAGATCACATTCTCAAATCTCCTGGAAGGGTCCACGAAAGGTCTCTCAATCCTTACTGATCTATTGATAAAACTATGGTAAAAACTTTCAGCAGTGGCATTGACAAACTGAGGAAAGTTAGCTGGCTCAAAATCAATGACCATCTCCTCATCATTTGAAGAAGAAGAAGAAGATGATGTGGTTCCTGGATCTTCACTAAAGAAGATGAAGCTGAGGATGTTTTGGAACTTAAGAAGGATGGTGAGCAAGAGGCAAGTAAGTCTGAGAAGAAGGAAATACCGGCTAGGGTGGGGAATGAGATTACCAAAAATTCCAATCCTTAAAACTTCCCAGATTATGCTCCCAAGCCCCCATTTCCAGAAAGAAAGAAACCTCCACCTAAAAAAGGACCTCAGTTCAATCGTTTCCTAGATATGATCAAACAAGTGAATGTCAATGTTCCTTTGTTGGATTTGGTGACAGCCATGCCCAAATATGCTAAATATCTAAAGGATCTCATTTCAAATAAGGAGCAAATATTGAGGTGTGAAGTTCCAATGATGCTATCTGAGTGTAGTCAGGCATGGATGGTGCACAAATTACCTCCAAAGTTGAAGGATCCAGGTAGTTGTACCATTCCCTGTAAGATTGGAACCAGACATTTTACAAAAGCACTTTGTGACCTCGGAGCTGGAATCAATGTAAAGCCATTATCCATTGCAATAAACGTGGGCTTGAGTGGAAGGATTCGACAAGTTGCTGTAACACTCCAGTTGGCAGATAGGTCTTTGGTGACTCCTACAGGCTTGGTGAAGGATGTTTTGGTAAGCATTGATAAATTTACATTGCCTGTTGATTTCATTATTCTTGATATGGAAGAGGATCCTGATGTTCCTCTCATTTTTGGTAGACCTTTTCTAGCTACTGGTGATGCATTAATTGGTGTAAGAAACAAGACCGTCACGTTTAGGATAAACATTGAAGAGGTGGTGTTTGATGTAAACTATGCTATGAAACAACCTCTAAATGTTGAGTCCTAAGTGCTCCATTCGCACAGGCCCTGACCATCATTGAGGCCTCAGCAGTTAGGCCTTTGAAGAATGTGTTTAGTTCCCTGATTTCACCCAAGTCATGGTTGGGGCATTGCCTTATAAGGTCGTTGAATCTTTCCCAAGCTCCCCTGAAGGATTCACCGTCTTGTTGTTGGAAATTCATAATTTCCAACCATCTCTTTTCAAGCCTTGCTAGAGGGAAGTATTTGGACAAGAATCTTTTCTGTAAATCATCAAATTACATTCCAACATTTGCTCCTCCAATGCTCTTGAACCAGTGTTTAGCCTTTCCACGCAGAGACAAAGGGAACAAAATTCTGTGAACCTCACCCCTATTTAACCCTTGGCAACTTGAAAGTGCTGCATAGACCGAAAAACCAATCGAGGTGATCGTTAGGATCCTCGTTATCAAGCCCCTGGAAGAATTGACACTGGGTGATCATGGAAACAATTTGTGGAGGAATGTGGTAACTTTCCACATCTATGTCCTGATGACCAAAGTGATTATCAAAGTTTACTGCATAATGGTCTCCGAATCTAGGTGCTTGAACTCCTTGAGCTGCCATATCTCTATGCTTGGCCTGAATCCTTATAGTCTTTGCCAATTCAAGGTCCAATTCAAACTCGGGGTCTCCACAGGATCGTAACCTGGGCATACAATACACAAAAGGTGAAGTATAAGCTCAATGAAACTAAACACCAAAGCAAAACTTCTAATTGAAACAACACTCAAGAGCAAAGACCACGGATAATAACAATAACAATGAAAGGAATAGAGAATAACAAGGTACACAAAACAAAACAAAACAACACAAAATGTAAACTAAAGTAAATGACACAAACAAAAACACAAAGTAGAACAAGTAAAATCTAGAACAGTTCAACAAATTCCAGAACCGATTGCCTTCCCCGGCAACGGCGCCAAAAATTGATAGCTTAAAGTCGTATCAGCTCAATTTAACCCTACTCACTAGTGTAGATGCGATGAGAGGGATCGTATCCTCAAGGAAGGTAGTAGGTCAAGAAATTCGATTTAAATTGTCCTAATTGTGATCAAATCAGAAAAAAAGTTAAGAATCAAGTAAAGATAACAAAGGAATGCAACGCAAATGCAACAGAGAAAACAACACAACAAACAAGTGGAACAAATATTTAAAACATATGTCCTAAGGTGTGATAATTAGAGGCTCGTTCATTAAACTGCTATGATATGCTCTTGATTCCACACAAAATACATCAGGAGGAGTTAATAGTTGCCCAGGAATCTAAAGACGATTTGGCATGTCAACCACAACCTTTTCTATTTCTCCTTACTTCTTATCTTTCCTATGGCAAGGCCTAGACGAGAAGATTGAAGAACCGCAACGACTCGACTAACTGATACCGGCTAGTAATTCTTCATCACCTCAGGTCTCCCATGGCGAGGCCCGACCTAAGTTCCTATACACTAGCTAGCATCAAATGATCTTCCTTCACTTGTTTCTTATGATTCAATGACCTTTAACTGGCATGGCGACCACATCTCTGATAAAAAACTAACGCAATTAAGTAAAGGAACTCCATTCCCGTATATCTAAACCTAGTTCGTGCGAGTCATACTTCACACGAGGTCACGAACCTCAATCTAGCATGGCGACCTCCATTAAGGTTTAATATCCCAATTAAAAGTAGAAATTTCACAATATTAGCAGAATTAAACATTTTCGAACATATACGGTATTTCTCATGAAAATTGAGTCAATAGCATATCATTCACAGTTTAAATACACAATCCTCTGTATCAAACCCTAGGACATTTCACGATTTAGCCAGAAATCTCCATTTCAAGTCTACGATCAATAATTCTCAACAAAGAACAATTCATTTCCATTAAATTGAGAGGTTTTACCAAACAAATTGCTATAACTGCTTCCAATCCACCAGAATTTTGTGGATTCACTCCTTAATTGAATAGAGCATTCAATAATCGGAGCAATTCCTCGATCGAAATTGAATTTGGAGATGAAATCGTGGAGAGAGAAAGTAGAGAGAGAAAGTAGATCTCAATTCCCGCTCTAAATTCAAAAGTTGGTTCTAAAGTCTGGAATATTTGAAAATCAATCCAAAAGTTCCTAAAATAGTTAACTAATCCTCTATATATAGAGGTTCCAAGAATCGTAAACAATACACAAATGTAAAGCAACTAGGAGTTTACATAAATGCCGTTTCAAAGAATGTCTAAAAAAATGTATATGAATATCCTAAGAACTCAATCCACGCCTTCTGTTTAAACTTCCAGCGCCTTCAATAAAGTTCTGGCGCCTTCCATCTGACCAGAAACACGCTTCAAGTTTCAATCCACAGCTCCTTCATTGTTCAGTCATCATCACGCCTTCATAGGTGAGGCAAAGCACGCATTCGGGCTCACCACTTCATTAACCCATTTTAAACTCTGCTTCTGTGCGCCTTCTCACCAACACCATCCACACCTCTTCGCACTTGTAAACCTGAAGAACACAACCAACCAATACTTAGCCATTTCAGCAACAAAACTAACATCCAAAAGCATTAAGCTGGCGAGGTCTCGCGGCGAGACCTCGCCGTGTAGTGTGCGTGTGTGGCGAGACCTCATGGTGAGGTCTCTCCGTGTACTTCCATTGCTTGCAAGGTCTCGCGGCGAGACCTCGCCGTGCAATATGTATGCTGGCGAGACCTCGAGGCGAGGTCTCGCCATGCATTGTGCAAGTGTGTGTTTTTTAGGATGAGGAGTGAACAAAAGTGAAGTGTGATGGTTATGATTTGTGAGTGAATGTAAGGTGTATGTGCTGAAAATGATTGTTATGAAATGAACATGAAAGCTAAAGTATGTAGAAAGAAAGTGTGAATGTTGTGAAGTATGAATGTGTTTGTGCGAGTATTTGCGTGTTTCGGTGAAGTGAAGTATTTGTGAATTGTGAATGTAAAATGAGTGTTGTTATGAATGTGAAACTGTTAGTGAGCTTAAGTGTGATAATGTGAAAATGGTGAAGAAATGTGTAAGCAATGTTAAACCAAGAATAACCCAAAGAATTGAAAATGGAATGAGAATATGATTGTGTTGAAAACTAATGGAATGCTAGGTTAATGTGATGTTCATAATGAAATGAAAATGGATGAAATGAAAATTTATGGTATGAATGTTTGCTTTTATTCAAGCCTATGTGATGCAGTGTAGAATTCATGCTCAAAGTTTGAAGTGAAATACAAAGGAATTGTTCTGTGTAGATGTGTGAAACATGAGATGAGTAGTGTGAATGTGTATGCATGCGGCGAGGTGACCTCGCCGCATGATGTGCGTGCATGAGTGATGCTAGTGTAGTGCGAGTGTTGTGCGAGTGATGCGAGAGTGCATGCGGTATGTGCGAGTGTGCTCGTGCGGTGTGTGCGAGATTGCGCAAGTGTGTGCGATGAGAGTGTTGCGGCGAGATCACCTCGCCTCAACGTGTGTGCGAGTGTGCATATGCGGCGAGGTGATCTCGCCGCACATCATGTGTGCTTGGTTCATGCTGCGAGGTGACCTCGCCGCATGATGTGTGCAAGTGCTAGTGTGGTGCTAGTAGTGCGAGTGATGTGAGATATGTGCGAAAAATATGTTAGAGTGTGGCATGAAGTAATGCATGAGTGCTATGAATGAAAAAGGCTACATGCAAGAACCTCTGAAAATGGCAGTGTTTATTCCAACCCAAGACCCAAATTCCATGCCAAATTCATGTGCCTTAGCTCCTAAATTAAACTTGATGGTAAACATAAAAGTTCTAGGTCTAACTCTTAGCTCTCCACTAGTTTAAGAATTACCAAAATCCAAGGTTTAAAACTCAAGATATTTTCAGTTTACTAAACTGTGGTAGAGAGATAAACCTAGCAAACCCTAATTCAAACACCACGAAAGAAGCTCACATTTCTCATGGTTGCAAACAGATTCTGGAAGAAGATAAAACATGGAAAATGAAGTACAATCATAGAGCTTTTCATAGCATCCAAGATCTCACAAATTGAGTAAGAATTGAAAGAGTTATTCACAAAACCATTTGCATACTGAAACTGCCAAAACCCTAATTCATCCGATTTCACCCTTTTAATTTTTTCATTTCCATCCTAGACACACACTACTTGATTTTTTCATTATTTTCCACTCTTTTTGTACCATTTCACCTTATCACCTTGCAAATCACAAATATGTATAAAACACATAAAACACCACTCATCCACACCAAATACAAGACAAAAGCCAAGGATTTTAAAAGAAAGTCGTTGGTATAAAACCAACTTATCAATGGCCAACATTCCAAACAAGAAAAAATTATTACCCTAGACCAACTCCACCAGATATTCAATATGAAGAAAGATCACAATTATAGCAAATCATTATGATGGAAATGCATTATATGAATGGAATTTAGATGTAAGATCAGAATCAGAAATATTAAGAATGTTGCAAGAAATGGGAATGGCTATAGCAGCCAATGATCATAGAAAATTCGATGAAAAAACAATAGCAGCATTATTAGTAACAGGGTTTACTTGTCAATTAAATGGTTGGTGGGATAATATGATAACAAACGACAATAAACAAGAAATATTAAATCATACATGCGAAATAGAAGAAAGAGATCAAAGAGGAAATGTTAAAAAAAGATGAACAAGGAAGAATCAAAAGAATAACTAAGAATGATGCAGCAGAATTTTTAATATATGTTATATCATTACATTTTGTGGGAAATCCAAGAGAAGAAATAAACAGTGCAAAACTATTTCTAACAAATTCAAGATGTCCAGCTTTAACAGATTTTTGATGGTATAAAGACATGTTTTTAACATATGTACTTTTTTTTAGCATAACCTTTTTATGAGGTGGGTCGCTACTCCCAATTTATTAGATAAGCTTTGAGTGATGGACTTACCCTAATATCACTCTTACACAAAATTCTTTGAGAACATGCTTCCATTTACATGCTCGAGGCCTAATGCGAGAATGTTCTACAAAGATAAAAGCAGTAAATGTGGAGTACTACTCTATTTACATCTTTGAGTTGTGACAATAAAAGCAGTAAATGTGGAGTACTACTCCATTTACATCTTTGAGTTTTAACATCTTTTTCATTAATTTCTCACAAGAAACATGTAAATTACATCGTGAGCGCCTGGAACTCACCAGGGGTGAATCATACAGCAATCTAAGAATACTCCAAAATCTTTTGTATATTTTCAAGACAAAATGAATATTTTCAGATCAAAAGCTTTTTTTCATATCTAAGTGTATATTTGCAAAAGAGTATGCAGCACATCCTATGAAATCAAGTCGTGCCAAACTGTCCTAACAACGGCAAGCAGTGGGCATAGTGAATGAGGCAAAACAGCCCTAACTTCGGCATTATGTGGCCATGCAACCAAATCAAATTCATTGCAAAATTCCTCGGGCAAATTGTCCTAACTTCGGTAGATAATGGCCCACATTTATAAAACTCTTTGTTAGACTTAATTAGAGGAATACCTGAGTGTCTGAGTTGGATTTCCTGAATTTGGCATTTTCTTGTGTTCCATCCTTCCTTAGCTAGGTCTTGTTTCATTTCCCCTTCCATTTGCTTGGCAGCTTTTGATCAATGGAATCCCGATTTTGTCCTGAAGAATGATGTGTCTGAAATTCTTTGATCGAGAAGGTTGGTGTTCTGGTAGGCCTTGTTGGGCAATCCACATTGCAGCCTGGTTTTCCTCCACCGGAACTAAGTTTAAATTGCACCTCAACTGAATCATATTCACTTCATGTCGTTGATTGACTAACTTCCAATGAGCTTCTTTGTCCTTAATGATTTTAAACAAACCATTATGGTTGAACTCAAGTATGATGTCTTTCCAGTCCTTCTTCTAACTATAACTGAGACATTGATATGCCATTTTCACCAGTCCAGAGTGAGTGTTTAAACCTGCAAATAGGTAGCCATTAGTCAAAGAACTCAGTAATTTATTTACCTCTCCTTTGTTGTCTCTGATTATTCCACTGAATTGTTGATCTTGTCATTCACCATAGTGAGCTACATTGATTTTTATCCATTGATGTTTTGGCGGTTTCTATTTGAATATCTTGATGATTGATCTAACTCTGTAATTATAAATAGAGCTCCAAAAGGTTCCCCAATCTGTTTCCTCCCATTCCTTAGCTGGAAGCTTGATCTTTGTGATTGTCACAGCCATTGTAAAGATTTGTTGGATAATGTGTTGGCTTTCAGCTTTGTGTCCCTCATAGGCAGCCTTATTCTAGCTTTCCAGAGCTACCAACTAATGATAGATGGTAGTGTGCATTTCAGAAAGCTGTGGACTCCATTTTTGGCTTTGCTAGTCCACCAGTTATTGCATGTTTGGTTAATGGAGTTTGAGCTGCAAAATATTCCCATTTCTGCACTAAATATCTTCCAGATCTGTTTCACGATTTTACAACTAGCAAAAGAGTGATTGATAGATTCATCATTTTCATAACAGAAGTAGCAAAGTGAAGGACCATATATATTAAATTTATGTAAAGTAGCCCCAATGGGTGTTTTACCTTTCAGGAGTCTATACACAAAGAAGGAGATCTTTAGAGGCAAAGGAGGACACCATACCTGTTTCAGCAACTGATTAGTATCTCTTTTTTGTCTGATCTGTTGGAAAGCTATCCCCATTTTGAAATTTCCTGTCTCACTAAGCATCCAAATCAATTTATCCTTACCATCAAGGTTGGGGACAGGTGATATATGTATGCTTTGACTGATTTCTGGATTGATTTTAGCCAACTTCTCAATATTCCATTGTCCATTTCTGACGTAGTCCTTTATTGATCCCTAGGCATTTGTGGATGAATCTTGAAGACACCCGCTACCCAACCAATTGTCTAACCACATATGACAATTCCCACAGCCCACCTGAACCATTAAAAGGTTTTATATAGTTTGAGCACATTTCCTCATTCTAGACCAATAGGGAGAAGACCTCTATTGAGTTCAGTTTGTAGGGGATGCCATTTTTTACAGTATTGTTTATGCAAAAATTCTGACCACAGGGTATCCCTACTTCTAAATCTCCACCATAACTTCATATTTTGTTCTGTGATGATATCTTCCATAGCACTAAACCCTACGCCACCCTCATTGGTGGGGTAGCACAGCTCTGACCACTTGATCCAGTGATAACTATTCTGGTTTTTTTGTCCATTCCACAAAAAATTAGCACATAGGGCTTCTATCTGGTTTAGAACTCTTCTAGGTGGACTAACAACCATAGTGGTATAGAAAGGTAATGCTTCTAATACACTTCTAATGAGTGTAATCCTCCCCCATTCGTTAGGAAATTTGTATTCCAAGAATTTATTTGGCCTCTAACTTTCTGTATTAAGCCATCAAAATGATGTGCTTTCAGTTTAGCATAGTGGAGGGGGATTCCTAAATAGTTGATGGGGAAAGATCCTTTTTGGAAATTGGTAACTCTCCCTACCCTTAGTCGTTTGTCAGCTCTTTTACCTGTTTATTTTTTGACCTGAAACATTTTGGTAGTGCTCTAGGTTTTCCATCAGCATTTTCAAAGCATTTGGGTGTGCAGAAGTGAAGAGAATAATATCATCCGCATATGCTAGGTGAGAGATTTGAGAGCAGTCTCTTGGAACACAAAAGCCTAGAGTTTTAGATAGAGAAGAATAAAGTATTCTTGACAAATATTCAGAGCCTAAGATAAATAGCAAAGGAGAGATAGGATCTCCTTGTCTTAGACCTTGAGAAGATTTAAACCACCCTTGGGGAGCACCATTAATGAGGATTGACATCCATACATTGGAGATTAATCTCCATATAGTGTCGATCCATCTCTCTTCAAACCCCATATCCCTCATAATGTGCAGCAAAAACAACCACTAAACCCTATCGAATACTTTTTCCATGTCTAGTTTGATAGCTACATTCCCATTTTTGTATTTGCTAGACATTGAGGACATTAGTTCAATAGCCAAAAGATAATTATCTAGAATTTGTCTACCTTGCACAAAACCACTTTGGTTGGAACTCACTAAAGAAGGCAGAATGTTGCTCAACCTAGAGGCTAAGAGCTTGGACATTATCTTATTTACAAAGTTACATAAGCTAATTGGCCTAAAATGAGAAAATGAAGAAGGATTAGCAATTTTTGGAATTAATACAATGGAGGTGGCCGAAATAGATTTGGGGATTTCTTCCCTATTCAGGAAACTTGACACTACCATGAGGAGATCTTCCTTTATAATTCCCCAAGCTTCCCTAAAGAAGTGTCCATTGAATCCATCCGGACTGGAGCACTGTCTTTATTTAATGTAAATACTATATCTCTTAGTTTTTCCAAGGTTGGAAATCTCAAGAGATCCTCATTGTGCTGATTAGATTTCATTTTAAAGAAAAATCTAGCCCTGAAATTTGGGGAGGTTTTTGTTGCTGAAAAAAGCTTAGTGAAATAATGTACTGCCTGTTCCCCAATCTCTTTTTCCCCTTCAACCCAATTTCCCATTTCTCCTTTAATCATATGTATGTAATTCCTATTTTGCCTTTGTTTTACTACTGCATGAAAAAAGGAGGTGTTACTATCACCTTCTTGTATCCACTTAATGTTTGCCTTTTGAGCCCAAAATTTACCTTCTATATTAGTGGCTAGTTTCAGTTTTTCTGCAGCTCTGTTAAGAGTGGCTCTTGGGACTGTTCTAATTACATCCTCTTCCTCTAACCTAGCCATTTTTTTCTCTGCTTTCCCAACTACTGTAAGGACATTACTAAAGGTTGTTAAATTCCAGTTCTTTAATGCCATTTTAGTAGCCTTCAATCTCTCCATCAAGACCCTTAATGGGCTGCCTCTAATAGGGGTACTCCATGCTTTCTGTACTAGTCCTTGAAACTTATGGTGATCAGTCCAAAAGTTATGAAATTTGAAGCTTTTAGGTACCTTCTCCCTCTTGACAGTAGCCTGTACTATTAGTGGAGAGTGGTCTGAAGGGGCTCTAACTGAGTGTTGTACCAACAGCTGAAGATTAAGATTCGCTAGTGGGAGGTTGGCTAGGCATCTGTCCAATCTTTTCCACATCCTAGCTCTACCATATCTATTGTTGCACCAGGTATAACTCGGGCCCTGAAATTGTAGGTCAATCAACCCCTCCCTATCTATAAAACCACTTAACTCTCTTGTGTCTCTAACAGAGCATGGTTTACCACCTTTTTTGTCTGATTTGTCTAAGATGCAGTTCCAGTCCCCCCAAAATAGCCAATGAGTGTTAGTGTAATTGTGTTTAGCTAGAGATTCCCACAACTCCTCTTTTTCCTTTGAAGTATTTTAGGCATACACTGTAGAGACAATCACAGTTTCAGCAAATTCAGGATGGCTAACTTTACAAGTAATGTGTTGAGCACAACTCTCTATCACCTGACATACAAACGATCTTCTTACTAATATCCAAATCTTACTTTCATAATTTGCTAGAGACATTTCGAAATTTAACTTTCTACAAAGTGAATCCAAAGTACTATGACCAGCAAATGGCTCAGATATTGCTAACATATTAATGTTATTTTATCTAATTAATTTTTTCAGTCTTTGCACTTTGTCTTTTGCTATAATCCCTCTAATGTTCCAGTACAAAGCTTTAATCATCTAAACTAGACTCCTTGTAGCAAGTTTTAGAGACCTTAGGTCTTAGTGATATACTAACCTTTGATTTACTACTAGAAGGCATTATTTTCTTACCTGATTTTTGTGGGGGAATTTTACTTTTGGATGAATTTGCTTGAGCCTCAGAGAGTTGTTCCCCTTTTCCAGGCTGACTTGCATTATGTTGAGTCGAACCATTGATTGGCACATCAGCAGGATCCTGAAGAGGTTCAGCCTTTATCTGGACAATTGGCGCCGAATCTTCCGCCTGATCTTGACGAGGAGGCTTCAGGAATTCCTTTGTCATTTCGTCTCTTTCATCCGCAATGGGTGAAGATTGTGCCTGCAGAATGTCATTGGAATTATCTTTGTGCAAGACAAGTATTGAAGACTGTACAGAGATCACCCGTGCAGGAGTAGAAGGTAAAGAATCCGGAGAGATGGCTGTTTTAGGTTCAGGACCCAGATTAACTGAAAGGGATTGAGAAAGGATCTCTTAACTTGGGCATTCGTTCTCCTGCTAGAGACCTTAAGGGAGGCAGTTCTTTGCCATTTTGTTGCTTTCATCCACATTGGGTAAAGATTGTGTCTATTCAGCAGCAAAAGGAAATGATAATGCCCGGTGAGATGGCTATTTCAGGTTCAGGAACCAGATTGACTAAAGGAGCTTGGGGGAGGATTTCATGAATTGGACTTTCTTTCTCCTGCTGGAGACCTTGAGTGGCGTGAGTTCCAGCTTTGTTTGCAATTTTAGAGGCTTCCATTCCTGGGTTATTAGAGGTCTCGTGGAAATCTTCTGGAGGACATAGCACCACTATACTGTCATACGCAATTTCTTTCCCTTTTTTTAGCACAGCCTGTGTCCTATCGTTCACTATCAGCACATTATTAGGCGTTGGAGGACTATTTTTTATACCATTGTCCACTGTTTTTGGTCTCATTTTCCTTCAACCACTTGTGCAGCTTTGTCCTTGGTGGTGCGCGGTCCTTAGCAGATTTTTGAGTTGATGAAATAGGACTGCATGAGTTGGTACCGTGGCCAAGTTTGTGGCAAGTTGTGCAGTACTCAGGGCGATCCTCGATTTCCACTTGTTGCCATTTCCCTTTTTCTTTCGATCCAATCCAATTCCTGCTCGGGATAGGCTTAGTGACGTCCATCTCTACGCATACTCGGGCTTCGCTAGGTCTCACTAGGAGAGTAGCCGAAGCGGTGGCTGTGTCCATCTTCAATGGCGTCCCAGCGACTGAAGCCAGTGAGTACAGTTTGTTCTTATCAAATAAGTGAATCGGTAAAAGCGAAAACCTCACCCGCACCGGCGAAATCGATGGTTCAATAGACGGATTAAAATCTTTGCTCCATTTGAAGATGCGGGCTTGGAAGCCGTTCAAGTACCATGTTTTCCGGAGCCACATTCGTTGGAAATCTTGCTCCTTCGTGAACTTGAACAGGACATGGCGACTGTCGAGAAGACCGACATTACACTCCCTCAGAAAAGCTGCCGCTAATACCTCCTTTCTGAGGTGCACCATAGAGGGACGACCCCAAGAAAATTTAGCAACTAAAGTCCATTGATATATTTGAGCTAGTCTATCTTCCTCCTCTTTAGAGATGAATAATGTGGGTTCACCTTTAAATGTGGATAGCTTATCTTTGGAATGAACTGAGGAGAAGGAAATGGAGATTTCCAGTAGAGTAGGTTGGTGGTTCCCTAGGGCATCTTTGAAGGATGGCCCTGCCACTGGGGTGGCCATCGGCAGTGTTAAGCTACACTATTGAAATCTGAGCCGAGTAGTACTAGAATGGCAAGATTAGAGCCAATTGCAGCTGAACCGACCTCTTGATCTGGAAAATAAGCCTCTTGAGCCAAATGAGAAACCCTTGAACACCTAGGGATTGGAGAAGGTCCTTGAGCTAATACCGCTAAGCTGGAACCTAAATCGGGATGAATAGTGCTAGCGGCTACTATTCACCTGAGTCGATGGTCCTTATACTCCACCTTGAGCTGGAAAGTAAGCTATAAAGAGAAAACCTTGAACCCTACGGACCTTTAGCTAGTTCGAAAACTATGTTTAAGCTGGAATATTGGCATTGAACTAAAGAAAAAGTCCGGAGCTAAACGGCATGTTTACCCTGAAGTGAGTGTGAGGCATTATGTGTGTGGGGTGGTGGAGGTCGCCGCCGGGAAGGGTGGCTCTGGCCAAGGGCCAGAGCCGTTATGGTGGTTTATGGTGGTAGATCTGGCTACTATCCGACCGTTGAGGGAGGTGGGATAGGATAAGGTTGTTTTTTGTGGCAAGTATTAACTTTTAATACGACGGTGAGCGACGTGAGTTTGAGAGGCTTAAGTTTGCCACTTTTACGTCGCTTATTTTTCTTCTCTTATATCTTCTTTTGTCCTTCCGCCAACTTATCAACTATATTTGGATCGGACTGAAATGACTCCTTTTGCTCTTCCTTCTTGTATGAGTGATACCCTTCTTCTATAGGTTCTTTGTTTTCATCCTCTAGCTCAACGTTTTTAACATATGTACTTAAGAGACCAGATTGCCATGAATTTTGGAAATAAAAATTTATTACTAGATTACCTAATCTATTTTCTCAAAAAATAATGGCAAATATACAAAAAGAAATGGGAACAGAAACTATAAACTTTCATAATGTTTCATTTGGTCAACTATTTGCATTTGTCAAAACTGAAGGATTAAAATTATGTCAAGAATTAAAAATTCAAGCTAAATATGGGTCTGTAGGAAAAGAATTAGATTCTTCTTATCAAGCTTTTGGTATAACTGGTATTCAAGTGCCTTCATCAAAACATAAATCTATTGATAAGTATAAAAACTTTAAAAGAAGAAGAAATAATTGTAAACAAATAGGGTATGAACAACAAAATCAATATAACAATTATAGAAAATATAAAAGATATAATAAGCCATATAATAAAAAATATAAAAAGAAATCAATAAAATGTTATAAATGTGGCAAACCTGGCCATATTGCAAGCAATTATAGAACTCAACGAAAAATTAATGAAATATTTAATGAAGATAAAAAATTAAGAGAAAAATGATTGCAATAATGATTAATACATCAGAAGAAAGTGATATTCAACTAAATGATATAGAAGTAGAATCCGAAAGTGAAGAATATTCAGATCATTCATCACCTTGTAAATGTAAATCTATCAATATGATATCTAGTACTAAAGATAAAGAATTTTTATTTGACATTATTACTAAAATAGAAAATCCAAATGATCGAAAAGAATATTTACATAGGTTAAAAGAATTAATATTAGAAGATTCAAAAGACTTGAAATTTTGCAACCATTTTGTTTATCAAACCTTCTATAGAGATATTCAAATAATACCAATGTCCCAGGAATAATTAATACTAATTTAAACAATTCAATGAATTTAAATGAAGAAGTTAAACAATTAAAAAATAATGTGACAATATTAAAAGAAGAAATTAAAGAATTAAAAACTAAAGATTTAGACATAGAAACAAAAGTAGCGTTGATAAATCAAGCTCAAACTATAGTTTTAGATATACTAGAAACTTCTCAGAAAAATTTAGAAAAGGGAATTCAAATAAATAAAAATAATTTAAAAGAAGATAAATATTTAAATATAATAGAAAAAGTCAATATAGAAAAATGGTATGCTATAATAACAATAGGAGTACAAGATTTTACAACATCATGTATAGCAATGATTGATAGTGGAGCAGATTTAAGTTGCATTAAAGCAGGAATTATACCAACAAAATATTGTTCAAAAACCAATGAAAGATTAATAACGGCAAATGGAAATCCTTTAAGAGTAAATTATAAGTTATCCAGTGGATTTATATGTAATCAAAATTATTGTTTTAAACATTCATTTATAATAATAGAAGATTTGATTCAAGATGTTATGTTAGGAAATTCATTTTTATATCAAATAACACCATTTAAAAAAGAAAAAGATGGAATAAGTTTGAATATAATGGGAAATGAAATAAAATTTAAATTTATAACTCCAATAAAACAAAAAGAATTAGATTTGAATTCTATTTATTCTGGGGAAGGAACAATAAATTGTATATTACGAAAAGAAAAACAAATTAATTTTCTTAGAGAAGATTTATCTTATACTCAGATAGAAATTCAATTACAGAAAAAAGAGGTTATAAAGAAAAATTCAAGACTTAGAAAAACGGTTTAAAGAGGAAATCTGTTTAGAACACCCAACTGGTTTTTGGGAAAGAAAACGAATGTAGTAGAATTACCATATGAAAAAGAATTTAATGAAAAACAAATTCCAACTAAAGCAAGACCTCTTCAAATGAATTCTGAACTATTGGAACATTGTAAAAAAGAAATTCAAGAATTACTAAACAAGCAGTTAATAAGAAAATCCAAGTCACATTGGAGTTGTTTAGATAGATTATCCAAGTCATATCCAATTCCAAATAAAAAGGATTTAGTAGATAGATTATATCAAGCAAAAATATACTCAAAATATGACATTAAATCTGGATATTGGCAAATTCAAATAGCAGAATAAGACAAATATAAAACAGCTTTTACAGTACCATTTGGGCAATATGAATGGAATGTTATGCCTTTTGGATTAAAAAATGCACCTTCAGAATTTCAAAATATAATGAATGAAGTTTTTGCAGCATCAGCTCGGGACTTCATTGAGTGAAGGGTAAGAAGTAAGGTCCTATGTGGTAAGAGGCAAGAGCTAAGGTAAAATCAATCTAACAAATTCATAACCAACCCACAAAAGATTCCAAACAATCCACTCTAATCCTCATATGTGGTAAGAAGCAAGATTAAAGCAATTTATCTCTAAATAATATTACTGCACTTTAAGCAAATATTCATCATACATAATCCAGTGCTAAATCATGCATAATTATGAAGAACACAGCAAAACGCATTCCACAAAGACCATAAGATAGAACATAGCATGTAAATTAAGCACACAAACCCTTATTCATAATCCCGGGAGCACAATTAATTTAGACGAGCATGGCTAAATTGAACATCATGATATTAATAATTAAGCAGAATATGGAAAACATAGTCTTGAAAAGAAAGATAAAACCTTGAATTAGAAATCCTCGGAAAAGATCTTTAACTCAAAACGAATGAATTCAATAACAGATGTTCTAATTCCGTCAATCCGCAATTCTCCGTACAATAGCCAAAGCAGAAACCCTAGCTATTACAAAGAAGAAAAACCCTTTCTTGATACTCTCAAAATTGTCACCACCCTAAAACTATATGAAACCCTAAAAAAGAAAGAAAGAAACCCTATTATTCTGTGATCTCCTCTCTTGAAAATTACATAATAGATGGCCTTATATAGGAAACAATTTGAAACCTTATGAAACATTAATAAGATGGCACGTTTTTGGGCCCTAACATGTAAGGAACAAGTTAGAAAACAGTCCATAAAAAAAAGACATCTTAAAAACGTCAAAAACTAAATAAAGGAAAATTTTCACGCTATTTCGGTTTCACATGACGCGATGTCGGGATCTCCACGTCGCGATGTCCAGCTTCTGGGCCGTTTTTCTCTATGATTCCGGCCGAAATAGGAAACATTCAAAACATGAAAGTTGTAGCTCTTTCTCTTAGACTTCCAATGACTCTTGAAGCATCCCATTCAGACGTAAATTAAGAGAGATATGATAGAAATACTAAACCCTGGCAGATTTCATCAGCATTTGTTCTTCATTACCCTTCCACGTTTTTCGCGATGTTAACCCTTCTTGGAGTCTCGAGCGACCCTGGGATCAACTTGGAACTTATTTGCTACTTTATCCAAGGTCTTAATATATAGGATTGATCTTCAAAAATTGGAATTAATACCATGAACATCTTGTGAAATACGGAACTAGCTTCTTTGTAACAAAAGGCACCACTTTGACCTAAATCACATCTTTCTTGATCTTTCTCAATCTTTTCCTCTTATTTTGGCCTCCAACATTAATAACCTAAAAAACACACTAAAAACACATTAAATATCACAAATACGGCATGAAGTATAAGTGAAAATAGCATATATAGGGTGAACATATTTCTCCTTATCAATTGCACACACCTTGCCGCACTCACCGCACAATGTGCACATGCATGCACCCACAGCCGCACATGCAGGCACACACTAAACATACACTCACCACACACTCCGGCACAGTACATGCACACAACTCACATGCACTGTACACACACCCTCATGCATATTTTCACTAGCACTTGCACTTATGCACATAACTCAAGCACGCTACATGCACAACTTAGGCACACCTAGCACATTCTTGACCACACAAGTGCAAGCATGAATGCACTACACTAAGGCACACAACATGCACACAACTCCAGCATACACATGCACCACAATGCATGGCTCCAGTGCACACATGCAACAACTCTAACATACACACTAAGGCACAGCATGCACATGCACACCATCAGCTCACACAAAGCACTCAACACAACACAAGCAATATGTACACAACACAAGCACACAACATGCGACATTAAGGCATGTCATTGGCATACATGAGCATACACTTGTTGCATAATGTTTTCTAGGCACATGCACATTCTACACCTCATGCACACTTGCACCAATGCATGCACCAACACTTGCAAGAGCACTTGCACACTATCACACTTACCCAACACCAAAACACACTTTAAGCACTTAGACATTCACACACCATGCACAAAGTTGGCATGGTGCGATTGCCCACTGCAATAGCACCGTGAAAATAATTACACGGGGCAATTGAACAATGCAATAAAGCCGTGAAAATAATTACACGGTGTAATTGCACGGTGCAATAACACCGTGAAAATAATTACACGGTGCAATTGCGCGGTGCAACAGCACCGTGAGAATAATTTCATGGTGTAATTGCATAGTGCAACAGCACCATGAGAATAATTACACGGTGCAATTGCAAAGTGTTGAAATTGGAATAATTACACGGTGCAATTGGAAAAATTTACACGGTACGGTTGCCCGGGGCAACAACACTATGTATTTGTGATTCTTCTTTGATGAAATTTTTTTCTGAGTGTTGAAACATTTCGTTTGATTGTGCAGATTCAGAAGGTGCGGGGAGTGTGGCTCGGGGGCGTGAAATGCAAAGTGAAAACGTGAAGTGGGTGGGCTCAAAGTCGTGAGATGCTAGAATGTGTTGCTGACGTGGAGCATGGTGCACCTGTATATTTTTTATAATTGTCCTCACAGTGGCATTTCTGTAATTAAGTGCTTAGTATATGTTTGCGTGTAGATTAAGCTTTAGACCTCTATAAATATGGGAATTTTGTCATTATTAGAGTATCAGGAGATGAATCTAGAAACTTGTGAGCGAGAAATTTTCTCTCTCTAACTTTCTCTCTCTATATTTTCACTCTCTAAAATTTGACCTCCATTGTGATTCCGATCGAACTTTCGGACCGATTGCTGGAATTCAATTCTTTTGTGATTTTGTGCTTTTTGAGGCAATTTATTCGGTAAATTCTTCCAATCTATGAAGATGAATTTTTTTAATACTACATTTGTTGATCACAAATTGAGAATGAATTCTTTCGACTAAACTCGCGATGTTCTAGGGTTCCAATGGTTGAATGCTATATTTAGACAACTGTATGTGGTGCAATTAACGTAATCTATGAAGAATGAAATCATACTATGTTTTGTTCTATGCATTCTATTGAATTTCATGAATTCGCACCGATATTGTTGAATTGAACTTTAGTTGCGGTCGACATGCTGAATTGAAGCTTAATTCACCAATGATTGTTAAGAAATTGTGAAATAAGAACTGGAGTATGATATGAAGTCCTTGCACTTGTTTTGCTTTGTTCATTATTTGAAATGTGGTCGCCATGGTGATTTTGAATCTCGAAATCTTTAGATCAAAGTGTAAGGAAATTCTCTAGTGCTAATGAAGACATAAGAACCTAAATTTAGGCCTCGTCATGGGAAGTCTTTAGGAAATAATTGCTGCAGTAATTAGAAATTTGAGAGTTGAGATGTTACGGTGTAATTATGTTGTTCTTAGGCCTCGTCAATGGAAAAGAGTGATGACAGGAGACCTAGGTTGCAGTGCGGTCGCCATGCTGACTGTAGGTTAGGTTTTCAGGCAATGAGTTCTCCTTTTGTTTCGCACATATGTTAATTGCACTGCGTGAGTTGTTCAGGTGAGCATTCATTCGGTGAAGGAATCCTAGGACATCCTCTTCTCTCTATTTGCATTTACTCCTTACTCTTTGTTCTTGTTGTACTGTTCTTGTTAGCAACATTTAGAGTATTTACTGAATTCTTGAGCCAACTCTTCCTTGAGGAACGAAACCCTCCCACCACTACTATAGTTAACTAGGGATAAATTGATACGCACACTAGGAATGCCTTATTTATCTTGTCAAGGCTCATGCCTAGTTCACATGTCACCCAAGTTATGCATGGTCGCTTATACCTTATCTCGACTATTCAGAATCGCAAGCCTCTGGATGTTAGGCGGATTATTATAGATCATATTCAGGCAGGCATAGATGAGGATGCTGCAGCGGTCTATTTTTCGATACTGATTGAGGAGCTTTGTCGTGCCTAAGGGGTGGACGATGACATGGGTGCAGATTGGCGCAAGGTTAAGGCTCCCATCTCCACTCCACTTTATGCGAAGTATCTACAAATTGATTGAAAATTGGCTAAAGCACAGCTCATGACTGACGTGCCTCCGGAGAAGTTTGATCCCTCGATCCATTATGGCCAGCAAGAACCTCAACCTCAGCTTTTTGATTTCACTTTCTTTAACGAAGCTTTGCATGATCTTCAAAACTCCATGGACACCCATTTTTAGCGTCTGGATGAGAGGCTAGATGGAATGCAGCAGGACTGGTCCACCCAAGCTTCTACGATTGGTACAAAATTGGATGACATTGCCTCTATTGCGCAACAGGAATTTGAAGTCCTCTACCATAGGCAATATACGATGCAATGTGAAATTGATTATTGCAACAAGCTGGCTGTCTACTACCACACCACTCCTGGACCTCCTAAAGCACAGCCAACCTCCGTCCACGAGTTAGCGATGTATCTGCAGCAAAATATGACTGTGAATAAGGGGACTCGAGTCGTGCACGAACTTCCATTTGGAGTGCCTAGCATGTCGTCACTTCAGCCGTTGCCTACTTTTGGTCGATCACCGACGTATCCTCTCACTCAAACCTTTCAGTACGACCGAAATTTCCTACCGGCGATGTGATTTCCGAATTTTAATGATACTAGGAGGCCATTCTTGAGCCACTCCTTCGCTAATGCAGCCGTCTTCTTTGGGCCATTTCAAGGGAATTCTTTCTCCACTTTAGCAGCATTCTCGACCCCATCGTCGTCTACGCCCTCGTCTTCCACTCAAAGAGCTCCTCCTTCCTAGTTTTCTTTCATTAAGGACAATGCCTATTTTAAGTGTGGGGGAGTGATTGGGTTGCCATGTTTGCGGTGGTGTTTACTATTGATTATACATTGTCTGTGTTGTTGTGCCTTGGTTGGATTTGATCGTTTTACTTTTTTTGCTCTATGCTATGGGAGGGAGGTGTTGCCATGTTGCTATTCATTGCTTTGCTTTGCCTCATTTTGTAGTGTCTGATGTGTATGCTTTTGGAAGTTTGTCATCTTGCTCTTTGATGTAGTGACTATTGCGGGGATGTTAGTAGGTGTAGGTTGTGGGAAGGATTGAATGCTAAGTATGTATTTGTGAGTGGTGAATTGCTGAAAAAAAATGTTAGAAAGTATAGGTGTGTCATGAAATGGCGTGGCTGTTTTGTGTGCCAATAATAGGTGATGCTTCTTATTGTGTTGTATGGTGCGTTACATGAGTTACGTCGACTATGGGTAGGAGATGTGATATCATCCTATATTCAATGCATTTGGTCTCTCGTTTATTCTGCCATGAATTAAGTTCATCACCTTGTTCTTTTTGTTGTGTATGCAAAAAAAAAAAATCTGGAACCACAATTGATAGGTTAATATATTTTGTTGGCCAATGCATGATGTCAAAGTAAGATAGATATGCCATGCCAAAATCTAAAATACATAGGGGGTAATCTATATAAAGTTTGTTCTAAAATAGATAGGTGATGCGGAGCAAATTGTGTGTGAAAACAGTGATCGTGGTTGCTATTCACCCCTAATCAAAAATGAAGCTAAACAACCCCTAAAATGTATTAGTATAGCAAGTTCGTTCCCAAGAGGAAAGGACTGTGTTGAAATTCTAAAGAAAATATTTTTGTGTTTTTATTAGTATCAAACTGAAACTAAGAGCGCAATTAACAAATAACTAAAACTTAGAAGGTGATTTGATTTAAAACTTCAAGTTAAGCAAGAGATTATATTTTAGGGTTACATAAAAAGCACATACATACATCCTATCTATGGTCATACAAAACAAGGGTAAATAATATAACTCACGCCCTCCTTTGTGGCGAGAGACAAGGAATGATTTAGGCACTTTACCTATTTAGATATTAACTAATTCATTAAACCCTCCTTTGTGGCGAGAGGCAAGGTTTACTTCCTTAATTGATCCGGAATCTAATGCAACTACCAACTCAACCAAACCCTCAAGTTCAACCGCTTCTTTGTGGCGGTGGCAACGCCCGAACCAGTCATGCTAATGATAAACTAATCCCCCTAACTCCTCCTTTGTGACGAGAGGCAAGAGCTAAGGTAAAATCAATCTAACAAATTCATAACCAACCCACAAAAGATTCCAAACAACCCACTCAAATCCTCCTTTGTGACGAGAGGTAAGATTAAAGCAAGTTATCTCTAAATAATTTACTGCACTTTAAGCAAATATTCATCATACATAATCTGGCCAAATCATGCATAATTATGAAGAACACAGCAAAACTTATTCAACAAAGACCATAAGATAGAACTTAGCATGTAAATTAAGCAGATAAACCCATATTCATAATCTCGGGGAGCACAATTAATCTAGCCGAGAATGGCTAAATCGAACATCATGATATTAATAATTAAGCGCAATATTGAAAACATCAATTAAAAGGAAAGAAAACACCTTCAATAATAAATCCTTGAATGTAATCTTTACTCGTAAAAGAATGAGTTCAATAGTAGAAGATGTTCCCAATCCGTACAGCTGCAATTCTCCAAGCAATAACCGAAGTAGAAAACCCTAGTTATTACAAAGGAGAAATCTCTTGCTTAAAATCTCTCAAAAGTTTCACACCCTCAAAAACCTGTAACCCTAGCCCTATTTATAGTTATCCTATGAAAATATTCGCACATAAGTCCTTAATGGACGCCTTGTTGAAAAAGGAAACTCAAAGTGGGCCAAAATCGTAAATTTCCAAAAATAGGTCGTAAACCTGGGTATTTCCCGACGTCTCGACATCCATGACCGCACGTCAAAACGTCCACGCATGTTGCGACATGGAGGGTCTGACGTAGCGACGTCGCGGCACGTTGCGACGTGGGAGGGGTCTCAACGTCGCAGCGAAGTAACTCACTGGAAATTTCTCAAAACTTGTCCAAAAATTCAACCAAAAATCGCATTTTTAACGTCGCGACGTCCAGGGTCTACACCACGACGTGCACCCACGTCGCGACGTGAAGGGTCCGACGTCGCGACGTGGAGATTGTTCTTCAATAATTTCGCGATCTTTCTTCCATTTTTCCTCCACTTTGCATCCGATTTGACTCCTTTGTGATTTCCCTCTTCCAAGAACGCACCATGGTTAACAAACCTACAATTAAAACACTAAAACGAATAAAAACGAACAAGAACGACCAAAGAATTAAGTAAAAACCCTACATAATCGGTGAATAAATTCACCTAATCAATTTCCCCCACACTTAACCTTTGTTCGTCCCTGAACAAACTAAATCACAACATAACGAACCAAAACAAAAATCTAAATAAAAACCCTAACAAAATTCTAACACATAACAACAAAACGCATCCAACTTCATCAATTCGATCTAAAGATAAATGTCGTGTACATGCCTCATACTCTCAAGTATTCAAATGTCAAGTACACATAATATACGTCTCCAAAAGTTATCAAAGCACATTAATATACTCATTTAGACACGTTGAGCCAACCATGTGTGTGTGTGCGATAGGTTCCACCTCACTTCATAACTCATCTACAATCACGCCATAAATCAGGGTTCCAACAACTAAGTCTTCGTCTCAACTTTTCCTCACTAACATATTAACAATTCATTATTAAGCTCATATAAATGAGGATTCACTCGGCAAACCTTTAGGTTTATAAATAAAACACTCGTTCCCCCAGACTGTCACACTTAATTAGGGTATTTCATTGGAATTCCCGTGACATCCACCTGGAGTACTGTCTCACCTTCGGGTTTTAGACCCATTCCCACTCATGCAAGTTCTCAATTAACTTTTCGTTTAAGAGCAGTCTCGCAGAGGAGTGGCAATATGAAGCAAGAGTCTTAAGGCTTCTAATCTCCGTTACCATCCATATGAGTTCTCTTAGGGTTATTATTAAAAGCAATCTCATAGAGGGATGATAGTATGAGCAAAACAAGCTTAAAAATGCAAAAGCATTAAGTGCAAACAATTATGCAAGCACATTTATTAAAGTGCACATTTTAAGCGAGTTATATAAGTTTCAACTAAACAAAGCATTAAAAACAAACTAACCTACTTAATGATTACAAACTCGTCAATTCCCTCAGTAGTTCCCCTAAGTGAATAAAAATGGTCGAATCAAAATGCTAAACTTTCCATCAAAGACCCGACTTCCTCTAGATAGCATATTACTTTCCTATCCCATCGAATCTTTCGATAAAATCCAATCATTGGCAACATAACATTTATCACAACAAGATCAAAATTTCAAAAATTTGGATACTACACGAAAAATTCCTAAAACCATGGTGTAATTATGCGAGGAGTTATCATTACCGACTTACTTATTTACGAGGTAAGGTTAACTCAAGGAATAACTAATACGAATGGGACATAATTAGAAATTTAAATTAAATCCTAATTCATAAAATTTAAAATACTAAGAAAGACTAATTAGCCATTAATCCAAGCATAACATCCACACTTCAACTCCCAAGAAATTAAGCATAAAGACATACAAAACAACATGAAATAAATAACATGAATTTCATCCCCCCCACACTTAAAATACACATTGTCCTCAATGTGTGAGAAAAGGAAAGAATTCACCTATAATCCATGTCATTCCCGAAAAGCTTGTTGTGTGGTTGAGGCCTTGGCAATGTCTCAAGTAGCCTTCTTCTTTATTCAAACTACTAACTAAAAAAACTATTATTTTAAAAAAAGGTGAGAAGGTAGTTCTAGGTTTATTTGGTCCCTAGCTAGACCGTATTACTATTGCCTTCTCCTTCAAGATTCGGAATACCCATCCTTATACCAAAAGAATGCTCTTTCACAAGCACTTCGTCTTCCAGCATAGTGCTTCTTTTGCAACCTTTTGAGGAGGAACTTGAGCTTATGCATGTGAGGAGCAAGTTCAATGAACTCAACTTTGTACCATTCTTGCTCCTCCAAGGTAGGCTCCTCCTTTTCTTCTTCCACCATTAACTTTGGGATTTGTAATGACTTAACATCACATGAAGAAATATCCAATTGTTCCATGATTTGCCATTCCTCCCTACAAGGCTCCAACAATGGCTTTGCATATAAAGACTTAAGACAATCATCAATAGAATTATCAATGTATGAATCCACAATGCATGATCTCACTACGTTAGCTATTTCTTTACAAATCAACAAGTTCTCATCATTAAAGCTAACATGGTCATTTGGAATATTTTTTCCATATGCAAGGAAATCAAAATGGGAAGCTTCTACACATGGGGTTACCTTTAAACCAAAGGAATTCATGAAAGATATTGTTGCATCAAAACTACCCATTATATTTATTAAGTCATCATAGAAAGAAAACTCAATATTGTCAAAGAAAATATAAGAGTAGTGCTTCTCATTCATGTTATCACTAAAAGGAGCATCACATTGCAAGTGTTCAATATTCATGCATGTAGGAGAGACAAATTTGTCATGTTTTACCTCACTTTGGTTCCCAGTTGAATTGAATAAATCTAACCTTGCTTGCCTTTTTTCAATAAGAGCTTTAAATATTCTTAAAGATATGCTATGTTTTCTTGTTGACCATGGCTCCTAGTAAATAAGTTGAGGTTCAAACTCCCTTTGCACATAGCTCCTGCAGTGAGCAATAATATATCCCCAAGAAGTTGGAATGCCTTCCAATACGTTGGTCAATACTGCCAATTTAGCCTCCAGAGATTCCCAATGCTTCAATGGAAAGAATTCACCAAATATTCTAGAGTTCGGTTGTTCATCATCCACTCTATGTGGTGGGTCACAATTAATTTCAAAGCATTCACTAAACCTCCTAGACATTCATAGATAGAAATTAAAATTATAAATAAATAAATAAACCACAAAAAATAAAAACACCAAAAAAATGAATAAAATAATTACAACTAGTATTCACAAAAAAAACTAAAATTTCAACACGGTTGATTTCCCCGGCAACGGCGCCAAAATTTGATGCGGAGCAAATTGTGTGTGAAAACAGTGATCGTGGTTGCTATTCACCCCTAATCAAAAATCAAGCTAAACAACCCCTAAAAGGTAGTAGTATAGAAAGTTCGTTCCGACGAGGAAAGGACTGTGTTGAAATTCTAAAGAAAATATTTTTGTGTTTATATTATTATCAAACTGAAACTAAGAGTGCAATTAACAAATAACTAAAACTAAGAAGGTGAATTGATTTAAATCTTCAAGTTAAGCAAGTGTACTCCCGAGATTATATTTTAGGGTTACATAAAAAGCACATATATACATCCTATCTATGGTCATGCAAAACAAGGGTAAATAACATAACTCACGCCCTCCTTTGTGGCGAGAGGCAAGGAATGATTTAGGCACTTTACCTATTTAGATATTAACTAATTCATTAAACCCACATTTGTGGCGAGAGGCAAGGTTTACTTCCTTAATTAATCCGGAATCTAATGCAATTACCAACTCAACCAAACCCTCAAGTTCAACCGCTCCTTTGAGGCGGAGGCAACGCCCGAACCAGTCACGCTAATGCTAAACTAATCCCCCTAACTCCGCCTTTGTGACGAGAGGCAAGAGCTAAGGTAAAATCAGTCTAACAAATTCACAACCAACCCACAAAAGATTCCAAACAACCCATTCAATTCCTCCTTTGGGACGAGAGGTAAGATTAAAGCAAGTTAGCTTTAAATAATTTACTGCACTTTAAGCAAATATTCATCATACATAATCTGGCCAAATCATGCATAATTATGAAGAACACAGCAAAACTTATTCAACAAAGACCATAAGATAGAACTTAGCATGTAGATTATGCACATAAACCCATATTCATAATCTCGGGAGAACAATTAATCTAGCCGAGAATGGCTAAATCGAACATCATGATATTAATAATTAAGCACAATATTGAAAACATCAATTAAAAGGAAAGAAAACACATTGAATAATAAATCCTTGAATGTAATCTTTACTCGTAAAAGAATGAGTTCAATAGTAGAAGATGTTCCCAATCCGTACAGCTGCAATTCTCCAAGCAATAACCGAAGTAGAAAACCCTAGTAATTACAAAGGAGAAATCTCTTGCTTAAAATCTCTCAAAAGTTTCACACCCTCAAAAAGCTGTAACCCTAGCCCTATTTATAGTTATCCTATGAAAGTATTCGCACATAAGTCCTTAATGGACGCCTTGTTGAAAAAGGAAACTCAAAGTGGGCCAAAATCGTAAATTTCCAAAAATTAGGTCGTAAACCTGCGTATTTCCTGACGTCTCGACGTCCATGATCGCACGTCAAAACGTCCACGCACTTCGCGACGTGGAGGGTCTGACGTAACTCACTGGAAATTTCTCAAAACTTGTCCAAAAATTCAACCAAAAATCGCATTTTTAACGTCGCGACGTGAAGGGTCCGACGTCGCGACGTGGAGATTGTTCTTCAATAATTTCGCGCGATCTTTCTTCCATTTTTCCTTCACTTTGCATCCGATTTGACTCCTTTGTGATTTCCCTCTTCCAAGAACACACCATGGTCAACAAACCTACAATTAAAACACTAAAACGAATAAAAACGAACAAGAACGACTAAATAATTAAGTAAAAATCGTACATAATTGGTGAATAAATTCATCTCATCAATAGGGGGTGTTCTTACATGAACATATGAACATGTGGATATGTGATAAAGGATATGAAGAAAAAGCCTTTGTCAACTAGGAATGAAAAACCATAAGACCCTGGCAAGAAAATTAAGGGAAAAATAGTCATTAGACCCAGGCAAAGAATAGAAAAAAGAGCCACAAAACCCAGGCAGCCAAGTGCCAATGTGTGTGGCAAATGATGCGCCAAAGTGCAAGAGGAAAAGGGAAATATCCCATAGAAGCACCAATGTGCGCATAAGTTTACCATTGATCTTGTGTGTAGCAAGTTCATGTGTGTGTATAATGAGATTGTTATGCAACAAATGATAGTATGAAATGGTGAGGGATGTGCACATAATGAGAACAAAGATGTTGGCATTCCTCAGCACACACTAGCACATATGACATTTTGGTCTTTATTCGTTGTGCCTTGGTTGATAAGGTGTGTCAAATTTCTGAGAGTTTTGGTGCAAGATAAACTTTTGGTATTTTGTGAGTGAAAAAACTTTTTGATGAACTTGGTGAGTGGTGTTGTGAGAAGAAGGAATTGCGTTAAGTGCGGATGGTAGAACATGGTTAGAAAGGGGAGTGTGTGGACTTTGCTTGGGACAAGCAAGAGTTTAAGTGCGGGGGCAATTGATAAGTCAGTTTTATACTAACGAATAGGTGCTATTTTCACTTATCTTTTGTGGTGTTTCAATACAACTTGTGTGGATTTATGTGCTGATTCGTGAGTTTATGTGTTGCATTAAGGGTGGTGTTGAGTGTGGAGGAAAGGCTATGATTTGTGTGTTAGTATACACTTAAGTGTGTGCACAAGACTCGCAATGCAGTACACCCACCGCACATCATTCATACACTGTGCACCGCACATCATGCATACACCGTGCACACACCCACTATACACCGTGCACACACCCACTATACACCATGCACATACCATGCACACCCATCGTACATCATGCCCACGCCCAATGCACATCATGCACACACCTCACACACCTCTCGCACACACCTTGCATGTACTCGCACACATGCGCCGTGCGCGAGCGTTCGGCATCACACACACACGGCGTTGTACTAGCTGCACCTTCCACACTGGCACTAGCTACTGCGTCATGCGGCGCGGCCATACACACACGCTCATGCACTCATGCATAACACAAGCACAATATAGGCACCTTGTAGGCACATCTCATGCATATATGACCAATCCTTGTTACACACTCTCACTACCTTACCAACACTACATGCATTACACAAAGGCACACTACATTCACATTTTAGGCACAACTCATGCACTATATTCCTTCCACTACATGCACAAAGTAATACACACAAGCAGTTTTCATGCACGTGCACACTCATCATGTATAACTTGAGCACAACGTTGCTATATGGCACACTTGCATCACAATGCACACCACAAGCAAGCGAGTACCCACTCACCACCACTTGCGTGCATGACAAGCACAACACACTACAAGTACTACCTTCTAGCACACTTGCACCGATGCATGCACCAACACTAACATGAGCACTTGAACACTTGCACACACACACTACACACCATGCACAAGTTTACATAGGTGCGGTCGGACGTGGAAAAATTTGTACGGTGCGGTCGCACGAGGTGGCCGCACCTTGCAAAAAAAGTGCATGGTGCACCATGTAATTACTCTTATGCTGATTGGAAATTTTTCTAAGTGTTTATATTTACCTTTTCTTGTGCAAATTAAGAAAGCGTGTTACATTGTGGCTCGGGAGCATGAAGTGTGAAGTGGAAACGTGAAATGCGATGGCTCAAAGGCGTGAGATGCTAGAGTGGCTTGCTGACGTGGAGCATAGTGCATGTGCATAATTTGGATGATTTTCACTCACAGTGGCATTTATGTAATTGAGTGCTTAGTTTATGTTTGCGTGTAGATGAAGCTTTAAACCTCTATAAATAGAGGGTTTGTCATTATGAGAAAAATATCGAGAGATTAATCTAGAAACAGGCGAGCGGGAAATTTTCTCTCTAAACTTTTTCTCTCTAGACTTTCTCTCTCTAGAATTTGTTCTCTGATCGCGATTTCGTTCAAACTTTTGGACCGATAGGAGGAATTCAATTCTCAATTGAGAAAGCATTGAACAATTCTCTTGCGATTTTGAGCTTTTTTAGGCAACTTAATCTGTAAATTCTTCCAAATTAATGAAGATGAATTGTTCATTTCTATACTTTGTTGATCACGAGTTGAGAATGATTGCCTCCGGCTAAATTCGGGATGTTCTAGCATTTCGATGGATGAATACTCCATTTAGACAATTTAATGCTGTGCAACTAACATGATCTATGAAAAATGAAATCATACTTTATTTTGGTCCATTTATTCTTTAAATTTCATGAATTTGCACCGGTATTGTTGAATTGAACTTTAGTTGCGGTTGCCATGCTGAATTGAAGCTATATTGACTAATGCTTGTTGACAATTTGTGAAATGAGAACTGGAGTATGAAATGAAGTCCTTGCGCTTGTTTTGCTTTGTTCATTTTCTAAAACACGGTCGCCATGCTGATTTTAGATCTCAGAATCTTTAGATCAAAGTGCAAGGAAATTCTCTGGTGCTAATGAAGACATAAGAACCTAAATTCGGGCCTCGCCATCGGAAGTCTTTAGGAAATAATTGTTATTGTAATTAGAAACAGAGAATTGAGATGTTGCGGTATAATTGCATCGTTCTTAGGCCTCGCCATGGGGAAAGAGTGATGAATTGAAACCTAGGTTGGAATGCGGTCACCATGCTAACTGTAGGTTTGGTTTTTAGGCAACTAGTTCTCATTTGGTCTTGCACACATGTTAATTGCACTGCGTGAGTTGTTTAGGTGAGCATTCATCCGATGAAGGAACGCTTGGACATCCTCTTTTCTCTAATTGCATTTACATTTTACTTTCTGTTCTTGGTGTTCTGTGCTAGTAAGCAACATTCAGAGTAATTCTTAGAATATTCAAACCCACTCTTTCCTGTAAAACAAAATGCTACCGCCACTGCTATAGTTAAATAGGGATACATTGATGTGCACACGACAAACACATCACATATTAGATCTAAACTAGGTTTAAGGTGTTAGTTAGATCAAGTGTAGTCAACACTTGTCAAACTTAGTCAATTATGGCCAACTCTAGTTAAACTAGTCAAATTATAGTGGACTATGATCAAACTAAGTCACTGTAGTCAACAGGCCAAACATGGGTTTTAACTAGGGTTAAAGGATTGGTTAAGTGACATAGCCCATGCCATGTCACCAATGACATATATATATATAGTTTATTTTTGTTGGTTAGAGGTGTTGACATATCATGATACTTGTACTAGAATGCATGAAACTAACATATATGTGTATGAGAGCCAGGGCTTAGTATGCCTAAAAACTAAGAGAAGAATGCAAAGTGTGTTTATAGTGACAGTGTGCCGCGGTTTAAGGCCTTGGCATGTTTGCGCATGAGTTTGAAGTTAGGGTTGAGTGAGATATGTGTAGTGTAAGTGAGCCACTTAAGTTGTGACATGTTTATGTATGAACTGTAGTGTGTGAGAGTTTACGTTTAGTGAGCCACGGCCTCAAGTAGTGGCTTGTGAGTTAATAGTGTGAGATGTGTGAGATATATGTGTAAGTATGCCATGGCCTAAAGCTCTGGCTTGAGTGGGAACGATATGTGATATGTGTGAGGGTTAGGGTTGGTGATCCACGGCCTTAGACCGTGGCTTTTTATGAGGTTTGGTATGTTTAGGTTTGGGTCTATGTTAGGTTTAGGGTTAGGGTGCTATGACATATATGTGTAAGTATTTCTGAGTGGATAAGGTAATTGTGACATAACCTAAGGCGGTGACATGTGTGTCTATGTGTTGTATATAAGCTAAGGTCATGGCTTGTGTGTGTGACATGTCCTAAGTGCTGTAGTGTGTCCCTAGGATATCTTACATGCATGTGAGCTGTTGTTGAGTCCTTCCAAGCCTTAGATATATGCCTTTAACATGGTAGGAATAGAGTGCAAATGCATGGCCTAAAGAAATTCAAAGTGTACTGAAAACAAGAATGTCCTAAAGATGAAATGCAAGCCTACGAGAGCCTTGTCCTAGTGTTGTCGCTTAGAAGTAAGTGGAGGCATAGATGCAAGGTTTTATAATTATAAAAGTGGTGGCCTAAGGCCTGGCTTTTCATAACCTATGGTGTGACTTTTTACTCAAGTTTTGACTTTATTAAGGTTATACTTGTCTTTTTCTTAATTTAAAGTTTTATGTCTCCAAAGAATGCTCAACACTTATCAAAATTTGACCATATTCTCCCAATTGCTCCATAAGGTACCACACTCAAGCCAGGTCAACCATGAGCCTAGAAATATCTCTCATTGCCTTCTTTGACTTTTTCTTGATTTGTTGACTCTATTTCGACATTTTGACTTTTATTTTTGAAAAGATTCCTTTTCTCCATTTTATGTTGTCCAACTTATAAACCCAACAAAAGCACAAAAACAAAACTTTAACACTATTTGTTGCTAAAAAATAATACAAACTCTAAGTAAAAAGAAACATAATGTGTTAGTATATATGACTAGTAAAGATAACATCCCATCAACTTCAAGTGTGTTTGTGTGATCAATGAATTCTTGTTCTTTTATTTCAAAACTTGTTGACTTTTGATGCAATAAGAGGCTCAATACTTCACGATAGTTGTTTAGGATAAGTATTACTCATTTAATATCTTAAAACATTTGTGTTCATGGTGTGTAATGAGTTCCACATAGTTAAGATTTATGCAATTATCCGAGAAAATAATAAGGAAAGTTTAGTTTTTACTTTTTAAAACTAGCTCTCCATTTTCACCAATAGTCTGCATGTCTACTCGCATACATGAACTCATACACTATAATGAGGATCAATAGATTTTATTGCTACCCTAACAAACTATATTAACATTCAATCGCCTTGAGTTTTTTTACTCTTTATGCCCGTACCCAATCATATAAGTTTCATGTTCAAATGTTTTTTCATTCAAGAAGCCTATCTCATAGAGGATTGAAAAAATATCAATATATAAAGCACATGTCAAATATTTTATGGATTTTATACTCATTTCCAATCATATGAGTCTAATTTTTAAACTTTTTTTTGTTTAATTTAAGTTCAAGAGGCAGTCCCACAGCGGATTGGAAATGTGTAAAATTAATACAATTAAAAAAACTATAGCTCAAATCATGCAATCTAATGCATGTGTATGATAAGGTGCGCAAGTAGTATAAAAATATGTGAGGTTGCTATTCAGTACCCTATCAAAACCAAGCCCTATAACAACTTAAAATGAGGTAGTTTAGCAACGATCACACCCATAGGGAAATGACTTATGTTGAAATTCAATAAAATATTTTTGTGTTTTTTTTCTTTTAATTTAAAAAGACATGAAATGTAAAGGCAGTAAAGAAAATTTAGTTGCAATATTATTAGCTATGATTGAAACAATTTAGCAAAATCACTCCCTAGATCATTAACCGAGTTCATAAAACATCACTGGTAACTTCTTCATGTGGACATGCAAATTAGGGGTAAACAACTACTTGTAGCCTTATTATCTATACTGAGCACCCAACCTACTCATCAAAACCTATTAGACAACTTCTATGTGGTAAGAGAAAATGGTGATTTAGGTTTCTACATTCTGGACATTAATAAATAATTAAACCCTTATCTGTGGTAAGAGATAAGGTTCATTTCGCTATCAATCTGGAATATAATGTAACCTACCAACCAACAACCCTCTAATTCTACCACTCTTATGTGGTAAGAGGCAATGGATAACTAAGTCATTCTAATTCTAACTAATCTAGCCAAACTCCTCCTATGTAGTAAATAGCAAGAGTCAAGAACAAATAAGTCAAAGAAATTTACAACTAACCCACAAAAGATTCTAAATAACCCATCTTAATCCCCCTATCTGATAAGAGGCAAGATTAAAAGTAAGTAATTTCCAGTAAATTACTGCAATAACAAATGATATTCATCATACATAACACTCACAAGCTATCATACATCATTAATCCCCTTATGTGATAAGAGGCAAGATTAAATGTAAGTAATATCCAGTAAATTACTTCAATAACAAATCATATTAATCATACATAACACTCACAAAATATCATGCATAATTATGAAGAACGTGCCAAATAAAACTTAATAAAGAAAACCTATAAAATAGAAAAAAAAACTATTATACTAAATACGAACCTCGGAAGCACGGGTAATTTAGTCGATCATTGCTAAACTAAACAACAACTTAATTAAAGACATAGCTTGTAAAGAAAAAAAATAAATAATAAAATCCTTAAGAGATATCCTCCATTACAAAATCAAAATCCTCAAGAGACAGATGTAAACTGATGTTGTAATGACCAAAAGCTACAAAATCCCCTAAGCATGACTATAAGATAAAACCCTATATATTACCAAAAAGAAGATAAGATAAATATTGAAAGGGCTTTCTATTTATTATAACGTGTATATGAACATGGAACCCTAGGTTTATTATAACAAATCTTCAATAATATTCATAAATAAGTCCTCGTTTAGTCCTCCTTGAACCCAAAGTCTCAAAAAATAGCCAAAATGCAAAATAGGAAAGAGAAGTCTCGTAATTCCCGTCAAGCCTGGCTTCTTATCGTGTAGGATTGCATGTTGCAATGTTCACCCACATTGCGACATCCAACTTCTTGATGTTGTGAAGTGGGTCACTAGAATATGACTCCCTTCTTCTAGCGTCGTGATGTGGAGCACTTGCTTCATTTTCTTCACAAACCTTTTCTTCTTTTTCCTCGACTTTTTACGTAATTTGACTTCTGTTACTCCTTTGTTCTCCATCCGACTCCCATAATTGAAAACCTACATACAACACACTAAAACAAATCAAACGTAACAAAACAACTCAAGAATTAAAGTGCAATTACAAAATTTAAAGGTGAATAAATTCACCATATCAATTCTCTACAGACTTAAGCCTTATTTGGTTCCAAACGAGAGAAAGAAAAACAACAAAATCAAAAGAAACCAATCAGAACAAAATTCAAAACCCATTGAGTAGAAACACAAATAAGTATGTATCTAATTCCTATTAAATTGATCCCAGAAAGATGTTATGTACATTCTTCATAATCTAATGTATTCAAATGACAAGCACACATAACATATGCCCCAAAAGTCATCAAAATACATTAATGTACACATTTAAACACGCCAAGTCAAGTATTTGTGTGTGTGCGATATGTTTCACCTAAATTCATAACTCATCCACAACGGCACAACAAGCCAGGGTCCCAACAACTAAGTCTTTGTCTACTCCTTTTCCTTACAAATAACATTAATGCATATTATTTACTTTACTCATGTCATTGAGAATTCTCTCGGTAGACCTTTAGGTGTTAGAAATGAACTCATTCTCCTAAACTGTCACACTTATTAGAGTATTTCAAACGAATTCCTGTGACATCCACTTGGAGTACTATCTCACATTTGTGCTACTCACACATTCCTACTGATGAAAGTTCCCTATTAACTTTTTTGTTGAAGAGCAGTCTCGTAGAGGAGTGACAATATGAAGCCAGATTCTTATCGCTTATAGTCTTTATTACCATCCATCTAAGTTCTTTTAAGGTTGTTATTACAACCATACTTATATTGTGATGATAGTATGAGTATAACAAACTTAATAATGCAATAGCATTAAGTGAATATTTTCTGCGACACATTATTGAAAATTAAACTTTAAGCGAGTAATATAAGTTTCAACAAAACAAAGCGTTAAAAACACACAAACCTTCATAATGATCTCATCAATCCCCTTAGTAGTTTCCTTAAGTGCTTAAAAATTGCCCAATCAAAATGCCTAACTTTTGAACTAATAACCCTACTTCCTCAACATAGCATATTACTTTCCTATTCCACATCGAATCCTTCGACAAAAAATAAATCATTGACAACATAACACATAACCCACAAAGGATAAAAAATTTAAAAATTTGACACATAACCCAACTTATTACCTAAACATGCTACAATCCTGAATGTAGGTATAGAGAAGAAGAAAATAACTAAATTAGATTTCATATCAATTGCATTAAGCCTTAAACAAGAAATTAAACTAAACACTTACTAAATGGAAAACAAAAATAAAAACCTAAATTCCATTAATGTAACTTCATTGAAATGCGTGAATTAAAACCATCACATTTAATTAGTAATAGTATAGTTATAAAAAATAAACAAACAACATAACTGAACTAAAATGAAACAAAAAATAAGAAAAATAAACAACAAAATGAAATAAAATGAATTGAACAAAGAAAAAACTAACAAGACAATCTCCAATCTCCCTACCCTCCCTAAACTTAAATTCCACCTTGTCCTCAATGAGGAAAATAATAGAACCATCTTGCTTGCGGCATATCATCACTAGTCGGCGGTGCCTGTGAACTTGATCCTTTACCACAGTCCATCCTCTACTGATGGCATATGACATCCACCATGTCATACATTTGAGAGAACTGATGAGCCAAGGCAACAAACGACTGCTCTTTCCAATAAAAACGCCAATCAAAATGAGTCATATGTGTATGCATCTAAGCCTTTAGATTGCCGAGTCTAGAGTGAATACAAGTCGTGGTCCGGGACGGCAGTGGAATGTCTTTTTGTATGACTTGTATATGGATTACGTGCTCATGTCACGCATCCCTACCATCTCATTCACATCAAATGCCTTCACTCTAGCCTCATAATAAATATTTGGTTGAAGGTATGAGATACACATATTAGTGGTCATCAAAAGATAATATAGACCTATTCTAACTTAAGGCCTTCCTGATCTCCTTCTCTAACACCTCTCTAACATTGATGGTGAGTCCCTTCTAGATAGCATAATTTATGATCACCTTGTCGCTATCACAGGAACTCTAGTGAATATTGGGAATTAACTTTCCAGTAATAAAATAATGCTCAGTTTTTGTATGTCTAGTCATATGCGATATATAGAGAGAAACTATTCTCATAGAACGGCTGATTGTGAATGGAGGATTGGTGGTGATCATGCTCAACACGACAAGTTGATCTACCCACTCAATATTTGTTTTAAACTCAAAATATAGGATACCTCAAAGTCTATAATAAGCGTTGAACACCTACATGCCAATTGGAAAGCCCACACCCCTGATCTTTACTTTACCGTCATTGACATATATACAGTTCGCATAGTATTCATGAACTATATTAGCATTGCCCTCATTTGGCTGGCAGACAAACTTTATCCACTTGCATGCCCGAATCTGCTCAGCAAAATGTGGTGCAGTGACCTCAAGTCCATGCTCCTCAACTAATGACTTGTTCCTAATACAAGACTTGCAGAACTCCTCCGGCTCCTAGCACATAAATATAAAATTATCAAAGTTCGCTAGAGGTGGAGGAGGTGGACGTGGTGCTCCTAATAGGAAGTGGAAGTCGTAGCACGTATGCGGTTCGCTCAACTCGCCATATCTAAAAAAAATTTAAAAAAATTTAAAACCAAATAAACCAAAGCATACCATTAACTTAAAAAATATGGCAATGCTGACAAAGGTGTAAATTTCAAGCATTTAAAAATAAATGCTTAAATGAAAAATATACATGATAAATAAATAACACAACCCACATAAACTTCTCCCACACATAAACTTTATTAATACTTGAAACCACATATAAAATATAAAAAAAAGTAGTTCAACTCTATAACATAAGCACAAGAAAACCACAGCTAATCCTATTTCACAAATGAGCACAATAACCTTCATTAAATTTAGTAAACATTTTTTTATTTAAAACTTATATATATATCATGGGCAAAATACGATGCTGGATATACCCAACCGCATCGTTACAAAAGAAGAAAGAAAAGAAAATAAACAGAAAAAATAAAGCAGTAAATATGGAGTACTACTCCATTACATGAGTTTGTGATTAATTGAAAAAAGTTGGAATACAGAAAACGTCTACTCCAGAACCAACTAGAGTTAACTAGAGCATAACTTTCTATTATCCAATCAAATCCTATGCAGCTTGAATGAGGTCTAGTAAATGCAAGTGAAGTTGATGGCAGAGATCATCCAACTCCAAGAATACATCTTTCTTAATATGTAGCAATCCAAGTAACTGACTATCCCACTCCAAGAACAATTTAATAGTTTACCATTCAGGGGGCAATTAATCAAATGGCTTCAATGATGGAAGAGATCATCGGCTTTATGTCCAGCAACTATGTAGCCTTACCATCTATGTGCAAGAACTCACACCATCATCCAAACAAAAGCATGCACTGGTATGCATCACAACCATCCATAAAATCAATTCAAAATAGCCTACCATTTGCAAGAGCATATGCACTCAATCACCAAAATTTAAGAATGCACTGGTATGCAAACTCTGCAGCACAACCCTGCAGCGCAGCCATCCATAAAGCAATTCAAAATAGCATACCATTTGCAAGAACATATGCACTCAATCACCACAAGTTCAAGTATGCATTGGTATGCAAACCAGCAGCACATCCATTAATAAAAGCAATTTAAAGCAATATACCGCAATATCAAGTAAATCACATTCAGCATGAAAACCCAAAAGGAATTTGTCTATGTTGAAAGTAGTCGATCTAACGCCGATAATGAACACCATCAATTCTATACATGTCCTTGCTGGCTGTTTTACTACAATATTCTAACCACACACCATAACAGCAGCAAGGTAGTTTCATCAACATTCGGCAGAGCTTCTCATTACATGCTACTACCCATAGAGCCTTCCTTAACAAAAGTCGGATCCACCTAGTTTCCCACCAAGTTTGAATACTCTAGCTGATAACAGCTGGGAAATCAATGTGACATTCAATCAAAGTGACATTCAATCAAAATCTCTACAGGACATTTTAAGCTACTACCATACATTCCTCCCATCCAGTGGCATCAAGCCAATCAGGTTTCCAAACAGAACGTTGGACACACAACACCATCATCCACACAGATTTCAACCGTCAAGCTCAAGGAGTGTTCCATCAACACAATCAGCAGATTTTTATTACATAAATCCAGTGAGCAGATGGATAGCATATGCATAAGGCCAAGCTGACCTAAATCCGACAATCAGTGGCCATGACATCAATAATTAGAACTTATAGTGAAATTTCCAACTCCGAAAACTCGCTTTTTCAGTACTGATTTTTTCCTTGAAGGAGTTTTCCGGCGGCGGGGAGCTTGGGATGAATCCGGTCAGTCCCAACCATCTCGCAGCTGCTATGGCGCTGCTTCCTCTTATGATGTGGCTTTTCGCCATGATAGAGTCAGCTGTGAGATCGGCCTAGGGATTAGTGAAGTCACCGGAATTCCGATCAATGCTACAGATCGGATCGGAAGTAAGCAGCATTCGAAGTTGGGGTCGGCCAAATATGAGTATCCCCGGCTCTAAGTAGAAGCTGCCGGATGTTTGCTCAGGTCGACTGTGGCCAGCTAGTTATAGCTCTTCTCCGAAGATTTCAGATCTACCGAATGTTTGCTTACTAGCTGCCGGATTTCAGGTCGGCAGTGGCAAGCTGGCGATAAAAGAGTTCTTCTCCGGAGATTTACAGTCGGAGATCTGGCGATCGGGACCCAATTACAACGAGCAAGCTGCCGGATTTTAGAAATGGGCAGATCCAAAGACTGATCTGCTGAGCTTCAGCTGAATAAGCTGTCCTTTTGAGATGTTGTAAGAAAATCTTTGAAGGTCTTTGAAAAAGCTGAAAATCTTTGGGAAAATTTAAGCTGAACTAAGAAAAAGAAAGTGATCTGTGGGATAATTTTGTAGGATAATTTTTTGCCTCTATTCATTCCTGTTACCTACACAATTAAATTTGCACATTACCAAATCTTTGTTAATGAAAAATTATCCTACAAAGACTAGAAACATGAAACGTAAACTGAAACAATAAAAATAACTAAATAAAACTTGGCTTGCCTCCCAAGAAGCACTTTATTTAACTTTGCAAGCCCAAAGCCTTTAAGCTTATTCCGCCATTGGTGGCTCATCAAGAGCAACTTCACCAACGCCGCGTTGTACTTTTTCTTTCTGGTATAGGTGAATCTTCATTCTTTGACCATTAACTGTGAAAACATTCCCCATCCATTCATTGATCACTTGAATAGCACCATATAGGAAAAGTATATTCACTTTTTAAGGACCATACCATGTTGACTTTAGCTTTCCTAGAAAAGGCCTCAATTTTGAGTTAAAAAGTATGACTAATTGACTAAGCTCTAACTATTTATGCAATATAGCCTTGTCTTATAAATGCTTTGTTTTCTCCTTATAGAGTGCCGCACTTTAATAAGTATCAAACCTAAACTCGTCCAAGTCATTGAGGATCATCATCCATTGCTCAACAGCTTTTCCATAATTGATATCCACCTCCTTGAGTGCCCAAAAGGTCTTTTACTAAAGTTCTACAAGTAATGGCAAGCACTACTAAAAACCAATTTATATGGTAAAGCACTAATAGAAGTCTTGTATGTCGTGATACTCCTATAAGAAATCATCAGACTTAATTTCCCAATCCTTGCATATCGGCTTCACTACCTTTTCAAGGATAAACTTTATTCTATGTTAAATACCTCTACTTACCCACATGTTTGCAAATGATAAGATGTTGATACCTTACGTCAATCACCATACTTAGCCAATAAGGCTTGAAAGGCCTTATTACAGAAGTGTGTGCCACGATAACTTATTATTCCCTTCAGAGTTCCAAAACATGTAAAAATATTTTTCTTAATAAAACCCACCACACTTTTGGAATCATTGGTTGGTAATATTGCGGCAACAATCCATTTGGACACATAATCAATTGCAACCAGGATATAAGAATTTTAAAGCTATTTAGGGACTGGTCTCATTAATTCAATGCCCCACACTTTGAAATCTTTGACCTCTAAGATATTATTCATTGGCATCTCATTCCACCCTGAAATATTTCCAACCTGTTGAAAATTGTTGTATTTTTTTACCTATTCTTGGGTATCACTAAATAATTTAGGCCAATAATATCTCGACTTTAATACCTTAAAAGTTGTTCTCCGTCCTCCAAATTGTCCCTCATAAGAAGACTCGTGACATGAACAAAGAATGTCTTGTGGTTCATTTTAAGGCACACATATTCTAATAGTTTGGTCAGTGCAAATCTTAATAATACCTTGCATTATAAATAAGCTTCTTCTGCTATTTAGAAGATATATTGGGTGGAATATGCCTGAGGCAACATAATTACCTAAATCCGCGTATTACACTAACATATTTACCCCTTATACTTGGAATACCTGTTCATCAGGAAAGATCTCTTGAATCTTCGAATCGCTATTATCCTCCAAGTGCTCATGTTTTTCCAGTCTTGAAATATGGTCTATGTTGAGTAAAAAATGTATTGACTAAACATTGATCTTTTCTTAAACATTTGTGATAAGTTGGTAAATCACCAACTTATTGGCCTTATTTCATAAGGAATTTTCTATAGTTGTCAAGTAAATTATGTAATTTAAATTAGTTTATGTGTTGTTTTGGTGAGGCGGTACCCAAGTAGAGCTTAAGAGGGAGAAATAGACAAAACAACTCAAAAAGGAGCAAAAAGTAGCAAAAAATTGGCAGTTGACGCAAGCAATGATAAACGACACCATCAAGAAGTCACTCACATCATCACATGAGTCTGACTATGCCATGGATGATATGGAAATAGAAGCACAGCACAACTCAAGAAAGGTGACGCTCACAAGCACTCCAAAAGAGTTAGATGCACAGATGCTGGAAAAATAATAAACAAAGATCCAATGTAACTTAACACAAGATAGATCATGAGGAGGATATACCAAACTATGCAGCGTAGCATCATAGAGCCTACGCCAGCAAGTGCGGAACAAGGATTGTGAATCCAAATGCAAGAAGCAACAAAAAGAATTGCTGGCGTAACTAAAGCCAAGTCACTCCACGAAGAAAACTTGCTCAAAGGACTTCACCAAAATACAGCGCAACTAGAGCCACCCTATACTACATGCATTCATGAGAGGTTACAGCAATGTAAGAGCCAATATCTAACTTTGAATAGCTGATCGAGAAGCTGGCGCAACTAGCTATGGCCTACACAAAATAGTTAGTGCAGACGCAAAAGGGTTCATGCAACAATGCATGATAGCAATCCATCCACGTCCATGATGCCAAGGACGAAATCACATGATCCATTGGAGAATCTTGATGGTCCAATGACAAGATCAAGGAGCAAAAGGATGAAAGCCGCCTTTCAAACATTATTATCAACACATTGTGGCAATTTTTCATCACGATTGCCTCCCCACGTTGTAGAATTTGTTCCCAATATTTCACTAAGTCCTTGAGGAACTTAGCGTGTGTGGGTGCCGACCTATGTAGGTCAAGGATAGGAATCTCCATATACAACTTTTTAATGAGCCCCACAAATTTATCATTTTGTACCTTCTTTGTTTTGGCTTCACCCTTTGAGGGAAGGGAACTGGTGGCACACACTCTATAAAGTTCAATGTCTTTTTGAGCTCTTTTTTCCTCTTTTTTATAGGTAAATCCTTAATTAACTCTTCTTCTTGCCTTGAATTCTCAACATCTTCACCTTGTTACGGTTGGGAAGTCTCTTGTTCACCAAGATCTTTCTCTTCATCACCTTCATAGAAACTTCCTTGTCACTCCTCAATGTAATGGAATGAAATTTCTCCTTTCCCCTCGGGTTTGGAATAGTGTCACCTAGGAGTGTTCTTTGAATCCTTGTGTTTTGTGCTTTTTCCAACTGCCCAACTTGCATTTCCAAGGTCTTAATTACAGCTGAACTTTGTATCCACTTGTTATTTTTGTCTTTCACAATTACTTCCATACGATTCATTCTCTTCTCAGCTTCTATGTAATTTATGTCAAGTCTTTTCGTGATCACAATCAAAGCATCATCGAAATTTTTTTTGCAATTATCATCCTTTTCGACTATTTGTGATGTATGAAACCCTGGTGGATACATTGATCTCGTTGCAGCCACTTTTTGTCACTGAACTTGCTCCAATTGATGTTGCCGTTGAGCTTGTTAATAATAACCATGCCTCTACTAGTTCTCTAACCAATTGCCTCCTCTCTTTTGACAATTACGGTTATCATTATAGGGCCTATTGAAGTTGTTCACAAAATAAAACCGATTCCACAGTAAGACAACACTCATCGGTGTTATGATCTTTCTTACACAGTCCACATACCCATGCTTGCTTGGTTTCTTTGTTGACTTGCATGCTCGTAATCAATTTTGTTAGTGCATCAAGCCTAGCGTTCATTGATGAACCTTTATCTAGTTGAACTATCCAAGTTTCTTTGATGATTGACATCTTGTGTCTGACTAAATATAATCATCTTCAGCAATCTTATCAAACAACTCTTGAATTTCAGGAACCGTTTTCTCCTTAATTGTTCTTCTAGCACTTGCTTGCACCATCACAATTGAATTATCATTCAGTCCTTCTAGAAACATATCCATGGCTCTCGAATCTCCCAAATCATGGATGGGACAAGCGCGTATCAAATCATGAACCTCTTCTACGCTTCCTTGAAAGTTTCCCTATCATGCTGCCTGAAGTTTATAATCTCAATCCTAATGTGCTCTAATTAATCACAAAACAATACCTCAAGAGGTAGGTTGTTTAATCAACAAGTTAAATCTCAAGTGTTCTAGTTAATAATCTTGGACTATCACCCTAGTATAGCTTAAGGATCATTCCTACAAGGAAGGATTTTTCGGTTGTCAAGTTGCAAGCAATTGTAATTGGAAAAGTAAAAGAATTCAAGTGTTGTGAGATAATTGGTATTCCAGCAATGAAAATGCCAAATAGAACACAAGTTAAACACAAGTAGAGAAAAAAAGGGAAACCATGGGGTGACTTGTGGGATTCAAACTGATACTTAGATTACTTTCTTGCCTTGGGTGAGAAGTTTTAGAGGTTTTCCATTTGAGGCTTTAAGTTACTAAGACCTGTAGCAACCCATCAATGTGCATTGACTTAAGAGTGGATAGCTTACTAAGAACTACCCCCCGGCCCTTTAAGTATATACTCCACCAATTGGGTAGGAATTCCAATTACACTTATGTGCTTTCAACTTGGGAAAGAGCCTGTGGCCCTACAAAGAGACAAAACTTAGGAATCCTTCCCTTTTGCTTCATCACCCAAGACCTACGCGTGTTTCTCCTTAGTTTGGTCTTGGTGTGGTTGAGAGTAAATCCTCCTTCCTAACTTTTCTCTTGCTAGCGTGGGCTATGCGTGGTTAAGCTTAGCCTGTCAGCCCCTTTGCTCCTCACAACGTGGTTTGTAATGTGCCACGCGAGAGCTGCCTTTGATCCTGCAAAGCTCTAACTGGCATGACATGCCCGAGGTTGCGCAGTTCTTTAGTTCTTGAATATTTCATGGTGTAGCTTCATTAAGGTCATGCCACTTCTCTGATTTCTGAATTTTTGTCTCTTTTTGGATCGTTTAACTCCTTCTTATTCTCTTAGCCTTCTTTGTGCCCTGCCACCTAAATCAACACATAATCCATCATTAACAACTATAATTACTTTAGAACTTAAGCAATTTAATGATAAAATAGGGCCAATAAGTTGGTGATTCACCAACTTATCAAACTCCCCATACTTAAGCCATTACTTGTCCTCTAGCAATATTAGAAAAACTACATTCAAAGAAGTTGAGATGAACACCAAAGTAAATATTAATCCTTCAATGCACAATATGTGCTCATACTAGTCTCAAACTTCATAGTTTCATATGAAAACAAGTTGATAGTAAGATTGTGAATCTCAAAACCAAGATTAACATGATGAGAGTGTATCAATGCCAAAGATTGTAAGGCTGCACCCATTTTGTGCAAGTGTGTGTTCATGGAAACCACATATTCAAAAATTGCCACTAATCAAGGAAGATAGGAGCAAGTATCAATTTAGGTTATAAAAACGAGCATCGTTTCTTAACCAATGTCTCCAAAGTCATACAGCAACCTTACACTCTTGCATTATATCGAAGATCAATGAATCTTATTCCCTACACATTAGAAGATAAATGTGCCTTGGGTTTTTGACATCTTTTTACCTCTACCCTATCATATGATTTCCATTTGTGAATGTAACTTCCATTCAATAGGCTATATCATAGAGAACGGGTAAAACAATTTAACAATGCAAGCATGTGCTAAGGGTTTTATTGCTTTTTATACCTCATTCCTAATCATACGAGTTCCTTATATAGTTCAAACATTCTTTAAAGTTTGGAAGGAAGTCTCGCTCTTGGATTGGGAATATATATTCCTTTGAGCATCATCAATCACATAAAATAAACCTTGGCTCACATCATCTCATCAATGCACGTATGTTTACAGCACATATCTTAGGCATTTAGCTAAAAGTGAGCTTTATTTGGGTTTTCAAAACTACTTAACTCCACATCTTATTTCTTTTTAAAGTTTAATTTTCTCCTATATGTTCTCCATATCATGTCTTTTAGAACAAAGGTGCGTAACCTTACATTTCTTATTCACTACCCACTCATCATTTTACCAACAACATTTTCATCATAGATTGACCATTTAACACAACAACATGTATATTCATTCATCAATCAAAGCATAAAATTTCCAAAACAAGTTTGGGATCCAACATATTAATTTATCCCAAAATAGTTATTTTTTTAACCAAAACTATAACTAAAACCTACAAATGCAAAAGAAACTAATCAACAATTTCTTATTCAATCCATGAAATATTCAAACCATACTACTTATCACATTTAAACAACACAACAAAACTGTCACAATTTCCATCTCAGTACACAACAACTAATCCATTCAATTTATCAAGATCAGCAGCTCAACTTCAAGAAAACAATTTTCAAAATAAAAGGTATACCCCCCACACTTAATGGGGTGCTTTTCGTCAAACACTTTTTGATTAAGGGAATAGAAAAGACGCCCTCATGTGGAGTGTTGTGGGTCCATATCCTTTGTTGTGCCTTGTTGTTGCACCATTGTCTTCTCATTTTTCTCTTTAAATTTTTTAGCTTGTTGTACCTTGTCTGCTTCAACCATTTCTTCTTTTTCAACAATTTCTCTTGCAGGTTTGACCTTCTTCTTTTTCTTCATCTTCATCTTCTCTGAACTCTCAATAAGCTTGTATTCTTTCTTTCTTTTCTTGGACTTGATTGCCTCTGATTTGCCCTCGTTGTCTACCATGGATATAGTATCCAAGGTCTTTTGTATCTCCAGCTCAATTTCTTTCTTCCAGCTGCTATTCTTCATTATGTGGCAGTGGTTATTCCATCTCCAAAGGCTCTACCCTTTCTTAATTTATGCTTTCCAGCTATCTTGCACAACTCTTGTGGGGTCAACTAGAGGTTGAATTATTATCAATTGTATATTTTTAGGATTATGTTGGGCATATTCTTGTGGTTGCTCCTTGTGAGTTTTAGCTTTCTCCTCAGCTTGCTGTTGCACTTGGAGTGGGTCGACTTCACTTGCCATCTGATCAGGAATGGCCACCTCCACCGTGATCACTTCTTGACTAACTTCCTGGCCTTTCTCTTAAGATGTAGAGGGTTGTCCTTCTATGGTTTGACAGGAACTACTGCCTCCATTTTCTTCCCAATATCTCCCGTGACATGTTGCTCCATCAAGGTAATGAAAGTAGACAGTTCTTCCTTCATTTCTCTTGCTTTCTTCTTTATTTTCCTTGACTTCATCATTGATATATTTGACATCCTTATCCACATCATCTACCTTCCTCTCCATGGCTACCAATCTAGCTTCATCAATTGATAGAGCCAAGGGTGTTGTCAGAATCCCTTGCTCCATTACTTTCTTCTTAGCCTCCATAGCTGTGATGGTAGCTTGGAGCTTTTTCACCGTGGCATCTATGATGGCTCCAGTAAGCTTCACAATCACATTCTTATTCTCTTTTATGCAACCAGCTACCAAGCACAAGAATGTGATCAAACAAGGGAAAAACAACCCTATTTCTTCTAAAATTGGGCACCAATTCGATCTGTATTAGAATGAGCTTCCCCACAACAATGGTCTGCTTTTGGTGGATACAGTAGATCAAGAGGGCTCTTGCTAGGCTCAGAGTGCTCTAATGCTGCCCTAGATACAAACTTGTTAACACAAACTTCTACTACGCTTTGGTTAGAAGGTTGAGAAATTGTTTCTTCACATTGATCACTTCTCATTGCATATTTATCTTCCATCATTTCCCTAGCCTTACTACCATTTCAGTGATCTCTGTGTCTTTATCAAAGAAATCAGTATTGTGATACTGATCAAGCTTGATGGTGGACAGTCCATAGTGATTGTGGATAATACCTCTTAAGATTGAAAATGTCTTTCCCTTCACCATGACTTGTCCCTCCTTAGCTACTGTCAGATTGCAGTAAAACTCCCTCACAATTGAGATGTTCATCTATTGGGTTGGTTGGGCAACCAGCTTCTTCTATTTGCGGAATTTAATGATATCATTTAAGTCCTTGATTTGCACCACCAATCCTCTTTCTTAGATGAGGTTCTTCAACCTCACCTGCTTGATGGTGCTTTCCTTAACAACTTCCAAGTAGGGTGAAGCTCCTACTTGAGGTGGAGGTGTGGCTTCTCTTATTGGTGACACTTTGTGTGAAGTTTGGCCTTTTGATATTGCAAGATCTTGCTGCCTCATTGTCAAGGTTTTGCCTTTACCTTAGGTGCCTTAGATGTATAATTTATTCCTACAAAGCATAGGTATATGAATGAATCAAAATAAGGTAGAGTTAGACAAGCATAATTAACTCTTTTCTTAGGCAGGTGAACAAAATGACAATTCAAAATAGGGCATACACTTTCAGCATAGTGGCACTTCACTTACATGCCCTAGCCTACTCTTAATCATTCAATTTTACATTTTCAACGTTGTGCTTCTCATATATATCACACAACAGAGGAGTATGCTCGTGAAAGTTGGATCCACAAATTTACCATAAAAATGAACACATTGTATTCACTTACTTAAATGAAGTTCAGGTCATTCTCAAAAAGGGCATCACAAGCATTTAAACAAAATTATTTACTCAATTCAAGAAGGCAATGGCATTTATACTTATCATGGAAAGTTTAAGGCACATGCTCATAGATTCTACTACCATGATATTTCATGCTTATCAACCAATTGCACATATGAAAGCAAATCAATCACAAGTTCTCAGACAACTAAACACAGGATTTGAGGTTAACAATAACACAAAAGACTTGCACTGAACCATCTCAAATGCTGAAAATCCAAAGTGTACAAACTTTCCAATTTTATAAATTTTCATGTTTTCCATACTCTAACACTCAGAATTACATCTCCTAATCATGTAGAAAGGATCTATAATACCACTTTGCAACAAAGAAATCATGAATTAACACTTCACCAAGAATCATAAATCAGTTATGCACAAACTACATTTCTTACTCCCTATGTGTTAATCATGCCAAATTAACTTCAAACAAGCATTATCCAACATAAAGAAGCATTTTATGAAGCTCAATTTAACATTAAATAGCTGGGGATGAGAGAATTGAAATTTACCTTTATCTGCAGAAAATTAGGATTCAGATGAATGCAATGATTCCTTCATGTTTTCTGGTGTAAAGATTTGGTAAAAATATGTTTGCAACGTGTATGCAGACTCCTACGGAAGGGTTTGTGCAAAAATTCCAGGATTTGTGTAGTTGATGGAATGGATTGAACACAGTGTGACTAGCTCAGGGCTACGCTTATTTGAGTTAAATTGAGAATGAGAAATGTTTTAAAATTTTACTAATTTTTAGTACTTATAGATTTGCCTTGACGTGAACTAATGCTACCTACATCGTGTAAAAATAGCCTGAATGTATCATGGCACAAGTTGTGTCATCCCACGCGAACTATGGTTCAGTGAATTTTTTCACACTGATGGTCAACCCAGATCATACAGTGTGGGATATATGTTTGCTTCGCCGTGTAAACAAAAATTCACACCTTCAGATGTAATGTAAATATCATAACGACATGAACTTTTTCATGCTACGCGAGTTCATCTATGTCAGTGTTAAAACTTTGATTCCTCTATTCGCGTAGCCTCTTTCACAAAATGCCATATTGATGTCGAGTGTCGTGGCTCGTCAATTTATCCTAATTTCACTGAATATAGTAGCAATGAGCTAGGTTTCGTTCCTCAGGGAAATAGTCGATTCAAGAAGTTTGATATGCTCAATTATGTCACCAAAATATAACAAGATTTAAAGAACACTGATTACAAAATTTAACAAGAAGTAAACTGGTTTGACTCCACACAATTACAAATTGAAATGAACACACAAGTAAGACTCAGAGAAGTAAAAACAAAGTTCTCAAGAAATTTAAGCTGATAATCTAGGCTACTTCCGGGTGAATGCAACTTCTCATATATGCAGTATTACTAACATACAATTTAAGCAGATGAGGAGAATCACAATTGGAAACAGAAATAATAGCTAGCAAGATCACTACGCTACAAATTTAGTCTCCCGACACCATCCTATCCTACGATCAGGCCTAAGTATGGTTTTCAACACTTAGTCGATTTTCAACACAAGAATCACACACTTTTTGCCCACGAGACTTTGTGGGCAAAATTTCTCTTCTGGTTTTTTTACTCCACGAGTCCTCGTGGAGTAAATCTTGGCAGTTTTCATTTTCTCCACGACGTGTCGTGGAGAAAAATGCTGTGTTTTTGTTTTCTCCACGAGACCTCGTGGAGAAATTTTGTGCAATTTTTCTTTCTCCACGAAGTCTCGTGGAGAAAATTCATAAATTTTGGCCGTTTGTTTCCTTTGCCAATGTGTATGCAAACATGTTTAGAGTGTGCAAATGTCGTGCCAAGAATGCATGAGTAGTGTGCCAAGGGTGACGTGTTGTGCAATAATCTGGTGGCAAGGTATGTTAGCATGGCATGGCAAAGTTTGGCAACGTTTGTCAAGCTGAAATGTTTGTCGTGGTGTGCCAAAGTGTCATGTTCTATTATTGCAAATGTAATGTAAAAATAAGTAAAACGTGCCATGCCCAAACTGTGTGAATGTGGTGCTAATATGCAAATGATGCATGTGTGGTGAATGCTTGGCAAGATAAGTGCATGAGTGTGTCAAAATATGGCCAAGTGTTTGGCATAGTTTGTGGCAAGGCTCGGCACTATGCTTGGCAAGGTCGATGTGCCGAGTTCGCAAAGCTTGGCAAGATCTTGGCACGTTGGCTTGACAAGCCTTGGCATGTTGGTTCGGCAAGTCTTGGCAAGGTCTTGGCAAAGCCTTGGCAAGGTGTTGGCAAGGTAGGTTAGCAAAGTTTTGGCATAGTGTTCACTCCAGCACAACACCCTACTTCCATGCCAAATAAGTGTGTCTTAGCCACTAATTCAGACTTGGTAGCGAACTTAAGAGTTCTACATCCCCCTCTTAGCTTTCCAATGGATCAAGAAAAAGCCTAATCAGGTACCTGAAACTCAAGATATCATCAAAATACCAAACTGTGGCAGAAATATAAAACCCTAAAACCCTAAAATGGCCTTTAGAAAAAAAAAACTCATACTTCATAATATTGCACACAAAATTGGGAAATAGTTAAAACATACGAAATGTAGTGCATTCAAAGAGCTTTTCAGAACACCAAAGAAATCACCAATTGGATTAGTATCAAGAAAGTTATGCCCAGATGAATTTCCTAACCAAATCTGCCAAAACCCTAAACCGAATCTACCAAGTTCATTTCGGTTTCATTCACCTTCCTAGATGTTTTGATCTCTCAACCTTGCCTATTAACATCAAGCACACAATTGCCTAAGTTCATCATCATTTTTGGTCTCTTTTAACCAATTTAGTACAACCAATTTCCAACCACATAAATGCACCACAACAAACAAATCATTGCACTAACTTATGAAAAACAAGTCAAAAGCTAAGTGAATTAAGCCATTTAAGTTGGTATAAAACCAACTTATCAAATTCCCCCACACTTGAACTCTTGCTTGCCCTCAAGCAAAGATACACACAATTTGACCTTCTTCATCACCCGTATGCAAACACTTTGTTCATTCATCCACACTGACCACATCCAAATTCATCAAAACGTTTTTTCACACAAAACTTTATACTTTGATAGTTCATGGTGCTAGCTCTCAGATTTCAATACAAATTATCAACTAAGGCACAATGAATAAAGACCAAAATGTCATGCGTGCAAGTGTGTGCTGAGGAACATGCACTTTATCTATTCCATCGTTATACACCCTCTAGCTAGTCTCACATACCATTCAATACATGCCAATCTCTTTGTACACTCCTATGAACATGCAATCACAAGATCAATGGTTCCTATGCGTACATTGGTACTCTATGGGACATTGCCCTTATTCTGCATATTAGTGCTGCACATTGGTGCACATATTGATGACTGAAATAATGCTTGGGTTTTATGGCTTTTTTTCTCCAAATTTGATTGCCAGGTTCTTATGGCTTTTTCCTTCCCAGTTGCCAATATGGCTTTTTCTCCCATATCATTTCTTGTGCAAGCACATGTTCATAAGAATCCCAAATTGACTAAACATGCACGAATTCTGGAGACACCAGATAAATGCATAACAAACAGAAATGAATCCATACACATTACCTCCTATGTCAATTGAGTTTTGCATGGCATATCTATCTTACATTAACATCGGGCCTTAGTCAGCAAAATATACCAATTTCTTCAAACTTAGTACCAAGAACAAAAATTTTCACATGCAAGATTCAGAACAAGTATAGTGATGAACTTGGAATAAGCCAAAGTGAACTAAGAACAAAGTTTCACATACAGGGTGATAACTCATTTTCTCAATTTTGGTTGCCTTTGTTCATTTCTCTTTTTGCTCCATATATTTTCTAAAACCATCAGCATGCAAGATGATAAACTCAACGCATCACCACATTGTTCTCTTTTCACACAAATTCACATCTCAATTCATACCTTGCACACAACACTACACACTCCAATTTCATTAATGCCAAATGGTAAAAACACAAAATTACAAACTTTTAACGTGGCTGAGTACATTCCATCTTTCAACAAAACAAAACAAACTGCATACTAAACTCTAAACACTCAAACAACACTCAGCACACAAAACGATTCATGGCATTTCTTCATTCTTCATTTTCTTCAAAGTAAGACAGCTTGACTTCACACTACCATGGCAAACCATACTCCTCAATCCATCAAGAAACAACATCTTCACAAAATCCACTTAACATTCTTGCAAAGAAAGAAAAACTTCATGCGTTAACAAGTCATCAAACTTCAAGACCCGCACCAATTAGCCACTTCAACTACCTTCTCGGAATCGAATAATGTAACATGCTTGACATATTGGCTTCTCCATTCCAACAATACTTCATCAATATGAACAAAACATATAAGCACAATTTCAACATTCAATTCACCACTTCATCACCCCAAATCTCACAAAGCAAAACACAGCACCAAAATAACTTCACACATAACATCAAGAAAAAAAAATTTAGATTTTTCGTCTCCCCCCCACACTTAGAATAAACATTGTCCCCAATGTAAGAGGCTAAGATGAAGGAGGCACTCCCTGAGAAAACGATGATGGAGCTGAAGAAGAACCAAATGCAACTGCTGTAGAGAAAGACTGTCCCTCCAAAGAAGCCGTGGCAAATGATGGGACACCAATTGACTGTGGAACATAATGAAAAGGGCCATGGACAGGGCCTTCAAGAGGTTGTCCCGAGGCTATTAATGGAAATCTTGCAGCAGGTGTAAACTCTGGATTTGGTATGAATGTAGGAGTATGAGGCATAGGAGGTATACGACCAAATGTGGGTAACGGATGCAAAGAAGGGCTTGCTGTTACTCCAGGTGGAAGCTCGTGCATGGTACCACTAACCATATCACATGACAGATTTGGGATTCGATACCCGCTAACTGTGCCGAAGTTGGAGTTGGCTTCGGAGGTCCTGAATCTGAATGGTAATAAACTGTCATCTTGTTACACATATCGAGCTCTCGCTGCATGCACACTTGCCTATGATATAAGACTTCAAATTGCTGCTGAGCCACCGTGGATAAATCATCAAATCTATGCTCCATGCGTTCAACTTGTGACGTCCACTCCTGTTGCATATTATCAAACCCTTCATGCATTCGTTCCATCCTTTCATCTATGTTTCTTACACCATCCTGCAGCCGATCCATCCTTTCATCTATGCTTGAAAAGCGATTTTCAACTGAGAGCTGGAAACCCTGAATTACTCCTTGAAGGGATGCGAAATCAAAAGAATGCTGCCCTTGGCCTGCTTCATAAGTTGGATTTTCACTCTCCACACGAGATGCCTCTGCACTTGAAATCCTTGCCCGTTCCATTTCCTTGTCTTCGCTCAAATACTTCTTATAAAAGTGATTAGTAATGGGAGGCTTGATCTTTTGCCAGTCACCAAACTCATCATCCACACCTTGTTCGACACAAAGCTCCTGAATCAGTAATGGGAAATACAATGCCTTACTGCGCGGGCATTTTCCATCTTGAATGCTCGAAAGAATCAAGCGACCCACGTCGATCTGCTGCTTCCTTCAGATTGCAGATATTATAAACAACCGGTTACGAATAACATCGGTAGTCTGTGAACATGGCATGAGATGAGATAGAACAAACAACAGCCACATTTTCACATCACTTTTCAAGAATTCATTCCGAATATGCTTATGCTGGCCCTCCGGATTAAGCACCCAGGTTGCTCCAGGATGTGCTAACTCTTCTGTCAAAGCTTGATCCAATCTCTCATCAGTTGGAAATTGTATAGGATCTGAGTCATAATTTGTTGTTCCCAGATGCAAGTTAATAATCTCGCTTGTGATTCGTATCCATTTCCCTCGTACATAAACAGCTCCATTCTCAGGAGTACATGCATTGGCATAATATTCCCTTGCAATGCTCACATTGCAAAAGCCAGGTGCAACCGCAAGCTTCTCATGAAATTTGTAAAACCTCATCAGCTTTTTAAATGGCCCTTTGTCCACACTAAATGCACGTTCAAGATGTATATACTTCACATTAATGCCTTGCTCCCAACGTTCCTTAGTTTCATCATTAATGAACAAAGATAATTCAGGAGTGCCTTTCCTCTTCTTGGGTGCTGGGGCCTGCATCGCATACTGATGTGGCTCCTCAAACATTCGCATATCATCAGGAAAGTACTCCGGGTCGGAATCAGTATCAACAGGTGGTGCCTGAGCTTTTCCTTTCCCTTTCCTTGAAGTCGTGGACTTTTTTGAAGTTGAATCCTTCTTGGGTGCCATTCCTATTAAGAAAAATTCAGCTTGTCACACAATATTCAAAGCAAAACAATTACATTAAGAACATCACTAAGCCCATGCATTTTCTTATGTAATCACATTCCCAAAACCGAAAACCAGCATTATAAGATTGTAAAAATCATCTAGGAAGCAAGCAGAATTAGTTCACATAAAAAAACATCAAAGTTGTAGTTCACTCTTTACTCGAAATTTGAGGACAAGAATCATCCCATTTGAAGTCAAAATGGCCAAGTTATGGCTAAAATACCGTCAGTCCCAAAATGTTCAGATTCAGCATTTTCTCAGACCATAATTCATAACGTGAGCACACATTGTCCTCAAAATTAGATCATGCTCCAGGCAGAATTATCAAAAGTGCCCAACAGAAGAAATGTAGCCCGTCCTCTTAGCTAAATTTCACCACTGGAATCAACATATTTGGACATTCCATTCGCAATTTATACCAAAAATACCGAGACTTGGCAAACCTGGCAGATTCAAAATATCACATTCTTTATTTCACATGTACTTCACATTCTAAGATTTGTTTGTCTAAGTTCCAGCAACAATTAGCAAAAAATGTACAACATAAACATTGAAGGCTATCATATTAGCTAAAGGATGCAACAGGAATCTCCTCATTTCATCATTCCTAACTCAAGTTATGCTTGAAAACCCGAATCATGGCAGTGCTGGAAAATTTGAAAATCAAAGTGTTGAATCACCCCCCACACTTATCATGCATTTGTTCCCTTGGCTAATCAACATAATATCTTGCATGTTCATCATTTTATGCTCTCAACTTCATTACTTTGCATGCTTATACAACTCTCAACAATTTACAAAGCTTTAAGAAAAGAGAGACATACCTTTGTGGAGAGTTAACAACAATATGCTCCTACTACCACCGAACTTGTGTGGATAACTTGTGGTGTCTTGAAGCAATCAAGAAATGGACTACGCATTTATAGAAAAACAAGGGATAAGAAGAACTATGCCATTCACTCAATTACTCCATCGGTCAAACAACAAGAAAAATGAATATTCCCACCAAACACTAGCAACCATTCAAGTCATTCAAGGTGGGACCCATTCTCTTTTCAAGACATGTGAGTTCAACTCAAGCATGTGGATTCTGATTTCTTTCTCTGCCCAGCACCCTTCAAGCATTCATTTTGTATTTGAACTAATTCATTTCGGTCACCTCATAATGCAAGCCTCCAAAATATGCAAACAAAAATCATGAGATCACAAACCCAAGTCTGGAATAATCTTTTTGCATTTGAACTCATCCAAATAAAAATGTCCAACCAAGATGTCAGCCTTCTTCTTTCCATTTCATGTCATGATCCTATTCACGGCTCAATAGCAATCCAATCCCACTTCAATTTTTTCCAGTTTTTCAGAAAATTCAATTCATGTTCAGAAATGTTCAGAAATGCAGATATCCTTATCATCATTGCAAGTGTGTGAAATTGAAACCGAAGACCATGAATCAAAATTTGTAACAATCACACAAAATATTTACACCAAAACTAGCACACAAATCTCTTCACTTTAACACTACACTCAAGAATATAACACAAACGCAACACAAACCCTCAGACCAAATGTAACATACTAAACATAATAATGAAATACTAACACTACTAATATTACACGCAATTCCATTATGACAAACAATCTCCTTAACCATCATCATGGTAACCATACATATTCAGAATGTAACTAAAAATCAAGACATCTTGGCGAAGCCTTCCCCAACACTTGCCTACGACACGGTCCCCGTGAAACAAAATTAAACAATCAAGAACAAAGGAACCTGGCCTTCCACTGGTTTACAAGCCACAAGAAAGTCGGGCAAGTCTTTCCTCTTCTTGTAACCCAAGGCATTGAGGAGGTCCCAGGAGTCCTTCAGGATTTTGAGGATTAGCATCTGAAGTGATATCAACTCCCTTGCTACGAGCCATGGCTGTTATGAGAGCTGGAAAATACATCGGTGCAAACTCACTTCTTTGTGCCCGCCTGATAAACTCTAAGATCAACTTCCCAACATCAATAGAGAAATCATGTAAAATAGCATAAATCAACAGAACTCGTTCCCTAGATGCTATATTGGTACGGTTAGTAGGAAGAATCCTGGAATTGATAAACATTAACCATATTTTGGCCTCGGCTGTGAGTTCACTAGTAGGAACATATAAAGCCTCTTGTCAAACATTCCTCACCCATCTAGCACCAGGTAAAGTTACTGAAGCCAACAAATGATCAGTATTTTCAGCTCTCAACAACCTACAATATGTGTTACGAGAAAAATCATCAAGAAGATAAAGCCTATTAATACTATGGCGGGTGACCCTCAAATACTTTCCTCTCACGAACACCGAATGAACACCATTAGCTCGGGAATTAGCATAAAATTCCCTAACTATGTCCAAATTTACTACAACTGAGGCTCGAGCAAAATGAGACCACGACTATCGGAAGATCACATCCTCAAATCTCCTATAAGGATCCTGAAATGGTCGCTCAATCATAACTGATCTATTAGTAAAGCCATGATAAAAGTTTTCAGCAGAAGCATTAACAAAATGTGGACAAGTAGCTGGCTCAAGATCAATTACCATCTCCTCATCAGCTAAAGAAGATGAAGAAGGAGAAGATGTGGTTCCAGAATCTTCACTAAAGATAGCATATTCAAAAGAGTTCTGGTGGGGAGAATAGAAATCCATGCTTTGAAAATGAAAAATTACTAGCAAGGAAAGCAATATAGAGAAAAGAGTAATGAGCATGCAAAAAGAAGATGTGTAATATGTTTATGACATGCTCACTATCCAACAAACACATGTGAATGACAGGTCATCGCTTGATGTCTTTTCGTCTCAATAATTGAAACCATCCAAACCAATCATGCAGGCATGGTCACGGATTAACCAATCGTGCATGAATGAACAACAATTCTTACCATCAGAGCTGGTATCTTAGTTGTAAACAATGTAGACTCATTGTACCCACATGGATGGAAAAATGGAATTGTACTCCCTGCTTCTATCAATAATGCCCAACATCCTTCTGAGATTCTACAAAAAATATACCCAAGTAATGTTATGAGATTGTGCCATAAATTGCTACCCAATACTATTCAAACTAGGATTAACAAAGAAAAGAAATCACAACAAAGAAGACAAAGGAAGAAAATCAGGGTTGCCTCCCAGGAGCGCTTGGTTTAAAGTCACAGCCCGACCGTGCGTCATAGCTCAATTTGAGATGATATATAGGATCATCTAGGTATAGCTCATGTGGATCTCGTACCACATTAGTGCTATACTTGTCCTGAGAAGTTAAGTACGGCTTGAGACGATGGCCATTCACTTTCCACACACTGCCATTCTTGTCATTCTTGATTTCAATTGTCCCATAAGGTTTTACATCAACCACTCTAAAAGGACCACTCCACCTCGATTTCAATTTTCCAGGAAACAATCGAAGTTTAGAGTTATATTCAATACCAATTGTCCTGGAACAAAAATCTTGGATTGAAGCTTTGCATCATGGATTCTTTTAGTCCTTTCCTTGTACAACTTGGCACTCATGTAAGCATTGAATCTGAATTCATCCAGTTCATTCTACTCCAACATTCTTTTTTATTGAGCCTCAGACAGATTCATGTTCAAGGTTTGAATTGCCCAATACGCCTTATGTTCCAGTTCCAATGGCAAGTGACACTCTTTACCAAAAACCAATCGAAAAGGAGAAGCTCCAATTGGGGTTTTGTAAGCTGTTCTGTATGCCCACAATGCATCATCTAACTTCAAAGACCAATCTTTCCTACCTGGATTTACCACTTTTTCAAGAACTCTCTTGATCTCCCGATTGGAAATTTCAGCTTGACCAGAAGTTTGTGGATGATAAGCTGTTGAAACTTTGTGAGTAACACCATATTTGGCCAACAAAGACTCGAAAAGCTTGTTACAGAAATGAGTCCCTCCATCACTTATTATAGCCATGGGAGCGCCAAACCTATTAAAGATGTATTTCTTCAAGAAGGCAGTTACACTTTTTGCATCGTTATGAGCCAAAGCCACAGCTTCCACCCATTTAGAAACATAATCCACTGTCACCAGAATATACTCCATACCTCTTGACTTAGGGAAAGGCCCCATGAAGTCAATTCCCCAGACATCAAAAATTTCTACTTCCAAGATGTTGTTCAAGGGCATCTCATTTCGGGAAGAGATGTTGCCAGTTCGTTGACATCGATCACATTTTCCAACCCAAATTCTGGCATCCATGAAGATATGTGGCCAATAAAACCCACATAGCAAGATTTTGAAGCCTGTCCTGGTTGATCCAAAATGACCACCACAGGGTCCTTCATGGCATGACTTTAAGATGTCCTCCTTTTCTTCTTCATTGACACACTTTCTAATCACTTTATCACTGCAGATTTTATATAAAGAATTGTATTCCCAGAAGTAATATTTAGCATCACTTCTCAATCTTTTCTTCTGATCACTGGAATAATAAGATGGAATCTGACCAGCAACAACAAAATTTGCAATCTCAGCGTACCAAGGCAGTGTCTGTTCACCCACTTTGAACACCTGCTCATCAGGGAAAGTGTTCCTTAACCGAAATGTCAGGAGAATCTTGCTCTTGAGATTCCAATCTTGACAAGTGATCTGCCACAACATTTTCTTAGTCTTTCCTATCTTTAATCTCCACATCGAATTCCTGGAGCAACAAAACCCATCTAATCAAACGTGGCTTTGCTTCCTTCTTTGCAAGCAGATACTTCAATGCGGCATGGTCCGTAAGAACAATGACCTTTGATCCCAAAAGGTAAGCACGGAATTTATCAAATGTGAAGACCACTGCTAGCATTTCCTTTTCAATAGTTGTATAATTCATTTGGGCCTCATTCAATAGCCTGCTAGCATAATAGATAGTGTGAAACACTTTGTCTCTTCTCTGGCCTAAGACAGCTCCTAATGCATAATCACTGGCATCGCACATAATTTCGAAGGGTTCACCCCAATGGGGAGTGACTATCACGGGGGCTTCCACCAATTTCGTTTTCAGAGTTTCAAATGCCTCAACACATTCTGTTCCAAACTCAAACTTGACATCTTTTTCTAAGAGGCAGCACAAGGGTCTGGCTATCTTTGAAAAATCCTTAATAAACCTTCTATAAAACCCAGCATGTCCAAGAAAGCTTCTGATACCCTTAACATTGGTAGGTGGATGAAGTTTTGCAATGACATCTACCTTAGCTCGATCGACCTCCATCCCAGCATGAGAAATTTTATGGCCTAACACAATTCCTTCTTGAACTATGAATTGACATTTCTCCTAATTGAACACAAGATTCGTTTCTTCACACCTTCTCAACACCTTTGCTAAGTTCTCCAAACAACCATCGAATGTCATTCCAAACAAAGAGAAGTCGTCCATGAATATTTCAATTATTGATTCCACCATGTCATGGAATATTGCCATCATGCACCTTTGAAATGTAGCTGGGGCGTTGCAAAGACCAAATGGTATTCTTTTATAAGAAAATATGCCAAAAGGACAAGTGAAAGTTGTCTTATCCTGGTCCTTGGGATCAATTGCAATCTAATTGTACCCAGAATATCCATCCAGAAAACAATAGAAAAGGTAGCCAGCAATTCTGTCCAACAATTATTCCAAGAATGGAAGAGGGAAATGGTCTTTTCTAGTTGCCTTATTTAGCTTCCTGTAATCCATACAAACTCTCCAGGCACTCACCACTCTTGTTGCCAGAAGTTCATTAGCCTCATTCTTTATAACCGTCACCCCTCCCTTTTTAGGGACGCACTGGACTGGACTTACCCACTCGCTATCTGAGATGGGGAATATCATCCCAAAGTCCAGTAACTTGATCACCTCTTTCTTCACAACCTCCATCATCTGCGGGTTAAGTCGTCTCTGCCTATCCCTCACAGGAACAGAGTTTTCTTCAAGGAGGATCTTATGCATACATAAACCTGGACTTATGCCTTTTATATCAGCAATTGTCCATCCAATAGCCAACTTATGTTTCCTCAAAACTTCCAATTGCTTCTCCTCTTGCCAACCTTCAAGCTTTGAAGATATAACTACTGGCAATGTCTCATTTTCTCCTAAGAAAGCGTATTTGAGATAAGGTGGAAGTGGTTTCAATTCCAGCTTTGGTGCCACCACAATGGAATGTAAAAGTTTTCATTTCTGCAAAAATTCTCATTAGTCCTCACCTCAGTGGGAGTACAATTTTCGTTAGCCGAAACAGTAGGTTCATGATCATGTTCCCCTACAGTTTCATGCATTTTAACTTCCACAACATCATTTTGCAATTCACAAATTGACTCTTCCAAATAACAACATTCAATGAAATCTTCAATTTCAGAAATAATTTTCTTGTCCTCATCATCTAAATCAATTCCATCAAAATTATCCTCACAAACACTTAACTCATCAACAACTGAGAAATCATGCGTATTATTCACATTATTCAACGAAGAACATGTTATGGCTTTGATAGCAAAACAAGACTCCATATTTAGAGGTTGCTTCATAGCATAGTTTACATCAAAAACCACTACCTCATTGTTAATCCTAAATGTGACCGTCTTCTTTCTCACACCAATTAAAGCATCACCAGTGGCTAGAAAAGGTCTACCAAAAATGAGAGGAACCTCAGGGTCCTCTTCCATATCAAGTATAATGAAATCAACAGGCAAGGTAAATTTATCAATACTTACCAACACATCCTCCACCAAGCCTGTAGGAGTCAACAAGGATCTATCTGCCAACTGTAGTGTCACTGCAACTGGTCGAATCCTTCCACTCAAACCCACATTTATTGTAATTGATAATGGCATTAAGTTGATTCCAGCTTCAAGGTCACAGAGGGCTTTTGCAAAATATCTAGTTCCAATCTTACAAGGAATGGTACAGCTTCCTAGATCCTTATGCTTTGGAGGTAATTTGTGAACCATCCATGCTTGACTGCACTCTGATAGCATCATTGGAACTTCACATCTCAAGATTTGCTCCTTGTTTGAAATGAGATCTTTTAAATACTTAGCATATTTAGGCATGGCTGTAACCAAATCCAACAAAGGAACATTGACATTCACTTGTTTGATCATATCCAAGAAACGAATGAATTGAGGCCCCTTTTTAGGTGGAGGTTTCTTCCTCTCTGGAAATGGAGCTTTTGGAGCATAATCTGGGAAGTTATAAGGATTGGAATTTCTGGTGATTTCATTTCCCACCCTTGCTGGTATTTCCTTCTTCTCAGACTTATTTTCTTCTTGCTCACCATTCTTCTCAAGTTCCACATCTATCTCAACTTCATCTTTTTGGTCCTCTTCTACACCATCACTCTTGTCTTCTGCATGTTTGCTTCCAGGCAGCAATTTTCCACTTCACAAAAGTAATAGCATTGCATGCTTCTCTCCCTTTGGGATTTGGTACTGTGTCACTAGAAAGAGCTCCTTTTGGCCTCTGGTGTACAGCATTGGCCAACTGACCAAGTTACATCTCGATATTCTTTAATGTGGCTTTGTGATGCTTCACAGTGGACTCCAAACCTCCAAATCTCTGTTCGTTCTTATCCATCTTTTCTATCAGCTTTTTAAACATATCTTCCACATTTGGCTTCTTTTGTTCTGATGTGCTAGCCTGATTATCAAAACCAGGGGGTGGTTGATTCATTGCTCTCCTTGAATCATTACCTTGATAGTAATTTACTCCTTGGTTCTGCTGTTGATTCCAGTTGCCTTGGTTTCCACCATATTGTCTGTTGCCTCCATTATAGTTGCTCTCAGAATAGTTCCCACCATATTGGGGTTTGTTACTGTAATTGTTCACATACTGAATGGATTCAGTAGTGATTGCACATTCATCCGTGTGGTGTTCTCCCTTGCATAGTCCACATGAAAGTACTGGGGCTTTGGTTTGAGTCGCCTTTAAAGTCTGCACCTGCTTGGCCAATGCTTCAAACTTAGCACTAAGTGAAGTCTCTTCATCTACATAAAGAATTCCTCTTTGTCTCCTGACATGTGGCTTTCTAGTCTCTGGGAAAAGGTATTCATCCTCAGCTATCTGGTTAAACAGTTCACGCACTTCAGGCACAGATTTGTCCTTAAGTGCCCCATTCGCACAGGCTTTAACCATCAAAGATGATTCAGGAGTTAGGCCTTTGAAGAAAGTATTTAGCTCCCTAATTTTGCCCAAATCATGATTGGGGCATTGCCTAATCAAATCGTTGAATCTCTCCCAAGCTTCCCTAAATGACTCACTGTCTTGTTGTTAGAAGTTCATAATTTCCAACATTCTCTTTTGAAGCTTAGCTGGAGGGAAGTACTTAGACAAGAACCTCTTCTGTAGATCATCAAATGACATTCCAGCATTCGCTCCCCCAATACTCTTGAACCAATGTTTAGCCTTTCCACGCAGAGATAAATGGAACAAAATTCTGTGAACCTCAGCCCTGTCAACTGTTGGCAACTTAAAAGTGCTACATAACCCGAGAAATCAATCAAGGTGGTCATTAGGATCCTCATTGTCAAGACCTTGGAAGAATTGGCCCTGGGTGATCATGGAAACAATTTGTGGAGGAATGTGGTAACTTTCCACGTCGATGTCCTGATGACCAAATCGATTGTCAAAATTTACTGCATAATGGTCCCCAAATCTCGGTGCTTGTGCTCCTTGTGCAGCCATAGCTCTCTGCTTTGCTTGAATCCTTAGAGTTCTTTCCAATTCAAGGTCCAATTCAAATTCAGGTTTTCCTCTAGATCTTACAGACCTAGGCATACACAAACAAGAATAGCAAATGATATCAAGAGAACAAATGGATCAATCTATAAACCAATCCAATACAAAAAGGTAAAGTAACAGAATCACACACAATAAAGAAACAAGGTAACTAAATCAAAGCAATAAAACACACAACTAAGAACAGAACAACAACAAATTCCAAGAACCGTGCCTAGTTCCCCGGCAACGGCGCCAAAAATTGATGTCGAGTGTCGTGGCTCGTCAATTTATCCTAATTTCACTGAATATAGTAGCAGTGAGCTAGGTTTCGTTCCTCAGGGAAATAGTCGATTCAAGAAGTTTGATATGCTCAATTATGTCACCAAAATATAACAAATTTAAAGAAAACTGATTACAAAATTTAACAAGAAGTAAACTGGTTTGACTCCACACAATTACAAATTGAAATGAACACACAAGTAAGACTCAGAGAAGTAAAAACAAAGTTCTCAAGAAATTTAAGCTGATAATCTAGACTACTTCCGGGTGAATGCAACTTCTCATATATGCAGTATTACTAACATACAATTTAAGCAGATGAGGAGAATCACAATTGGAAACAGAAATAATAGCTAGCATGATCACTACGCTACAATTTTAGTCTTCCGACACCATCCTATCCTACGATCAGGCCTAAGTATGGTGAAGTGTGAACAAATTGTCTCAATTCCCCACTCAAATTACTCAGGCATTAACACCTAGAATCTCCCATGGTGAGGCCCGATCCTAGCATGTAAATTCATCATTTGAGTATGAGAATCTCTTATCACCTTGTTCTTAGGATGATACAGATTTAAAGCTTCCTATGATGAGGTCTAGCCTTAAGATCTGTGCAAATTCAAACATGTTTAAGAACTCGTGCATTCTCAGGTTCTTATTCATGATTTTCATCCAAATCTTACAAAGAAGACTCAATTCAGCATGATGACCGCAATCAAATCTCATTTCATCAAATTCAGATCAAAAGCATGTAATCAATAAGTTTTACCAATTCATAGCTGAGAATTTCCATTTCTTATAATAGATCGTTAGTTCTACTGCACAATTACAATTTCAACCTAGCATTCACCCTCAGTATCCTAGATTATCATACAATTAGCCACGATCTCCATTTCAGCTTCACAATCAACAATTTGGAAGATTAAACAGTTCATAATCATTAATTGGAAGAGTTTACCAATTAAAAGTCTTAAAAACTTCCAAATGCCGAGAGTAATGTAGCTTTTCTTCTCAATTTCAAGGAGATGTATATTGATGGAAGGAAATATTTGATCGGAATCCAAAATGAAGCAACAATCTTAGTGAGAGAAAGTAGAGAGAGAAAGTGGATCTCAAGAACACTTCCCGCTCTTCAAAATCAAAAGTCGGTTACAATACGGAAAATGTGTGTGTTGAATAATGTGTGAATCCTCTCACTAATATGTTGACTATTCCTCTATATATAGAGGTTACAAAAGAAACGTAAATGGTACGCAAACGTCCAATGACTAAAATATCACTACTGAAAATGCCTAAGTGATGTAAATAACAAAAAACCAAAGTAGAAGGTTTCAAAACGATGCCAGCGCCTTTGAGCCAAAGGATCTGCACCTTCAAGAACCTCGTTGCGCCTTCAGGCAAATCTGGTTCACGCCTCCCAGCTTCTCTAACACGCTTTTGTGCCATTTGGAGTCACGCTTTCAAACTTCTTGGCCAAGGACCAGTCAAGCTCAGCAACCTTCACGCCTTCACGCCGTTCTCCCTCGCGCCTCTACTGCACCTCTAACGCCTTTCTGCCAAATGAATTGCGCCTTCAAGCATCTGCCACAATTTCTTCTTCTCCAACAAACATAACGCTTTCATAAGTGTGACCAAGCACGCCTTTGGTCTCCCGGCTTCACCATTACTTTCTGACTCAGCTTCCATGCGCCTTCGGGCCAACCACTACCACGCCTTCATTACACCATATACACCTAAAAAAAACAGAATCAACACTTAGTCGATTTTCAACACAAGAATCACACACTTTTTGCCCACGAGACTTCTTGGGCAAAATTTCTCTTCTGGTTTTTTTACTCCACGAGACCTCATGGAGTAAATCTTGGCAGTTTTCATTTTCTCCACGAGGTCTCGTGGAGAAAAATGTTGTGTTTTTTTTTTCTACACGAGACCTCGTGGAAAACATTTGTGCAATTTTTCTTTCTCCACAAAGTCTCGTGGAGAAAATTCATAAATTTTGGCCGTTTGTTTCCTTTGCCAATGTGTATGCAAACATGTTCAGAGTGTGCAAATGTCGTGCCAAGAATGCATGAGTAGTGTGCCAAGGGTGATGTGTTGTGCAATAATCTGGTGGCAAGGTATCTTAGCATGGCATGGCAAAGTTTGGCAACGTTTGTCAAGCTGAAATGTTTGTCGTGGTGTGCCAAAGTGTCATGTTCTATTATTGCAAATGTAATGTAAAAATAAGTAAAACGTGCCATGCCCAAACTGTGTGAATGTGGTGCTAATATGCAAATGATGCATGTGTGGTGAATGCTTGGCAAGATAAGTGCATGAGTGTGTCAAAATATGGCCAAGTGTTTGGCATAGTTTGTGGCAAGGCTCGGCACTATGCTTGGCAAGGTCGATGTGCCGAGTTGGCAAAGCTTGGCAAGATCTTGGCACGTTGGCTTGACAAGCCTTGGCATGTTGGTTCGGCAAGTCTTGGCAAGGTCTTGGCAAAGCCTTGGCAAGGTCTTGGCAAGGTGGGTTAGCAAGGTTTTGGCATAGTGTTCACTCCAGCACAACACCCTAGTTCTATGCCAAATAAGTGTGTTGTAGCCTCTAATTCAGACTTGGTAGTGAACTTAAGAGTTCTACATCCCCCTCTTAGCTTTCCAATGGATCAAGAAACAGCCTAATCAGGTACCTGAAACTCACGATATCATCAAAATAGCAAACTGTGGCAGAAAGATAAAACCCTAAAACCCTAAAATGGCCTTTCGAAAAAAAACTCATACTTCATAATATTGCACACAAAATTGGGAAATAGTTAAAACATACGAAATGTAGTGCATTCAAAGATCTTTTCAGAACACCAAAGAAATCACCAATTGGATTAGTATCAAGAAAGTTATGCCCAGATGAATTTCCTAACCAAATCTGCCAATACCCTAAACCGAATCTACCAAGTTCATTTCGGTTTCATTCACCTTCCTAGATGTTTTGATCTCTCAACCGTGCCTATTAACATCAAGCACACAATTGCCTAAGTTCATCATCATTTTTGGTCTCTTTTAACCAATTTAGTACAACCAATTTCCAACCACATAAATGCACCACAACAAACAAATCATTGCACTAACTTATGAAAAACAAGTCAAAAGCTAAGTGAATTAAGCCATTTAAGTTGGTATAAAACCAACTTATCACATATGCATTTAACACCTAGAAAATTTTCTTGAGAAATCATTTGCTCTATGGCGTAGGGTGCCACAGGTCACTTGAGGTGATTCTTGTGTGAGATTACTTCAACACTTAGGAAACATTTTACTTTGATTTACAATTTTGCATGTTCATGGCGTAGGTGCAGTCAAGCTACAAGAATTCAAATGAGAAGATTTTCTTGCTTTCCCAATTTTTTGCGTGACCTCAACTAAGTTATGCCGTATATTATTTTATGTGGCATAGACTTTCTTCAGGTTGCGCCATGCTGAGAGTTTTGTAGACTCTCAGATCCTTTGCAATCAGCAGCAGGACGTAGGCTAAGCTAAGTCACGTGAGAAAAACATTTTCAGATTTTACAATAGTAGTTAATTTTTCGGTTGAAATTGCAGAAAACATGTGAACTTCTGATGTGTTACTTTCAGCGTGGTAAAGGACATCTCACGCCTTGTTAAATTTTTAATGTAATAGCTACACATTTCCAAAAGGCGTGGCCTTATGTAAGATACACTGCAAAAATGCTTCTCTATTCCTTTAGGCTCAATTTCTCTTGCGTAGAATTTCGCTTGGTTGTGCCTTGTAAGAGATTTTCTCAACTCACGGAACCTTCACAAATTTGAGTTGGCATATCCAAACGCATCCTACGCGACATTTACACCCATTCAGAAGGTAGCAATTTTTAAGCTTAGAATCTCTTTCTTCATAATTTTTCGCTCTGGCATGGCTTGAGTGAGCCTGCACGAGATCTTTGTAGTGTCTTTAGGGCTGCAGATATACAATTCACGTGAGTTTGATCAAGTTATGTTGTATATATGATGTTTCTCCCACATTTATCTTTCAAAATAGCATGATTATGAGTCAACCACGCTATGCAAAAATCTTAAAGTGCTCGTGTGAGTTCTGCAATAAAGTTTACAAGGCGTGGCTTGCTGGTTGGTTGCGCCATGAAAATAAAAAAATTGAATTTCATGATGTCTGAAAAGTTTAGAAAATTTTAAAACAGTGTAGCTTCTTTAAGTCTATGCGAGACTCGGGAAGGTTGAATTTTTGAACGTTTTAAAGAAAATTTTCTCTTCCCTTCTAAAATTGATTTCTCGCGTGCCGTAGAGTAAGCTACATTGCGCGCGATATTTTCCTTCATAAACCAGAACTGGTGTAGGCAAGGTTTAGCTACGCCATGTTTCCTTAAAATTTTTGAACCAATTTATTTAGAATTAATTTCATGCCGTGACTAATGGGTAGTCACAAGAAATCATCTTTTCATCTTTATTTCAACTCTAAAATAAACAAGTTTAACTAACATCTAGTTACACTTGGCTTCTCAAAGTTTTTGACTTAAATGTTCTCAAGTTATGTAGCTAACTAACACTTACATCCTGATCATGAAGCTTGGTCACTACTTTCCAGACGTATTTATGCAATGTGTCAAAAACATTTCATGAATGGATGAATGAATGCACATGCTATTTATTATCTCACTTATCGATCTTAATTCTTCACTTCATTAAAGTTAAGCTTCCCTTGCCAAACTCTAGCTAGCCCTTTGCCTTCTTAATTCCTACAAAAAGACTTAACTAATCAATTAAACTTCTAGGTCTACTAACTAAAAACAGTAAACGAAAGAAAGAAACAACAAGGTTGAGAATAGGAATCTTGGGATGGCTCCTAAGCAGTGCGAAGCTTATAGTCGCTAGCCTGACTTGTTATTCCCTCCGTGCTAAAACATTTTCTCGTTCTTCATGGTGCCTCGCTGTCGTCTTCCACTTGCCTAGGTTATCCAAATCTGCAAGGTAATGTTTCACTCTATGTCCATTGAAATTGAACCTATACCCTTTTTGTTTATTCGTGACCTCAAGAGTACCATATGGAAATACCTTGGTGATTACGTAGGGTCCTGTCTATCTTGATCTCAACTTTCTTGGAAACAACCTCAATCTCGAATTGTAAACCAGCACTCTTTGCCCCAACTCAAAGTGTCTATCAAGAATACCCTTATCATGTCTTGCCATTGACATATCCTTGTATAGTGCAGCACTATGGTATGAACGAAACCTAAATTCGTCCATTTTATTTAGAACTCCTATTCTTCCATTAACTTCCTTATTCTTGTCTATGTTCAAATTCTAGATCTCCCACAAAGTTTTAGATTCCAGCTCCAATGGCAAATGACACAACCTTCCAACCACAAGATTATATGGTGATGCACGGATAGGAGTTTTGTAGGCTGTCCTATACGCCAACAATGCATCTTTAAGATTTCTTTCCCAATCTTTGTGATTTGATCCAACTACCTTCTCTAAAATCCTCTTGATCTCTCGGTTTGAGATTTCAACTTGCCCACTAGTTTGGGGGTGGTAAGGGGTAGTAAGGGGTAGCAACCTTGTGGAAAAAACCATATGTTCCAACAAGTCCTCAAAACGTATCTTGCAAAAATGGGATCCCCCATCGCTTATGATAGCCTTTGGTGTGCCAATCGCATAAAAATGTTTCTCTTCAAGAAGTTGGTCTTGCTATTATTAGTTGGAAGTGCGATGGCTTCTACCTATTTTTAAACGTAGTCCACCGTAACCAAGATATAGTTATTGCCATAAAATTAAGGGAAAAGCCCCATAAAATCCATCCCCCACACATCAAATATCCACTTCAAGGGTGTTGTTGAGTGAAATTTCTTGTCACCATTAGATGTTTCATGTTCTTTGGTATTGTGGACACTTGGCCACATATTCTTGAGCATCCATAAACAATATCGGCCAATAGAATCCCAAACGACCATGAATGTTGTTCTCATTCTCCCAAAGTGGCCTCTGTAATGAGATTCATGGTATCCCTTCAAGATTCCTCCTTACTTGATTTTAGGAATGCATCGTCAGATAATTTGATCATTACAAATCTTGAAAAATATATGGTTCTTCCCAAAATTATTATCTAGCATCATGCATGAGTTTCTTACTCCGTTGGTAAGGGATGTCTTTAGGTACCCATCTAGTGGCCACAAAGTTTGCAATATCAGTGTATAATGGTACCTCACTCATCACATTGACTACAAACAACTGCTCATCCAAGAAGCATTCTCTTGATCAAGTACCCCAAGTTCTCTTCATTCAACTCTCCTTTCTCCAAAAAAATTCTAGAGAGCCATGTCGCAACGTGGAGGGATGTTGCGATGTCCAGAAGTCCGACATCGCGATGAGGGAAATCCACGTCATTTTCACCCAGTTTCGCATCATCCCCTCCCACTTGGAAAGGATTGGGCCTCAAATCCGGTTTCAGCACACTGAAGACCTCCACTAGCAGCTCTGGTTGACACCACAAATGAGCACAACACGTTGGCATCTCCAGGATTAATCTTTGCCGCATTCAAATCAACTAAAATCTTACGTTGACATTTATAAACTTCTAATCGGTGTAGTGATGTTAATAAGAACTTGCGTCTATTCCAATCAAAAGTATAAGTATTCTCTCATCTATGGTGTACAACAGCTCTATCAAACATCCAAGGTCTTCCTAGAAGCAAATGAGCCGCCGACATGGGTACCACATCACATAACACTCTGTCCCGATAACCTCCAATAGTGAAATCCAATTTGACCTGCCGAGAGACCACCTCAGCTGATTACACTTTCATCAAGTGCAGCTTATATTGACATAGATGAATCACAGTAGACAATCCCAACTTGTCGACAAGCAACAAACAAGCAATATTCGTAAAGCTCCCAATGTCAACGACCACAATGCACATTTTGCCCCTATCAAACACCGTGAATGAAATAGCTGAACAGACTTGTAGTCATCCTCCACTGTATTCTATAATGTCAGAGCCTTCCACAAAACTCGCAATTCACTGGTCACATTTTTAGGATAAATTACCTCTTCTTTAGGGCCATCCGGCGTTGGCATCCCATCACCACTTGAAATGTCCTCTATTATATCTCCGTTAGGATGAATAATGATGGCTCGGGTGCTTCTAGATTGTGAAGCAACATGTCGATAACCATGGCACTTAGAACACTGCACTGGCTGAGACCTGGATAAAGAACCACCTTCTCCCTTTGCCTTGTTCTCTTGGAACTTGGAAACTTTAACTGGGTTTTCTACACTGACTTCCAAGAAAAATAACTGTCATTTCCCGACCTCATTTTAATCTCCAACTTCTTCTCTACTTCATTTGCCTTTTGAAGTAAATCTTCCAAATCGACATAATGAGAGAGTACCACAACCTTTGCTATATCGCGGTTCAATTCACTTATAAACCTTGCGATTATAGCATCCTTCTCTTTATGAACACGAGCTCATCCCATAAGCATCTAAATCTCCTAGTAATACTCTTCAACACTGCTATTGCCTTGACTCAAATTTTGAAGCTTCAGCCCAAAGATCTTGATAGTAATGCGCTGGGAGTAATATTTTGCGCATCTAAAATTTTACTTCATCCCAAGTGCGGATTGGCCTTTCTCCCTATTTGTCCCACTGAATCAAAAGATCTTCCCACCATGTGCTAGCATATCTCGTGAATTCCATTACAGCTAAACGAACCTTAGTCACCTCAGAATGGTTATAGAAATAAAAAATCTTTTTGGTCTTCCACACCCATTCTAAAAACAAATCCAGACTCTCCTTTCACGAGAATGCCGTTACCTTTAACTTTCATTCCTTCTCAGTCAGTCAAGCTCTTAACACGTTTCATCGTGCACTTTCTTCAAAATCTGATACTTCCTCCTCTAATCCCTTAAACCATGGGTTCTTGGGCTGTCGTGACTTAGGTGACGTAGGCGACTTGGGCGAGGCGGACAAACTGTCAAAATTAGCCAACAATGCTTTTAATTGCTTCCCAAGGGCTGCAACAATGTTCTCTAATCCTTGATTCACACTATGATCCCTGCCTCTTGTTGCTTACTCATGACAATAAGTTCAAAGCAACTTAACAATTCAAAACTTCAAGATAAATAACACCACTTCAATATTACTAATGATACAACGAGACACCACTGGATGCACTGAAATAAATTCAAACAGTCCAACAACATAATTTACAATTCATGTATATAGGTAGATAAGTCCAGTTCAATCAATACCAATTATAACAAAAAGGTCTAATGATATATTTGCCAACGCCAATTCACTAAAACACGTTAATGTAAAGGCTTGCGGATGTCGAGAAAATTAATTGAATAAATTTTAAGGAAAAATTTAAAGAAAAGCAATTTTTTGACAATTTCCTTGATTCTCTAATACCACTTGATACGGATCTACAAATGCTCCTCATGTAAATAGATGTGGCAATACGGAAATAGTTGCTCATGACTCTCTCAAAGATCAATTGACAAAGGTAGGAACAACCTATCTTCGTAGGATGTCGTTAAGCTCTTTTGCTTGTATGCTCCTCACACACAAACAACAAATAAAGTCGGTGCAAAGATGATTCCCTCCTCAGGAATAATCTCCACAGGCAAATCAGAAATCTCCTCATGTTTACAACTCACGATATGAAACACATGTTGTGTATTTTAGATTGTCAATAATCAAAATAATATGTTCTTTGCAACTTAAAGGCAGCCTATTTATATGTCTTCACAAATACCCTAAACCATTAATTAAAAACAAATACGTAATTAATTAGAAATATTAAAAAAAATTACAATGTTCCCGCACGTCCCGACGTGGGGATAGCCCTAAAAATAAAAAAAGCAAGTCCTGGACATCGCGCGATGTCTGGTTTATTCGACAAAAATTAAAAATTCCTTAGAGCGATATCGCAACGTAGAGAAGGCTCTATGTCGTAACGTGTTAAATGCACTACATTTACACCCAATTTTGCATTAGTCTAACCATGGATGAGTTCTTTGGTCTAATGAATTATTCTAGCTAGTAGCATGAAATGGATTCGGAATGCCTTAAGAAACTACACCTCTCCCCAAAAAGGGAATTTTACTTAGGTGTTGAACTCTAGAGAAGCCAACCTTGAATGCTAAAAGGGAACACTAGTAAGATCTTGGGTAGTCTCTTTGAAAGGGTAACGGTTTCATTCTTGCTGATAATGCGATAGAGTGGAAGTCTTGGCATGGCTTCTTTGTAAGGACATGGGATTGAAATTCTTACTCCATAGGTGGTCAAGAGCGGGTGAACTCTAGATTCGGCTAGTTTTTGGCACATTATGTTTCCTTCACCAAAAGGGACATAGTGGGTAGAATCCTATCTCTCAATCGGTGAACCAATAACGTTAGAAGGCTGTAGTAGGTCTTTGTAATCTATTACCTCTTGGATTATTAACATTATGAGGTTGTAATAGGTATTTGTAATCTATTAACTCTTGATGGAACACCTCTAATTCGTAGAAAACCATAGCAAAGAGGTAGTCAAAGTACCACACAAGACACGCAGTTAAGAAAAACCAACCATCCAATGGTACACTTGATTGCTTGTCTTCTCTTTCTATGATACATTGTATTTCATTTCTTTTCATTTGTAGTTATTTGATAGAAAAGATATCTTAGTTTCTTACTTCCAGTTGCATTTGTTTTTTTGCCTTCCTTTTAACTACAAAACAAATTGTCCCAAACGTGAGCCACCACAAATGTGTGTGTAGCTATAGATTAACACTCTATTAGAGTCACACAATTGCCACAATTAATCATAATCAATATCTCGAGAGAGGATGGTGGTGTAATTTACAAGTTAAACCTCAAGTGCTCTAGTTGATATTCTATGGACTATCATCCTAGCATAGCTTAAGGATTATTCCGACAGGGAGGGATTCTACGATTGTCAAGTTGCAAGCAAGTAAAATTGGTAAAGTAAAAGATTTCAATGGATTGGTCTTTCAGCAATGAAAATTCAAAACAAAGAATTAAATGAACACATAAAGAGAAATTAGGGGAAACCATGGGGTGACTTGTGGGCTCCAAACCAATACTTAGAATACTCACTTGCCTTGGTACTAAGTTCTAGAGGTTTTTCCATCAAGAGGCTATAAGTTACTAAAACCTATAGCGACCCCTCAATGTGTATGACTCAAGGGTGGATACTTACTAAAAACTACACCCCCCCCCCCCGCCCTTTAAGTCAATACGTAACCAATTGAGTAGGAATTCCACCCCCCTCATGCGCTTTTAGCTGAGAGAAGGACCTATGGCCTTGCTAATAGAACAAACAAAGGTATCCTTCCCTTTTTCCTCATCACCTAAGACCTAGAGCCATGCCCCATGACCTTATTAAGAAGCCATGCAAAGACATTCTAGTTCTTTACCTTAGAAGCTAGGTGAATGGACTCTAAACAACCTATTGTCACACTTCTAGCTAGATTTACCCATTAGACCAATGAGTTCATCCATGACTTCAATAGTCTACAAATGTGCATTACTATGGAATTCAATTAAAATTAAAAATGCAAGGTCTTTCATTAACATACCCAAGATAAGATTTCATCAAAACAACAAGCTTTACTAGACTCACTAGTCATCCCCATGGCAACCCTTCAAGGTTTAGCCACTCATGGTAGCTTTAAGCAAATTAAGCACGTAGGAAATTGATATAAAAGCCATAAATAACAAGAAAGATGTCACCCTTAGTAAAAGATAAAAGCCTCTGTTGTAGATTCAACCAAAAGTTCCAACTTTTCCTATCAAAGTTTTGCTCTCCAGCTTGGAGCTCTAGTGTGTTTCTTGCTTGGAAAAGAAGTTCTCTCCAAGTATTATTGACCCCAGTATTGTTTCTTGTGTACTAATTACAAATTAAGTCCCCTATTTTTGTTACTTTTAAGTTCTACAAAACGTAAATAACACTCTAGAAATCTTAGGAATACATGTTGGACCCAGAAAAGTAGGTGGGAGAAGGACCACTAAAATCTGTAAAAAGTACACCAAGTACAGTAACACGTTAGCTTGCATAGGCTAGTTCAAGCTGCGTCGTGTAAATCCTACCATAGTGTACATGGCGTAACATACGGCAAGTCAAGCGACCTTCTTCTTCAGCATTTCTGTTGTTTGGCGTGGGTGAGCCTTGACCATGCAATGACTTTCTCCTATTCTAAATAGATTGTACGCTAAACGAGGTCACGCCTGCCCTTATCTTGCTTATCTTGCACTTCGCGTGGGCAAGCCTTAGCTACGCGAACTCTCCCTTCTTCCTTCTGATTCTGATTCTTGTTCGCATAGGTAAGGTTGTGATGTGCCAACCTTTGCAGACTTCTTATGTAGTCTAGTTCATGCTATGCGAGACTTTGTTGAACTCTCCTTACATTTTCTCTTCATGGCTTGACTTGTTCCCAACCACGCCAGCAATATTTCTTCTTGATTCAAGTGTTGGCATGCTCCTTCCTCACTTCTTTCTTGCCATCATGGGCTATGCATAGTTATGCCTAGCCTTTTTTCTCACTTGCTTCTCACGGTGTAGCTTGGTTTACACCACGCAAGATCTACCATTCTTCCCGCAGCGCTCTGATTGGCGTAGACTGGCTAAAGTTATGCTGTACTTAAGCCTTTGAATATTCCTTGGCGTAGCTTCACTGACGTCATACCAGCTTCTCTGATCTTTGAATTTGTGTCTCTTTTTGAATCTTTTCACTCGTTCTACTTCTCTCTGGCTCTTTTGTGATATTCCATCTAAGTCAATGCATAATCCAACATTAATAACTATACTTACTTGAGAACTTAAGCTTTTTTATGGTAAAATAAGGCCAATAAGTTGGTGAATTACCAACTTATCACACATACATTCACTTAATTACTAGACAATACCCCTCCCTGTTGGATCGACCCCTATACTTACTCTTGCTACTAAATCGATCGTAGCTTGATACACCTTAGACAAGTGAGGATATAGGGTATTACAATTAGTGTTTGATATAATTGAACTATATCCCTCCAAGCTCTCATGAAAATGGTGCCATTTTCAGGGAGAGAAATTGGCGTTGAAGAATTGTTCTTTAAACATTTAGTTGTGATTAGAATAATTTTTGTGGATTAGTTGGCAATTTAGCTTAGTAGTTTAGTTTACTTGTTTTGTGACTTGTGTTTATAGGTATCTTCAACATCTTGGATTATCTTGCTAATGCAACGGAGTAAATGATCAAAATAAGTGATTGAATTCGAGTTGAATCAAGAGTTGTAGAACATTGCTAGCCGAAAGAAAGCTGAGAGCAAGAATGCACTACAAGAAAAATACCCCTTTGGTGACTGAAATCTTAATGACCATAAATTTTTGGTCACCAAATAGTACCTTTTGGTGACCAAAAAAAGTTCAGTCACCAAATTTCGATAACAACTAAAAATTTGGTGACCAAAAAAAAATTCGTCAATATTTGGTCACTAAAAGCCATGGCGGGAAGCATTCCCGCCTGTCACACACCCTTTGGTGACCAAATTTGGTGATGAGAAAATGTTTAGTCAATAAAACTTGGGTACAAAACCTTTGGTGACCAGAAAAGTGGTCTCAAATTATTAATAGAATTAATTTGTTGTTTATAATATAAACTTAAGTAGGTTAAATAATAAGTGACTATTAAAATGGCAAAACATTTAACTTTTGGGTGTTATATAGGGAAAGTTTGGTGTTTGAATCTCATGTGCTATATATATTATGATATCTAAAATAAATATTTCCATAAAAGTTATTGTCTTGATAAAATTAACAAAATGCTACACATTACATTAATTTTGAGGTTGGTGAAGTGGCAAGTTTATTAAGTATGGAGGCTATGGTCTGATGTTCGAATCTATCTACATTGAAATCCTTTTTTTTTTGGGAAATTAACAATAAATTATACTTTGGTCCCTCAAATTTATATCTAAATCTCTAATACATAAATAATCAAAATAGTCTTATAAATTTGAATTGGGGGATTTAACAAGAAATTGTACTTTATTCTCTCAAATTTATATCTCTTCAATTAGATTTATAATTAAATAACAAAAATTGCCTTATAAATTTCAATTGATCTTAATTTAAAGAAATTATTTCTTTAATTAAACAACAAAAATACGTTGGGGTTTTAATAAGAAATTGCACTTTGATCCCTCAAATTTATAAATTTGAATTACATCTCTAATTAAATAACAAAAATGGTCTTATAAATTCGAATTGATCTTAAATTAATTTAAGAATTCAATGTAGGCTAAATTAATTTAAGAAAGGCCACAATTATATAAATAAAATATTAGACTTATAAATGTAATATTTGATAAGAATTTAATTTGGGCTAACTTAATGGCCTAACAATATAATATAGTGCCTAAAAGAATTGATGGGCTAAATTAAGGCTACAATAATGAATTATTATTTGTGTTTGACATATTAAGTTATTAATAATAATAGTAAGACACCCAAATATTTTTATTTTTGCTCCTTTTCACATTTAAGAAATGATCTTAAATTAATTTAGGAATTCAATGTAGGCTAAATTAATTTAAGAAAGGCAAAAAATATGTAAATAAAATATTGGACTTATAAATGTAATATTCGATAAGAATTCACATTGGGCCAGCATAATGGCCTAACAATACAATATAGCACCGAAATAAATTGATGGGCTAAATTAAGCCACAATAATGAATCATTATTTGTTTTGGACCTATTAAGTTATTAATAATAATAGTAAGACACCCTAATATTTTTATTTTTGCCCCATCACATTTAAGAAATGATCTTAAATTAATTTAGGAATTCAATGTAGGCTAAATTAATTTAAGAAAGGCAAAAAATATGTAAATAAAATATTTGACTTATAAATGTAATATTTGGTAAGAATTTAAATTGGGCCAACATAATGGCCTAACAATACAATATAGTGCCCAAAGAAATTGATGGGCTAAATTAAGCCACAATAATGAATCATTATTTGTTTTGGACCTATTAAGTTATCAATAATAATAGTAAGACACCCTAATATTTTTATTTTCGCCCCGTCACATTTTGTGAAGGCATAAATTATTTCTTATTAACGAAATTTAGTGTGAGTTAGTAACATTAAAATAATCTATTTTTAAAAAAATATTAATCTTAGTATTTTGTTGAGGATATCTAACACTTGAAGTCCAACTAGTATTGTAAAATTATTTTTATATTATAATATTTGAATTCAAAAGAATAATTTACTCATTATTTCACTAATACCCTTAATCTTATAAAATATAAAGACTTATTTAAAAAAAACTTATAAAATAGTTAGATATTACAAACTAAATTTAGTTATTTATTTTTGTTATATTATCAAATAATAAAATAGTATAAACTAATAAAGAAAAAAAAGAATATAACTATAAGTATTACATGATGCATTAAAGAATTAACTACTTTGTTTATGAGTTAAATTAGTCATGTTTTAGTACGATGATATTATATTATTATAAATATCTACCTTTACATGGAGTCTTCCTCTTATTTCAATTAGAGTCATCCAAATGGTTGCTATGCTTTACAATACTCTCTTTATTTTAGTTTAAACAATGTTTGACAATTTAAATGAGTTATAGTTTAACATTCTTTTTCTATATTTAAATTGATTTTTAATCTTATTTATTAATAAAATATATTTATTAACAATAAATAATAACATCTAGCATAATTTCTCAATCAAACAAAGTTATAAAATGTCAATTTTATTAATAAAAAATATATAAAAATTAGTTAAAAATAACCCACCAATTTAAACATTCCAAAATATTCTTGTCTGGTAAGAAATGAAAAAAAGAGTTGAAATGAGAAATTAAATTTTGTATTTATACAAAATACAAAATAATAACATGAAATAATTTTAAAAACTTTAACCCTATATGTTATACTTTCTCCCTTCAATTCGGCACTATCCCCTCACCCCTAACCCGCTCACCGCACACCACTCACCACTCACCACTCACCGCCGCTCACCGTTCACTTCAAATCAAGTCTTTCTCTCAGCTGAAGAGCTTCAAAGCTCTCAATCGGGTGTTTGAAATCAGAGCAAGTTCTTTGGCAAACAAGAGCTTAAAAGTTCAGATCGTGAGGATGGTTGAAACAAGAGCTAGATGTTTGAAATCCGCTGAAGTTATCTCTCTCTCTCGTCAAAATCAGAGCTAGATTTTTTGGCAAATAAGTGCTTAAAAGTTTCGATCGTGAAGATTCCGGAAGATCCACTTCAGATCCGACAGTTTGGCCACAAGAGCTTTCCCTCCATGGATCTTTACCGAGATCCTCCATTAACGTGGTATCGCAACACTCTACCTCCGATGATTTTTTTGACTCCGATTACTTCAAAGGTTGCCCTCTCCGGCGGCAATTCTGCTGCTGTGACAGATTTCAACTCCAACTTAGAGCTGGGTATGCTAGTCGTCTCCTGTCTTCGGACCATCTGTAAAACTTGTCGAAAATTGGCCAAGGAACTTCAAGGTCTCCCACACCAGAGATGGATCTCTATCTGGACAAGAAGGGACAGATTTCTTCCCCAACATGGAGTTAGGAATGGTAAACTTTTCTACCTCAGATACTCTGCAGAATGACATTTATTTTGTATCATATGAAGTGACTAGAAATGGGGACTGAATTTGCTTGCCCCGAATTAGGAGACATGAGCCTGTAGCTGTCCCAAAGGTATCCTTGTGGTGGTTATTTTCAATAATGTTGATATGTTGATTTTTCAATAATATCCTGATTTTGTAATTAGATGATGAGTCACTCTGCAAACTTGTTGAGCTGTAGGGAAGCAAAGGTTTAAAGGAAAAAACCAGGAATGCGAATAGTAAATATATAGAATCAGTTTTCTCGTTTTGGCCTCTTCTTCTATAGAATCAGTTTTCTCTTTCTCCCTATATATTTCTTTTGTTCTCTCTCTTTGTCCCTTTTCAAGCTATAAATTGCTTATATGATACTTATTTACTTGATATATGTTGTTAGAGCTCCAAAGAAAATAAAAAGGAAGTAAACTGACACTGAAGACAGATTCGATGAAGTAAAAGAAGTTTCAATCAATCCTCCATGCTTATTCATTCATTTTTGTTTTAAGGTTCAACATTATTCTCTAATAATTGAAAAACTATGAAAAGGTATTGAATATAGGAAGTGGTAATTGAACTTTACTCTCGGGTACATGATATTGTGTATATATAATGATTTGATTTGATTGGTTCTGGAGAGAACTGGTTATGTTGCTTAGTCTGGCAAAGCTTTTTTTAGGTAGTTCACAGCAGAACTTTTACTGATTTCTTTTTTTAATTTCTATGTTTCTCATATATAACCGTGATGATATCCTATGAGAAGCTTCAGTCATATCATTGTCATCCACTTGGTTGTCATGTGTATTCTGAAGTAATTTAATGTTTATCTTTTACTTATGTGAACGAGAAGTTAGTAGATTAAAAATCTTAATAAAGCCATAAACATGGGCAAATTTTTTTTTGTGCCAGTTAATATACCACATTGATATGGAACAGGTTTCAGATGAGTATTATCAGTCCAAGAACCCGGAAAAGGCAAAAAAAAAAAACAATAACTTCAAGCGTGTTTTCTTTTTCTAGTCAATTTTGACTTCTTTTCTTATTTAGTTTTTGGCTTGCTAAAACTATATAAATGCTTGTAAGGTTTTATTTTTCATGATACGACATTATTGTTATTCGATAAAGCCTTAGAAGTTCCTCAGAATTTGTCTTCTTTGTCAAGTTCCAAGGGGCAAACTTGGCATCCATGAACTGGGACTAGTTCTGGTGGAGTCGGATTCAAGGATTTTGCAGCAAGCTTGGAAGGAGTTTTCTTGGCAGTTCTGGAACCTGTCCAAACTCCTAAATGATCTGAGAGCTCAGACCAACCTCTCGACATTTAGTAAAGAAGCCAATCAGCCTGCAAGATAGCTTAGTTCGCATGAGGAAGCTGAAAGTGCCCAACTTTCAAAGCTCATAAAATCAGACATGTTGGATCTGCCCCACATTAAAAGAAAGCGGAGTTCAAAATACATCTTCCCAAGAAATGGGAATGGGCTTATGTAGCCTAATCGATCAAGTAGTGCAGCAACAGGGAAAGATTTTACAAAGACTGTCTTCAGCTTAGATAAGACAGGGATTGAACAGTAGCACTAATCCTAAGGGGTAAGATAATTACAGTTTGGTCTTGGTTGCTGAAGTTGGGCCATTTACCTTTGTCTATTTTTGATGTTGTGATGTCATGGAATGGTAGTAACTGTTGAAGTTAGGTCACTTTTCCTGGAATCCATCATTCTCTTAATATTATTAAAAAGTTTCATTCTCCTTTACTAAGGAGATTTGTGGATAAAGGAAACCACTTTTGTATGTTGCTAAATATGTCTAGCTAGGTACATTATGTAGAGCACTCGTAAGCCTTAGACATCAAAGTTTGGTAAATGGAGCAGTACTCCAATTTTAATTTCTGGACATACTGTAAATGGAGTGGTACTCCAATTTTATTTTGGCTTTTGCTACCCCTTGATCATTACGCCAATAGGCTTATGTTTGTAAATGGTGTCATAACCAAGAGGGTTATCTTTTGTAAGGGTGATTTTAGGATATGTCCATCACCCAAGTGCTCATCTAATATATTGGGAGTGGCGACCCACCTCGCAATAGAGGTTCAGCCAAAAAAAAAATTCTACTATTTGCTGTAGTTCATGACTTTTGTTGACCAAATATTTAGTCACAAATTCGTCATCATTGGTGACCATTTTTTTGCTCAACAAACGTAACGTCACGTGCTGTTTGACCATTGCTCATTTATTGACGACATAATGTTGGTCACCAATTCAGTCACCAAAATTTGGCACTTTGGTGACCAACATGCAACTTTTGGGGACTAAATTGGTGACCACTTTTTCAGTAACTATTTTGATGGCGTTTTTGTTCTGGTCACAAAAATTATCCTTTGGTGACCACCAACAAAATCTGTCACCCTAGTGACTGGGCATTGGTGAATACCGGGTGACAAACCCAAAAATTTGTGACCAAACGCTTTTGATGACCACTTTTAGCTCTTTGGTGACCATATATTGTATGTCACCAAAGGCTTTTTTTCTTGTAGTGATGGGTAAGCGATTAGAGAATCCACCTTTACCTCATCTAGGCAATTACTATGAACCAGCAATGCAGAATCTCAACAAATATTTTGAGATTGAAGTGGAGAGCTTCCAAATCCAATCTCAAATTGTTTCCATGATTAGTGAAGGAACTATCTTTAAAAGGAAAAGATTATGAGGATCCCCATGACTATTTGGAATCATTCCTCAAGTTGTGTAACACATTTACGCTACCTCGAGTCTCTGAAGATGCGGTGAGGCATGTTTTGTTCCCATTCTCCTTGAGAAGCAGGGCTAAGCTAATGTAAAATTCCATTCATGAAATGGCCATCGAGTCATTTGATGAATTGCAAAGGAAATACCTTGTATTATATTTCCCACCAACCAAATTAGAGCCCATAAGAATGGAGATTATGAACTTCGGGCAGCATGATAGGAAAACTCTCAAAGAAGCATGGGAGAGGTTCAATGATTTGATACATGATTGTGCCAACAATGTTTTGGGAGATTTGAGGGCCATGAACATGTTTATATAAGGACTGAATACTGATTCAATTGTCATGGTGCAAGCAAGTGCTGGAGGAGCCATTAAGGAGAAAACAGTTTCTGATATTCAAGTGTTATTTAATAAAATTGTTGAAGATGGATGTATTTGGTTTGATACAAGACGTCAATCATCCAAGAAATCAACTGATATGCTTTAACTGGATAAAGGTTCATCAATGAATGCTAGGGTTGATGTACTCACAAAATTGATTACGGACATGCAAGTCAAGAAAGAAACCAAGAAAGTGTTGGTATGTGGATTACGCAAGGAAGATCATGACACCGATGAGTGTTGTCTTACAGTGGAATCTATTCAGTTTGGGAACAACTTCAATAGGCTCTATAATGATAATAGTATCTGACAAAAGATAGGAGGAAATTGGTTAAGGACCTAGCAAAAGCAAGGTTATTACTAACAGGCTCAAGGATAACATTAATTGGAGCAAGAGCAACGACAAGAAGTGGCTCCAACGAGATTAATGTAATCACCGAGGTTTCATACCACACGAACAATCGAAGAGGATGATAATTGCAAGGAAAATATGGATGATGCTCTGAGGGTGATCATGAAAATACTTGACAAAAGTGACATGGAAACTTAGAAAAGAATGAACTGTTTAGAAGAAATGGTGAAAGGCCAATATGACAAGTGGACACGAAGTTCAGCCACAATTAAAAACTTGGAAATGCAAGTTGGGCAGTTGGAAAAGGCACAAAAGAAACACTTCCGAGTGACACTATTCCAAACCCAAGGGGAAATGAGCAATGTCATGCCATTACATTGAGAAGTGGCAAGGAAGTTGTTAAAAAGGGTAAAGAAGTACATGATCTCGGTGACCAAGATATTTCCCAACTGCAACAAGGTGAAGATGTTGGGAATTCAAGGCATGATGATGAGTCAATAGCGGATCTACTATAAAAAAGGGAAGAAAGAGATAAAAAAGACATTGAACTTTAAAGAGTGTATGCCACCCCTTCACTTTTCTCAAAGGGTGAAGCCCACAAGAAAGAAGGTGCAATATGATAAATTTGTGGAAGTCACTAAAATGTTGTATGTAGAGTTTCCTCTCATCAACCTATGCAGTTCGGAAACAATATGCATTAAGTTCCTCAAGGAATTGGTGACAAATCGGGGAAACATTCTTCAAAGTAGGGATGGAATCGTGATGAATGAGGAAAGTAAGTGTGCTATAAAGAATGACTTTTCTCCAAAGTTAAAAGATTCGGTGAGTTGCGCAATACCATGCATTGTGTGTGCAAGGTACTTCGCCAGGTCTCTTTCTGACTTAGGGGTAGGGATCAACCTTATGCCACAGTACACAGCTGCAAGTGTTGGATTTGACAAGCTAATCAAACCAGATGCTATTACTCTTTAATTGGCCAATCGTTGTATAGTGCAGCCGGTGCGAATCATTGAAGATGTCTTTGTGAGAGTTGACAAATTCACAATTACAGTTGACTTCATCATTTTAGACATTGAGAAAGATGAAGATGTGCCAAATATCTTTGGTCAACTATTTCTAGCAACGGGGGATGCCATCATTTTGGTTAGAAGCAAAACCATCAAGTTGCAAGTCAACGAAGAGGAGGTAACTTTTGATGTCAACTATGTTATGAAAAATCCTCATTCTTTTTATTCATGCTACATTATTGGTATCATTGACGAGTGTGTTGGACAAAGTATGAATTGTAGAGCTTTAACTTGTTAGCATGATTTTGATGCAGGTGACATTGTAATGTGCAATTTTATAGTTGGTGATAAAGAGGATGAAAATTTTATGTATGATCTTGCTAATGATATTCAATTGTTTGTGTTGAACCTCAGTCGCGCCATGAAATTTCTCTCTACATCAATTGATATACAGAGCTTCAAGGAAGCACAACATAGTTAATTGTTACTTACGCTGAGCTTAATCCATGAAGAACATTTCTTGGCATAATTTAACATTAGTTACGTGAGAAACACAGTTCAAGAAGGGAGAGAAAAATTCTTTAAATCATTTGAAAAATTTACACTTCCTGAACATAATACGTGCGTGGGATTACTGAAGCCACGCTATAACATATTTTTCAAAACATCTAAAAAGAAGATTTTCTGGTTCGCATGGAGCAAGTAATGGGTAAACTACGCCTTGCAAACTTTAAAAAATTCTCAGACATGCACTACAAAGGTTTTGTATAGTGTAGTTAAGCTATAACCATGCTATGTCAAAATGATAAGTGTGGGGTGTTGACTATTTATATCGAAAATGACATCAAGTCATGCAAATTGTATATTTGCAACCCCAAGGCACAAAATACATGTCGTGTAAGCTTGCTGAAGCTATGCTACAAGCTAGTTTCAGAAAAAGTGGAATTTATGTGACAAATGTAGTAAAATTAACTCTTTCTAAATATGCAAAATGTAAGTGTAAGAAACATTTTGGTTACACCATGGGACAATTGGAACTACTTCTTAAGTTCAAACACTTCGCTAACACAGCGTAACCAATAGATTTTCTACGCCAAAGAAATTTTTCCTTTCTTGAAAAGAGTGCATGTCTACAGCATAGCTTGTATGAGACCACACGATTTGTAAACGTGTAACTCCTTAAGGATCAAAAACATCAAAGCGTAGGTCACAACACTCCACGCCAAACTTCATATTAGAAAAAGAGTGATTTGCAGTGTTTTCTTTACTGTAAAACTTTAGCTTCTGATATAATTCTTGCGAAAAATTTCCCGCATAAGTAACGAGACCTTGCTCTATGTGATTAGTTGTGAAGGATTCGGGAGTTTGAAAAATCCCCAAAAATGGTGTAGGAAAAAGAATTTCTACGCCATTGAGAAAAAGTGTGAGGTGCAACCAACTGTAGGTTACGCGAAAACTAAGAGAAAGAAAATCTTCTCAAGTGGATTGTTGTAGCCCAATATCACCCACGCCATGGAAAGCGTTTTGTTTTTAGTCACACCCAATTTTTCCTAAATTATAGAAGTGATTGCAAACAGTGGATGCACTACGTGACCAAACGCAACCCACGCCATTAGCATGGAACTCAATTGATTTCATGAAATTATCTAAATACCAAAAGTTCATGGTGGAACATACAAAAGATTACGGCAATTGAGCTATTAGAGGAGAGGCATGTGAAGCTTATTCTAGTTGCAAAGAGTCACTCTTCTGATATCAGATGAAATTTGTGTAATCTAACAAAGGCTACGTCATTTCACCTCCTGCACTTCATCTGGAAATGAACATTTCTGCCAAAACAATGCAGCCAATGAGTCAATAACGCCATATTAATGTCGGCTAACCAAAAGAAACCTTCGGTTAACCGAGGACCACTAAATTGACTTTACGGAGGATATAGCGAGCTACGCTATGTTGTTAAGCTTATCCTCTTACACAGTGTAGCGTGCATGTAACTGCCCCGAGAAACTCCTATAAAAGTTGACACTTAGAAAAGTTTTCAGAATTTCCTCATTCTCCTCCCCTCAACAAACCTGCGTAGTTTTTCCTCAGCCGCGCCACCCATCATATAACACTCAATCACTCCACCATTTAACATTTTTTGTACAAATCAAACAGTAAGATTTATCACACAACTAACACACACATTTCTAACAATTCATAACATCAAAATGCATTAGGGAGTCACCAGATTGACACGAACCCTAATTGATTTATGAAAAGGTAAAATTTCAGTTCTTGCTCCTTATATTTGTTTATGTTAAATTGAGCTTAAGAAATTGCTTCCTTATGTTTGAAAGATATTATTTTGAGTGGTTATAACATGTGAAACCTTTGGAAGGGTCCAAATTGAAAATTGAGTATTTTGGGTTTCCGATGTTTAATGTTTATAATTACTATAAACTCTGTTATTGGAATAAATCTTGAATACTTGTGTCATTTCGATTGGGAGTCAATTGAACCTAATTACAATGCTAACAACTCACCTTGCATGTTAGAGAATGTTTGGGGGCATTGGAGTATCCATTTAAGAAAATACAAATGAATGTAAATCTGGCATGATGGGTGAGGTAATTGCTAGGAATCTAGGCTAGGGCCTATAATGTATATGCAATTTGTGTAGTTTCGTATATTGTATATGTGCGTGTAAGAGGCCTGCAGATCATAGGTTGGCATTATGAGAAACTACTACAATGGTTAGGTTGATTTACTTTATGTGTTTCATGATGTTTACAATGCCTTACTTGGTTATTTTGGAGAGTCAAATCTATGCTTGCATACTTTTCTTCTCTCTGTAGTTTACTCATATTTCATTTCTTTCTTTTAAGAACCTATACATGGCACTAGTTAAACTTGAAAAGGGGAAGGCACTGACTAAATGGTAACAGAATCTGGCTAACTCAAATGGCCAACATCACCCATTGGCAAGCGTGTTGCGTACTTGCAAATTTACCCCTAAACTAGTGTAGTAGCGATGAATAGGGTATCATATCCACAGGGAAGCGAATGGTTCAAGAATTCAACAAGTGTTGCTCGAATTGTGTCACAAAATATGCAATATAAAAAACCAGTAGAAATGACAACAAAACTATCTAAGTATAGGTAACAGAATAGTTGCAAGAAGAATAGGTGAAATGAAACAAAATTCAAGACAGACGTCCTACAGTTAATGTGCCAAACAACTGTGAATTAAACAGGATTGGTATGCATTTGACCCCTTGCAAATCAAGTTAGGATGAGACAAATGTTGCCTAAGAGGCTAGTGAACACTTAGCATGTCGACCACAATATTCTCTATACTCCCTAACATCCTACTTTTTCAATGTCGAGGCCTAAGCTAGATGAATGAACACCGCAACATCTCGACTCCCAAACACTAACTCTTAACATGCACATCCTTCCGTCTCCCATGGCGAGGCCCGACATAAGTTCCATGCTCAAGCTAGCATTCTAGAATCTTCCTCCACTTGGTTCTAATAACTCAACGACCTCCGATTAGCATGGCGACCACATCTCGGATCGTGAACAAAGACAAACAAGCAAAGGAACTCGGTTCTCATACACTCAAGTCTCATTTCATGCAATTTTCCATTGTCATTAACGAATAAAACCTAGACCTCATCAGCATCGCTGCTCAAAGCCTTCTTTATGGCGATGCATCTTTACGTTGCATCGCCGTGAATTGTGTTGTATGGCGATGCAACGTGAAGATACATTGCCATGAAATCTGTTGTATGGAGATGCATCTTTACGTTACATCGCGCCATGTTCGCCGTGCATTGTGCATGGCTAGTGTATGCTTTTAATTGTGAAGTGCATGTTGGCTGGAGTGTGTGTGCATAAGTGCGTGCATGTGTTGCTACAGTTGTGTGCATAAAGTGTGCTTTTGGTGCATGAGTTGTGCATGAAATTCTCGTGCATGTAATGTGCTTGAAGATTGTGCATGCAAAGTGCAAGAGTGCAAGAAATGTGTATCAAGTAATGCGTGCAGTGTGCTTTGTGGTGCATGAAGTGTGTGCTGTGAAGTCCTACAAATAAGTGCACAAGTGTGCTGTGAAGTGCCTCACGTGTGTGCGGCATATGTGCATGAAATACTATGAAGTGCCGCACGGCTCGCAAGCCATGCATGCGGGGCCCGTGCAGCATGTGTGCTGAGTAAGGTGAGCTAGTGGTACACGAATGTGCCTGCAGGTGCCTAGGCTGCGATGCGATGGGCATGTGGGTTGTGCGGCACTACTTCTGCGGTGATATGTGGTGCATGTGCATAGCCAGTGCGGCAGATGTGCGGTTAGACCTGGGAACCTCGCACATGATGCATGCGAGCTCGTGCGGGCATCGTGTGGCAATGTGGTACGACGAGTGTGCGAGGTGCATTTGAACATGTGCACGAGTGTATGCATGGCATGCATGAGTTTGTGCGCTGTATAGTGCAATAGATGCGGTGCATGTGCGGTGAGTGTTGTGACTTCAAGCACACACTTATGCCCTCATGCAATCGCCTGAGTAGCAATACACCCTTTTCTGCCCTTTTTCACCACATAGCTCTATACACAAACAATCACATAATCTTATAAATCAGCATACAATTTCCCCACGAAATGCACTAGAACACAACAATAACCAAATGAAAATAGCATTATTAAGTCAGTATGAAACTGACTTATCAATTTTTCCCACACTTATCTTTTTGCTTGCCCCAAGCAAGGTCACAACAATACACTTACACAACTCTTGCTTGCCCTCAAGAACGGTCGCAACAATACACCAACACATAACAAACAACGCTACATAGTGAACTCTCTTATGGAGAAACCTACCTATCAACTTCAAGAACATCTCACACTATTATTGGATGTGCACATTCTTTAGTTAACCAATTGTACTCTAGTGGTAAGGATATGCTCAATTCTTCATGGCAATCATCAAAACTAAGTTTACTCATTTGAAGCTCTAACATAGATGTGTGAGTGGTTTGCAAAGGCTTACATACAGCTCAAATCTCACTTATGATCAAAGCAAAAGTATAGAATGCAATAGATTCATTATTAGTTATTTTCAAGTCCTCAACTTGTAAACACTGTATAGACACAAATGTACCATCTTAAGGATCATTGGTTGCCCTGATTTCTTGCCATTCTTTCCCCCAGGTTGTCATCCTTTAGTGCTTTACCTTCATTTCGCACATGACATTATTACACTGGTGTACTCCTTGGTCTTTCCAATTTTTGCCTCGAGTTTTATGGCACTTAAATTCCATCCCCACTTATGCGGATTATTCTTTTAAAATACACACTTAGTGTAGTAGAGTAGTCCCACAGAGGAGTGGTTCATAAATGTGTGCTTTTGGAACATTATCCACGCACTTAGCATCCAGCACATTTCACTTTGGCATAACCTGCTTTTTTTTCCCTAATCATCTCTCTTGGTGCCTAAATGTCACTACAGGTTTCCAAGGATTACTCAGCATAATTCATGAAAATTTTCAAAAATTCTTTATTTCTTGCCTTTTCACATAAGTTCAACAATCCATGTATGTATTCCATTTTAGTGCTTGAAAACAACTATGTTAAAGTTCAAACTTTCCCACTATGTTTTAACTCCTACCACTTAGCATTGAACTATCCTCACCACTAAGCATTTTCATTCAAGTTTTAAACACACATCCAACTCTAGTGCTAGTGCACTTTCTATGGATAAACAAGTTCTTCCACAAAAATTCCAACTACACATAACTTGTGCTCAAAAACATTACTTATTCATAAAAAAATTCAAGATTTCACAAAAAATTTAAAACTTGCAAAAAAAAATGAAAAACAAAACATATACGGGGTATAATATGTAATAGCTCAAAATAACATAACAAATCTGAAAAGTAGCATGCTTTTGCCTCAAATAGCACAAAAAATTTCATTCATGAAAGAAAATAAGCATATAAAGTCCAAGAGACACAAACCATAGCAAACATTCCCTCCCCCACACTTAAAACTTACATTGTCCCCAATGTAAAATAAAGATAGGTTTAGGAGCTCCCTGGTATTGATATGTCATGATGTCCAATGTTTGCTTGATGGAGTGTCTTTGTCCATAGTTCCCTCTTGCATGGAAAATTTACTGCACATGGTGAAACAAAGCTTATTACAAATTACCCACTCAAGAAATCACTCACTCATGTTGGTGCAAGGTAGACTTGACATGGAGGTAGCATGCAAAGTGTCGCACCATGACTAGGAATCATGGTGGTGTAAAAATAAGCAACTAGGAACACTAAGTGGCACATGCACAATTCATGCTTGAAATGTAAAATAAAATGGTTGTGTGCAGCACGGGAGTGGTCCATGGCACCATTCCCCCACACTTAGCCTCATGTGTTAATGGCTTATTTCCCTTGCAACTTATTTCATGTGCATGTCTTGACAAACATGAGTGGCTTAGTGAGCATAACAAAATGCTAAAGAAATGAAGATCAACTTAACCAAAATACTTTATTCAAGGTAATGTGAAAAAGAAGTAGTTCTGGATTTTGTTAGTTTCCAGACTTTATTGTTTTAAATCTTCTCCCTCAAGATTCAGAATACCCCACACTTAGCCTCATGTTGTGCATGGCCTATTTCCTTTGCAACTTATTTCATGTGCATGTCTTGACAAACATGAGTGGCTTAGTGAGCATAACAAAATGCAAAAGACATGAAGATCAACTTAACCAAAATACTTTATTCAAAGTAATGTGGAAAAGAAGTAGTTCTGGATTTCGTTAGTCTCCAGACTTTATTGTTTTAAATCTTCTCCCTCAAGATTCAGAATATCTATCTTTGTACCAGAAAAATGATATTTTATAAGCACTCTTTTTCCTCCTGTACGGCACTTGAGGAATATTTTCAAGGAGGTGCTTAAGCTCATGCACATGGGGAGCAACCTATACAAATTTCACTTTGAACCACTGAGGCTCCCTCATTAGAGGCACCTCATTTAATTCTTCCATCATTGGAGGCACATCATTTACTTCTTCCACCATACTAGGCACTTTAATCCTGCAAGGCTCAACCAAGGGTTGTACATCCATGGTCTCAACAAACTTATCAGTAATCTCAAAAATGGATGTATCAACAAAGTAATTTTCCACAATGTTAGCAATGTCATTAAAAATTTTCACATCTTCGTCATCTAGATTAATAGGGGGAACTTCTTGAGTCATTTCTTCGTTAACAACACAAAAATCATTATCATAAGTTAACAAGGGTATCTCATTTTGCACTTCTTGTGAGTCACTATGTAGACTCTTAGATTCATTCACCGTTTCAAGAATTGGTGCCTCAACAAGAATTTCAATCAATGTGTTGACATTCTCATTAGCAATTGCAATATTATTGTTATTCATGCTATCACAATAATCATCAAGATGTGTCTCTGTACAATTCACAAGGCAAACAAGAGAAGAAGCATCTAATGAATGGCTATCAACATCATTTGGCTCATAGAATTCTATAAAATTAATGCAAGACTCAGCATTAGACACACTTCCCATCTTGTTACTAAGAAACCACAAGGCTATAATTTTATCAGTATTAAGCTCATCACGGAAGACATCATTCTTAATAGAAGAACTCAAATGTTCATGCACAAAAGAATCATCAACCGACCACTCACGTGCAACATCTCCCTTACTTGTAGACTCCAAATTCCTTGGACACTTGAAACCCCAGTCAACATTTGCATTCATATCAAAATGATTTTCCTCAGGAGTGAGTGTTTTAGTAAGGAGAGATGTATCTTGTTAGTGGCCTTGAGCATCTTGAACTGGTGTCTCAACCTGTTCCCACAAGTTACTCATTAAGGCATTGATTTGATCAAGTCTCTGTTGTTGCCCTTGCAACTCTTCTTCCATTTGAGCTAATCTTGTTTCACCATATGCACTTCTATCAAGTCTGTCCAAAATTTGAGAGAACATCTCTTCCATATATAGTTCTTCTTCTTACAGGAGATAAGACCATTTGCTCTGTTGTTGGTTGTGCCATGGTTCCTCATATATTGGTGGAGAGAAGTCCCCAAGCTTCTAGGTGTTGGTCGTATGTCAACGACCCCAATTGGTAGGCCAAAATGATAAGACTCAAAATAGTCCCCATACCACATAGACATGCTTGGGTACTTATAGTGTGCACTATTCTCTCTCAATTGAGTTCAAGTATCCTGCACTATTCTGTCTACTTTGGCCATAACTAAACCAAAGTAGACAGAACAAAACAAAAAAACAAAAACAACAAAATTTCCCAAAATGAAACATAAGAACTACTAATCTATACAGAAAAATAAAACAGAGCAAATAAAAAATTCAAGAAATCGTGCCTTCCTCGGTAGCAGCACCAAAAATTGATACGTTAATCGCGCAGTCACCAATTTACCCCTAATTAACTATAGCAAGTGGTGTAGGGTTTCGTCCACAGGCAAGAGATTGGTTTTGTGAATTCAAGAAAGTGTTCTAAATTCTGTCATAAAATTAGAAAAACAAACGCAGCAACTAGAACGTCAAATGCAAACAGAGAGAGAGCTAATGTTCTAAGGTTCTTGTTCCGGATGAATGCCTCAAATGACTCGTGCAATGCAACTGACACATAAGTGTGAAACAAGAGGAGACTGAATTTGCCTAGGAGCCTAGTTTACAACCAGCATGACCACCGCTCTGCAAACTACTCTCCCTAACACCACTCTTTCCCGTGGCGAGGCCTAAAAGTGACGAATGAAATCCGCAACATCTCAACTCTCTGGAACTAACTACTCTAGCAGGCAAATCCTAAGGTCTTCCCTTGGCGAGGCCTGACCTAGGTCCTAAGGATTTCATTAGCAACATAGAGTCTCTTTTCACTCTATTCTAATAATTCAATGAACTCAAACCGGCATGGCGACCGTATCTCAGAGCATGAATAGGAAAAGCAAGTGAAAAGTGTCTAAATCATACTTTCATATCTCGTATCATGCATTCCCACAAATATTGGTGAATCTAACCTCAACTCGGCATGTCGACCACAATTAAAACACAATTCATTCAATACCAGTGCAAATTCGTGACGAGTACGATTTCATTCCTTAGAGATTATGTCAATCGCATAGCAACGAATCATCTAAATCATGCATTCATCCATTTAAAACCCTAGGATATCATGAATTTAGCCACAGAACTCCATTCTCAGCTCGTGAACGTCAAATTGAAACTCGAAACAATTCATTTTCATCACATGGAACGAGATTACCAATTGAATTGCTTCCAAAGCTTCAAATTCACAAGAGAATCGTGAAATGGCTCCTTAATTGATAAGAGAATTCCGATAATCGGTCCAAGAGTTCGATTGGAATCAAAATCGAAGCTAAAATTCTAGAGAGAGAGAAAATCTAGAGAGAGAAAATTTCCCTCTCAAGATCAAAATACCCGTAAAACAAAATCTAGAAGTATACAATAATCAAAGTCAAAAGTCAGCATCCTCAAAATAATGACAAATACCTCTATATATAGAGGACTAAAGATTACTCTACATGCTAACGTAAAATAAGCACTAAATTACAGAGATGCAACTATGATACAAAACTGCCAAAATTCAGCACGTGCACAAGCCTTGACGTCAGCTATCATTCTGGAATCTTGCGCCTTTGAACCACGGCCATTCACGTCTTCAGTTCATCCAGCATGCCTCGGAGCCACACCACCACACACCTTTGAAACCTGCACGAGGAAAAGAAAGTTCCAAAGCCTCCTTCATGATGCATCTTTAAGTTGCATCGCCGTGAATTGTGTTGTATGGCAATGCAACGTAAAGATGCATCACCATGAAATGTGTACTCTGGAGATGCATCTTTACGTTGCATCGCCATGTCTTCCTTCATATGGCGCTGATAGGGTGAATTATATTCACCGTATCTAGATCGTTTCATGCATACCTTGCGTAACTCTCATGATTATTTGACACGTTTTGTGCATGTTTTGTAGGACATTGAGCATACGAGGGCTAGAGACGGAAGAGGAGCGAAAAAGACAACATTTTCTGAAGAAATGTATGGAAGCTGAAACAGGCCTCTCCGGCACGCCGCAGGAAGTTCTCCGGCGCGCCGGAGAAGAAAATGTGTTGAAATGGCATTTTACGGCTTTTATCCTCCATTTTCAAAGTCAACAAGGGCAATGATGGTAGAAACGAAATTGTAAAGCTGAGATAAGGGTTTTTTTTGGGGTCTTTTGGATAGTTTTTGGAGTTAGCAATTTTTAGTTAAGGTGAGAAGTTAGAAACAAGAGCTCTCTCTCTTGTGACTGTTCTTGAAGTAGAGATAGCTAGGGTTCCATCTTTGGAGCTCATTCTTTTGTACAAGGAAGGGAATTCCATCATCTACTTTGGACAAGCTTGTAATGAATGATAGCATTTATTGAAGAAGACTTCTTTCCATCCAAGATTGGTAGTTTTCCTTCTTTAATGTCATTTATTATTGTGCTTGTCATATTTATTGCTTCCATGATGAATATTTTAGCTATGTTAGGCTAGAGTTTATTGTGCTCCTTGGGTTTTTGTTGGCTAGGTTGATGAATTGATTTTTGATTGATAGGGTTTCTCTAAAAGGTACCTAGTGAATGGGTTCTATGGACATTGAATGAAAAGGTAGCTAGTTGTCTTATTTTTTGACTAGTAAGTGTTTGATAGAAGGATTGAGTGAATCTTCAAGCCCTAGGATGGGAAGTACAATAGAGGAAATGCTTGAGTTAACCTTGCATCCACCATTAATGAGGGAAGACGAATAGCATTCATACATCGCGTTAGGTTGTGCACCCGGAGTCGAGAACTAAGCTAACCTTTACTTCCGCCATAAAGGGAGAGTGAGCTTAGGAAGAGACTTTAGAGGGGAGTGACTAGGACCGGTTCTTGCCTTCGCCATAAAGGGGAACGGGTCTTGAGAGTGGTAAGATTGGGAGAACGTAGATGATACGGTTAGCTAGGATTGAGTAGTGTTGCCTTCGTCATAAAGGAAGACAACTTCACCTAGTTAAGTTCTCTAGATAGACGCCCCTTTAGCTCTAGCCTCCGCCATAAAAGTGGAGACCAAAAGGAGCGATTATCCCTATTCCCTAGAAACACTTTAGGTCGAACCCTCGATAGAGACACCCTTAGTAACCCTAGCCGACAACACCCGGGAGCACATCGTACCTTCATTGATTTTAACTCGATCTTTTGAAGTACTTTAGTTGTTGCTTGTCTTTCCTTCATAACTACTTGTTTTAAGTCATCTAAATATTTTGAAAAGAACACAAAATCTTGTGACATCAATTCCCCTTCTTCGTGGGATCGAACCTTACTACACTACAACATCGACCACCTGTCTTGGGTGAGATGCATGTGTAAGTATTGATTAATTTTGCTAGTGTAGGATTCCAACTAGAATAGAGATCATTAAACCTCATTCTATTTTGTTAATACCATACATTTATCAACATTTTGGCGCCGTTACCGGGGAAGGTAATTGGTGTCAAGATTTTGTAGTGGGATAATATTTGGATAGATTTTCAATTTTCTTTGTCTTGTTTCTGCATATTTTGGTGTGATCATCTTCCGTTGGTTCAACTTTACTCATTCAAACTCTATTCCTTTGTAGGTGATCTTGGAGTTCATTGGAACCCCATTTGTGCATGCCAAGGACAAGAGCTACCGGAGGAGCCGAGTTTGAATTCGACGGGGAATTGGCAAGGACGTTGAGAAGGGCAAGAAGGAAAGAAATCCTCGAAGACGTCCTTGAAGAGGAATTTGAAAGGGAAGAAATGGCCGAAGAGGAAGCGCCGATTCCAAGGCCAAAGCTTTTTGGCAGCTTCAATGAGCCGAGAGTGGAGTACTATAACAACCAAGGCGAGATAGCGGCCGAAAACTACCTTGTACCACCACAACTCATCAATCTTATTCAACATGGCTCAATATTCCATGGATTGAGTAACGAGGACCCCAATGTGCACTTGAGGGCATTCTTGAAGTTGTGTAACACGTTCAAGATCACTGATATGCCAAAAGACGCCATTCGGAAACTCTTATTTCCATTTTCATTGAGTGGCCTAGCACTTGGGTGGTACGATTCGTTAAATGGGCCGGCTACTGTGGACTTTGAGGAGATTTCTAAGAAATTCATAACGAAGTACTTTCCACCGGGAAAGATGGAGAAGTTAAGAGCGGAGATTATGCAATTTCGACAAGGAGATGGGGAATCCTTTACCGAGGCATGGGATAGATTCCGAGATATGCTAAGGGTATGCCCGAATCATGGATTGGAACCCGGTAGAGAGTTGAACATTTTCTATGCCGGTTTCAATGGTGAAGCGATGAGTCTTGTCAGTGCTAGCGGCGGAGAAACGTTGAAGTACAAAACCATAGAAGAGGTGGAAGCACTCTTCGATCTTGTAGCCGAGAATGAGAGCTCATGGACAAATGGAAGGAGTGGAACTACAAGGAGACAATCGGGGGTGTTGGAACTTAATAGAATGGCAAACTTGGAAGCCCAAATAGTGACCATTCAAAATACATTGGCCAATATCCAAACGGCCATGGGAACCAAGCCGGTCTTAGCATGTAGATTGTGCAAAGGCGACCACAACATGGATGAGTGCCATCTCACTAATGAGTCGATTCAATTCGTCAACAACTACAATAATCGACAAGCCAATTCCAACCAATGGAAAGGGCAAGGATGTGGTAGTCAATGGCACAACACAAACCAAGAAAGGCCATGGTACCAACCAAGGCAAACATACCCACCCAGTTTTGGCCATCAACATTCGAAGCAAGAAGAACACAAGCCATCATCTTTGGAGGACTTGATAGCGGGTTTGGGATCCAAGATGGACAAGTTGAGCACATCAAATGAGGAAAAATCCGCTCACTTGGAAACGATGGTGAGAAAGCAAGAAGCCGTGTTGGAAACACATGGGGGAATTCTTAGGGAACATGGGGCTGCTTTAAAAAATTTGGAGACTCAATTGGGGCAATTGTCTCATCTAATACATCACCGGCCTCAAGGGTCACTCCTAAGTGACACCATTCCAAACCCCAAAAGCAATTAGCAATGTAATGCTATCACATTGCGTAGTGGAAAGAATGTAGGGGCACCGGAAAGAGAGGAGTTCAACGATGAGGATAAGAATCATGAACCCACAGTGGATCAAGAAAAGGAGGAAAGCTCTACCCGAGTGGAACAAGAGGATGAAGTAGTAACAAAAGAGAGAATGAGAGAGCTTCCAAGTCCCTTTAATTTCAAAGATCATATTCCACCTGTACCTTTCCCGCAAAGGGTCAAGCCGGAGAGGAAGCGACTTCAATTTCAAAAATTCACGAACATGGTGAAAGGCCTTAAGGTGGAGATTCCCCTTGCTAGACCTTGTGAGAGCCGTTCCTACCTACACAAAATTTCTCAAGGACCTCGTGACCAACAAGGAAAAAATCTTACGATGTGAAGAGGTACTATCCTTGAGTGAGATGGGAGGTTGTATTGGGAAGAGGGATTTGCCTCCAAAACTCAAGGACCCCGGAAGTTGCACAATTCCATGCGTCATTGGCACACGACACTTTGCCAAAGCACTTTGTGATTTGGGAGCGGGGATAAACCTTATGCCTCACTCTATTGCTTTGAGTGTCGGATTGGAAAGCCGTATCAAGCCAGTGGCAATCACTTTGCAACTAGCGGACCGTTCAATTGTTCACCCAACGGGCATCATTGAGGACGTTCTTGTCACCATAGACCGGTTCACCATACCGATAGATTTTATCATCCTTGATATGGAGGAAGATGAGGAGGTCCCGATTATATTTGGGCGACCATTCTTGGCCACGGGAGATGACGTAATTGGCGTGAGGAGCAAGATAATCACCTTTCGCATCAACGGCGAAGACGTAACTTTTGATGTCAATTACGCAATGAAGCATGCTAGAGATTTTAACACATGTTATTTTATAGATGTTGTGGAGTCAAGCATAAAAATTGATGGGCCTATAAAATCTTTGTGTGTTCGAATTATTGAAAAGCATGAATTGACAAGAAGCTCCATGCATGAACCCTTACATGTTTTTGATGAAAATGATGAATGGATTGCATGTGAAATTCAAGAAATGATTGAATGCATGATTCTTGATGAGTCTATTTATGAGATTACCAACATATTGTGTGAGCCCACCGTGGTGAGGCCGATGGAAATTTTTGAATGTAGGGAAAACCCTATCAAGCCATCCATAGTGGAGCCACCAACCTTGGAGCTAAAACCGTTACCACCTCACCTCAAATATGCATTTCTTTGTGAAAATAACACGTTACTGGTGGTCATTTCGGCTTTGTTGGAAGAATGGCAAGAGGTCAAGCTAGTGGAGGTTTTGAAGGAGCACAAGGAGGCGATTGGGTGGACTGTAGCCGACATCAAGGGCATAAGTCCATCCATTTGCATGCATATAATTCTCTTGGAGGAGAACCAAGTGCCGGTGCGGGACCGCCAAAGAAGACTCAACCCAATGATGATGGATGTTGTGAAAAAGGAGGTCATTAAGCTATTGGACTTTGGCATGATATCGGATAGCGAGTGGGTGAGCCCGGTTCAATGCGTACCAAAGAAGGAAGGAGTCACGGTAGTCAAAGCGGATAACGATAACATGTTGGCGGCCCGAATTGTGAATGCATGGAGGGTGTGCATGGACTACCGGAAGTTGAACAAGGTGACTAGAAAGGACAATTTTCCCCTACCTTTTTTGGATCAATTGTTAGATCGCATTCCGGGATACCTTTTCTATTGTTTCCTTGATGATTATTCGGGATACAACCAAATCCTCATTGACCAGAAAGACCAAGACAAGACGACCTTCACATGCCCGTTTGGAACGTTCTCCTACAAAAGGGAACTACACCACCACGGAAAAGGAGATGCTAGCGGTGGTATTTGTTTGGGACAAATTCCGGGCATACTTGTTAGGGGCCAAGGTCACGGTATTCACAGATCATGCGGCAATCAAGTACCTAATGTCCAAGAAAGAGGCAAAACCAAGGCTAATCCGGTGGATCCTCTTATTGCAAGAGTTTGACCTAGAGGTAAAGGACAAGAAGGGAACGGACAATAAAGTGGCCGATCATTTGTCTAGGTTGGAAAGCAACGACGAGATTGAAGAGATGGTAAAGGGATTGATTCAAGAGGCATTTCTCGATGAGAAGTTGTTTGCCATCAAAGAAGTGAATGGAGCACCGTGGTATGCGGATTTGGTAAATTATGTTGTCTCCCAACGTATTCCACCCGAACTCATATCCCCCTAAAGGAAAAAATTCATTCATGAGTCTGGATATTACATGTGGGATGAGCATTATTTCTTTCGCATTTGTAAGGACCACGTCATCCGGCGTTGCGTACCCGAGGAGGAACAAGCGGACATCTTGAGGGGTTGCCACGAGTCACAATATGGTGGACATTTTGGAGGCAAGAGGACGGCATTCAAGATTTTCCAAACCGGGTTTTATTGGCCACAACTCTTTGGAGATGCACATGAATGGGTGAAAATGTGCGAAAGGTGTCAACGAGTAGGAAACATATCTTGGAAGAATGAGATGCCATTAAATAATATGCTTGAGGTTGAATTGTTTGACGTATGGGTCATCGATTTTATGGGGCCGTTTCCCCCATCATATGGGAACTCATACATCCTAGTGGTCGTAGATTATGTTTCCAAGTGGATAGAGGCTGTTGCACTGCCAACAAATGATGGGAAGAGTGTGGTAAAATTCTTGAAGCATAACATATTCTCACGTTTTGGGACACCTAAGGCCATAATTAGCTACGGAGGCACACACTTTTGCAACCGGAGCTTTGAAGCATTGTGGGCAAATATGGCGTAAGGCATAAGGTGTCCACCGCCTACCATCCTCAAACGAGCGGACAAGTGGAAATCTCAAATTGGGAAATCAAGAGGATCTTGGAGAAAGTTGTCGGTCCAACAAGGAAGGATTGGGCAAGGAAATTGGATGACGTGTTGTGGGCTTATCGTACGGCTTACAAGACACCCATCGGCACCTCTCCAATTTGTTTAGTGTTTGGGAAAGCATGCCACTTACCTTTGGAACTTGAATACAAACGGGAAACTTTTTTCTTGTGTCTGAATTGTTTGTTGCAGAATCTTGGCAACCATAGCCATGGCAGCCTTATCAGCCTTATGCAGGCCTTTTGCTTGCTATTTATAACCATCCACCTCAACAGTCTTGGCAAACCAGTTATAACTTCAGCAAACTGGGGCCTATAATAATAATAGTGGCAAACCAGCCGTAACCACAGTAGGCAGGGGCCAGATTTCTTACCTGGTGTGTGGTGGGTGTTAGAAGTGACTTGAAGTCCCATTTCGATGCAAACAGTAACCATTACGTTTTTTTAACACCAAGGTTGTCTACCATTAATAGGAAAAGCAAGGAGGGTAATGTAGTGCTGAAATTGGATATGGAGAAGGCTTACGATAGGGTGCATTGGCCTTTCTTATTGCAGGTACTAAGACTTTTAGGATTTGGAGAAAGCTGGATTGACATTGTGTGGAGACTGATTTCCAATATATGGTTCTCAGTTCTCATAAATGGTGAGAGTAAAGGATGGTTTAAAGCCTCTAGAGGACTCCGTCAAGGTGATCCTATATCACCTATGTTGTTTGTCCTTAGTCCAGAATATTTGACTAGGCTGCTAGATAGTAAACCTGAAAAGGGATTGGATTTCTGCACCCCTAGGAAGTGCCCTAGGATCACACACCTCACCAATGCAGATAACCTAGTCATCTTCTCTTCTGCAAAGCTTCAAGCCATTAGAAAGATCATGAGCAAACTACAGCATTACCAACAAGTTTCAAGGCAGAAGGTGAATGCAAGCAAAAGCTCATATTTGACACATGATAGGATGCCTATAGCTAGGAAACATCAGTTAGGGGCAATTACAAAATTTTCTAGAGGCACATTGATGAGTTGGTTTTATACCAACTATTTTATGCTAAATCTCTTGGCTTTTGTCTAGTGTGTTTTATGCAAATGTGTGATGTTTTGCGCGATTTTGTGCATTAATGTGGTTTGCAAGTTGAAAGTGTTTAAATGAGAAAAAATGCCAAAAAAGTGCTTGATTTAGGGTTTTGGGCAGAATGGGTTTATGAACTTCATCAGAGTGTATCTTTCTTAATTCTAATTGGATTGATGCAATCTTGGATGTTCTGGAAAGCTCTTTGATTTTCCTTCATTTCTTATGTTTTAACTTTCTTCTAATTATGTGTGCAATCATGAAAAAAGAAGGCATTTTTGTTGTGGTTGTATTAGGGTTTTTAGGGTTTCATCCTTATGCCACAGGTTGGTAATTCAACAAAATCTTGAGCTACAAATACCCAATTTAGGTGATTCTTGATCCTATGGAAAGCCATGAGATAGACCTAGAACGTCTATGTTTATCATTAAGTCTAATTCAGGAGTTAAGGCATATGAATTCGGCATGGAAGTAGAGCATTTGAATGAAATGAACACTGCCATTTTAGATTTTCTTGCATTTGGTTTTTGTACTCACTGCACACTATGCACAAAACTCTCTCACACTACGCATACACTCTCGCACACTCATGCACTCACCACACTTCACTCTCGCACACACTCTCGCTACACTCTCGCACACACTCACTCATCTCGCACACTCATCACACATTGTGCGGCGAGGTCAAGCACTCACGCACACTTCATGCGACGAGCTCAACTCGTCGCATGCACACTCACACACACACATTGCGGCGAGGTCAACCACTCCAGCACTACACTCGCACTACACTAGCACCACTCATGCACGCAGATCATGCGGCGAGGTGACCTCGCCGCATGCGCACACACTCACATCATTCATCTCACTTTTCACGCATTTGCACACAACTTCTCTTTTGCATCTCATTTTCAGCACTTAATCACAATTGCTCATATGCAACATTTCACAGAAACACTCACACAAACACATTCATACTTCACAACATTCACACTTATTTTCTACATACTTTCGCATTCATGTTCATTACATATCATAACATTCATTTTCAGCACACACACCTCACATTCACTCACAAATCATAACCACCACACTTCACTCTTGTTCAATCCTCATCTCACAAAACCCACACACATGCATAATGCTTGGCGAGACCTCGCCACGAAGTCTCGCCAGCAAACGTATTGCACGACGAGGTCTCGCCGCGAGACCTCGCAAGCAAAGTCACAACACGGCGAGACCTCGCCGCGAGGTCTCACCACACACACAAATAATTGGCTTGGGAGTTCATGTTTGACAGCTGGAAATTGGTTAAGTGTTGTGTGATGCATTTTCTGTACAGGGAGGCAGTGGAAGGCGTGATGGCGATTGGCCAGAAGGCGCACAAGAGCTGAGTACAAAAAGGAGAAGTGGGAGCTGGCAGCTTGAAGGCGTGAACTGGCCAGGAAGTAAAGGCGTGATCAAGACGGTGCATTCAAGGACTTTGGACTGAAACTGAAGGCGTGTTCCTGGCAAACTTGAAGGCGCACATGGACTCCGAAAGGCGTGATCCAGATTGGCCTGAAGGAACGCAGAGCTGCTGAAGACGCTGAACCTTTGGCTCAAAAGCGCTGGCGCAACATTGAAGACCTTCCTTCTTGGCTTTTGTCATTTACATTCTTTAGGCATTTTCAGTAGTAGCATTTCTGTAAATACTTAATCATTTCACGTTTTGTGTATTGTTTACATTTTGTAACCTCTATATATAGAGGATTTAAAGAGTTTTTAGGAGAGGAGTTTTGGAGAGAGATTATTCTAGACTGATAACCAACTTTTGAACTTGAGAGAGCGAGAATTATTTAGCAAGATCTACTTTCTGTCTCTAGTTTCTCTCTCTAGCATTTGAACTCCAATTGAGATTCCGATCGAACTACTGGACCGATCATTTTAATTCATTTCACAATTAAGGAAGCTTTGAGCAATTCTCTCATTGGAGCTCTTTGATTCATTCTAATTGGTAAATTCTTTCTATTTTATTGAAATGAATTGTTTGATGTTGTGTATTGACGATCGTGAATTGAGAATGGAGTTCTGTGGCTAAGTTTCTAATGTTCTAGGGTTTCAACCGGTTAAATGTATAATTAGACTATGCAATACTATGCAATTGACACAATTTCTTAAGAATGAAATCATATGTGGCTTTAAAGCTTGAATTTTGTTAAGATTCATGAATTCGCACTTTTATTGAATGAATTGAACTTTGATTGCGGTCGCCATGTTGAGTTGGGGTGAGATTTACCAATATGAGTATGAATGCATGAATTGAGAACATCGATTATGATTAATGAGTCTTTTCACTTGATTTACATATTCATTTCTGAGATTCAGGCCTCGTCTTGGGAAGTTTTGATGAAATGAATCCTTAGGAAAAAGTGTTAAAGAAATTCTCTGTGTTAACAAACGAAGACATACAAATCTAGGTCGGGCCTCGCCATAGGAGTTCCTAGGTTTTGCATGTTAGAGTAGTTAGCTTGGAGAGTTGAGACGTTGCGGAGTGAATTCCATTATTCTTAGGCCTCGCCACGGGAGAGAATGGTGTTAGGAAGTGTAGGGAGTGGTGTGGTCGCCATGCTAACCACAAGCTAGACTTCCAGGCATATTGATCTCCTCTCTGTTTTGCTTTAGTGTCAATTGTACTGTATTTGAGTAGTCTAATGTGCATTCTTCCGGTGGAAGAACTCTAGAACATCCTTTCACTTCTTGTTTTATACACTTTATTTGTTGTACTTGATACTTTACTAGTTACTGTTGTGTTTTAGTTCTCTTGTGACATTCTGTGAGCAAATATCGAATTCAAAGAATCCATCCCCTTCCCTGTGGGTACGATCCCTACTTCCACTACTACAGGTAGTTAGGGTAAAATTGAGCTGATACGACTTTAAGCTTTCAATTTTTGGCGCCGTTGCCGGGGAAGGCACGGTTTCTTGAATTTGGATTTGCTCTGTTTTGTTTTCTTTTCCTTTGTGTAGTTTAGTAGTTTCATTATGTTTCATTTTGGCAAGTTTTGTTGTTTTCCTTGTTTTGTGTTTTGTTGTATACTTTGGTGTATTTGAGGCTAGTGCAGGATATTGAACTTAACTGAAATTGAGTATTGCACATCACAAGTACCCCAGCATGTATAGAGGATTTGGGGATTTCTCTCCACCATCACCACCATATGAAGAGCAGTGGCAAAATCAAGCACAAAGCAACAACTCGTATCACTTTGGAACACAAGGACTCTTTGTGGAGTACATGTTTTCACAACTTATGAAAAAACTTGACAAAGGTTTACAAAAGAAGGAGCAATGGCATGACCAACAACCAAGTAATGAGTGTTATCTCAGAGAGGAGGCAAAAATGGAAAACATGTTGTCTCAAGTTTTGGAGAGATTTGATAGAAGTGAAACAAAGTTGGCTAAATTGGAAGAGGAGCTTCAAGGAAGACAACAAAAACTCGATCGAATCAATGAGTTAATCAGCAATCTGTGGGAACAAATTGAGGCACCATATCTAGATGCCCAATACAACTCAGAAGGTACCTTTCTTTTCACTAACACACCAACTCCTGAGGACAATCATTTTGATATGCATGCTAATGTTGATTGTGGCTTAAAGTGTCCGAGGGTGTTGGAGTCTACACGTTTTGGGGATAGTGTACCTGTGTGTTATGTTGCTGATTCTTTTGTGTATGAATATGTGCACTTTGATGTGGAGGATGACGGCTTCTTTAGTGAGCTTGATAGTGATGACTCTAGTGCTCTAAGTTGCCATGTTACTAAGCTGGAAAGTGTGTCTAAAGCTGAGTCTTGCATTAGTTTCATAGAATTCAATGATTCAAATGATGTTGATTGTTTTTCTTTAGATGTTTCTCCTTTTGATAGCCTTGTAAATTGTCTAGAGACACTGCTTGATTATCATTGTAATTTCATGAAAGAAGATAACGTTGCAATAGATAATGAGAATGTCAACACATAGTTTGAAACTCTTGTTGAGGCACCAACTCTTGAAATGCTGATTGAATCTTCGTGTCTAAATGGTGGCTCGCAAGAAGTGCTAAATGAGATATTCTTGTTATTTGATGATAATGCTTGTTATTTTGTTGAGAAAGAAAAGACTCAAGAATTTCCTCATATTAGTTTAGATGATGAAGATGTGAGAATTTATAACGAAATTGCTAACATGGTAGAAGAGTGTTTTGTAGATGAATCAATTTTTGAACTTACTGGTGGTTTTGAGCTTACTGATACGGTTGTTGAGACCATGGATGTACAAGCCTTGGTTGAGCCTTGCAGGATTGAAGTGACGAATATGGTGGGAGAAGTAAACGATGGACCTAGTGTGGTGGATGCCGAACAAGAGGTGCCTAGAATGGGAGAGCCTTAGTGGTTCAAAGTCAAATTTGTAGAGATTGCTTCCTATGTGCTTGAGCTTAAGCACCTCCTTGGACCTATTCTTCAAGTACCCTACAGGAGGATAATGAATTCTTATGAAATATCATTTTTCTGGTGCAGAGAGGGTTATTCCGATTCTTGAAGACGAAAGTTTCATAAATAAAGTGTAGCTGGAGACTACAAAACCCAGAACTACTTATTTTCATTTTACCTTTACTTCAGTTTTTGGTTCAATTAAGTGTTATGTTATTCTTGTTTCTTTTCTTAAATAGTGCATTTTGGTTAATCTAATTTTACGTTTCTTGTAAGATGTTATGCTCAATAAGGCCACTCATGTTGTAGGGGCTTGCACATGAAGGGAATTGCAAAGGGAATGGGCAATGCATACATAAGGCTAAGTGTGGGGGAGTGGAGTCATGAACCACTTCCACAATGCACATAATCATTTTGTCTTACATTCAAGCGTAATGGTGCATATGCCATTTAGTGTTAATAGATGTATAATTTTACACCACCATGATTCTTAGGCATGGTGCGACACTTTGTTTGCTACGGTTTGTGTTCTTGGACTTTATATGCTTAATTTTTGTAATGAAAATTTTTGTGCTAGGATTTATTTTACTTGTTAATTTTTCGGTTCAAAATTTTTGTTAATCTTTGTTAAGTTTTTGCTGTTTTCTTCTCGATTTCTTAGTATCAATGGTGAACATTTGGCACATGTATTGATGAGGAGCAAATCTGCACCTTCTGAGCATGAATTAAATCATCTGAAAAGCTGATGAATTGTTTAAGTGTATGTGGAGTGTAATAGTGTTGTGAATGTGATGTTGAAATGAAATGAATGAAAAAGGCTGACAACTCGACAACTTGCTTGGACGATTTTTGATGAGAGGTGTCGTTACTCTCCAATTTTACCCTAAACTAATGTAGTAGCAATGAGTAGGGTATCGTATCCACAGGGAAGGGAGTGGATTCTTGAATTCAATGTTTGCTCACGGAATGTCACAAAGAGAACTAAAACACAACACTAACTAGTAAAGTATCAAGTGCAGCAAATGAAGTGAAAAAAAAACAGGAAGAGAGTGGATGTTCTAGAGCTCTTCCACCGGTTGAATGCACATTAGACCATGATTGCAATGCTCTTGACACACAAGTAACACAACGAGGAGATCACAATTGCCTAGAAGACTAGCATGCAGTCAGCATGGCGACCGCATTGCCTTCTACCCTCCCTGACGTCACTCTTTCCCATGGCGAGGCCTAAGAGCGGCGAATGCATACCGCAGTGTCTCAACTCTCCAAGGTTAGCGAATCTAGCATGCAAATCCTAAGGTATCCCATGGCGAGGACTGACCTAGGACCTAGAGTGTTCGCTTACTCTAGAGAGTTTCGTCTCACTTATTCCTAACAACTCAAATGATCCTCCACCGGCATGGCGACCGCATCTCAGATCATGATCAGGCAAAGCAAGTGAAAGACTCAAAAATCATACATTTAGTCCTCATCTCATGCAATTCTCACATATATTGGTAAATCACACCTCAACTCAGCATGGCGACCACAATCAAAGTTCAATTCATTCAATAAAAGTGCAAATTCATGAAACTTAACAAAATTCAAGCTTTAAAACCACATATGATTTTCCTAAGAAATTGTGTCAATTGCATAGCATTGCATAGTCTAATTATACATTTAATCGGTTGAAACCCTAGAACATAAGAAACTTAGCCACAGAACTCCATTCTCAATTCACGATCCGCAAATTGCAACTTGAACAATTCATTTTCAATAAATGGAAAACGTTTACCAATTGAATTGCTTCAAGAGCTTCCAATTCACAAGAGAATCACAATTTGCCTCCTTAATTGATATGAGAATTACAATGATTGGAGCAAATCCTTGATCGGAATAAAAAATGGAGCTCAAATACTAGAGAGAGAAACTAGAGAGAGGAAGTAGATCTCGCAAAATAATTCCCGCTCTCTCAAGATCAAAAGTCGGTTATGAAATCTACAATCTTCGTCTCCTGCTTTGATTGGTTAACTAATTCTCTATATATAGAGGTTACAAAGAAACGTAGACAAAACGCAACCTAAAAACCATTACATTGTTTCACAAACGCCGTAACATAAAATGAAAATCTAAGACAAGAAAGGAAAAGAAACAAAATGACTCTCGGTCAAAGCCTCCATTCACGCCTTTGAGCCTCAAATCCAGCGCCTTTATCCACTTCCTTGCGCCCTTGAGCCAAAACCTTTGCGCCTTCATCAGCCTCCACACGCCTCCAAGCCATCGTGGTCACGCCTTTTACTGCTCCCCTGCACCACACACAAAATCACAACCAATACTTAGAAAATATTTTCATCCTCAAGCGTAAAATGCTTCATGGCAGCAAATTCCAGCCAAATTCGGACCACGATTCATTGTGATTTAGGGAAATATTAAATTATAAATGTTGTAGCCCTATGTCTTAGCTTTCCATATCCGTTTGAATCACCCAATTCGGAGCTAAGCCGAAAGAGTTATGGCTGAAATACGGAGGTGTGGCAGAGAAGAAAATTTCATGGTGAGGTCTCGCGGCGAGACCTCGCGCCACACAATTTCTCAAACTGGCGAGACCTCGCCACTAGGTCTCGCCATGCAATTTTCAAACTGGCGAGGTCTCGCCACTTTAGTGCAAAGTGCGAGTGTGTGAAATTTGTGTGAACAAAATGTTGTGCAATCAAAATGAAATGTTGTGAAGTGAGGGTGAATGTGAGTGTGAAGTTCGTGATGTGAAGATGAGTGTGAGTGGAATTGGTGTCTTGAATGTTTGCAAGAATGAATAATGAAATGCAACCAAATGTTGTGAATGTCTTGTGAAGTGATAAGAAAGAATGAATAACTGAAATGAAATGAAAAGTGAAATGTGTGTGAAGTGAATGTTACGATGAGGAGTGAAATATGAGTAAGGTGAGTGTTGAGTGAAATGACCAACAACTTTCAATCGAAATCTGCACCTGATACGCTATGAATTTGGCAAATCCTAAAACATGAAAGTTATAGTCCTATATGTTAGCTTTCTACAGCTTTTTGAATCACCAAAATCGGAGCTGAGACGAGAGAGTTAAGCCCAAATTACTGAAGTGCGGTGAAGCTGTGTGCGCTGCGAGGTGAGCTCGCCGCATGTTCATGCGGCGAGGTGTGCGAGAGTGTGTGAATGATGCGTGCGACGAGGTGACCTCGTCGCATGCATGTGTGCATGATGTGCCAGTGAATCGTGCGACGAGGTGACCTCGTCGCATGCATGTGTGCGTGGTGAGGTGAGTGCATGTGTGTGATGCAACTATTTCAGCACAACAATCTACGTTTACGCAAAATATGTGCATCTTAGCCTCTGAATTGGACTTTGTGGGAAACATCAAAGTTTTAGCTCTTTCTCTTGGCTTTCTATTGGTTTCAGAATCAACACCATTGGAGATCTGTAGCTCTAGATGTAGACAATCTACCAAACTGTGGCAATATGAAATCAAAGATGAAAACCTGAAGTAACAGTTGCAAAGATGTCCCCGTTTCTCCTACTTGCACACGGTTTTAGAAGCAAGTTAAAACATAAGAAATGAAGTACACTCCAAGAGCTTTCCATAACATCTAAGATCGCTTCATTTGGATTAGTATTGAAAGCGTTACGATCAAATGAATTTGCACCAACATTCTGCCCAAAACCAAAACTAGCAAATTAAGCATGTTAAGGTTTTCTTCCAATCTTCTTAAACATCATTTACACTCTTGAAACTCTTTCCTTACCATTTAACATCACACACACATTTGCCTTATTTAATCTTCATTTTTGGCCTTTTTCACCATTTTAGCACCCGATGTAGTAAACCACAACAAATGCACAAAATAGCATATAACACCACATAAATGAATGAAAAACAAGCCGAGACCTAAGTGAAATAACACATATAAGTTGGTATGAAACCAACTTATCAATTTTCTTTTTATGAATAGTGGAGTTCTGGAAAAACTCACATGCAAAATGAAATGTATCTAGACTTTGTTTTGTGATTATTCTTTTTCATGTTTTTTTTTTAGAGCAAATTTTTGGAAGCTTGCATGATTGAGTTGACCGAGATAAGTTCAGCCTTGTTGTTAGTTATTTTGTGAGGTATGAATGCCTTACTATTAATGAAAAGCTGAGAAGTCACATGTCTTGATAAGTAATGGGTCCCACCTTTGAATGACAAAATGTTTGCTAGTGTAGGTGGGCACATTAATTTTCTTGTTGACCGATTTCCTCTCCTTGCTTTCTATAAGTGCAATGAGTTTCTTTTGCTTGCTACTGCAAATACATTTCATGTAGGAAACACAAGTGTGGTGGTAGTAAGGCATAGTGCTTACATTGAATTTTTTTTCAATTCCATTACTTCCAAGACCAAATTTGAGCTCTCCACTTAAGGTATGTTTCGAATCCTCCTGAAGCTTTGTAAGTTGTGTTCTTTGAAATGTAAAAGGTGATGATTGAAAGAACATGAGATTGTTGATGTTGTTGCTTAGATAAGGGAAATGATGAACATGCAAGTTAACATGTTGATTATCCAAGGGACCAAATGCATATTAAGAGTGGGGGGGCGATTAAAAATGTTGATTTTCAATTGTTCCAGATTTGCCATGTTTTCGTGTTTTGAGCATAACCTAAGTTTGAAATTTTGGAAATGCATGATTCCAGTCCCAGAATTTAGCTAACATGATAATCTTCAATGTTTATGTTGGACATGTTTGCTAGTTATGCCTGGATAACAGACTAAATTGGCTTAGAATGTGAAGTGAAGGCTGAAATCAGAATGCTGGAATTTTTGAATCTGCCCAGTTTGTCACCATTCGGTATTTAGAACATATATTTCTCAATTGTGGTCCAAATGAGGTGATTCCACTTGGAGAATTTAGCTAAGAGATAGGGCTACAATATTTGTGGTGGTCACTTTCGCCAGTTGTGATTAGAATGTAGTCTTATTTCAGAGTTAAGGCAGAATTCATGTTGATGAGTTAGTCTGAAATTTCTGGAATCTGGCCTGTGTGGAGTGCCTCGGGTTTTTGGCCATAACTTGCTCAATTTTGGTCCGAATGGTGTAATTCATGTCCTCAAATTCAGCTTAGGATGTGCTCAATAAGTTTTAAGTAGAAAGTTTTGACTAAATCGAAATGTTTCACTATGCTCCTTGGCCTATTGCATGAAGTGTCCAAGCTGAAATTTGCTAATTGTTGTTACTATACATTTCGGGAATGAGGAAAGTGCATCTTGGTTATATTTTGGTCACATTGATTATTTTCCAGCTCTTAAAATTTGCCATGATATGATTTTATTCATTTGAGGTTTTACATCCTTGTGGGTTATATGTTATAGTTTGTGAGTGTGGAATTGGAGAGGAGAAATGTGTTTTGTTGTGGAATTGGAAATTTGTGAATAAGGGTATAAGAGTTGTATGATATGAGCTTTACATTGTGTGCTTGGAATGATTTTTTTTTTCATGTTCATGATTGTTTGAGGCGATGAAAGAATTTCAATGTCATATTCTTATTGATGTTATTTGGAGAGTGAGTTTTGACATTTTACACTTTGAAAATTATTTGTCAAGATTGTGTCAATTGTTCACATGGACTAATTGTTTTTCTTGGTTGTGATTGAACTTCACAGAATGGCACCAAAGAAGGACTCTACTCCCAACAAGGCTTCAACTTCACGAAAGGAAAAGGAAAGAAGCAGAAAACACCACTCGTCGATTCCGACTCAGATTACTGTCCTGATGAAGAATTGCCTTTATTCGAGGATCCGCCTCAGTACGCTATGCAAGCTCAAACTCCCAAGAAGAGGAAGGGGTCATCAAGTCAAGATAATGAGCCTTCGATATTCTTAGATAAACTGGCACAGAAAAGGTGGGAGGATGGAATCGGAATGAAGAAACTTCATTTGGAGAGAGCATTTGCAGTTGGAAGTGGACCATTTGCTGAGTTAATGGAATTTCATTGCTTTGATAAGAAGCTCACTAGTGCTCCAGCGTTTTGCAATGCAAGTCTTGCACGAGAATTTTATGCCAATGCAAAGTTTCCGAATACAGAAGATGCATTTTATGTGCAAGGGAAGTGGGTGCATATTACGAGTGAAATAATCAACAATCATCTTGGAACACCCAATTTCTCTCATGATCCTTTGCCGATTTCAGAGAACGATGTTGACTATGACTTTGCATTATCAGAAGAACTTGCCCTGCCAGGAGCTAAATGGGAGTTGAATGCGAATGGTGAGCGTAAGCATATTCGAGGAGAATGGCTGAGAAGTGATGTTAAAATATGGCTCATGTTTGTACTGTCTCGGTTGATACCCAGTTCACAAGCTACAGAGGTGCTTCGCAGCAAATTGCATTTGATATCAGCTATTTGAGGAAAAAAACCAATTGATGTGGGGAGGAAAATTTATTCTATTATTCAATATGGGATTGCAATGGATAGTACAGCTTTGTATTTTCCGGTCTTGCATGAGGAGATTTGCATGGCTCAGGGAGTGGACACTGAGGATGGGGAGTGGAGAAGGAATCCAGGGCCTATTGAAACCACCATTGTATATTAAGTATCAGGCACTAGAGAAGGAGATGAGAAAGGCAAAGAAAACTGGAATAAGGAAGTCTAAAAGTAAATCTGGCCCTTCACCTTCTGAGGCGGAGGAAGAACCACAGGTGTATGATTTTAGTGCCTTACAAGGAACAATTCAAGAGTTCCAACATTCTGTGGAGAATCGGTTCCAGGATTTTCAACAATCTATTGATCAGCGTTTCTCAAATATGGAGGAAATGTGGGAAAGAATGCATGAAGGCATGGATAATATGCATCAGGAGTTGACTTCACACGCTGCACACATGGATCATAGATTTGATGATTTATCGTCAGTGGCACAGCAACAATTTGAAGTACTCTACCATCGACAAATGATGATGCAACTGGCATTGGATAAGTGCAACAAGATGGCAGTTTACTATCATAGTGATGCTGGTCCCCCAAAACCAACTCCAACATCTGCACAACTGGCTGGTTATCGGATTCCAAATCTATCAATGGATGTGGTTAGTGGTGATGTTCATGAGCTACCAGCGGGGATGCCTACAATGCTTTCTCTTCCATCCCTGCCTACATTTGGAAGAATCCCTTCAATGCCTCCAACTCCAGAGATTCTCTCGAACTCTGAATTTATGCCAGCAGCGCGGTTTCCATTAATAGCATCTAGCCAACCCCCTCGAAGGCCCAGTTCATGGCCCTTTCCATTATGTAGCTCAGCCTTTTGGTGTTCCTTCATTTGCTACAGCATCTTTGGGTGGACAATCATTCTCAACAGCAGCTGCATTTGGATCTCCTTCTTCCTCAGCCCCATCATCATCCTCCCAAGGAGTTCCTCCTCCCTCTTAAACCTTTACATTGAGGGCAATGTATATTTCCAGTGTGGGGGGATGAATTTGTTGTGGTGTTTCATATTTCTGTTAATGTTGAGGAAGTGGCTGTGGTTGCTGTGACTGTTTGATGCTTTGATGTTGAACGTTGTTGAAAAGGGGGGATTAATTTTTTTTAGCAGCATGTGGTTGTTTTTTCTTTCTCTGATGAAGGGGTTTTGGCTTGCTGGAAGTTATGATGATTTGCTGTGAAGTGGTGTTTTGAGTTGAAGTGGCCTGGAACGTGTCTTGAAGCGTGATGACTTGTTAAAGTATGAAGTTTTTCGTGAAGAGATTCTGAGTTGATATTGTGAAGATGGTTTTTACTTGTTTTGAAGCATAATCGTGTGATGTTATGAAATTATTGGAATCTGTTTTCTTGGTGTTTATCTAAGAAGTTGAAATGTGGGACTTTGCTGAAGAGTGGTTGATCTTATTTGGGTTGGTTCTGTGAAGTGAAGCTTTTGAAGTTGAGTTTGAATAATTAGTGCAGTTATTATCTTACTAGTGTGAGGGTAGTGAATGCAGTATTTGAATGTTGAATAAAAGTGTAGTGGTAGTGTGAGTTGTGTAAGGTCTAGAACACTTTGTACTAGGCTTTGGCTCCTTTGGAAATCTTTGTTCAAAGTTTGTGGTTCATCAAGTTCTATTTGTATTTCTGTATGCGAAGATTGTTTGTTGTCTTTGATTCCAATCTTGATGAAATCAGTATATTTTGTTAGTCAAGGCATCATGTTAAAGTAAGATAGATATGCCATGCAAACTTGTTCTTGGACAAAGGAGGAAACTGATTCAATGTGTTCTTATTGTTATGCATTATCTCGGTTGTTTTGGATGCTCTAGCATGCATAATCCTTTAGAGACATTCATGAACTTTTAGTCACATAAGAAAGGATATGGAGAAAAAGCCTTTGGCAATTGGGAATGAAAAGCCGAAATACCATTGGCAAGCATAATTGGGAAAAATAGCCATAAAACCCAGGCAGCACTTAAAATATAATATTATAAACGATTAATTGAAATTATGGTGATGTTTTAGTGTTTTAGAAATAAACTTAACTATATTTTTGTACATTTACTACAAAAATAGTTTATAGATTAATTTTTGTATATTTTGTTTCTTCATATTAAAAAGTTTTGGAGCAATTGGAATGTTGAATTTTGTTTGATAGGTGCATGTTAAAAGATAAGATTAAAGGGTACATAGTTAAGTATTTTGTTAAATATATTTAATAGTTAAATTATCCATACACCCTAAACAATAATTAGCTCAAAGTTATGCCCTGTTTAATAATAATGCTTCTAATTAAGCGAGCCCTTAATAGAAATTTTTCCGTAATATTAAACCAACTATCATGCATTACCAAGAAAACAAATCTGCATGGTATCCCCTGTAACTAGAGCAAAACTCTCTGTCAACAACAAGTTTAAATGTATACAACTTTATACAACAATAAATATCGATCACTAATATTAACAAGCCTAAGTTCCAGTAAAAGATATGATTAAGTTGAGACACCATCGTACATTGAATAAACTTAGTAAAACAAAATAAATGCCCTAATAGCCATAAGTAAAGCTTATGTTGCATGAAGCTCATCATATCATCCAAGACATTCACCTGTACCAAAATTAACAAAAAAATAAACAAATTAAGTCACAACAGTTAGTGAAGCATATATAAACTATCCAAATCTGGTAATAAACAAAATAATAAGTACAATGAAAAATCTAAATACACAAACGTGAATAATAACTTACAGGCTATATCTCACGACAATGTCTTTCTTTTATTTGACAAAGGATGATCATCAACCCATATGCCTTCCATGTGATCAGTGCGGAGAACGAATGCATCCATATTGCGGTCCTCTTCAGTTGTGCTCAGTGGGGGAAAACCTGATGAGAATGGCGGCACATCGTGATTATTATCGTTATCAATTTCATCACCAACATGCAATTTTTTCCCTTGTAGGACAATGGACCATTTTTTGTCAATAGGATCAGAGACATAAAATACTTGTTTTTCTTGGGAAGCAAGTATGAATGGTTCCCCTTTGAAACCTTCCCTATTCAAATCCACTAGCGTAAATCCCAAATCATCAGTTCGAACGCCATTGTTGTTGTCAACTCATTTGCATTTGAAAATTGGGACTTGAATTTAACATAGTCAAGCTCCCATATCTCCTCAATCACCCTATAATAAGACATATTGGCATACACTGGATTTCTATCTCTCGAACTAGACACATGTAAAGCGTCAGACACTAATGTGACCACTATCTTGCGTTGTGCTCCTGTCATCTTGAGTCTTAGTAGCAAATGAAAATCCATTTATGTCATAGCCCGAATATGATAGCACAACGTGACTAGGCTTATAAGCTAACCACTTTAATGTCTCTGTAACAGTTTGGTCCCCAACAGCAGCACTGAACCAATTCACAAATGTTCAGTTGTGTTCATTGAGTACGTATCTGTCAGTCCAACCACGATGACTTTCCTTTATTTCACAAATATGAGCATTCACATAAGGCTGTACTTCATCAGAATTGCGCAAGATATATAGATGCGCATTTTGTAATTCACCAATAGAAGGGGTAAACAACTTACCTGCCGATGTCCATTTTCCTTTGATCCGTCCATCATGGCCAGGCTTAGGTAGTTCAATAGCATTGGTATCAGACAAGTACCAAGTGCAAAACTCAATAACCTCTTCAGCTATGTACCTTTCAACAATGCTTGCATTAGGACGATAGCGATTTTTCACATAACCCTTGAAGACTTTCATATATCGCTTAAATGGATACATCCAGTGCAAATATACAGGCCCACAAATCTTTATCTCCCTAACCAAATGAACCACCAAGTGCACCATAATGTCAAAAAAGGCAGGCGGAAAATACATCTCAAGTTGGCACAAAACTACGACAATTTCATCTTATAGCTCATCAAGTCTATCACGATCAACTACCTTGCTACATATCGCATTAAAAAAGAAACAAAGTCTAGTTATGCTGTGTCTGACATGTTTTGGCAAGATAGATCGAATAGCAATAGGTAAGAACTGCTGCATCAACACATGACAGTCATGGGATTTCAATCCAACCAACTTTAAATCTCCCATCGAAACAAGTCGACTTACATTTGAAGAATATCCTGATGGGATCTTGATGCTCTTGAGACTCTCACACAAACTCTTTTTCTCTTTCCGTGACAATGTATAACAAGCGGGGGGCAAGTACGTGCGCTGTCCTCGAATCACAGGTGCTAAATTCGCCCTAATACCCATATCAACCAAATCAAGTCTCGTTTTATAACCATCTTTTCTTTTTCCAGGTATATTCAAAATAGTACCCAACAAACTATCACATATATTTTTTCAATATGCATCACATCGAGACAGTGTCTAACATCTAGTGTCTCCCAATATGGAATATAAAAAAAGATTGATTTTTTCTTCCAACAGCTTTTATCATTCTTGCGAGACTTTTTATGTTTTCCAAATTCCACATTGATATCCTTCACACGATCATGAACAGCCTTCCCACTCAAGGCAATTGGAGCACTTCTGAACTCCCGTTTCCCATTGAAAGATCTTTTCATTCGACGATATGAATGGGAATCAGGAAGAAATCTACGATGTCCAAGATAGACAGTCTTGCTACCATGTACAAGCTGACAAGAATCTGTGTTCTCCTCACATATAGGACGTGCCTGGTGTCTTTTAACAGAAAATCCAGATAAATTACCATATGCAGAAAAGTCATTTATGGTACAGAATATCATGGCACGCAATGTGAATGACTCCTGACGATGAGCATCAAACATCAACTCCCCTTCATCCCACAACTTCTTCAAGTCTTCAATTAAGGGGGCTAAAAAAACATCTATGTCATTTCCAGGTTGGCGTGGACCTGAAATAATTAATGACATCAAAATATACTTGCGTTTCATACACAACTAAGGAGGTAGATTGTAAATAACCAACATTACAGGGCAAGAGCTATGTGCACTACTTAGAAAACCATAAGGATTCATCCCATCCGTACACAATCCTAATCTTAGATTTCTTGTATCTCTACCAAATAAGGGGTAAACCGAATCAATCTTTTTCCACTGATCAGAATCTGCAGGATGCCTTATCATCTTGTCCTCCGGAGAAATATTTCGATTTGCATACCATGTCAAATTTTTAGCATCTCTAGAATTGGCAAACAATCGCTTGAATTTTGGTATTATAGGGAGATACCATAACACTTTCACCGGTGATGATTTCTTCTTCGCATCTATATAATCTTCAATGCCATCACCAATTTGCTGCTTTTTGAAATGAGAAACCTGACATTTAGGACAATACAACGAATCTTTGTATTCATTCCTATATAGTATGCAATCGTTTGGGCAAGCATCTATTTTCTTATACTCCATAAACATAGGACACAATATTTTTTTAGCCTCATAAATGCGATTCGGAAGTTCATTACCTTCTGGGAGTACATCCTTCAGTAATTGCAACAGTGCTGTAAAACTTGTATCAGTCCACCCATTTGTCGCTTTCAAATTGTACAGTTTTAAAGTAACCGATAATCGTGTGTACTTAAGACACCCAGGATATAGAGGCTTTTCGCTATCATTCAACAACGATGCAAGAATATCAGGCTTATCGGCAAAACTACCGACCACATCCTCAACCATATCATCCATCGATCATTTTTTAATCGCAACATCGTCTTCTACCTCATTTTCTTCTTGTTTCGATTAATTTTCACTCTAGCCGCCATTTCCATATTTTATAAGTAGGATCAAATCCCCTCCGATACAAATGGTCTCTTATAGTGTTAGGGTCGTCGAACACCGCAAAATTCTTACAATCCTTACATGGACAATAGATGTACTTGGCATTACTATAAGCAGATTTAATAAAATTCTCAACCTCTTTTTCATATACAGATGTTGTCCGTTCACCAAATATAATGTCATTACGATTCATGACTATCGCACCCTTTAAATTAAAAAAAAAACAATTATAATAAGTTAACCAACAAAATGAATGCATTAATGATGCTTTCATAATATTACATCATATAAATTAATCAACAAAATCTGTTTCTAATTTTAATTAAAATAGACATTGCTAAAAATATTTACTTCCACAAATTAAATGAAGGACAAAATCATTAATAATTAAAAAATTTGTATTATGCAATGTATCAATATAAATCTAAAAAATATACACATGAACACCTAAATAACAGAACAAACATCATTTTAATTGCATTTATTACACATATAAAGCTTATATATTGAAATCTACAATTTTACAACTATTTTTACAAAAAATGAAATGCAGATCCAAATATATATAAGTCAATGCTTTGACGAATGAGAAGTAAAATCATATAAAAGAAATCATTTTATATATAACAAGCTAACCTCAGATGGTTAAGTTGCATGGACATAAGTTAATTTGTAGCTTTTGATTTGGCCTTCAAAAAGATTTCATGCGCAGCTTTTTGAAAAAAAATCGTTGTTCTCGCTACAAGGATAAACTTACTGAAGCTGGAGCAGAAGGAAAAATGAATGGCTATTTTTACACTTGTTATTCACACCGGTTAACCAAAAAACCGGTGTAATAGTAAAATATTTACACCTGTTATTATTTAAACCGGTGTAAGAGATAAACTATTTACACCGATTTAAATAATAACCGGTGTAAGTTGTTCTAATTCTTGTTTAATATTACGATAATGCCACCGCGTTTTTATAAATTACACCGGATTATGTTTAACCGCTTTAAAAAGTGAGGTTTAAAAAGGCTTTTTTGTAGTAATGTAAGTAAATGATAGTATAAAAGTATGTATTTTCTGCACTCATTAGTGCTTCCATATACTTTAAATTTATTGATGGGTTTGGTTTGTGAATATTGGTTTGTGAAATATTTGCCAAGCCAATCAAAATAAATTGATGTAATTCAATTATCAATCTTATAATTTTTTAGCAAATCTAACAATGATTATGAGAACCAAATTTACAAAACTGAACTAAGCGAAGAAATAATTAAAGGATTTAACTAAATTATTGGCTTTTAATTTATAAAATCTAAACTATCCCATGAAAGAGTAACCGATGTTAGTTTTAATGATTATTACATAACCCTTTTCATTTTTGTTATGTCCTTTAATTTTCTCTATAATTTAGCACTACTGGGAATTAAGGTAGTTGTTGATTTTTTTTCAGAAAATTTTTACTAATTGAAGAATGATCGCAGGTAATTAAGGCCATTTAATTTAGAAAATCCATTAACTGAATTAAGAATAATCCGGGTCTTTTTAATGAGGATTACATAACCTTTTCAGTTTTTTTATTTGCCTTAATTTTCTCTAAAATTTAATGAGAATTGTTAAATGAATTGAATCTAAAATATTATATGTGGTAGGGTTTTATTAATTGAATTGATATATTAAAATTCTTACTTTCTTTCTATATTTTAATATACGTATTATACTTTATAATGTTTTAGTTGGTTATATGTTTTATTTATCTAATTTAGGAAATTTTTAAATGAATATAGTTGGTTATATGTTTTATTTATCTATTTTAGGAATTTTTTAATTAAATTCACTTATAGAGGTACTTTCATATATTTTGAAGTTATTGATTTGATTGGGTTATGAATATTGGGGATAGTTTACGTAATATTAGATTCTATAATATTTTAGCTTGATATGTTATTGATTGATTTGGTTTAAGAAAATTTTTAATTAAATTTGTTTGGAAAAGTACTTCCATATATTTTGAAGTTGTTGATTGAATTTGTTTAGCAATATTAGTTAAAGTTGGCATAACAATATTCTAAACATAGCTAAATTTGGTATCTTGTACTCTTTACATTCCACAATTTATGTATGTAATAAGTAATTACATTAATAAATAACAAAATCAGAAAAAAGAAATTTAGGGTAAATTCCAAACAAATCAGGGAAAAAATTAAAATATAGTATAAATTAAAAAAAGGTTTCCCAAATAAAAACTCACACACTCACATACGGTCTTCAACCATGAAACCTTATGAACGTAGTGAGTTTGTGCAAAATATTAACTGGGTTACACCTAGGTAAATGAAACATAATTTTCATTTTAAAAGTTAATTTATCCACTGATACATCATTCTCTATAAACTTGATTTATCCACTGATATTCATGCTCTCTATGATTAAAAATATCGACAAAAACGCTACTTAAGGAACACATAGATATGATTGAGTGAAATACTACATAAACCAGATAGAGTCTTTTGTCGATATTCACTGGCAATCTAAATTCTACAGAAGCATAGGATTATTCATAAGAGAACTTTAAAGAAACCAAATAAGAAATTTCTCGTCTTTGAAGAAATCACTCGCATTACTACATGCTTTCACAGGGCAGAAATGATGGGAATCTATTATTTTTGTATGTATATCATAGGCTAGTATATTGAATTTTGGGTTACATACCAAAAAAAAACTTACTCTCTCAAAGTTATTTTTTAGGGTTATCTTCAACTTACCCCTATGAAAGATGATCGTTTATCACTTTGCCCCCTCAAAAGATTTTTATTAGCACTTTGCACTAATAAGGATATTTTGTTATTATATTTAACTGAAAAGGTTGAATTTTTGCCTTAAAAAAATTATTCTTTTTTACCTTTTCATGTTTTATATTGTTTTACACTTAAATTTAGTTTTCAAAAGCTTGTCCTCATTACAATTTTATTTTCACTCCACTTTTCATTTTTCTTCATGTATACTTTCTCAAATTTTCAAAAAAATTTCCAAAATTTCAAATTTCTAGTGAAATTCATTGCAATTGGGTGATTGGGATTCGTTCTTGGAAGCTTTGGAAAGGTTTAGAAGACTTCATTTATATCAAAATACACAAAAAATTTGAAGTTTAGTTTTGGTATTCACAAGGTAAAATTCCAAATTTATCCTTTTAATTTGTTGCACTTTTGTTTAGATTTTATTTTCTATCATATGTTTATAACTTAATGATGATTTGTTGAAATTTAATTGAATCAAGAATGAGTTAATTTTCGTTTTTGAGTTATTAGACCAAATCGGTGAACAATATCAATATCGTGAACTTTTGTGCAAATTGTTGATGTGTATGATATTGATTTTGAGGGTGTAAACGATGTAGAGACTAATGTTGTGGTTTTGATAGGTAGTTGACACATTTTTTAACAACTTCGGCTATAACATAAACTTTGCATGTCACATGTTCGATAAAATGCCAAAGTGGCATTTTATGGGAATTGTTGAATTGGATGGTACATTAGTGCATTTGTTATTACATTTGTTGTATCCTTGTGTCTGATTTATATCAAATATTCCAAATGTGTTAGCATTTTTTATGACAAATGGTCATGTGGTGTTTCGTTGAGATTTTTGGTGATTTATTTTTTATTTTTAGTTTTTCTTAGTGTTAACATATGTTTGGGATGTCGTTTATGATTAGTGTTAACGTTTCTTTGTTTTACAATGTTCGTAAATAGGTTTTTGTCATTGTAATTAGAATCTAGTTTGTGGTTGTGTAACATTGTTGTATTTTAATTATGGAATTGAACTCGTGTATGTTGAATTAACTTGAATGTTATAGTATAGAGTAAGTGTGAGGGAGTTGGTGTGTTAATTATTTATTATTTAGGTTAAATGTGGAATTTAGGAGTTAGGTTCATTTATTTTAGAAATATTACATATAGGTGTTATATTAACATCTTTAAATGTTCATACTTGAATTTCACATATTTTGTTTAACTTGTCATATTTTGTTGTTCATTTTTCTATTTTCTTTTTACAGATATAGCAAGTAGACAAAAGCATACACGCACTGCTCTTTCAGGAGCACCCCCACTGCCACCTTCTCTACCGATGCCACCACATCCCAATCCAGCGGGGTTCGACAATGAGAAGCTGGCCAATAAGACTATGGTGGAGGAGAGAGGGATTAAGGTAACCGCTACACCCGTAGCTAGTTAGATTTGGGCGCACCGCTGGAACTAGTTATGCCGTCAGCCAGTTGGAGGGAATGCCACGATAGTTTATGCAAACTACCCATATTCTTGTTAGAATATTCTGCAGATCTGAGGCAAATATGTCTGTGTCAGTCCTGCTGCATTTAATTTATATTATGGGCTTCCGAACATTCCTGAGAGCGTCTATCGACAGTTTGTGAGTGGAGTTATTTCGACACCTTCGGTACTGTCCAGTATCACCGCCCGGCCTCTTTGCACTATTAGTGCGGCATTCCGGAACACAGAGCTCAAGCTATCGTAGATTACCAGGCTTACAAAATCTTAGCATTATTTTATTATTGGAAAGCTGATACGAATGTTGTATGGCCGAGGCTCCAACCCCTGGACCAAGATTCGATCACCACAATTTATGACCGTGCTGCACAAACAAGTTATTCCACAATGCAAACAACCAAACAACGGAAAGGAATTCAAGGGGAAAAATGCAGAAGATGAAGTAAATCAACCCCGCGTTTTTAATACGAATGGACTCAACTCAACTCATGAAAATTCATGAATTAAACTTTGTCAATTCGGCGAGTTCTCGAAATCAAGAACAATGGTGAAGTTACCTAAAGGTCACGCTAAAGGTAAAGCTTCTACAATGGTGAATTAAATAATTCAACAAGGCTTAGACAACACAACGTGTTAATCTCAATTTTTTAGCAAGCTAAAATTCTCAAAATTCGACTCCTTTATTTCATGTGAAAAACTCACCTATAAATAGGTTAAAAAAACATGAAACCCTAACTCAAGTCAAATACAACTTGACTTCTAAGCTATCTAACTTTCCAAATTGGAATTGGAAACTCACAACTAACAAACTGACTAATCCTTTTCCAAAAAGGATTTAGTTACACGGTTTTAAAGGTGGCCAAATACAATTTGACTTCCTTTGTTTCCTAAACTTTTACTTGCCATTATCATGCAAGATAATTGGGCCAAGTAATTTATTATCAACCAATTAATTAAAGCCCACATTAAGTGTTTTTGGACTTAATTAATTAACACAAAAATAAATCCTAAAAAGTACCCAATGGCGTGATTCCCTTAAGCCCAAACACGCCATCTTATTTGGACTTCACAAATTTGGCCTTCATTATTTCTTCAATGTGGAATTTCCTTAAGTTCTGGGGAAGAACTCTTGGGAACATCTTCATTAATTGTGATTGAAGAAAAATACCAAAGAACTCCATGTTGAGATGGTTCGGCCTCCAAGTGATCTTCACAATGTGTTGATAACAAGCTTTGCAAGGCTTGTTTCATCCTTTTGCTCCTTTGTCTTGTCATTGGTCCATCAAGATTCTCCAATGGATCATGTAAGCTCGGCTTTGGCACCATGGACATGGATGGATTGCTATCATTCCCTCCCTCCTTGAAAGGATTCGTCCTCGAATCACCTACATCAAACAAAGATAAATCAAAAACATTGAATGTAGATGAAACATTGCCATACTCACTTGGTTGCTCAATTTTATAAGCATTGTCATCCTTTCCAAGACTCGAAAAGGACCATCTCCTCTTGGATGAAGTTTATATTTCCTTTTGTCAGGAAACCTTTCTTTCCTCAAGTGAATCCAAACCCAATCACCAGGTTCGAAAACCACTTGTCTTCTACCTTTATTGGCTTGCTTAGCATATTTCTCATTACGCCTTATTATGTTTTCACGAACTTTCTCATGTAACCCCCTAACAAAGTCAGCTTTCTTTTTACCTTCAACATGAACAAACTCATTAACAGGTAAAGGCAAAATATCCAAAGGAGTTAAGGGATTGAAACATATACAATCTCAAAAGGCGAAAAAGTAGTAGAGCTATGCACAGTTCGATTATAAGCAAACTCAATGTGTGGTAAACACCCTTCCCAGTTCTTTAAATTTTTCTGTATAATAGCACGCAGTAAGGTAGACAAAGTCCTATTAACTACTTCAGTTTGCCCATCAGTTTGTGGGTGTGCAACAGTAGAAAACAGTAATTTAGTACCCAACTTATTCCAAAGAGTACGCCAAAAGTGAGATAAAAACTTCACGTCTCTATCACTAACAATACTCTTAGGCATTCCATGCAACCTTACAATTTCTTTAAAGAACAAGTCAGCAATTCGAGTAGCATCATTAGACTTAGAACAAGCAATAAAGTGTGCCATCTTACTAAATGTATCAACTACCACGAAAATACTATCATGACCATTGCGTGATCTAAGCAATCCAAGCACAAAATCCATAGAAATATCAATCCAAGGATGACTAGGAACAGGCAAAGGTTGATACAAACCATGAGGCATTACTTTAGATTTCGATTGTTTACACACAATGCATTTATCACAAACACTTTTAACATCTTTAATCATGTTAGGCCAATAAAAGTGCTCATTCAAAACAGCAAGTGTTTTAGCAACACCAAAGTGCCCCATTAACCCTCCCCCCATGGGTTTCCTTAACAAGTAAATCACGAATGGAACTTTGGGGAATGCACAATTTATCTTTTCGAAACAAGAAACCATCATGCACATAAAAATTCACCATTCGGCTTCACAACACATGCATTATAGGTGGCGTTAAAATCATGATCATGCTGGTACAAGTCTTTAATCAAATCAAAACCAAGTAACTTAGCATGCAAGTAAGTAAACAAAGCATACTTTCTAGACAGTGCATCAGCTACAACATTATCTTTACCAGACTTATACTTAATCACATATGGAAAAGATTCAATAAATTCTAACCATTTAGCATGCCTCTTATTCAACTTACCTTGGGTCTTCAAGAATTTAAGGCTTTCATGATCAGAATGAATTATGAATTCTTTAGGCCATAAGTAATGTTGCCAAACCTGTAATGACCTTACCAAAGCATACAACTCCTTGTCATAAGTTGCATACTTCAAAGCTGCCCCATTGAGCTTTTCACTAAAATAAGCCACGGGTTTAGATTCCTGCATCAAAACAGCACCAATACCAATCCCGGAGGCATCACAGTGTATCTCAAAAGCTTTAGTAAAAATTTGGCAAAGCAAGAAGAGGAGCGTGAGTCAACATGTACTTAAGCTTATTAAAGGCATTTTCATGCTCTTCTTTCCATTCAAAAACAACATTCTTTTTAACAAGTTCATTCAAAGGTGCAGCTAGAGAACTAAAGTCTCTAACAAACCTTCTATAAAACTTGCCAAACCATGAAAACTCCTAACTTGACTAGCATTAATAGGTCTCGGCCAATATATGATTTCCTTGACTTTTGACTCATCAACAGATATACCTTGAGAACTCACAACATAACCCAAAAAGATAATTGATTCAAAACAAAAAGAACACTTTTTAAGGTTAGCATAAAGCTTGTTCTCACGCAATACAGCAAACACCAATTTTAAATGTTCAACATGCTCATCAAGTAATTTGCTATACACAAGGATATCATCAAAGTAGACTACCACAAATTTTCCAACAAAATGACGAAAAACATGATTCATGAGTCTCATAAAAGTACTAGGTGCATTAGATAAACCAAAAGGCATAACTAACCATTCATACAACCCATACTTTATTTTGAAAGCAGTTTTCCATTCATCACCTTCTTTCATGCGAATTTGGTAGTATCCACTTTTCAAATCAATCTTGGTGAAAATACAAGAACCATACAACTCATCAAGCATATCATGTAATCTAGGAATTGGATGTCTATACTTAATTGTGATTTTATTTATGGCTCTACAATCAACAAACATTCTCCAAGATTCATCCTTTTTAGGGACTAATATGACAGGAACAGAACATGGACTAAGAGATTCACGCACAATACCTTTGTCAAGGAGTTCATCCACTTGACGTTGAATCTCTTTTGTTTCCTCAGGATTCGCTCTATAAGCTGGACGATTTGGAATTTGTGCACCAGGAATGAAATCAATTTGATGTTCAATTCCTCTTATTGGCGGCAATCTAATGGGTAAGTCCTTGGGAAACACATCTTGATATTCCTGCAAAAGAGAGTAAACAGCACTAGGCAAAGAAGCAAGGTGATCACCATCAACAATAAGTACAAAATCCTTGCGAATCATTAAATACAAAGACTGCCTATCAACTAATGCTCTCTTAATTTCGTTAGAAGAAGCAACATAACAAGAACTAATGCTATCACTATTTGGGCTATTACATGTTCTAGAAACAATGCTTCGGCCTACACTAGCTATTACATCATTCTTATTCTCTTTTTCACTCTTCTCCTTTGCTTCTTGTTCATTCAATTCACGCATGGCTTGAACAATTCGTGCCTAATCTTCAAACACTTGAAAAGGACTCAATGCTCTAAGATTGTATTTTCGTCCTTCAAAATCAAAAGAATAGTAATTCTTCTTACCTTGATATGTAACATCTCGATCATATTGCCAAGGCCTTCCAAGAAGAATATGACTAGCTTCCATGGGAACCGCATCACATAAGATCTCATCAACATACTTCCCAATGGTAAACGAAAATTTCACTTGTTTAGTCACTTTACTTTCAGCAGTGTTATTCAACCATTGAAGTTTGTACGGTTTTGGATGATTCATGCAAGTCAACTTCAACTTCTTAACAAGTAAAGTACTTGCCACATTTGTACAATTACCACTATCAACAATCACAGTACAAATTTTCCCTTGAACCATGCATCTAGTGTAAAATATGTTATCTCTTTGTGACAAATCATCAATTTTGTGGTTGTGTACTAAGAACTTGGCGTGAAACGAATGAAAACTTACCATCACCAACGTCATATGAAGCAAGATATTCACTACCTTCACTTTGATATTTCTCCTCAAGTGGTGGCATGTCGGCACATTCTTCATCACTTTCCACTTCTCCATTATCAAGAATAATCATCAATTTTCGAGTTGGGCAGTCGGATTGATAATGGCCAAACCCTTGACACTTGTAACATCGAATGTCTCTTAACCTTTCACTAGGTTTAGGCGCCGATTTTGAAGAAGAATCAGCAACTTGGCGGACTGATTTGGGAGCATTGGAGGACATGTTTTGAGGTTGTTGGGGCGTGAATTGCTTCGGCTTGTGAGGCGGAGTGAATGGTGTGAAACTTGGCTTCACATCTCTCTTCCAAGGTGGATTTGGTTGAGTGATATTTCGACCCTTTCCCTTCATGTGTTTCTCAATTTTGATAGCTTTGTGAACAAGTTCATTAATATCAACATAGCTTTGTAAATCCACATGATAAGCCAATTCGGAATGCATACCTCGAAGGAACCTCTCTATTGATACGAACCTAGAAAGCCTATTATTTGGGTGGTCAATAAGCAAGTGGTTCATGAAATTCATTCCATTAATTTGTGATGAATCATATAGTTGGAGGCCTGGAATAAATTCGAAATCACAGTTCCTAAAGGTTCCATGGAGGTTTGTTGCTTCACGACATTTAAGGTACCAAAGTCAAATATGAAAGCTGAAAGATTCTGCCACATTCGGGTATTCTGGACATATCTCTTTCTATATAACTCGGAATTTGGTGATTCAAGAAGCCCTGGAACTATAAGAGATAAAGCTACAACTTTCATGTTTTATGTTTTCCAAGATTCTGATGGTATCATCGTGGAATATGGCTGCCAAAATGAGTGACGGGATTCTGGCAGATTTCCATCTCGAATTTCATGGACTATATTGAAGACCAAGATGGCGTGCTTGGGCTTGATATGGATCACGCCACTTTTAAGTTATTTAGGATTTATTTTGCTTTAAATAAATTAAGTCCATTGGATGTTAATTAATGGGCTTATTTACGTTAAGTAGTTATTGTTATTCGTTTAGGAAAGTAGTTTGTTATTGGTTTCCTTTTCCAACTTGGAAACTAAGTTGTAATAGGATTAAGTTAGGGTTTTCTTTCCTTATTCTTCAAGCAAGAGCCGAACTCATCTCTATAAATAGAGAGCTGCCTTGTAACGTTTTTAAGAGAATTGATGAATGAAATTTTAGCTTTGCTAAATTGTTGTCTATGCTCTTTGAGTTGACAAAAGCCTTTAAGGAGATTTACTTCTTAATTGTACGAAATTAACCATAGCGTGACCTATAGGTGAATTTCGATCCTGTTCTTTATTTAAAGAACAAGCCAAAATAACTAGTTTAGCTCATGAATTTTCATGTGTTGAATCAAGTTCTTTTGTATTAAAACGTTGGGTTTGATTTACTTCAACACTTGGCGTTTTTCCTTTGAATTCCTTCCGCCCAAAATTCTATTTTGTTGTGTTTGTTCTAACGTTTTTGTGCAGCAACGATCCGAAGGTTGTGGATTTCGTGTGGTCAAGGACATCCATCCAAGGCCATTCGTATCATCTATGGTAGAGTCGGGATCCTCTTGAACATTGGCCTTAATCATTAAAGCTTCCATCTCATGATAATATTCTTCAACTGTTCGGCTACCTTGCACAAGGGAGTGCAACTTCCGGTTGAGCTCTCTATTATAATGGGAAGGAATATACTTTTTCCTCATAAGTGCTTTCAATTGACTCCAAGTTTTGACTGGTCTCTCACCATCTTGACGTCTAGAACGGATAACTTCATCCCACCATAAACTAGCATAATCCTTCAGGTGCACGAAGGCAAGTCGGTACTTCTCCTTCTCGGGTAGTCATGGCCTTCAAAGAAGTGCTCTAGTTCTCTAACCCAATCAAAATAAGCCTCGGGATCTACCTTGCCATGAAAAGTAGGAATGGTTAGCTTAACAGAAGTAATTGAAATTTTTGACTTTTCACCTTTCTTAGAAGAACTCGTGGTCTCCTCCTCCTCCTCATCATTATCATCATCGGACTCATCATGATCTTCAAACTTAAGCTTCCTCGATGTGGAGCTTTTAGTTGCCGACTCCAAATTATCAAGTCGGAGATTGATCTTTTGCAACATACCAAAAAGTACTTCATTAGCAATCTTTTGCTCGGCTTGTGATATAGGTTTATCACTTTTTGATTCCTCCATTTGTACCTGCAAGTTAGTAAAGAAAACGCAAAAAAAGATATAACAATCCTCACGGGTTTCTTACTATTTGATAGTAGGTACTCTCCACTCTATTTATGTAGTGTTCTCTCTTGTTTATCCTATCTAATACTCTCAAGTAAAGAATTTGTGTGGGATTAATGTATCTTACCAAGTTCAATAATTAAGATAACATGACTCAATCAACAAGTTCGTCACAATAAACTTCCACAAGTAAAATCAAGAGAATTATCAAAGAAAACACGTCACAAGAGATTTAAGAACACGTGTGGGTTAAAACTGATTTAACTTCAGAAACTATGAAAATCAAAAAGTAGATTTCAAGACAAAGAGAATGCAATTTGAATCACCTAATTCCGAGTTGTATTGAGCAAGATATGGCACTTTCAATATAAGGTTGGTTTCAAGTAACAAGTAAGTTTTGTCCTTTGTAAAAATAAAATAAAATAAAATAAATGAAATAGATAAAACTAAGTCCGAATATATATATATATATATATATATATATATATTTTGACCGTATGTATTTTCTCTTTTTTTTGATTCGGTCTTCCTTTTTTTTTTTGTTCGGACAACAACCGAGTACAAAACAAAAAGATTTAAAATTTGAACACAAACCTTGGACAAAACAAAAGGACAAGGTTCGGACAAGAACCTAGGACAAAACAAATTTTAAGGTTTAAGGTTTAAGGTCTTACATTTCAAGACACAATCCTAGGATTTTAAGGTTGTTTGTCTTATGTTGTTCAAACAAACCTAGGATTAAGGTTTTGGTCTTGTCTTAACCTTAAAATTTCAGAATTTTAAAACCTTAATAACTCACCAAATATCAAGAATTTAAAGATGCCACTTTAACAAAAGATTCAAGATTTATCAACAAGATCAAGAATCTAACTCAAGAATTGAATTTTGACCACTTTAGATTTTCAAGAAAATCAAGAAGTTCATGAAAGTGTTCAAGAACTTGTCTTTTTGAGATGGTGAAAAAGTTTGATCGAAACTCAAGATGATATAGAGACAATAACGAAGACAACACAAAAGAAAGAAATCAATTCGGATCAAAATCAAGGAAGTTATGAATTTTTGACCGAGAAACCCTAGAATGAAACCCTAGTTTTGGACGAAAATTTTCCTAACAATTTTGACGCGTTGGACAGCAATGAAACACCAAGAATTCAACACTATGAAGACAAACAAAATAGTGCAGAATTGTAAACAAAAAGACAGCAGCAAATACGAACAAAACAGCAAGGAATCCGACACAACAAAACGCAAGATGCTAGGACAAGAACAAGAACAATTTCGGGCAGAATTTCGACAAGTATTTTGCATGCGATTTTGACGAAATTAATGACTGAATCTAAGGCGACCTAGGACAGAAATATGGACACAAAAATTGCAGCAGATTTTGATGCAAAACAGAACCAAACGACAGCAAGAATTGGGGAAGACAAAAAGAACGGATTAACCTAAATTTTGACGGCAACAACCTGGCTCTAATACCAATTTGATACGAATGTTGTATGGCTGAGGCTCCAACTCCTGGACCAAGATTTGATCACCACAATTTAGGACCGTGCTGCACAAACAAGTTATTCCACAATGCAAACAACCAAACAACGGAAAGGAATTCAAGGGGAAAAACGCAGAAGATGAAGTAAATCAACCCCACGTTTTTAATACGAATGGACTCAACTCAACTCATGAAAATTCATGAATTAAACTTTGTCAATTCGGCGAGTTCTCGAAATCAAGAACAATGGTGAAGTTACCTAAAGGTCACGCTAAAGGTAAAGCTTCTACAATGGTGAATTAAATAATTCAACAAGGCTTAGACAACACAAAGTGTTAATCTCGATTTTTTAGCAAGCTAAAATTCTCAAAATTTGACTCCTTTATTTCATGTGAAAAACTCACCTATAAATAGGTTAAAAAAACATGAAACCCTAACTCAAGTCCAATACAACTTGACTTCTAAGCTATCTAACTTTCCAAATTGGAATTGGAAACTCACAACTAACAAACTAACTAATCCTTTTCCAAAAATGATTTAGTTACAGGGTTTTAAAGGTGGCCAAATACAATTCGACTTCCTTTGTTTCCTAAACTTTTACTTGCCATTATCATGCAAGATAATTGGGCCAAGTAATTTATTTTCAACCAATTAATTAAAGCCCACATTAAGTATTTTTGGACTTAATTAATTAACACAAAAATAAATCCTAAAAAGTACCCAATGGCGTGATTCCCTTAAGCCCAAACACGCCATCTTCTTTGGACTTCACAAATTTGGCCTTCATTATTTCTTCAAGGTGGAATTTCCTTAAGTTCTAGGGAAGAACTCTTGGGAATATCTTCATGAATTGTGATTGAAGAAATATACCAAAGAACTCCATGTTGAGATGGTTCGGCCTCCAAGTGATCTTCACAATGTGTTGATAACAAGCTTTGCAAGGCTTGTTTCATCCTTTTGCTCATTTCTCTTGTTATTGGTCCATCAAGATTCTCCAATAGATCATGTAAGCTCGGCTTTGGCACCATGGACATGGATGGATTGCTATCAAAAGCTAATTCCCAGTATTCATCAGGCTTCCAATGACAACGACAAGGCGGTGCTGAACTATGTGGCAAGGGTGTCGTCGTGCCCTGTAATTTTACCCGGTTTCACCAAAACAAGTAGTAGTGGCAAACGGGATCGTATCCAACCGGGAGAGGATTGTATTAAGAATTGTACAAGTGATAGAATAGAAAATGTTCAATAAAGCAGACATTAAATATGAGGAAATACACAAATCAATCAAGAAGCGAATTGGTGTTGCCTTGAGGGGGGTCAGTGTGACGACTCTATTTGATTATCCTTGACCAGTGTAAGAACATGAATGAGGGGGTCGTTTTCCTAGTGAACTTAGGGTTGATCTCCTTATAAGACTCACAATCCTAACTCACCATGCTCCTCTCATCTTCCCTTGGTAGGGCAAGACCTAGGCTCGGCCTCCTAATTCCCGATCCCTACCTGACACTAGAACCCCAACTCCCTTGGACAAGATAGTCAACCAAAGTCTGAGTTCTAATGTTCAAATATTCCTAAGTCTTTCCATTATATTAACTTCAATTGTCATTGGTAATGCACAATTGACGTTGCGTCCTTAGACAGATCATAGGACTCATCCAAGTTTTTCCTTATTCCAGTGATCTTATTTAAATTTCCATTGATAGCACTAGATTGACCTCAGCTGATACGAATGGTCTTGGATTGAAGTCCTCAACCACACGAATTCCACAACCTTTGGACCGTTGCTGCACCAATTCACGAACAAGACAACACACAAACTTGGCGGAAAGGAATTCAAAGGGAAAAAACGCAAAAGATGAAGTAAATCAACCCCACGTTTTTAATACAAATGGACTCGACTCAACTCATGAAAATTCATGCAATTGAACTTTGTCAATTTGGCGAGTTCTCGAAATCAAGAACAATGGTGAAGTCACCTAAAGGTCACGCTAAAGGCAAAGCTTCTACAATGGTGAATTAAATAATTCAACAAGGTTTTGACAACACAAAGTGTTAATCTTAATTTCAGCAAAGCTAAAACTTTCATTCATTAATCTTATGTAAAAACGTTACAAAGCTTCTCTTCATATAGAGAATGATTTCGACTTTACCCAAAAAGGAAAACGAAATAAAACCCTAAAAGTTGCAAAGTACAACTTGACTTCTAAACTAACTAACTTTCCAAATTGTAAATGGAAACTAACAACTAACAAACTAATCCTTTTCTAAATAGGATTAGGTCACACGTTTTTATTCAAAGGTGGCCAAACACGTTTTGGCTTCCTTTGTTTCCTAAACTATTACTTGCCTTTATCATGCAAGATAATTGGATCAAGTAATTACTTAGCCCATAATTAAAACACCAAGACTTAAGCCCATAATTAATGGACTTAATTATTACAACTTAAAAATAAACCCTAAAATTAAACAATGGCGTGATCCAAAGTTGGCAAAGCCTAAGCACGCCATCTTGGTCTTCAATATAGTCCATGAAATTCGAGATGGAAATCTGCCAGAATCCCGTCACTCATTTTGGCAGTCATATTCCACGATGATACCGTCAGAATCTTGGAAAACATAAAACTTGAAAGTTGTAGCTCTATCTCTTATCGTTCCAGAGCTTCTTGAATCATGCAATTCCAAGTTATATCGAAAGAGTTATGTCCAGAATACCAAAACGTGACAGAAACTTTCAGGATGACCAAGTGACTTTAACACCACGAACATGGACACGGCTCATTCTCATCATTCCCTCCCTCCTCGAAAGGATTCGTCCTCGAATCTTAGAAGTTGAGTTCCTGGATCAAACACCAAAATCACGAACTTCACAAGAATCAAGTTGTTTCGGAATGCAACACCTCGCGAGCAATCACGTTTTATTTCCCCAAAGAACAAAAGAAATCTATTAGTCCAAAGAACAAAGTTATGAATAATAAACATAAATTGATATGGACGAATATATGTTCTTATATAAGAGGAAGTTGCATCAATGTCAAAATAATTCACAAGTGTGGATAGTGCATGTAATGTATCATAATAGCTATCCCTAAATGCACCTTGACAAAATTGGAAATCACATGGACGAACTAATACCTTGAAAAACATGCGAAAGTTATCAAATATGAGAGTATAATTCCAAAGACTAGAATGTAAACAATCTATGTAAACAGAAAATTTTACCTCTCGGAATTCAAAAGAAATTTGGAACTTAGATAACCTACCAATCAAGTGCGGAATTATCCAAGGACTTCTTTGAACTTGATGGATGTGATCAAAATCACGTTTTAAAGAATCAAAAGAACCAATAATCCAGCAAGTAGAGTCAATATAGTTAACACTTGAATGATTGCATACAAAGGTTTGATGTAGTTCGAAAATATAATCATTAAGCTCAAAATATAATTCATGTATTAGATAAGCAACATAACACACTATCATGCTATACATAAATTCATTCAATTCAAAATATATTGATGTAACTATTGAAGAATTATGTAAATCGATTTGCTTATCAAAACAGAAGGTGTTAGACTCTAAAACACACTTAACAAAATTCCAAACTATTTGTGTTAAAGTATAGGGAAGCTTTTGAAATTGACTAAAAACAGTTTGAAACTTTGAAACTCAACCGAATTGATAATAACAAAGTTCTTAACATTTTTAAGATCAAAATCAAGTGAAAACTTACCTAACTTACCTTGCTTACCTTGTGGAAAACAAGCTAAGGAAGATTGGATCCCTTCCAATTGATAATGAGTTGTTTGCAACTCCATTAGTTGTCTAGGAACTCCATAAACCTGCAAAACAAAAGAACTAGGCAGCAAACAATTCAAATGGTGATCACTATTATCAAGTAAGTACATTGTTTGCCTAGCTACTAATACTTTCTTAAACTCACTAGAAGAAGCAAAATTACAAGATTTGATAACACTTAAATCTCGGCTATTACAAGATGCACTAGCTATTACATTGCTCTTCTCTTGAACTTTCTTCTCTTTCTCTTTTTCATCTCTCATTTGAGCACAAGATGTAGCAATGCTTGCTTGATCTTCAGAAATTTCACAAGGCTTTAAAGAACATAGATTATACTTTTTACCATTATGCCTAAATGAATAGCAATTCTTGAGATCATTATAAACGCCATTGCAAGCAAGTTTCCATGGTTTTCCCAATAAAAGATGGGCTGTTTGCATAGGGAATATGTCACATAGTACCTCAGCTTCGTATTTCCCTATTAAGAATGCAACCTTGACTTGCATTGACACCCATACTTCACCACAACTATCACTCCATTTCAGCAAGTAAGGATTTGGATGTGGAGTGGTGTGCATACTCAATCTTTCTACAATTAGCTCACTAGCAAAGTTAGAGCTTCTTTCACAATCAATCTCCATGGCACACACTTTATCTTGGATTTTGCACCTTGTTTGAAACACCCTTTTCACATGACGTAGAAGGGCTTTTAGCTTGGTATACTTGTTTATCACTTTTTGATTCCTCCATTTTGTACCTGCAAGTTAGTAAAGAAAAACGCAAGAATATAGAGAAAATCCTCACGGGTTCCTCACTTTAGGATAGTAGGTACTCTCCACTCTATTTATGTAGTTTCTCTTTGTTTATCCTATCTAATACTCTCAAATGGTGAATTGTTTGGGACTAATAAGACTTACCAAGTCCTATGATTAAGATAACAAGTCTCAATCAACAAGTTTCACACAATAAACTTTCACAAGCAAATCAAGAGAATTTTCAAAGAAAAACACGTCACAAGAAGTTTAAGAACACGTGTGGGTTAAACTGATTTATCTTCAGAAACTACGAAATTCAGAAACTAGATTTCAAGACGAAGAGAATGCAATTTGAATCACTTGATTCCGAGTTGTATTGATCAAGATATGGCACTTTGAATATAAGGTGATTTCAAGAACAAACAAGAACGAAATTTAGTTCTTTTCTTGGGCTGTTTTTTTTTTTTTTTAAATGGTCCGATTTTTTTTTTTTTTTTATTGGGCCTTCTTTTTTTTTTTTTATGCAAGGCTTTTTTTTTTTTATTCGGACAAGAACCTTGGATTTCACAAAGTTTAAGGTTCTTAAGACAAGATCCTAGGATTTAAGGTTGTTTGTCTTATGTTGCTCAAACAAACCTAGGATGTTTTTAAGGTTGTCTTAACCTTATTTTTCCTCAAATTTTCAGCCAACAAGAATTAACAATAGCTCACCAAATATCAAGAATTTAAAGATGCCACTTTGACAAGATAATCAAGATTAAAGACAAGGAACAAGAATCTAACTCAAGAATCCAATTTTGACCACTTCGGATTTTCAAGAAAATCAAGAAGTTCAAGAAAGTTATCAAGAACTTATCTTTTTCGAGTGGAACAAAAGTTTGATCAAAATGCAAGATATGGTAGACAATATAAAGAATCTAACACAAAAGAAAGAATGAAATTTGGATAAGAAACAAGGAAGTTAGGAAATTTCTACCAAGAAACCCTAGTTTGACACAATTTCCTAACAATTTTTTGACGTGTAAAACAGCAAGGACAACACAAGGAATTCAACACTATGATGATAACAAAACAATGCTGAATCAACAACAAGAAAAGACGCAAAAAACAGCAGCAAGATGACACAAAACAAGACAAAATTCGGCCAAAACAAGAAAGCTAACCCTAATTCGTTTTGACGAAAAAAATTCAGCAAGACTCTAATGATTTTATGGACGAAATTTGGGCTGAATTTAGAGCATGGAAGACACGAATTTACTGCAGCAATAAGACACTAAAACAGCAGCAAATAGGACGAAACAAAACAGCAAGAAATCGAATCACAAAACGCGAAAATCGAAAGCAAAGTTAACACGGTTTTTGGGCAGATTTTGCATGCGATTTGAGGACAGAATATTGACGACTTTTGGACTGAATTAAGACACCAATTTACTGCAGAAAATTGACTCAATGAACAGCAAGAAGAACGTCAAGGACAGCAGCAAAACCGATGCACAAAAACAGCAAGAACGACAACAAGAAAACAAAGAAAACCGAGAAGAGAACAAAGATGCAAAACCTGAATTTTTGAGACAACAACCTAGGCTTTGATACCAATTGATACGAATGGTCTTGGATTGAAGTCCTCAACCACACGAATTCCACAACCTTTGGACCGTTGCTGCACCAAAATTCACGAACAAGACAACACACAAACTTGGCGGAAAGGAATTCAAAGGGAAAAACGCAAAAGATGAAGTAAATCAACCCCACGTTTTTAATACAAATGGACTCGACTCAACTCATGAAAATTCATGCAATTGAACTTTGTCAATTTGGCGAGTTCTCGAAATCAAGAACAATGGTGAAGTCACCTAAAGGTCACGCTAAAGGCAAAGCTTCTACAATGGTGAATTAAATAATTCAACAAGGTTTTGACAACACAAAGTGTTAATCTTAATTTAATCAGCAAAGCTAAAACTTTCATTCATTAATCTTATGTAAAAACGTTACAAAGCTTCTCTTTATATAGAGAATGATTTCGACTTTACCCAAAAAGGAAAACGAAATAAAACCCTAAAAGTTGCAAAGTACAACTTGACTTCTAAACTAACTAACTTTCCAAATTGTAAATGGAAACTAACAACTAACAAACTAATCCTTTTCTAAATAGGATTAGGTCACACGTTTTTATTCAAAGGTGGCCAAACACGTTTTGGCTTCCTTTGTTTCCTAAACTATTACTTGCCTTTATCATGCAAGATAATTGGATCAAGTAATTACTTAGCCCATAATTAAAACACCAAGACTTAAGCCCATAATTAATGGACTTAATTATTACAACTTAAAAATAAACCCTAAAATTAAACAATGGCGTGATCCAAAGTTGGCAAAGCCTAAGCACGCCATCTTGGTCTTCAATATAGTTCATGAAATTCGAGATGGAAATCTGCCAGAATCCCGTCACTCATTTTGGCAGCCATATTCCACGATGATACCGTCAGAATCTTGGAAAACATAAAACATGAAAGTTGTAGCTCTATCTCTTATCGTTCCAGAGCTTCTTGAATCATGCAATTCCAAGTTATATCGAAAGAGTTATGTCCAGAATACCAAAACGTGACAGAAACTTTCAGGATGACCAAGTGACTTTAACACCACGAACATGGACACGGCTCATTCTCATCATCAGCAGTACTGCAAGTCATATGAAGGGCCTAGGCGTGAGTGAGTAAGTATTGAAATAAAGCATCAACAAGATATAAGAAATAATATCAAACACGTAATATGCAAGACAAATGTCTCAAATCAATTTAGAGTCATCACACTTAATCCCTCAAAGCAACAACCTAATGTTTAACCAATCATGTTGATCGGCTTTGAAAACAAGTTTAACAAAGCCTGATCGAACATAGCTATTACAAAAAGATAAAATGGAATGATCTCCACTCTGATCTCCTTTTTCCCTTGAAACCCTAGCTCTCTTGATTGATCTCTGTCTCTCTCTCAATCCGTCCTCCGATCCCCTTCCAAAAGTCCCCCTCCTCTGGCTTTTATAGTTTTCTCTCCATGTCCTAGCCAAGTGAGCTTCCTGGAAGTTTCCCCCTCTATGCCCGGATGTTGACACGTGTTCCTGTGAATATAAGCCAAGAATTTAATGAAGACACGTGTACTTAACAAATAAGAGTGGCGAGGCAAAATATCAAACAGATTGAATGCGGTGTTTGCTACGTGCGATTGGACCAAGTGCGGAGTGTAGTGGCTACAAAATGCATGACAAAATTCCGAAGTAAAAGTCTAACAAAGGAAAAATACACAAAGGCTAAACTGTACAAAACGTATGGAGTGCATGTGTGTGAAGTGAGGCGGGCGCGTGATGCGCCCGCCGTGAGGGTGACGGTCGCACTACGCGACCGCCGTGTTGGTGGCGGGCGCCGTGTGCGCCGGCCGTGTTGTGTGTGTGCGTGTGTGAGGCGGGCGCGTGGTGCGCCCGCTGTGTGTGTGGCGATCGCACGTGTGTGAGGCGGGCGCCTAGTGCACCCGCCATGTGTATGCGAGTGTGTTGTGTTGTGTGTGAATGAAGTGTGCCTAAATTCGTAAGTGTATGTGCAGTGCAAGTGTGAGTGTCGTGCAAGTGTTGTGGTTGTGGACTTTCACAAAGGCTTGGAGGTCAGTGGCGCGCAGGACAGCTTAGAGGTCGATTGCATGCATGACTAAATGTTGTGCATATTTCAAACATTAAAGCATTTTCACGTTGTTTTACAACACTTAGCCATTTTCACAGCAATCTCCAAAACATGCACGTTCTAGCACACTGTCAACATACCAAGCATCATTTCCGCACAAAATCCATAGCAAAAGATAATGAAATTCACACGAATAAGTCGGTGAAATACCGACTTATCATCCTCCCACACTTAAATCTTTGCTAGTCCCGAGCAAAGTATAACCAACTGTCCACCCCACATTCCACACTTTCAACATCATCAGTCATCCGCTTAAATTTTTCGTATGCAAAGGAAAATATTTGATCCAGTTTACAGTTTATTCGACTTCATACCAGTTATCAAGTAAGGTGCAATTAATAAAGACTGAACCGTCAGTGTGCAAGTGTGTGCTTAGAGATACATATGTCTCCTCATTCTGTCTATACAGAGTACTCAAGTAGGCACTTTAGTTAAGAATTCTTGCACTACAGTCTTTTGTCCACACACACAAACACTTCATACTAAAAAGAAAGACAAAAACTTCACTAAGCTTACTGGGGATTTCCCCTTATTCAATGCACATTGGTGCTTATTGTTTCCTTTTCGAAACTCATGCCGCACTTTGGTGCTTGGCTGCTAGGGTTTTGTGGCTACTTTTTCCCTTTATTCGTCGCAATCCATGTTCGTGTGTGTCTTCAAGAGACTATATATAAAAATGCAAGAAAAAGTGTTTACAAGTAGAAAGCACATACAAACAAAGAAACATAACTCCCTCCTATGTCAAATTTTGTGCTGGCGTTTCTATCTTACATTAACACCGCACTTTACTCATCAACATCGTATGCAATCGAATGAATACCGTAAAACTTCAAAAAATTTCGCATACATTGAACAGTTTGTGGATTGGTGGATTTGATGATGAAATTTGAAGTGCGAATGTAATGGATGTGCAAGTGTGTTAGATGATGGACAGTGGCGATCTTTGCATAACACAACATCACACTCTTATATTTATAAGAACTAGAAATCAAAGCACACTACATCACAACTTTGAAATGAAAAGCAAGCACACTTCATTCCAACAACAACCAACGCAAGGAAACGAAAAAAAATGAAAAGAAATACACCCCCTACTACTAATATAATAGCACACCACTGATCCTTGCAACGAGATCATACCACTGACCCCTGTGGCACATAAGCAAACACACAAAACAGTTTAAAGCATTTCAACGTAAAGGCGTCAAGCATTACAGACACAAGCATCAACCAAAGCCATATATTTAAACAACCACACACGGACCTCCAGAACATGCAAATCTCCCCCCCTCACTTAAAATCAGCAATGGTCCCCATTGTGGAAAAAGGAAAGAGTCTACCCAGTCTAGGCGGTGGAGTTTGTCTGGCGAAATGAGCTGTTACATCGCATGACATATGAATACGCATATCCCAGCTGCTTGCGTGGAATCTCGAGACTGCGTTCAAGAGATGAGTGTCAATCATGTCCATCATTTATTGAGACTAACCTACTACTACTAAATGAAACAAAATAAAGACAGAAACTGTGACGGTTGGGTTGCCTCCCAACAAGCGCTTGGTTTATTGTCCTCAGCCAGACACAGCAGTGTTGCTATCCAAGTGGGAGAAGGTCGAGGTATTGGGTGTGTCCAGTGTCTTTCCAAAATGATTGGGCGACTTTCGCTTCATGCCCTTTTCCTCCATTCTTCGCTTTTGAGCCCCTGACTCCCTCCTTTTTGGGTGGTGGGTCTGCTGAGGTCTTATTTTTTTCTCGCCAAACCATACGTTTGAGATATTTAAGCAGTGGAGGCTGCTTCTTCTTGGTTCGCTTTTTGTCTTGGGGCTTCAAAGTGTTGTCCCTGTCAGTGACCTTTTCAAGCCTCACCTCAGTGGGCACCACTTTGACCACTTCATCAGTTTCAACAATATCATTTGTCAATTTTCCACAACATGCACACCTTTCATCATTCTTTTCAATTTCCTTTTTCAACGCCATTTCTCCACTGTGATCATGCACGTCATGATTTTCATGCACATTTTTCATCTCACTTAAGTTCTCACCATTTCAACAATTTTCATGAAATTCACATGCAAAGTCCATGTCTTTCACAGATGAATCAGTTTCAAGTTTTTCATCACAAAAGCTCAATTCATGGAGGGTATCAGTTTCCTCAACAATTAACACAGTATCAAAATTTTCACACATGTCGTCACCAAAAGAATCATATAAATCAAGGGAAGACTTACGCTTATGTTCAAAGTTTAGAGGTTGGAGATTAGCTTCCACCAAGCTTGCCAGACAACATTGTTCGATGAAATGAGGGTGTTTCATAGCATAGTCCACATTGAATACGATCTCCTCACCATTGACTCTGAATGTGATGGTCTTACCCTTGACCCCAATGAGAGCGTCTCCCGTAGCCAAGAATGGCCTTCCAAAGATGAGTGGGACCTCGGGGTCCTCCTCCATGTCTAACACTATGAAATCCACTGGCAATATGAATTTATCCACAGATACCAGAACATCTTCTACCATCCCCGTTGGTTGAACCAATGATCTATCTGCCAACTGGAGCATAACTGCCACAGGTTTAATCCGTTTTCCCAATCCTATACTCTCGGCAATGGATAAAGGCATGAGGTTAATTCCAGCCCCAAGGTCACACAGGGCTTTGCTGAAAAATCTTCCACCGATTGAGCATGGTACCGTACAGCTACCAGGGTCCTTGAGCTTGGGAGGCAGTTCATTGTTGATCCATGCTTGGCTATCATTGGTGAGCGGAATTGGTACTTCGCATTGCAGAATCTGTTCTTTGTTGGCAATCAAGTCCTTCAAAAATTTTGCATATCTCGGTACCGCCGTAACCAAATCCAGCAGAGGGACATTCACGTTTACATTTTTCACCATATCAAGGAACCTTGTGAATTGGACCCCCTTCTTAGGTGGAGGTCGAAGTCTTTGGGGAAATGGAGGGAGTGGTGCATATGGGGAGTCATCGCATTGGCTTGGATCTCCCTTATTCCTTTTACTCTCCTGAGCCTTCACACTCCCGTCCCTGCCTTGGGCTTCATCTCCCACCAGTGAGGTCTCCTCACTGACCTCCTCTTCTAGGACTTCCTCTCCTTCTTTTCTCTTGTGACCATTTAGCTCCTTTCCACATCTCAATGTTATAGCATTGCATACCTCTAGTCCTTTTCCTTTTGGGTTCGGTTCTGTATCACTTGGGAGGGTGCCTTGAGGTCTTTGATGGCTTGCCTTAGCCAACTGTCCCATCTGCATATCAATGTTCTTGATGGAAGCCTCCACGTTTTTCACTTGAGTTTCCAGTGTGGAGGTCCTCTTCTCATACATATCCATTTTTCCCAGAATTTCATGGAGCAAATCATCGGTTGATTTTCTCTGTTCCCGGTTGCTTGACTCCCCACTCTAGTAGTACCGCCTTTACTGATTTCCCTGATTATTTTGTCCCCAATTGCCTTGGCTTGACTGATTTCGATAACCGCTGTATTGTTGGCGGTTGTTGTAATTGGCGACATACTGGACTGATTCTTTTGTGAGCTCGCACTCGTCCGTGTGGTGATCTCCCTTACACAGCCTGCACATCAACACGGGAGCGACCTTGGCAGCCTTTAGGTTCTGAATTTGTCTTGTGAGGGCCTCAATTTTTGCCTCCAAGGACGTCTCGTCATCCAGCTCTAGCACTCCCCGTTGCTTACGCGCAGGCATCTTTCTAGTTTCTGGAAACAGGTATTCGTCGTCTGCAATCGAGTCAAAGAGCTCCCTCACTTCGGGCACGCTCTTGTCTTTTAAAGCCCCATTGGCGCTGGCCTTGACCATCAGCGAGGACTCCGGTGATAGACCTTTAAAGAATGTGTTAAGCTCCCTGACCTCCCCAAGGTCATTGTTCGGGCATTGGCGGAGCAAGTCGTTGAATCGATCCCAGGCTTCCTTGAAGGTTTCGCCATCCTGCTGCTGAAAGTTGCGGATCTCCAACCTCATTCGCTCCAATTTTGCGGGAGGAAAATACTTAGCTAAAAACTTCTGCTCAAGTTCCTCAAATGTAGATATAGCTGGCCCCCCGATTGAGTTAAACCAATGCTTGGCCTTCCCTTTCAAGGACAGTGGGAATAGCACCCTTCTCACATCATCCGGAGTCACTCTTTGCAGCTTGAATGTGTTGCATAGCCCCAAAAACCAATCGAGATGCTCGTTAGGGTCCTCGTTGCTCAAAGCTTGAAAGATCTGCCCTTGGGTGATCATGGACACAATTTGTGTCGGGATTTGATAACTTTCGACGTCTATTCCCTGGTGATTGTTTCTCCTCTCAAAGTTGACCGCAAAATGGTCCCCAAACTGAGGTGGTTGGGGCTGAGGTCACTCCAAATTCTGTTCAGCCATTTCAATAACCCTTCTCCTTTGCCTTAAAGTCCTTTGCAATTCTAAGTCAAGTGCAAATTCCGGAGCTTCCCCTCGTAGCCTTGCTCTAGGTAGTATAAACTGTGATCTCTCACAAGAAAAAGAACCAGCACTTGAACAAAATATCAGTAGAACAAAATCGACAGAGACAAGTAATGAATTAAGAGTTCAACAAAACAACAAATCAACAATTTTAATAAGAATTCGTAAAGTAACAACAAAGTAAAACTATCACGAACAACTCTGCTGTGCCTCTCCCCGGCAACGGCGCCAAAAATTGGCAAGGGTGTCGTCGTGCCCTGCAATTTTACCCAGTATCACCAAAACAAGTAGTAGTGGCAAGCGGGATCGTATCCAACAGGGAGAGGATTGTATTAAGAATTGTACAAGTGATAGAATAGAAAATGTTCAATAAAGCAGACAGCAAATATGAGCAAATACACAAATCAATCAAGAAGCGAATTGGTGTTGCCTTGAGGGGGGTCAGTGTGACGACTCTATTTGATTATCCTTGACCAGTGTAAGAACATGAATGAGGGGGTCGTTTTCCTAGTGAACTTAGGGTTGATCTCCTTATAAGGCTCACAATCCTAACTCACCATGCTCATCTCATCTTCCCTTGGTAGGGCAAGACCTAGGCTCGGCCTCCTAATTCCCGATCCCTACCTGACACTAGAACCCCAACTCCCATAGACAAGACAGTCAACCAAAGTCTGAGTTCTAATGTTCAAATATTCCTAAGTCTTTCCATTATATTAACTTCAATTGTCATTGGTAATGCACAATTGACGTTGCGTCCTTAAACAGATCATAGGACTCATCCATGTTGTTCCTTATTCCAGTGATCTTATTTCAATTTCCATTGATAGCACTAGATTGACCTCAGTGGTACTGCAAGTCATATGAAGGGCCTAGGCGTGAGTGAGTAAGTATTGAAATAAAGAATCAACAAGATATAAGAAACAATATCAAACACGTAATATGCAAGACAAATGTCTCAAATCAATTTAGAGTCATCACACTTAATCCCTCAAAGCAACAATCTAATGTTTAGCAAATCATGTTGATTGGCTTTGAAAATAAGTTTAACAAAGCCTGATCGAGCATAGCTATTACAAAAAGATAAAATAGAATGATCTCCACTCTGATCTCCTTTTTCCCTTTAAACCCTAGCTCTCTTGATTGATCTCTGTCTCTCTCTCAATCCGTCCTCCGATCCCCTTCCAAAAGTCCCCCTCCTGTGGCTTTTATAGTTTTCTCTCCATGTCCTAGCCAAGTGAGCTTCCTGGAAGTTTCCCCCTCTATGCTCGGATGTTGACACGTGTTCCTGTGAATATAAGCCAACAATTTAACAAAGACACGTGTACTTAACAAATAAGAGTGGCGAGTCAAAATATCAAACAGATTGAATGCGGTGTTTGCTACGTGCGCTTGGACCAAGTGCGGAGTGTAGTGGCTACAAAATGCATGACAAAATTCCGAAGTAAAAGTCTAACAAAGGAAAAATACACAAAGGCTAAACTGTACAGAACGTGCGGAGTGCATGTGTGTGAAGTGAGGCGGGCGCGTGATGCGCCCGCCGTGAGGGTGGCGGTCGCACTACGCGACGCCGTGTGGGTGGCGGGCGCCGTGTACGCCCGGCCGTGTTGTGTGTGTGCGTGTGTGAGGCGGGCGCGGTCGCCTAGTGCCACCGCCGTGTGTGAGGCGGGCGCCTAGTGCGCCCGCCATGTGTATGCGAGTGTGTTGTGTTGTGTGTGAGTGAAGTGTGCCTAAATGCGTAAGTGTATGTGCAGTGCAAGTGTGAGTGTCGTGCAAGTGTTGTGGTTGTGGACTTTCACAAAGGCTTGGAGGTCAGTGGCGCGCAGGACAGCTTGGAGGTCGATGGAATGCATGACTAAATGTTGTGCATATTTCAAACATTAAAGCATTTTCACGTTGTTTTACAACACTTAGCCATTTTCACAGCAATCTCCAAAACATGCACGTTCTAGCACACTGTGAACATACCAAGCATCATTTCCGCACAAAATCCATAGCAAAAGATAATGAAATTCACACGAATAAGTCGGTGAAATACCGACTTATCACTATGCCATCTATAATGGCTTGTCTATTGATGTCGGTAAGGTGATAGACATCGAGATAAAAAAGGCACGTTATTTCGCTAGGACTGGTTTGTACTATCCATCTGTCATCACAATGATGTTTTATGCAGCTAGCGTGCAACCTTTGGATACCGACAAGCCCTATGGGGTTCGTGAGGTTATTACTTAGTCTATGTACGAGATGTACAAGCCTAGCATTCTTGAGTTGCCCAGTCAATGTCCACCAGAGCTAGAGCAGGAGCAGGAGTAGGAGCACATTGAGGAGTACCCATTACCACCGCCATCACTGCTAAGCCGGTTGAATACCTTTCTAGTCATGCATACTCGGCTTGATGAGCTAGAGGTTCAGTTTACTAGCCAACAGACTCGCGGTTCGATAATATGGAGATGGCATACACCAACCTCTCCTACCAAATGAGCCAGATATACGACATGGTTCAGCAGATGAGTCGACAGTGGTAGATTTCACAAGGCAGGGGGTCCAGCTCCCAGCCTCCACAGTGCAATGGTATGCAGCAGGACTAGGTGGTGTTCTTCCTTTCCCACATTGAGAACAGTGTGGAGTTTAAGTGTGGGAGGGGGAGATAGTCATGTTTTCCATGTTTTCTTTGTTTTGTTCAATTTTCGTGTTTTTTTGTTGTTTTTAACTATTGTTTTGGATATTTTTGTTTTTCTATTTTGATTTTGTTATTTTTGTTATTTTTGTTTAGGATTATTATATTAAGTTTTATTTTTGTGTTCAATTTGCTCATTATTAATACAATTTAAGCTAATGGTATTTAGGATATTATTTATTTATTTTTTGGTGAAATTCGAATTAGTTATACCTTTGTGTAAACCTTAGCTCATAACTATGAAACTCGGTCATGATAATTGTTTCTGTAGTTAAACTGTGGTTATTAGGTTAAGTTATGTATTTTGTGTCCAATTTTTGAAATTTTTTATCTTGTTGTGCTAAATGTTATGTTGCCGATGATTGTATTTCATCAAAAGATTTGATGTGGGATAGGAAAGTACTATTTTATCTAGAGGAAGTTGGGTCTTTGATGAAAGTTTAGCATTTTGAGTCAATCATTTTTATGCACTTAGAGAAACTACTTAGGGGATTGACGAGTTTGTAATCATTAAGTAGGTTGGTGTGTTTTTACCTCCTTGTTTAGTTGAAGCTTATATAACTTGCTTAGAATGGGTTCTTTAATAAATGTGCTTGATAATTGTTTGCACTCAATGCTTTTGCATTGTTAAGCTTGTTATGCTCATACTATCATTCATCAATGAGACTGCTTTTAATAATAACCCTATGAAAACTCATATTGGTGGTAACGAAGATTAAAAGCGGTAAGATTCTAACTTTATATTGTCACCCCTCCGCGAGACTGCTCTTAAATGAAAAGTCAATGGAGAACTTGCATGAGAGGGAATGAGTCTAAAACCTTAAGGTAAGATAGTATTCCAAGTGGATGTCACAAGATTTCTTGTGAAATACCCTAATATATGTGACAGTCTGGGAGAACGAATGTTATTTTTGAACATAAAGGTTTATTGATCAAATCCTCATTGATATGAGCTAAATAATGAATTATTAATATGCTTAGTAAGGAAAAAGTATAGATGAAGACTTAATTGTTGGGACCCTGGCTTATAGCATTGTTGTAGATGAGTTATAAACTGAGGTGGAATCTACTACATACACACACATGGTTGTCTCAACATGTCTAAATGAGTACATTAATGTACTTTGATAACTTTCGGGGACATATATTATGTGTACTTAACATTTGGATGCATTAGATTATGAGGCATTTATATGATAATTGTGTTTGGATCGGATTGATGGAATTGGATGCATGTTATTTGTTTATGTGAGTAGTTCTTTGGACATTTTGGGTTTTGTCACTAATTGATGACAATCTGCCCATGTCCATGCCAAAGCTTACTTCACATGTTGATCCCTTGGAGAATCTTGATGGTCTAATGACAAGATCAAGGAGTAAGAAGATGAAGGCTGCTTTGCAATCATTATTATCAACACATTGTGGAGACTTGGACGATTTGAATGATGTTCATAACACGATTCATGATGGAGTTATTTGGAATATCTCTTCAATTACAATACATGATGATGTTTCTAAGAGTTCTACATTAGAGCTTAAGGAAATTCCGCCTTGAAGAATATTCATGGAAGAAATCTCATTGAAGACCAAGATGGTGTGTTTGGGCTTTGCCATTTGGGATTCACGCCTTTTATTAAGACATAGTTAGGTTTAATTGGTGTTTTAATAATTAAGTCCGAAACATTAATTATTGGGCTTATTATTTCGTTTGTAATTTAATTAATTACATGGCACAAGTTAACTTGCATGATAACGGCATGTAATGGGTTTTAGGAAAGTAATTTAGTTCTTAGTGTTCCATTCCAATAAGGAAGGTTCCTAAAATTGAATTGGTTGGTTAAGTTTGAATTCAAGTCGAAATTGACTTCTTAGGGTTTCCAATTAGGGTTTCCTATTTGTAGCCTATTTTTTTAAAAACCGGAATCTATATATCACCAAGACCCAAAAAAACGATGCGGGATATACCCGTCACTCCGTTACAAAGTAAGACAAGTAAGCGTAAACTTGGAGTACTACTCCATTACATGTGATTTCAAAATAAATGAGATTTAGAGAGCCACTACTAAGGAGTTTCCTAAGTAGCAAAGCTCTTTATCCCATATATTAGAGTCAATCTGGACAAAATATCCAAAAGGCATGGTGCATCGTTTCCTAATCTGCATTGCATCAGTTAATTATATACATGCTTTGATATATGTCTTTTATATTCCACTATGTATCTTGCCTTTTGAGAGTTCCACAACTAAACCTGTGTGTGGACATATTCTCCTTCAAGGCAGTTTTAGCCTATTTAATGCAAGTTATTCACGTTATTATTCATCAATAAGAATAAGTCAGTTTTAGCGAAAATTACAGCAAATATTGCTACATTCCGAAGGTTCAATTGAATTCAATTGTTCCTCAAACAATCTGCAAGGCTTTAGCTAAGACCTTTAGGTGAGCCAAACTGTTCTTGATTTCAAGAACGAGCCAAACCGATTTGTTTTGCTTCGAGATTTACACAAGTTAATCAAATTCGTTTGTAATAAACGTGGGGGTTTGATTGGCTAATATCTAATCTTCTCGCTTCACATCTTTTGTGTTTTGGTTCAGATCTATTATGCTACACTGTCCAAATGCTGTGAGTACTCGGTGGTCTAGGACATCAAGCCTCAATCATATCCGCGTCAATTTGTATCAGAGCTCAAGTTGTTCCATAAAATTCAGGTTATATCTTCCTCTTTGCATCTGGTGTTCTTCGTGTCTTGCTGAATTATTTTGTTATTTTGTTGCTGTCCTTACTTCATTCTTGTCGCGTCCTTGTTCGTGTGTTAATCTTTCAGTTGTGTTTGTGATCCTTGTGCTAAAAACCGTATAGGATTGCATGCTTTAGAGTCTCACGTAAAAAAAATTAGGGTTAGGGTTTCGATTTTTTACCATAAATCCGAACTTTCTTGTTTCTTGTCCGTTTGATCTCATTCTTTTTGCGTTTGTTTCTATTGTGATTCTATATTCGCTTAGTTTTTAGTCAAGTTTTATTTCGTGTCAATCCAATAAATTCTTGAACACTTTTTTGAAGTTCTTGATTTTCTTGAATTTCAACTTGCTTAAATTCGGAATTTGAGTTCATATTCTTGTTCCTCTACTTGAATCTTGAAAGTTATTCTCTTGTGGCATTGCGAAATTCGAATTGGTTGGTAAGTTCTTGATTAAATTTGGTTGCTGAAATTTAAGGTGAAGACAACAAGACAAGACAACCTTAAATCCTAGGTTTTTGTCTTAACAACCTTAAATCCTAGGTTCTTGTCTTATCAACCTTAAAATCCTAGGTTGTTGTCCGAAAAAAAAATCGGACACTTCAAAAAAAAATTGTTGCAGCCCAAAAAGAACTAAGTGTTCTCATTTTCTTTTTAAACACCACAAATTTAAAAGTGCCATAACTTTCTCAATTTAACTCCGAATTGAGTGATTCAAGTTGCGTTTTCTTTTTTTCGTGTCTAGTTTTTGTTTCTGCTAGATTCAATAGCTAAATCAATTTATACCCCGCACGTGTTTGTAAATACTCTTGTTGTTGTGTCTTGCCTAAAAATTCTTTGACTTATCTTGTGTGCGTTTTGTTGTTGAACTTGCTGGTTTCACTTGTTCTATAAATTAACGAACTAATAGGTCTCTTTTAGTTTAGGTGATCCATTATTGAGAGTATAGTTAGGGTATACTTTAAAAGAGAAAATCTACTATAAAAGAGATGAATATACCTACTCACCAAAGTGAGAACCCGTGAGGAGATTATATTATTTTCTTGCTGTTTTTCACTAACATTGCAGGTACAATGGAGGGTGGTGAACAAAAATCACCCCAAGGAGAACAAAATTTCACTAATGACGTGATCTTCATAATGCTTCAAAAGATGCAAATCAAAATTAATAACTTGGAGTCGGCATCTAACTGTTCTTGATTTCAAGAATGAGCCCAACTGATTTGTTTAGCTTCGAGATTTACATGAGTTAATCAAATTTGTTTGTAATAAGCGTAGGGGTTTGATTGGCTAATATCCAACCTTCTCGATTCATATCTTTTGTGTTTTTTTTCCGCATTGTTTTGTTGTTTTGGTTCAGATCTTTTATGCTACACTATCCAAAGGTGTGAGTCTCGGTGGTCTAGGACATCAAGACTCGATCATATCCATGTCACTAATTTTGAGTAGTTGGTTGTTTTTCGTGTCTTTTGTTCGGGGACAAACAAAGGTTAAGTGTGGGGGAATTTGATATGGTCAATTTGTTCTCCTTTTATTTAGTATTTTACACTTGATTCTTTAGTTATTCTTGTTCGATTTGATTTGTTTTAGTGTGTTATTGTAGGTTTGCCAACCATGGTGTATGAACGGAGGTGAAAAGTCATAAAGAAGTCAAATCGAGTGCAAAATGGAGAAAAAGAAGAAGAAAATTTGTGACGATATTATGCATGTCTCCATGTTGTGACATCGGGGTAGTCTTACATCATGACATGGAGGAAAAAGAGAAAAAAAATAAGGATGTGTAAACAGCGAACCACATCCCGATGTCGGGGGCCTCCCACATCGTGACATGCATGGACATCGCTACATGCGACCCTGTACGTCACGATGTTCGGTCATACGTTGATTTTTGTAATTAATTTTCTAAAACTGTGTTTTCTGTTTCAAAACTTTGCATCCGATGAGGATTTCATGAAAGCCTATTTACAAATATTTTTGCAGATGTACTATAAATAGGGTTAGGGTTTTATATGTTTTTCCGTACGTGACAATTCATAGAGCATCGGAGCAAGGGCTTTCTCTTTGTAATGGCTAGAGTTTTTTCTTTAGCTATTGTGTGGAGAATTGCAGCTACACGGAATTGGAACATCTTTGTTATTGGATACATTTGTTTTGATTAGACAATTTCTTCCAAGGATTTAACAATTCAAGGTTTTATCTTTCTTTTCAAGCTATGTTTCCAATTATGTGCTTAATTATTGATAATATAAACCATGCTCAGCTAAATCTATTGTGCTCCTAAGATTATGAATATGAGTTTTTGTACTTAATTTACAGGTTTAATATTCTATTATATGGTATTTGTTTAATTAGTTTTACTTCCATGTTCATCATAGTTATGCATGAATAACGCGCGAATTTTGTATGATGAATATGTGTATTTTAGAGATAACTTGCTTTAATCTTGCCTCTCGCCATATAGGGGGATTAGGGTGGGTTGTTCAGAATCTTTTGTGGGTTAGTTGTAAATGTGTTTTACTTATTTCTCCTTAATTCTTGCCTCTCACCACATAGGGGGAATTCAGGTGGAGTAGTTGAATATTAGCGTGACTTGGTTTGCTGTTGTCTCTCACCACATAGGAGTGGTTGAATTAGAGTGTTGTTTGTTGGTAGTTACAAGAGAATATGGGTTAATAGGAGAAGTGAACTTTGCCTCTCGCCACATACGGGGGTTTAATTAACCTATTAATGTTCGATAGGTAAACATCTTAGATATTCCTTGTCTCTCGCCACATAGAAGTGGGTGTCTGAGGTTTTCATGATCAATGTGGGTGCTTGGTATAGAGACCTTGGTAGGGAGTGATTGTTTATCCTTATTTTGCATGACCATAGATAAAATTTACTTGTGCTATAAAATATAATCTCGGGAGTACACTTTCTTAATTGATATTTTCATTCAAAGTCATTGTCATATTTACTTTGTATTGTCATTTACATTATTGTTTTCAGTTTGATAATTAAAAAAATTCAAAAATATTTTCTTAAAGTTTCAACATTGTCCTTTCTTTGTGGGTACGAACTTTTTTACATTACCACGGTTAAATGGTTGTTTAGCATTATTTTTTATAAGGGGTAGATAGCAGTCATAAACATATTTTATACTTATATTTATGTCTATCACTAGCTCTCCACTATTCTTCTCCTTATATTTTATAAGGTTATATTTATATAGATATAAATACATATGATTCACAAATAAATGACAAGCATACATATCCTTATCTTATGGCGTTAAAGAAAATATATCTTCATTACTTGTTGTTTTCTATTCATTAACTTTGGCATATATCATTTTTCTTTTGTGGACACTTACATACTTTATGTCTCATTTTACCACATTGAAAACAAGGTCCAATTTTCCTATAACAAGCCATTTTGTGAATTTGAAGGCATACATCACATTCTTTAGAATTAGATCCAAGTTTCCCATTTTTTGTGATCTCATCTTCATCTCGATTGTAACTAACTTTCATCCACTGTTTCCTCATCACCTGTTCTAATATTGGCCTCAATACTAACCGACCTTTTAAATGAATCATTGTAGCTGTTAGAGGCAATACAAGATAGTCTAACTTGAATTCTACCATTTAATTTAATACTTTCATTAGCCATTATTGTGGGTACATACTGTTTTAAAGCATTTAACTTATCCACATATTTTAGAATAAACACATTTTCAATCTATTTCAAATTGAAGAACTACTTTTGTTTTTCACTACAAAGGGATTTGGGAAAATAGTGATAATTGTTTATTAAGAGTTGTCCATGTTAACTCTTGACCTTTCTTGGTATAAGTAAATACGGTGCCTTTCCATCACTTTTCAGTATTCCTAATTAAAAATGGAATAGTAACGGTAACTTTAGCTTCTTTAAAAACTTCAGTTACTCTAAAATTAGACTTTATCTCAGTAAGTAATTTCTCACCTTCTTAAGGACTTGGACCGCTACTAAATTTGGGAACATTAGCATTTCTTACTATCTCATAATGAGCCTTAGTGCCATTTCTTTTTTTTTTTGGAAGTTGAAGGTCTGACGGATCTTGTTATAATTGTTGTTGATTTTAAAATATTTAATTCAACATCGCCAGTATAGTAGTGAATTAATGTGGCATTACGAGTGTACTATTAGTTGTCCTTTGCTCTTGATCATCATTCATGTTACTCTTATCATTATTTTGGGAAGTATCATTATTCCCAATGTCTTGAGATGCATTATCGACTTTGGATCTTCTATATCATTTAGTGTATCAATTTGTGTATCACTCTCTATAAATGTCACACGTGTACTTTAGATAATACTAAAACCCTATCAAGTGGTTAGTGAACCCTAAGCGATAAGTGTTAAATACATGTGTCAAAATCTTATAAAGTGATATAGGAAGTGATACACAAAAGTGATACAGAAGATCCATCACCTATATTATCCCATGTTTTCAACTTGCCATATCCTGTAATATTGTTATGATCCCTTGATAAAACACGTCTTCTACAATAAGAGTTCCATACCTTTGATAAGAGAAGAAAGGGTGTTGTTAATACTTCAATTGAATGTCATTTTGATTAATAAATAATTGTAAAAGTTAGTAGATTCTGTTCGGAAAAGTGGCAACCAACTATTGGTTGGCAAGATTAGTTAAAGAACCTAATGTAGCTGACAGAACCATCTTTGGAACTAGAAAATTCTTTTTGTCTCAAACACATAATTCTCTCTTTTTCTCTGTTAATTCTTCATCTTGTTGAAAGCTAAAAGTCGTATCAGCTCAATTTTACCCTAAACTACCTGTAGTAGTGGAAGTAGGGATCGTATCCACAGGGAAGGGGATGGATTCTTTGAATTCAATATTTGCTCACAAAATGTCACAAGAGAACTAAACACAAATGCCACTAAAGAACTAGATTAAAGAAACATGCTCAACAAATGAAGTGTAAACAAAACATGAAGAGAATAGATGTCCTAGAGTTTTTCACCAGAAAATGCACATCAGACTACTCAGATACAATACAATTGACTCTCAAGCAAAACATAGAGGAGATCAAGTTGCCTGGAAGCCTAGCTCGTGGTTAGCATGGCGACCACACCACTCCCTACACTTCCTAACACCATTCTCTCCCGTGGTGAGGCCTGAGAATGGTGGATTTCCTCCGCAACGTCTCAACTCTCCAAGCTAACTACTCTAACATGCAAAACCTAGGAACTCCTATGGCGAGGCCCGACCTAAATTCGTATGTCTTCGTTTGTTAACCCAGAGAATTTCTTTAACACTTTTCCTAATGTTTCATTTCATCAAAACTTCCCAAGGCGAGGCCTGAATCTCAGAAATGAATATATAAAATCAAGTGTAAAGACTCATTTATCATAATCGATGTTCTCAATTCATGCATTCATACTCATATTGGTAAATCTCACCTCAACTCAGCATGGCGACCGCAATCAAAGTTCAATTCATTCAATAAGAGAGCAAATTCATGAAACTTAACAGAATTCAAGCTTTAAAACCACATATGATTTCATTCTTAAGAAATTGTGTCAATTGCATAGCAATGCATAGTCTAATTGTACATTTCACCGGTTGAAACTCTAGAACATCATAAATCTATTTACAGAACTCCATTCTCAATTCACGATCGTCAATACACAACATCGAACAATTCATTTCAATAAGATGGAAAGAATTTACCAATTAGAATGAATCAAAGAGCTCCAATTCGTGAGAGAATTGCTCAAAGCTTCCTTAATTGTGAAATGAATTACAATGATCGGTCTAGTAGTTCGATCGGAATCTCAATTGGAGTTCAAATGCTAGAGAGAGAAACTAGAGAGAGAAAGTAGATCTTGCTAAAATAATTTCCGCTCTCTCTAGTTCAAAAGTTGGTTATCAGTCGAGAATAATCTCCCCCCCAATCTCCCCGTTCTAACTACATCCCGTATATATAGAGAAGTAGAAATGTAACTAATACGCTAACTAAAAATATCTAAAGATATTACAAAAGTGTCCTCAAAAGAAACGACTAAAAATCAGCCTAATTTGTGACAAATTCGAAGTTTGAAGAAAACATTCAGCAATCCAGCGCCTTCAAGCTCTCCGTCGTGCGCCTTCAGTCCAGTTCTCGCGCCTTTGGGCCAGTTAGAATAACGCCTTGACTCCTCAAAAGCCAAGCAAAGGAATCAGAGGTTTCCAGCGCCTTTCAGCCTGGGCCGTTCACGCCTTCAGCTTCTCCGCGAGCCTTCAAGCAGTCCAGCCTTTAAGCCATCATGCCTTCGTGCCTCAGAACGCCACGCCTCCGTCTGCTCACTGCACTCCTGAGATTCAGAGCTTCAACACTTAGCCCATTTTCATTCTCAAGCGCATAATGCTTCATGGCAGTAACTTCCAGCCAAACTATGACCATGATACACTGTGAATTAGGAAAATCTTAAAACACTAATGTTGTAGCCCTTTGTCTTAGCTTTCCATAGCCATTTGAATCACCCAATTCGGAGCTAAAACGAGAGAGTTATGGCCGAAATACTGAAGTGTGAAAGAGAAGAAATTTCATGGCGAGGTCTTGCGGTGAGACCTCTCCACACAATTCCTCAAACTGGCGAGACCTCGCCACGAGGTCTCGCCATGCAATTTTCAAACTGGCAAGACCTTGTGGCGAGGTCTCGCCGTGCAGTGTGTGAGTGAGGTCTCGCCTTATGAATGTGGACAAAAATTTGTGAGTGAAGTGCAAATGTAAAATGAAGTGTTGTGAATGTGAAGTATTCGTGAGTTGTGAGTGAAGATAAGTGCCTGATGAAAATGTGAAAATGATGAATCATGATATAGAGAAATGGTGAATGCAAATGCAATGTGTAAACCCAGGACACACAATATGACGAAGATGAAAGTTCATGAACATGATCAAGCAAATTGAGCAATGAACTTTGAAATATGCCATAACAAATTCCAAATTCCTTCTTCAATCTTGAAATGTACCATATAACACATTAAATCTTTTGGAGTGCAGAATATATACTTTCATGAAGTTGCACATGTTGTAAAGAAAACAATGAAACATGAGCTCACAATATGGATTACCTCAATACTAAGTGAAGTGTATACAAAGCATAAATGTAATGTGTGTGTGGAATATGCAGTCACTTCCAATCCAAATCTGGCTTAGATTCATTGCGAATTTGGGAAAAATTAAAACATGAAAAGTGTAGCTCTAAAGCTTAGCTTTCTACAGCTTTTTGAATCACCATAATCGGAGCTCGTACAAGAAGGTTATGCCCAAATTACTGGAAGCTGGTAGAGCTGTGCGTGTGCTAGGGTGTGCGAGAGAGTGGTGGTGAGGTGGGCGACGAGGTGAGCTCGTCGCACAGCTTGTGCGAAGAGGTGAGTGCATGTGTGTGCGATGCAACCGTTCCAGCATAGAAAACTACTTCCAAGCAAAACATGCGTATCTTAGCCTCTGAATTGGACTTTCCGGCAAACATAAAAGTTTTAGATCTTTCTCTTGGCTTTCCATTGGTTCAATAAACAGAATCATTGGAGGTCTATAGCTCAAGATATAGACAATCTATCAAACTGTGGCAATATGAACTCAAATATGAAAACCTGAAATAGCAATTGGAAAAACGCCCCCATTTCCCATACTTGCACACAGAATTAGAAGAACGTTAAAACATAAGAAATAAAGCACACTCAAAGAGCTTTCCAGAACATCCAAGATCTCCTCATTTGGATTAGTATTGAAAGAGTTACGCTCACATGAAGCTGCACAATCAAATCTGCCTAAAACCCTAATTAAAGCCTATTAACATGTTTAGGTTTACTCAAAGCATTATTTCCATCCTTTTCCAATTCTTTCCTTGTTCTTGGACTTCACATACACACTTGACTCCTTTGATCGATATTTTAGCACTTTTTCTCCATTTTAATACATCAAGTTATAAACCACATAAATGCACAAAGTAGCACATAACACCACACATTTGCATGAAAACACAAGACAAAAGCTAAGTGATTTAACACATATAAGTTGGTATAAAACCAACTTATCAAATTCCCCCACACTTGAACCTTTGCTTGCCCTCAAGCAAACTCACTCTTCACAACCACTTAACACTAGACTTCACTCCTCTGTCAAACTTGTTCTCATCTGAGCTCATCGAAAAAAAAAAACTTTTTCATGCATGAAATCCATAACATGTCTCTAATCCAAACCTATCAAATCTGAGCACAAGTTATCAACCAAGGCACGATGAATAAAGACCTAAATGTCATGCGAGCAAGTGTGTGCTGAGGAACATTAGTTCATCCATTCTTTATGCATGCATTATTTCTTTTGTTCCAAAACTTTTCCCTTTCATACACAATCACAATGTCCACACACAAGAACTCAAAATCACACAAGATCAATGGTGCAAATTGGTGCTTTTCTAAATTGATTTCACATTTCACATACTTTTGCACTTTGATGTTTCCTCTTTTTACACACATTGGTGTGCTTGCCTTGGGTCTTATGGCTTATTTTTCCCTTAAGCTGCCTGGGTTTTATGGCTATTTTTTCCCACTTATGCTTGCCAAGGGTATTTTGGCTTTTCATTCCCAATTGCCAAAGGCTTTTTCTCCATATCATTTCTTGTGTGACTAAAAGTTCCTGAATGTCTCTAAAGGACTATGTATGCTAGAGCATCCAAAACAACTGAAATAATGCACAGCAATAAGAACTCATTGAATGATTTCCTCCTATGTCCAAGAACAAGTTTGCATGGCATATCTATCATAATTTAACATGATGCCTTGACTAACAAAATGTACCAATTTCATCAAATTTGGAAATCAAAGACAGAAAACCATTTTCGCATGCAATATAAAGAGGAAAGTGATAAACTCAAATTTGACCATAGCCGACAAGAGAACAAAAGCTCAAATGCAAAGTGATCCTCCATTCTATCTATCTCATTACACCACTTCACTCACACTTTCACTAAATTTCTCCTATTTGCTTTACACACTCATTTATCTCATTTAAGCTCAACTCACACTTCAAGAAATGAAACCAACAACACTTATTCACCAAAAAGTTCAAAATTTCACCAAAAATTCAAATTATTCACAAAAAATGAAAAAAACACACTTTGACGATATATAACATACAAAAGCTCAAAATGTAAGATATTTACAAAAAGTTCAAAATTTTGCAAAAAAACTCAAAACGTGCACAACTAATGAAAAAAAACATAACATAACATGAGATATAAAATGCAAAAGCTCACAATACACAACAAAAAAAAATGCCTCGCATCACACATAGCATAAAAACAATTCATTCATGCAAGAAAATAAGCATCTAAAGTTCAAAAGACACAAACCATAGCAAACATTCCTTCCCCCACACTTAAAACTTACATTGTCCTCAATGTAAAGTAAAGATAGGTTTAGGAGCTCCCTGGTATTGATAAGTCATGAATTCCAATGTTTGCTTGGTGAAGTGTCTCTGTCCATAGTTTCATTTGCATGAAAAACACAATTCCTACACAAAGTGAAACAAAGCTTATTAGAATGTGCTCACTCAAGTACACAACCTGTTGATGCAAGGTAACATGGCATGGAAGAGGAATGCAAACAAAGTGTCGCACCATGTCTAGGAATCATGGTGGTGTAAAATTATACAACTATTAACACTAAATGGCACATGTACAATCATGCTTGAAATGTAAGACAAAATGATTATGTGCATTGTTGAAATGGTTCATGACTCCACTCCCCCACACTTAGCCTCATGTGTGCATGGCGTATTTCCCTTGCAATTCCCTTCATGTACAAGCCCCTACAACATGAGTGGACTTAGTGAGCATAACAACTTGCAAGAAACGTAAAACTAGATTAACCAAAATGCTTTATTTAAGAAAGGAGACAATAAGTAGTTCTGGGTTTTGAAGTCTCCAGCTTGACTTTATTTATGTAACTTCCTTCTTCAAGAATCGGAATAACCCTCTCTGTACCAGAAAAATGATATTTCATAACAACTCATTATCCTCCTGTAGGGCACTTGAAGAATAGGTCCAAGGAGGTGCTTAAACTCAAGCTCATGGGAATCAATCTCTACAAATTTGACTTTGAACCACTGAGGCTCCCCCATTCTAGGCACCTCTTGTTCGGCATCCATCGCACTAGGTTCATCGTTTACTTTTCCCACCATATTCGGCATTTCAATCCTGCAAGGCTCAACCAAGGATTGAACATCCATGGTCTCAACAACCGTATTAGTAAGCTCAAAACCACCAGTAAGTTCAGAAATTGATTCATCTACAAAGCACTCTTCTACCATGTTAGCAATTTCGTTATAAATTCTCACATCTTCATCATCTAAACTAACATGGGGAAATTCTTGAGTCTTTTCTTTCTCAACAACACAACAAGCATTATCATCAAATAACAAGAATATCTCATTTAGCACTTCTTGCGGTCACCATTTAGACACGAAGATTCAATCAGCATTTCAAGAGTTGGTGCCTCAACAAGAGTTTCAAACAATGTGTTAACACTCTCATTAACAAATGCGACATTTTTCTCCTTTATGATATCACATTGATCCTCAAGAAATGACTCTATACAATTCACAATACTCTTAAGAGGAGAAACATCTAAAGGAAAACAATCAACTTCAATTGAATCATGGAATTCCATGAAATTAATGCAAGATTCAATATTGGAAACACTTTCCAGCTTAGTAACATGGCAACTTAGAACACTAGAGTCATCACTGTCAAGCTCACTAAAGAAGCCATCATCCTCAACATCAAAGTGCACATATTCATGCACAAAATAATCAGCAACATAGCACTCATATACACTATCCCCAAAACATGTAGACTCCTCCTCCCTTAGACACTTTAAGCCACAATCAACATTAGCATGCATATCAAAATGATTTTTCTCAGGAGTTGGTGCTCTAGTAAGCAAAGAGGTAAATTCTGAGTGATATTGAGCATCTAGATATGGTGCTTCAATCTGCTCCCACAGGTTGCTGATTAACTCATTGATTCGATCGAGTCTTTGTTGTCGTCCTTGAAGCTCCTCTTCCAGTTTAGCCAACCTTGTTTCACTTCTATCAAATCTCTCCAAAACTTGAGACAACATGTTTTCCATTTTTGCCTCTTCTCTGAGATAACACTCATTGCTTGGTTGTTGATTATGCTCTTGCTCTCCCTTCTGTAAGCCTTTGTCAAGTTTTTACCATAAGTTGTGAAAACATGTCTTCCACAGAGAGTGCTTGTGTTCCAATATGATATGAATTGTTGCTTTGTTCTTGATTTTGCCATTGCTCTTCATATGGTGGTGAAGGTGGAGAGAAATCCCTAAATCCCCTATACATGCTTAAGTATTTGTGGTGTGCAATACTCAATTTCAGTTAAATTCAATATCCTGCACTTGCCACAAATACACCAAAGTAGCAAGAACAAAACACAAAAACAAAAACAACTAAATTTTCCAAAAAGAACATAATAGAACTACTAAACTACACAAAGGAAAAGAAAACAAAACAAAGCAAATCCAAATTCAAGAAACCGTGCCTTCCCCGGCAACGGCGCAAAAAATTGAAAGCTTAAAGTCGTATCAGCTCAATTTTACCCTAAACTACCTGTAGTAGTGGAAGTAGGGATCGTATCCACAGGGAAGGGGATGGATTCTTTGAATTCAATATTTGCTCACAAAATGTCACAAGAGAACTAAACACAAATGCCACTAAAGAACTAGATTAAAGAAACATGCTCAACAAATGAAGTGTAAACAAAACATGAAGAGAATAGATGTCCTAGAGTTTTTCACCAGAAAATGCATATCAGACTACTCAGATACAATACAATTGACTCTCAAGCAAAACATAGAGGAGATCAAGTTGCCTGAAAGCCTAGCTCGTGGTTAGCATGGCGACCACACCACTCCCTACACTTCCTAACACCATTCTCTCCCGTGGCGAGGCCTGAGAATGGTGGATTTCCTCCGTAACGTCTCAACTCCCCAAGCTAACTACTCTAACATGCAAAACCTAGGAACTCCTATGGCGAGGCCCGACCTAAATTCGTATGTCTTCGTTTGTTAACCCATAGAATTTCTTTAACACTTTTCCCAATGTTTCATTTCATCAAAACTTCCCAAGGCGAGGCCTGAATCTCAGAAATGAATATGTAAATCAAGTGTAAAGACTCATTTATCATAATCGATGTTGTCAATTCATGCATTCATACTCATATTGGTAAATCTCACCTCAACTCAGCAAGACGACCGCAATCAAAGTTCAATTCATTCAATAAGAGTGCAAATTCATGAAACTTAACAGAATTCAAGCTTTAAAACCACATATGATTTCATTCTTAAGAAATTGTGTCAATTGCATAGCAATGCATAGTCTAATTGTACATTTCACCGGTTGAAACTCTAGAACATCATGAATCTATTTGCAGAACTCCATTCTCAATTCACTATCGTCAATACACAACATCGAACAATTCATTTCAATAAGATGGAAAGAATTTACCAATTAGAATGAATCAAAGACTCCAATTCGTGAGAGAATTGCTCAAAACTTCCTTAATTGTGAAATGAATTACAATGATCGGTCCAGTAGTTCGATCGGAATCTCAATTGGAGTTCAAATCATAGAGAGAGAAACTAGAGAGAGAAAGTAGATCTTGCTAAAATAATTCCCGCTCTCTCTAGTTCAAAAGTTGGTTATCAGTCGAGAATAATCTCCCCCCCAATCTCCCCGTTCTAACTACATCCCCTATATATAGAGAAGTAGAAATGTAACTAATACGCTAACTAAAAATATCTAAAGATATTACGAAAGTGTCCTCAAAAGAAACGACTAAAAATCATCCTAATTTGTGACAAATCCGAAGTTTGAAGAAAACATTCAGCACTCCAGCGCCTTCAAGCTCTCCGTAGTGCGCCTTCAGTCCAGTTCTCGCGCCTTTGGGCCAGTGAGAATAACGCCTTGACTCCTCAAAAGCCAAGCAAAGGAATCAGAGGTTTCCAGCGCCTTTCAGCCTGGGCCGTTCACGCCTTCAGCTTCTCCGCTAGCCTTCAAGCAGTCCAGCCTTTAAGCCATCATGCCTTCGTGCCTCAGAACGCCACGCCTCCGTCTGCTCGCTGTACTCCTGAGATTTAGAGCTTCAACACTTAGCCCATTTTCATCCTCAAGCGCATAACGCTTCATGGTAGCAACTTCCAGCCAAAATATGACCATGATGCACTGTGAATTTGGGAAAACTTAAAACATTTTTGTAGCCCTATGTCTTAGCTTTCCATATCCGTTTGAATCACCCAATTCAGAGCTAAGACGAGAGAGTTATGGCTGAAATACCGAAGTGTGGCAGAGAAGAAAATTTCAAGGCGAGGTCTCGCGGCGAGACCTCTCCACACAATTCGTCAAACTGGCGAGACCTCGCCACGAGGTCTCGCCATGCAATTTTCAAACTGGCGAGACCTTGTGGAGAGGTCTCGCCGTGCAGTGTGTGAGTGAGGTCTCGCCTTATGAATGTGGACAAAAATTTGTGAGTGAAGTGCAAATGTAAAATGAAGTGTTGTGAATGTGAAGTATTCGTGAGTTGTGAGTGAAGATAAGTGCCTGATGAAAATGTGAAAATGATCAATCATGATATAGAGAAATGGTGAATGCAAATGCAATGTGTAAACCCAGGACACACAATATGACGAAGATGAAAGTTCATGAACATGATCAAGCAAATTGAGCAATGAACTTTGAAATATGCCATAACAAATTCCAAATTCCTTCTTCAATCTTGAAATGTACCATATAACACATTAAATCTTTTGGAGTGCAGAATATATGCTTTCTTGAAGTTGCACATGTTGTAAAGAAAACAATGAAACATGAGCTCAAAATATGGATTACCTCAATACTAAGTGAAGTGTATACAAAGCATAAATGTAATGTGTGTGGAATATGCAGTCACTTCCAATCCAAATCTGGCAAAGATTCATTGCGAATTTGGGAAAAATTAAAACATGAAAAGTGTAGCTCTAAAGCTTAGCTTTCTACAGCTTTTTGAATCACCAAAATCGGAGCTTGTACAAGAAAGTTATGCCCAAATTACTGGAAGCTGGTAGAGCTGTGCGTGAGTGAATTTCTCATGCGGCGAGGTGACCTCGCCGCATGCTGTGCGTGTGCTAGGGTGTGCGAGAGAGTGGTGGCGAGGTGGGCGACGAGGTGAGCTCGTCGCACAGCTTGTGCGAAGAGGTGAGTGCATGTGTGTGCGAGGTGAGTGCATGTGTGTGCGATGCATCCATTCCAGCACAGAAAACTACTTCCAAGCAAAACATGTGTATCTTAGCCTCTGAATTGGACTTTGTGGTAAACATAAAAATTTTAGATCTTTCTCTTGGCTTTCCATTGGTTCAAGAAACAGAATCATTGGAGGTCTGTAGCTCAAGATATAGACAATCTACCAAACTGTGGCAATATGAACTCAAATATGAAAGCCTGAAATAGCAATTGGAAAGACGCCCCCATTTCTCATACTTGCACACATAATTAGAAGAACGTTAAAACATAAGAAATAAAGTACACTCAAAGAGCTTTCTAGAACATCTAAGATCTCCTCCTTTGGATTAGTATTGAAAGAGTTACGCTCAAATGAAGCTGCACAATCAAATCTGCCCAAAACCCTAATTCAAGCCTATTAACATGTTTAGGTTTACTCAAAGCATTATTTCCATCCTTTTCCAATTCTTTCCTTGTTCTTGGACTTCACATACTCACTTGACTCCTTTGATCGATATTTTAGCACTTTTTCTCCATTTTAATACATCAAGTTATAAACCACATAAATGCACAAAGTAGCACATAACACCACACATTTGCATGAAAACACAAGACAAAAGCTAAGTGATTTAACACATATAAGTTGGTATAAAACCAACTTATCACTTGTCTCATTTTCTTAATTGATTTTATTGTTAGGGTTTTAGAGGTAAATCCTATAACATTTGCTATCAGAGAGGTTAAGACCGAATAATCTTCGATAATTCATGACAGAGAGCATGAGGTATAAGTTGCTAGAAGATCAGATCAAGCGGCAATACTCCAAAATTCAAGAATTGAGTGAAAATGTGAGTAGGCAGTTGGCTGAATTCAAGAACAACTTACAGATGCAACATGAAGAAAGTAATAAGAAAATGGATAGATACCTCAATCAATTGGAGTCTAGGCTGGACACACTCTTAAAAACTATGCTAAAGGATAAGCAAACTCCCATTCTTGACGGCCAAATGAATGACAAATCACCCCTATTACCCACACCCAATTCTTATCTCAAACATGGGAATGAGGATCTGTCTTGGCAGAATTTCAAGAAAATAGAAATTGGTAATATGCACAACTACAATTTACATCCCATGATCGAATTGCCTTTGTTCTGTGAGGATCAACGCAGGGAGTGGTTGAGGAAATGTAACAAATTCTTTCTCATTCATAAGGTGGAGGAATTATCCAAGATTGTTGTTATTGAAATGTTTTGGAAGGAAAGGAAGAGATATGGTTTCAAAGTGTTAAGATGACTAAAGGGGTTATTTCTTGGAGTGAATTCAGTGAGCTGTTGATCAGGAGATTTGATGTTAACTTGAGACGAGATGAGGTGGAAGAATTTAATAAATTGCAACAAGTAGGCTCAGTTTTGGAGTACCAGGGGAAATTCGAAGACCTGACAACCTTGATACTTACAAAGAATTGCAGATTTCCAGAAGAATATTTTATATCTAGCTTTTTCAGTAGGTTGAACGAAGAAATTAAACCTATGGTGGGGATGCTTAAACCTAACACATTACTGGCTGCGTTTGAGATTGTTGTTTTGCAGGAAAGATCTTTAGACATGACATACAACACGGCCAGAATGTATGGGGGAAGCTCCAATAACAGAACTAGAATGGGAGTCACTCACAAGTTGTTACCTGATGCATGTAGTCGTATCAGCATAATTTTACCCTAAACACTAACGTAGAAGTGATGAGTAGGGATCGTATCCTCAGGGAAGGGAATGGTTCAAGAATTCAAGAAGTTTGATGTGCTCAATTATGTCACAAGGGTAAATAAAGACTTATAAGGTAATAGTCACAAGAACAGGAAGTAAGTCAAATGAAATCACAACAAACAGGAAATGAACAATCACAAAGGAAAACCACAACAAGTAACAAAGGAAATCATAGTTGATTTAATCAGATAATCTAGGGCTTCTTCCGGGTGAATGCAATCTTATCAGTGCAGTACCATTAAATATACAATCATATCAATTGAGGAGAATAGCAACTGGAGACCGAAATTGCAGTTGGCTTGGTGACCACACTTTAATTCTAGTCTCCCAATAGCACCCTATCCTATGGTGGGGCCTAAGGATGGTGAAGTAGAAACTTAGCCTTTCTCAATTCTCTACTCAAATTACTCAAGCAATTATCACCTAGAATCTCCCATGGGGAGGCCCGATTCTAGCTTGTAAATTCATCATTTAAGTTAGAGAATCTCTTATCACCTTGTTCTAAGAACTTCACAGTCTAAGAGCTTCCTATGGTGAAGCCTAGCTCTAAGACATGAACAAATGCAAGCAGGTTTAAGAACTCTTGCATTCTCTGGTTCTCATTCATGAATTCTTAGCTGAATCTTATGAATTAAGATTCAACTCATCATGATGACCGCAATCAAATCTCATTTTAACAAATCCAGATCAAATGCATGAACTTAACAAGATTTACAAATTCAATTCAGAGAATGTTGAATTTCTCTTATTAGATCGTTAATTATACTGCACATATCAATTCAACTGAGCATTCACCCTTCATTACCCTAGATTTTCATACAACTAGCCACAAAATCCATTCTCAGTTCACGATCAACAAATTGGAAGACTAAGCAGTTCATGTTCATCAATTGGAAAGAGTTTACCAATTGAATTGTCTCAAAAGCTTCCAATTCTCAAGAGGATTGTGAATTGCCTTCTCAATTGCAAGGAGATTTACAATAATTGGAACAAATCCTTGATCGGAATCGAAAATGGAGCCCAAATGCTAGAGAGAGAAACTAGAGAGAGGAAATAGATCTCGCAAAATAATTCCCGCTCTCTCTAGATCAAAAGTCAGTTGTCAAAATCTACGTAATGAATAATTCCTAATGAAAATCCCCCCTCACATATTAGTTACATCCCTTATATATAGAGAATCATGAAAATGTAACTAATACGTAAGCGTAAAATGTCTAAAGTATTACAAGAATGCCTTCAGAAAAATGTCATAAATGAAATCCCAAATGCTAAACATTTTTAAGCAATCCAGCGCCTTCCACTTGCAGTAATCGCGCCTCTGAAATGTCTCCAGCGCCTTTGTGCCCAGAGCATCGCGCCTTCAGTTCAGCACCAGTACCTCTGTGCCACGGAAATCCACGCCTTCGTCCACCTGCTGCAACCTGAGAAAGAAACAAACACTTAGAAAAAACATTTTCATTAGTGCAAACTTTTTTTATGGCAACACATCGTAGAGATGTGTCGCCGTGGTGCTGCGTTCATAGCGATGCATCGCCGTGCATTTTGTGTGGTGATCTGTGTTTGCATCATTGTCAAGTGAGGGGAATGAAGAGTGAAGTATGAAGAGTGGAGTGAAGTATTGTGTTGGTGTGATGAAGTGCTGGAATTAGGTGAAAATGGATGCAAATGTCATGTGTTGAGGAATGAAAATGTAATAATATGAAAATGAGAGTGAAGGTTGGAAATAATTGCAACATGTTTCAAAAGAAGGAAGAGATGAAAGTATAAACATGAGCAAATAACTATGAGTGTGGTGAACATGAATGGAGTTTGCGTGAAAGTGGAAATGTAGTGAATGCATGTGTTGTGGTGCTAAAATGTTGCGGCGATGTATGCATAGCTTTGTGAAATCGTCTCATGAGTATGCAAGTGTGTGTAGCGACTTGATGAAGTAGTGTGCAGCAAGTGTGGCGACCTGTGCACGGTAGTGTGCAATTGTGCGTGGGTTTGCGCAAGATCGCCGCACTACATGCGGCGATGTGAGCAAGATCGCCGCATGGCTTGTGCGGCGATGGGCGTGCATGTGTGATACGATGTTGCGGCGATGCGAGTAGAAGTGTGTAGCAAAACTTGTATGTACGTGCGGCATTGTATATGCATCTCAACACGCTTCAAAACAATCATCAACAAACTATCCCAAACACACCAATGCAATTCATCAAATTATCCCACACAAGATTGGTGAAACCCATTACAACCACCTTGAATTCTGTACTTGCTCGTTCCTCAAACACTCTTATATCTCATTTTATGCAAAATCAATGAACTTTTCCTTCATTTCCACACTAGCAATTGAATACCACTCAATGCATATTTTACGCATATCAACACCTGTATCTTCATAAAAATCTTGCAAAACAAGCTGAAAATCCAAGTTATTCAAGACATATAAGTTGGTATAAAACCCACTTATAAATTTCCCCCACACTGGACTCTTGCTTGCCCTCAAGCAAGGTATACACTCAAAACTCATTTTCATCACTTGTATCTAGCACATTGTTCTTTCGTCCACAATGGCCACATCCAAGTTCATCGAAACATTTTCCACACAAGAATTCATTCTAACATTTCTGGCACCTAGCCCTCAGATTTTAGTACAAATTGTCAACTAAGGCACAATGAATAAAGACCAAAATGTCATGCGTGCAAGTGTGTGCTGAGGAACATGACACTTCATTTATTCCTTTGCTATACACCATCTAGTTGTCTCACAAACCATTCAATACATGACAATCTCTCGTCCACTCTTATGAACATGCAACTCACAAGATCAATGGTAACTTATGCGCACCCACATTGATGCTCTATGGGACATTGCCCTTATTATGCACATTGGTGCTCCATTCGTGATACTCATTGGTATCATTGCCTGGGTCTTATGGCTCTTTTTTCCCTTTCATTGCTTGCCAGGTTCTTATGGCTTTTTCCTTCCCAAATGCCAAAGGCTTTTTCTCCATAACCCTTCTTATGCATGCACATGTTCATAAGAACTTCAAATTAACTAAACATGCACGAACTTTGGAAACTACAGACAAATGCATAGGAAAAAGAACCAAATCCATACACATTCCTCCTATGTCATTTGAGTACTTGCATGGCATATCTATCTTACATTAACATCGGGCTTTAGCTAGCAAAATGCACCAATTTCCTCAAACTTTAGTACCAGAAAACAAAAAAAAATTCACATGCAAGACCAAAATGAGTAATAGTGATAAACTTGGAGTAAACCGCAGTGAATTATGAAAAAAGTCTCAAAAACAAGGTGATTACTCATTCTCCTCAAATTGCTGCATTCCACACCTTTCTCACTTTGATTGCTTGTTTCCCTACTCCAGTTCATCTCTCTCATTACATTCCTATCATTGCACTTTTAACTACATTTGTTTTCCTTTTTCATTTAACATTCACTCTCTTCACTTCAAATCTAATCAAAATCAACACACTTTCAACTCAACCCTAGAAACTCTTTTCACATGCAATTGGTAAGTTCAAAAAATCGCCAAATTGTAATCTTTTGCACACAAATTCACATCACAATTCATAAACTTGCAAACCACACCACACACTCGAAATTCATTAATCCAAAGCGGTAAACACACCGAGACCCGAGGGAGAATTACAAACTTTCATCATGACATAGTACATTTCATCCCCTCACTCTTACTTACTTAGCTAACAAACTCAAGACTACTCATCAATCACTCGACAATACAAACTACATACTAAACACTGAACACTTAATACAGCACTTAGCAAAATAATTCACGGCATTCTCAGCATTCTTCATTCAAGGTTAAGTAGCTTGACTTCAACTTATCATGTCAACTTCTACGATCTTCATGAAAATAAGTAACATAACATGCTCGACTCTACTTGCCAGAATGCAACTTTCACAGCTAAAAACATAAATGCTCCCACCATAAACCACAGCACCCCACTTCAAACTCCAACTGTCAATCAACCACGCCAACACACAATAATATCCCAAGACAAAACACAACCAAGCAACACACCATACTAAATTCACAACATAGCATAAAAAAAATTTAAAAAAAATTTAAAAAAAAACACCCTTCCCCCACACTTGGAATCAACATTGTCCCCAATGTAAATTAAAGAAATTAGGGTTGAGGGACTCCCTGAGATGAAGAAGGAGCAGAAGATAATGGTGGAGAGAATGAAGCTGTAGTAGAAAACGAAGCTCCAGCGAATGGCTGTGCTAAGTAATGAAAAGGTCCAACAATAGGACCTTGGAGTGGTTGTCCAATTCCAAATCTAGGAATCCTTGCCTCAGGCATATATTCTGCATCCACTCGAAAGGTTGGAGTAGGTGGATTTGTTGGAATTCGTCCAAATGTTGGCAACGGTGGGTAAGAAGATCTAGCAGGCACACCAGGGGGCAACTTATGAATATTCCCAGTAATTTCATCACTAGTTAAGTTGGGAACCCTATATCCAGCTAATTGCGCGCCCGTGGGTGGCAGCTTAGGTGGTCCAGGATGCGAATGATAATAGACGGACATTTTGTTGCATCGATCCAACTCAGTCTGCATAACTACCTGGCGATGGTATAGAACTTCAAACTGTTGCTGAGCAATGGATGATATGTCATCCAACCTATGCACCAAAGTATCCGCAGTTGAATTCCATCCTTGCTGTATGTCATTTATCATTTCGTGCATACTCCCCAAACGTTCATCCACTTGTTGGAATCTTGTGTCAACTGATTGCTGGAACTCTTGGAGTGAGTCATGAAAAACTTGAAAATTGTACGGTTGCTGCCCTTGATTAGCAACATAGACAGGAGGATCCATCTCTTCATTAGCCATACCAGCTCCCTCCAAATGCTGCCTTATCATCTCTTTATCTTGCTTCAAATACTTAGAGTACAAAGGAGAAGCTATGGGAAACTTGGTCCTTCGCCAGTCACAACTTCATCATCCACGCCTTGCTTTTTGCAGATTTCCTGAATCAACACCGGGAAGTAAAGTGCCGCATTATCCATGTTAATTCCAGCTTTGATGTTGGCATAGATAATGCGCCCAACATCAATTGAACGACACTCCCAGATTGCAGAAATCAAGTATAGTCGTGTGCGCACCACCTCAGTTATTTGGGAGCTAGGCATCAAACGGGACAACACAAACATCAACCACAACTTCACATCGCATTTGAGATACTGGTGGCGGATATGTCTAGAATTCCCTTGCTGATTTCGTACCTATGTGGCCCTTGGATGTGCTAACTCCTCCAATATAGCTTGATCAGCCGCATCATCATCAACAAGAATATGAAGAGGATTGGTAGGATAACTTGGTGTACCTAAGTGAGTGTTGATGATTTCACTTGTAAGCTCCACCCATTTGCCCCTCACATAGAAAGCTCCATCCTCGTTAGGAAACTTAGCATTGGCATAGAATTCGCGTGCCAAACTCACATTACAGTACTCGGGAGTATGAACAAGCTTCTCATCAAAATGATGAAACTTCATCAGCTTTGCAAAAGGTCTTTTTTCCACAATAAATCCTCGCTCGTAATGAAGCTTCTTAATATTCATGCCTCCTTCCCAACGCTTCTGAGCTGCGAGGTTACAGAAAATAGAAAGTTCCGAGGATCCTTTCCTCTTCTTCTGCGTTGAAGCTTGCAAAATATAAGTAGGCGGGTGCTCAAACATGGCTACATCCTCTTCTGCCAAATACCCTGAGTCATACTCAATATCATCAGTGAGCATAGGCGCCTTACTGGATTCCTTGGCCTTCTTTGGTGTAACCTTTTTCTTGGGAGACATGGCTGTAATACAACTTCAGTAAGTCAAAACATATTCAAATTAATTCCAACAAGAATTCCTCCTTAAACTTATGCTCGCAATCTCTTAACAACAATTCTACTCAAAATAATGTGTCTACCCAAGATAATATGCGAATAGCTATTGTATTATGCTGTAAAACAAACCACAGATTCAACCTATCATTCATCAAGTAGACATTACCCAAATTGGTAACAAAATCAACATTGCATTCTAGTTAGAAATTTGCAATACAGTAGAATTAGCATTCTTGAAAGCACAACAAATTGCATTTCTCAGGCAAAATGATAACCGAGACAATGTCATTCAGAACAAAGTGAATTAGCCAAAACTTTAAACAGCAAAATTGTACTCCAAGATGTTAACTAAAATACAGTCCAAGAATCACACCATTCGAAATAAAAATGAACAAGTTATGGCCATAAAACCGAAGGGTGTCAAAACTGTTCAGCTTAAACTAACTCTAGCATGTTATTCTAGCATGAACTTCGCATTTACATCCCATTTTGGTCTACTTTCCAGTCATAACTAGGAAAAATGGCAAACATAAATATTGAAGCCCATCCTCTTAGCTAAAACCTCCCAGCGGAATCATTCAATTGGACCACAAGTGCTCAAGATATAGCGTTATTACAGAGACACGTCAAAGCTGGAAATGTGAGTGTTTCAAAACATTACCCATTCCTCCATTCTTAGATTCGGGTTAGAGTTTTAACATATGGTTTACATTTTCAATTACTAGGTATGAACTCCATGAACTCATCACAAATTAAGCACATAACACAACTAAAAGCATCCCTTGTAAGCATGAAACACTTGCACATTTCATAACATAATGACAAAGAAAGGAAGAGAGCACATACCTTGAGAGCTAGCGAAGATGACCAAATGGGAATGTAATGATATCGTGAAGCCGAAGCGCAGGAAACACCACAAAATGATTTTCAATTGTGAAGCTTATGGAAGTGCAGCGTGAGAATGCAAGAGTGTGTGTTATGATTTTAAAGACTACCCACTATATTCCACACTTAATACTTCTAACTACACTAGGACAAAATGCTTACATAGTGGGACCAACTTTTTCACTTCCCTAGTAAATGGTAATGACAGCTTTGCATTAAGCATGCTAGAAAACTTCACATGGCATGGAATCTTTCTCAGCTTTCAATCACCTCACAAAAACATGGTCAAAACACATTTTTCAGCTTTCAAACTCACGTTCAACTCTCAGCCCTTCCCCATATATTCTAACTCTCAACTTTCAGCTTTCCTTTATAATGTCATTAATTGCAAAATGATATGCAAGCTCCTTAATGCTAATGTTCAAGTGGGAAAAACTTACCAACCTTGACCATCCATTAATTTAGCTCATTTCCCTTTAAATCAAGCGTGCGTACGGCCATTTATTCTTTTCACTGCATAAATGAAGTCCATCATGTACCAAGTATGAATGGTAAATGTCAATCAATTAATAACCAAGTAAATGTAAATATAAATGTCCCCCCACACGTAAGATAAGCAATGGACCCCAGTGCTGAAAATAAAGGAACGAAAAATGTAATGCGTTGTGCATAATATGCAAATCCTATAAAATGAAACATGAACGAAAGAATAAAAATAGTAAGAGAATAAAAAGAAGAAAAGAAAAGAAAACGAAAGAGAAAAGAAGAAAGAAAAGAACTAGGTTGCCTCCTAGTAGCACTTGGTTTAATGTTATCAGCCTGACCATACGCTCTCTCAATCAGGGATGATAGGATCATCCAAGTATAACTCGTGTGGAGCAGAAGCACCATGACGCGCATCCCTTTCTTCTCGAGACAAGTAAGGTTTAAGCCTGTGACCATTGGCTTTCCATGAGCTTCCATTCTTCTCATTTCTAATCTCCACTACTCCATAAGGCAACACTGTCACAACTGTGAAAGGCCCTGCAAAAGGTGACTTCAACTTACCAGGGAACAACCTCAATCTAGAATTGTACATTAAGACTTTCTGTCTTGGAACAAAGCTCTTAGGTTGTATCCTTGCATCATGTAGTCTCTTAGTCCTTTCCTTGTACATTTTTGCATTCACATATGCATTGAACCTAAACTCATCTAATTCATTCAAGTCCATCATTCGTTTTGATTGTGCTCCATGCAAGTCCAAATTGAGCTTCTGAATTGCCCAATAGGCTCTATGCTCCAACTCAACTGGCAAGTGGCACTCCTTCCCAAATACAAGTCTAAATGGAGAAGCTCCAATGGGGGTTTTTGTAAGCTGTCCTATATGCCCACAAGGCATCATCTAGCTTTGAAGACCAATCCTTCCTACTAGGGTTAACAACCTTCTCCTACACCCATTTTATCTCCCTATTTGAAATTTCTGCTTGTCCACTGGTTTGTGAATGGTAAGAAGTAGAGACTTTATGTGTTACTCTATATTTAGCTAGGAGAGCTTCAAAGAGCTTGTTGCAAAAATGTGTGCCACCATCAGATGATTGCCCTTGGAGTGCCAAACCGAGTGAAAATATGTGATTTCAAGAATGCAGTAACACTGCGTGCATCATTGTGGGCAAGAGCCTTAGCTTCAATCCATTTTGACACATAATCCACAGCAACTAGGATGTATTCCACTCCTCCTGACTTTGGAAACGGACCCATGAAGTCTATCCCTATACATCAAATATCTCCACTTCCAAAATATTGTTTAGAGGCATCTCATTGCGTGAGGATATGTTTCCAGTCCTTTGACAACGATCACACTTCCCTACACAAACTTTGGCATCCATGAAGATATGAGGCCAGTAGAAGCCACATTGTAATACCTTGAAACCAGTCCTGGCTGAACCGAAATGCCCTCCGCAAGGACCTTCGTGATAGGCTCCCAGAATGTCATCATTTTCCTCTTCCTTAATACATTTTCTTATAATTTGGTCACTGCATATCTTGTATAGGGCATTATCTTCCCAGAAAAAATATTTTGCATCACTCCTCAACTTTTTCTTCTGCTCGTGAGAGTAATAAAAAGGTACTTGTCCTGCAACCACATAGTTAGCTATTTCGAAATACCATGGCAAGCCTCCCTTGTCAACCTTGAAGATTTGCTCATCTGGGAAATGGTCCTTAATTAATATCTTTGAATCATCTTGTGCCTCTGACTCCAGTTTGGATAAATGGTCAGCCACTACATTCTCACATCCTTTTCTATCCTTGATTTCCACATCAAATTCCTGAAGCAAGAGTACCCACCGTATGAGTCTTGGTTTCGCTTCCTTTTTAGCTAGTAGGTACTTCAAGGCAGCGTGGTCTGTATGCACAATAACTTTGGAGCCCAAAAGATAGGCACGGAATTTGTCAAAAGAGAAGACCACTGCCAACATCTCCTTCTTAGTGGTGGTGTAATTGAGCTGGGACACCATTTAATAGCTTGCTTGCATAATATATAGTGTGGAAGATCTTGTTCCTTCGTTGCCCAAGGACAGCTCCCAAAGCATAGTCACTGGAATCACACATAATCTCGAAAGGTTCACCCCAATTTGGAGTGATTATCACAGGAGCCTCAACAATCTTTGCTTTCAACATTTCAAAAGCTTCAACACAATCCATTCCAAAATTGAACTTGACATCCTTCTCCGGCAAATTACAAAGAGGCCTAGCAATCTTAGAGAAATCTTTTATGAACCTTCTATAAAAACCAGCATGGCCAAGGAAGGTCCTTATCCCTTTTACATTGGTAGGGTAAGGAAGTTTTGAAATTACATCTATTTTAGCTTTATCCACTTCAATCCCCTTGCTGGAAATCTTATGTCCTAACACAATACCCTCTTGAACCATAAACTGACACTTCTCCCAACTAAGTACTAGATTAGTCTCTTCACATCTTTGTAGTACCTTGGCCAAATTCCCCAAACACTTCTCAAATGACATGCCAAAAATCGAAAAGTCATCCATAAATATCTCAATTACATCCTCCACCATGTCATGAAAGATTGACATCATACACCTTTGAAAAGTCGCAGGTGCATTGCATAATCCAAATGGCATCCTTTTGTAAGCAAAGGTTCCAAAAGGGCATGTAAAGGTTGTCTTATCCTGATCCTTAGGATCTATGGCGATTTAATTATATCCTGAATAACCATCTAAAAAACAGTAGAACAAGAAGCCAGCAATCCGGTCCAAGAGTTGCTCCAGAAATGGCAAGGGAAAATGATCCTTCCTTGTTGCTGAGTTGAGTTTCCTATAATCCATGCACATCCTCCAAGCATTGATCACCCTTGTTGCCAGAAGTTCATTTGCCTCATTCTTTACCACTGTAACACCTCCCTTCTTCGGGACACATTGAACTGGGCTCACCCACTCACTATCTGAAATGGGAAAAATCATTCCAAAGTCTAGCAATTTAATCACTTCCTTTTTCACTACTTCCATCATTTGAGGATTCAACCTCCTTTGTCTGTCCCTTACAGGCACTGAGTTTTCTTCCAAGAGAGTCTTGTGCATGCATATGAAAGGACTAATGCCTTTAATGTCTGCAATGGTCCACCCCAAAGCCTTCCTGTATTGCCTTAGGACAACCATGAGTTTCTCCTCTTGCCAACCTTCCAATGTAGAAGATATCACCACCGGCAAAGTTTCATGCTCACCAAGACAGGCATATTTCAAATAAGGTGGGAGTGGCTTGAGTTCAAGTTTAGGTGGCACTAGGATAGAGGGCATGAGTTTCTCATTTCTGCACAAAATATTTCCATCCCTTACCGCAGTGGGTTCACAAGGCTCATTAGACAAAACATTACATGCATTATCATTGCTCACATTATCTAAATCACAGCATTCAATAAGTCTTTCAGCTTCAAGGATCACATTATCTATGATGTAACATTCAACAATATTCGCTATATCAACCAAAATGTGTTTATCTTCCTCATCCAACTCATTGAACTTATGAAAACTAGATTCTTCACATTCAGCAAATTTATCAAGAGAAGAATAGTCATGCTTGACATTTCCATCAACTAGAATTATGGAACAATCTATCACCCTAATTGAGAAACAGGATTCAATATGCATATGTTGTCTCATTGCATAATCCACATCAAAAACCACCTCTTCATTATTAATTCTAAAGGTGACTGTTTTATTTCGAACTCCTATCAATGCATCACCAGTAGCTAGAAAAGGCCTTCCAAAAATTAAAGGTACTTCTGGATCTTCCTCTATATCAAGAACTATAAAATTAACAGGCAAAGTAAATTTATCAATTCTTACCAATACATCTTCCACCAAATGTGTAGGAGTCACCAAAGACCTATCTGCCAATTGGAGTGTTACTGCAACTGGACGTATCCTGCTACTTAATCCAACATTGATAGCAATGGAAAGTGGCATAAGGTTGATGCCAGCTCCCAAGTCACAAAGAGCCTTCGCAAAATGTCTCGTGCCTATCTTGTAAGGAATTGTACAGCTGCCTGGATCTTTTAGCTTCGGAGACAAGTTGTGCACCATCCAAGCTTTGCTGCATTCGGATAACATCATAGGTACATCACACCTTAAGATTTGCTCCTTGTTTGAAATGAGATCTTTAAGGTACTTGGCATATTTAGGCATTGCCATCACTAGATCCAACAAAGGGAGATTTACATTTACTTGCTTTATCACATCTAGAAACCTATTGAATTGAGGTCCCTTCTTAGGTAGTGGTTTCTTCCTCTCTGGAAATGGAGGTTTTGGTGCATATTCAGGAAAGTTATAAGGGTTAGAATTTTTTGTAATCTCATTTCCTACCCTTGATGGTATTTCCTTATTTTCAATTTTGGGAGCTTCTTGCTCACCAACCTTCCCAGATGCAAGAGTTTTCTTTTCACCAACCTTTTCAGTCTCTATAATCTCCTCAGTTTCAATTTCTAGGTCATCTTCTTTCTGAATACCGACATCTCCATGTGTGTTTCCTAGCAATTTCCTTCCACTTCTCAAAGTAATTGCATTGCAAACTTCTTTGCCTTTTGGATTAGGAATGGTGTCACTTGGTAATGATCCACTAGGTCTCTGATGTACAGCATTGGCCAATTGTCCAATTTGCATTTCAATATTCTTCAAGGTAGCTTCATGATGCTTGATAGTAGTTTCTAAGCCTCCAAACCTCTGCTCATTTTTGTCCATTTTTTTTAACATCCTATGGAACATTTCTTCCACTGATGGTTTTCTTTGTTCTTGAGCATTCGTTTGTGGATCAAAACCAGGAGGAGTTCTTCTTTGTTCATTTCCTTGAGAATATTGGCCACCTTGGTTATGGTTTTGTTGCCCCCAAGTTCATTGGTTTCCTCCATAGTTTCTATTGTTACCTCCTGAATAGTTCCCTGAATACTGTGGCTTGTTGCTGTAGTTGTTAACATATTGAAGAGATTCGGTGGTCACAGCACACTCATTAGTATAGTGCTCCCCTTTACAAACACCACAAGATAACACCTGAGCCCTGGCTTGAGTAGCTTTCAAAGTCTGCACCTGCTTTGCTAGAGCCTCAAACTTAGCATTTAATGAAGTTTCCTCATCGAGGTCCAAGACACCTCTCTGCCTCCTACCATGTAATTTTCTGGTTTCAGGGAACAAGTACACATCTTCTGCAATCTGGCCAAAAAGCTCCCTTACTTCTTGAGCACTCTTATCTTTAAGAGCTCCATTGGCACAGGCTTCCACCATTAATGAAGACTCAGCAGTAAGTCCCTTGAAAAAAATATTCAGTTCTCTTATCTCTCCCAACTCGTGGTTGGGGCATTGCCTAATTAGATCGTTGAACCTATCCCAAGCCTCCCGGAAAGTCTCACCATCTTGTTGCTGAAAGTTCATGATGTCCATTCTTCTCTTTTCGAGCTTCGCAGGTGGGAAGTACTTTTCCAAAAACTTCTTTTGTAACTCCTCAAAAGGCATAGCCGTGTTTGTACCCCCAATGGTCTTGAACCAATGTTTAGCCTTTCCTCTGAGAGACAAAGGAAATAGAATCCTATGCACCTCACTTCGATCCACTCTTGGAAGCTTAAAGGTGCTACAGAGACCTAAGAACCAATCAAGATGATCATTTGGGTCTTCATTATCAAGGCCTTGAAAGAACTGCCCTTGAGTGATCATTGAGACAATTTGAGTAGGTATGTGGTAGCTCTCAACGTCTATGTCCTGTTGCTCAATGCCATTTTCAAAATTTACAGCATAATGGTCACCAAAACGAGGTACTCTTGGTTCTGGAATAGCCATCCTTTCCTTCCTTTGATTCCTCAAAGTCCTTTGCAATTCAAGATCAAGTGTAAACTCAGGCTCTCCTCTAGATCTTACAGACCTGGGCATACAACACACCACAAGTGATTTCTTGGAGAATAAACAAGACAACAGTAACCGAAATAAGCAAAAATCAAACTACGAAGGTAAAAAACACTATAGTCCAGCACACAAATGAACACAAACAAATGAAACAAAATGAAACAACTCACAAAGTGATCAGTAAACTAAAAACAGAACAAACTCAAATATCAAGAACCGTGCCTATTTCCCCGGCAACGGCGCAAAAGATTGATACATGTAGTCGTATCAGCATAATTTTACCCCGCCAATTTATCCTAATTTCACTAACTGTAGTAGTAGTGAGAAAGGTTTGTTCCTCAGGGAAAAAGGAAGATTCAAGAATTCAAGAAGTTTGATGTGCTCAATTATGTCACAAGGGTAAATCAAGACTTAAAAGGTAATAGTCACAAGAACAAGAAGTAAGTCAAATGAAATCACAACAAACAGAAAATGAACAATCACAAAGGAAAACCACAACAAGTAACAAAGGAAATCACAGTTGATTTAATCAGATAATCTAGGGCTTCTTCGGGGTGAATGCAATCTTATCAGTGCAGTACCACTAACATACAATCATATCAATAGAGGAGAATAGCAACTGGAGACCGAAATTGCAGTTGGCTTGGTGACCACACTTCAATTCTAGTCTCCCAACACCACCCTATCCTATGGTAGGGCCTAAGGATGGTGAAGTAGAACCTTAGCCTTTCTCAATTCTCTACTCAAATTACTCAAGCAATTATCACCTAGAATCTCCCATGGTGAGGCCCGATACACAAAATATAGGAAATAAGCAATTCTATATCAATAATAGTATAAATGTACAAACATCCTTATATAAAAAATGGAACATAATTGGGGGAGAAGTACTCAGTTCAGTACATCCACCTCTTTTAAATATAAAGATTCAAACAACAAAAGGTGAAGTAGTCGCTACTCCATTTAGAGAGGCTAGAGAAAGAAAAAGGGGCAGTAGAAATTGAAGATATTAAAAAAATTAATCAACAATTAAATTATTCAAATCAAATACTATCAACAATAGCACATCAAGTAGATTTAGTTCATACAAAAATAGAAACGATTCCAAAAGAAAAAATAAAAGACAAAGAATCAATAATAAAAACCCTTTTAAAAATAGCAGTTTAAACTTTCCAAATGAAATAGAAAAACCTCATTTTCAAGTAAATGATGTATTTTCAAATCTACAATTTCCAAACAATGAACAAGATACATTACAAAAGATTTTAAAAAAATTAGAAGAAACTAATCCTAGTACAAGTAAAACAGGTCAAATTCAAAATATTCAATTAACAAACGTAAGGCAAGAAAATGAAAGTGAAATAGATAGTGAAAAAGAGTTAAGTTCAGAAAATGAAGAAATATATGAACAAATAGATAACATAGAAGATGAATTTAATGAAATAAACAGAATAAGAAAACAGTATAAACCCTATAAGTCAAAATACTATAATGATCAGATAAAATATGCATCATATCAAAGAAAAAACTATTATCCAAAATTAACACCTCCAGATTTACAAATAGAAGAACGGAGAAAATTTAGAGCAACAGAATATGATGGAAGAGCAATATATGAATGGAATGTAGATGGTAACTCCGAATACGAAATATTAAGAGTATTACAAGAAATGGGAATGGCAAAAGCTTCATATAAACATTAAAAAATAGTATACCTTTAGTGGTATAATTTTTAAACATTCTTTTATTACTATATCGATTATTTCTGCACATATTGTATTTGTAAATTTTAATTGTAATTCTTTAATTTTATTGACTACTTCTTCCCTTTGTAATTGTACTTCAATTTGATTATATTTAATTTCTTCTTTTATTAATAAAATTTGTTTTTCTTTTTCTTTAATTTGTTTAAATATACTATTTTTTTGTAACATATTTAATTCTTTTTGTCTAACTGGAGTTATAAATTGAAATGTTATCTTATTTCCCATAATATTTATATTTAATCCTTCAGTTTTCTTTTTAAAAGGAGTGATTTGATATAAAAAAGGATTTCCTAATATTACATCATTAGTTAAATCATCTATAATAATAAAAGAATGTTTAAACCAATAATTATTATTACAAATAAATCCATTTGATAATTTACTTTTAATTATTAATGGGGTTCCATTTGCTGTTAGTAATTTTTGATTAGTTTTTGAACAATATTTTAATGGTATTATTCCGGTTTTTATACAACTTTGATCTGCTCCACTATCTATTAAAGCTACACATGTTGTATTAAAATCTTGAACTCCTATTGTGACAAAAACATACCATTTTTCAATATTAACTTTATCAATTACATTTAAATATTCTTTATTATCTTTTTCTTCTATTTGAATACCTTTTCCTTTATTACTACTTTCTACTGTCTCTTCATTATCTATTTTGTCTTGATTTTGTATTATCATTTTTGCTTGAATTTCTAAATTTTCTAACTGTAAATTTTTCATATCGTTTTTTATTTCTTTCATTTCTATTTTTAATTCTTTTAAATCTTCTTGTTTATTTGTTGTTCTAATACAAACTCCTGGAATTGATGAATACGAATATGTATTATATAGAGTAGTTAAATTAAATGCTTCAACAAATTCTGGTTTATTATCTTCTTGTATAATTAAATCTTTTAATTTAACTAAATATTCTCTCTGTTCTATAGGATCCTTTATTTTACTTATTATTTCAAATAAAATGTCTTTGTTATTTTTTTCTTCTGTTATAACATTAATACATTTACATGATGATGTTTCATCTGAATAATATTCACTATCACTATCAGTTTGTAATTCATTGATATTTTGATCACTTTCTTCCGATTCATCTCTAATCATTAGTTTCATTAAATTTTTCTCTTAATTCTTTATCATTGTCATTACTAAATATTTCATTAATTCGTTTTTTAGTTTTACAATTAGTTGCAATGTGGCCTGGTTTGCCACATTTATAGCAAACTAATTTCTTCTTTCTATATTTCTTTTTCTTAAATTCTCTGTTTGGTCTATATTCATTTTGATTTATATGACTTTGATTTTGTTTACGGTATGATCTCCTGAATTTTTTATGTGGATTGTAAGTAATTCTTTTATTATCTCTTGACGGAGCTCTTACACCTTGGATTCCAAAGGCTTCACAAAAAGATCCTAATTCTCTTTTTTCTGATCCATATTTTATTTGTAATTTTAATTCTTGACATAATTTTAATCCTTCTTCTTTTACTAAAGCAATTAAATGACCAAAAGTTCAGGTAGTGAAATTAATTTCTTCTTGTCCTGTTGATGATTTTATAGCATTAAATATTCTTTGAGAAAATAAATTTGGTAATCCAGTAATGAATTTTTCTTTCCAAAAAGGTTGTAAACAATGTGGTCTTTTATATAGATAAGTAATGAACATATCTTTATACCATCTAAAATCAGTAAGAGTAGGACATTTTAAATTTGTTAAAAATATTTGAGAACTTTTTTGATCTTGAGAAGGGTTTTCTAAAAAATGAACTGTTAGTGCAAATATTAAAAAATCCGCACAATCTGATACTTTTATTTTTCTTGGTTCTCCCTTATCATCTTTTACTATATTTCCTAATACATCTTTTTCATCTTCTTCTTTTGTATGTTTCATGACATCTTCTCTATCTTGTGCAGTGAGTAAATTATCCCACCAATTTTTTAATTGTCCTGTAAAACCTGCAACAAATGCTCCAGCAGTTGTTTTTTGATCAAATCTTTGTTGTTTATATGCAGCTTTTGCCATTCCCATTTCTTGTAATACTCTTAATATTTCGTATTCGGATTTACCATCTACATTCCATTCATATATTGCTCTTCCATCATATTCTGTTGCTCTAAATTTTCCTCGTTCTTCTATTTGTAAATCTGGAGGTGTTAATTTTGGATAATAGTTTTTTCTTTGATATGGTGCATATTTTATCTGATCATTATAGTATTTTTTTGACTTATAGGGTTTATACTGTTTTCTTATTCTGTTTATTTCACTAAATTCATCTTCTATGTTATCTATTTGTTCATATATTTCTTCATTTTCTGAACTTAACTCTTTTTCACTATCTATTTCACTTTCATTTTCTTGCCTTACGTTTGTTAATTGAATATTTTGAATTTGACCTGTTTTACTTGTACTAGGATTAGTTTCTTCTAATTTTTTTAAAATCTTTTGTAATGTATCTTGTTCATTGATTGGGAATTGTAGATTTGAAAATACATCATTTACTTGAAAATGAGGTTTTGCTATTTCATTTGGAAAGTTTAAACTGCTATTTTTAAAAGGGTTTTTTATTATTGATTCTTTGTCTTTTATTTTTCTTTTTGGAATCGTTTCTATTTTTGTATGAACTAAATCTACTTGATGTGCTATTGTTGATAGTATTTGATTTGAATAATTTAATTGTTGATTAATTTTTTTAATATCTTCGATTTCTACTGCCCCTTTTTCTTCTCTAGCCTCTCTAAATGGAGTAGCGACTACTTCACCTTTTGTTGTTTGAATCTTTATATTTAAAAGAGGTGGATGTACTGAACTGAGTACTTCTCCCCCAATTACATTCCATTTTTTATATAAGGACGTTTGTACATTTATACTATTATTGATATAGAATTGCTTATTTCCTATATTTTGTGTTTCATATTCTAACCAAGAAAAGAAAGGAAAATTAAATTTTCTTTTTAATAATTCTTCTTCCCATTTAATGTTTAATATTTTTTGAAATTCTTCTTCTAAATTTTTATACCATTGTTGTTTGTATATAATTTTTATCATCATTGAATTCTTCATCTAAGTGTCTATAATTAGGTTTAAATTCATTAGTAAGAACATTAATTGAATCTGGTTTCATTTCTGATCCAGTTGGTGATGATATAAATGTTGAAGTTGTATCGATTATTTCTGGTAAAGGTGCTTTATAATGAATTATTTGACTACCCGTAACTGGTATTGAATATATTTCAGGATTTGTATCTATATTAGTATTTTGATTATATAATTTTCTTGTAGTAGGTATTTCTGAAATCGAATGTGTAGCTGGTTGTATATTTGCTCCATATTTATTTGATCTTATTTCATCAAAATGTATTGTTATACTACCATCTTCTTGTTTTTCTATTCTTGATGCTTTATGTTGTTGAATATTTTTTAATTGTATTTGAGGAACTATTGTAAATGTTTTTGGAATAGTGATTTCATTCCACTTTAAGGTTTTTGGAATATATACTGAAGATTTTGATTAAAATTATGTCAAGAATTAAAATTACAAATAAAATATGGATCAGAAAGAAGAGAATTAGGATCTTTTTGTGAAGCCTTTGGAATCCAAGGTGTAAGAGCTCCGTCAAGAGATAATAAAAGAATTACTTTCAATCCACATAAAAAAATTCATGAGATCATACCGTAAACAAAATCAAAGTCATATAAATCAAAATGAATATAGACCAAACAAAGAATTTAAGAAAAAGAAATATAGAAAGAAGAAATTAGTTTGCTATAAATGTGGCAAACCAGGCCACATTGCAACTAATTGTAAAAATAAAAAACGAATTAATGAAATATTTAGTAATGACAATGATAAAGAATTAAGAGAAAAATTAATGAAACTAATGATTAGAGATGAATCGGAAGAAAGTGATCAAAATATCAATGAATTACAAACTGATAGTGATAGTGAATATTATTCACATGAAACATCACCATGTAAATGTATTAATGTTATAACAGAAGAAAAAAATAACAAAGACATTTTATTTGAAATAATAAGTAAAATAAAGGATCCTATAGAACAGAGAGAATATTTAGTTAAATTAAAAGATTTAATTATACAAGAAGATAATAAACCAGAATTTGTTGAAGCATTTAATTTAACTACTCTATATAATACATATTCGTATTCATCAATTTCAGGAGTTTGTATTAGAACAACAAATAAACAAGAAGATTTAAAAGAATTAAAAATAGAAATGAAAGAAATAAAAAACGATATAAAAAATTTACAGTTACAAAATTTAGAAATTCAAGCAAAAATGATAATACAAAATCAAGAGACAAAATAGATAATGAAGAGACAGTAGAAAGTAGTAATAAAGGAAAAGGTATTCAAATAGAAGAAAAAGATAATAAAGAATATTTAAATGTAATTGATAAAGTTAATATTGAAAAATGGTATGTTTTTGTCACAGTAGGAGTTCAAGATTTTAATACAACATGTGTAGCTTTAATAGATAGTGGAGCAGATCAAAGTTGTATAAAAACCGGAATAATACCATTAAAATATTGTTCAAAAACTAATCAAAAATTACTAACAGCAAATGGAACCCCATTAATAATTAAAAGTAAATTATCAAATGGATTTATTTGTAATAATAACTATTGTTTTAAACATTCTTTTATTATTATAGATGATTTAACTAATGATGTAATATTAGGAAATCCTTTTTTATATCAAATCACTCCTTTTAAAAAGACAACTGAAGGATTAAATATAAATATTATGGGAAATAAGATAACATTTCAATTTATAACTCCAGTTAGACAAAAAGAATTAAATATGTTACAAAAAAATAGTATATTTAAACAAATTAAAGAAAAAGAAAAACAAATTTTATTAATAAAAGAAGAAATTACATATAATCAAATTGAAGTACAATTACAAAGGGAAGAAGTAGTCAATAAAATTAAAGAATTACAATTAAAATTTACAAATACAATATGTGCAGAACATCCCTCTGCATTCTGGTCAAGAAAAACTCATATTATAGAATTACCTTATGAACAAGACTTTAATGAAAAAGAAATACCAACAAAAGCAAGACCTATACAAATGAGCGCTGAGTTAGTACAACATTGCAGAAAAGAAATAGAGAACCTATTAGATAAAAGCTAATAAGAAAATCAAAATCTCCTTGGAGCTGTCCAGCATTCTATGTTAATAATCAAGCTGAAAAAGAAAGAGGAGTTCCAAGATTAGTCATAAATTATAAACCATTAAATAAAGCATTAAAATGGATAAGATATCCAATACCTAAAAAAAAAGATTTATTAAGTAGATTATATGATGCAAAAATTTACTCTAAATATAATTTAAAATCAGGGTATTGGCAAATTCAAATAGCGGAAAAGGATAGATATAAAACAGCATTCACAGTACCATTCGGACATTTTGAATGGAATGTAATGCCTTTTGGATTGAAAAATGCACCCTCTGAATTTCAAAATATTATGAATGATATATTTTCAGTATATACTTTCATGATAGTATATATAGATGATATTTTAGTATTTTCAAAATCAATTGATGAACATTTTAGGCATTTGCATATATTTTCAAAAATAGTAGTTCAAAATGGATTAGTTATATCAGCTTCAAAGATGAAATTATTCCAAACAAACATAAGATTTTTAGGACATGATATTAATAAAGGTACTATTAAACCCATTGATAGAGCCTTAGAGTTTGGTGAAAAATTCCCAGATGAAATTAAAGATAAAAATCAATTACAAAGATTTTTAGGATGCCTTAATTATGTTGTAGATTTTTTCCCAAATTTAAGAACTTTATGTGCACCATTATATGAAAGATTAAAAAAGAATCCACCTCCGTGGTAAAAAATACATACTAAAACAGTTAAAGAAGCAAAAGAAAAAATTAAATCATTACTATGTTTAGGAATTCCACATCCAGATGCATTTATGATAGTTGAAACAGATGCGTCAGAAATAGGATATGGAGGAATTTTAAAGCAAAAGTTAAATAATAAAACTCAATTAGTTAGATATATGTCTAAAGTATGGTCAGGATCTCAAAAGAATTACTCAACAGTTAAAAAAGAAATGTTAGCAATAGTTTTAAGTTTATCTAAATTTCAAGATGATTTATATAATAAAAAGTTTTTATTAAGAATAGACTGTAAATCAGCTAAAGATATAATTCAAAAAGATATTGAGAATTTAGTTTCTAAACAGATATTTGCAAGATGGCAAGGTAAGTCATTATTTGATTTTGATATTGAATATATAAAAGGGGAAGAAAATTCATTGCCAGATTTTCTAACAAGAGAATTTTTGACAGGAAAAATTCAAAAAGATGGCCAATAAAGGAGAGTCATCATCCTCATTCAAAAATCACAAAAAACAAACAGCAGCAGACTATATGTCAAAGGTGAATACTCCAAGACCCTTATCCCCAGTTATTCAAACATCAAACAAGTTTGCAAGTCTAGAAGAATTTCCGTTACTTCCACTCACGTATACTCAAGTAACCCAAACACCTTTTGCACAATTAAGAAACAAAGAGTCTAGTTCAACTCAAACCCCAGTAGCAATGACCCCACTTCCTATTGTATCTACTCAAAATATTGAATCAGGAAAACCATCCTATCAACTAAAAAAACCCTTTGAATATTTGTGTCTAACAGAATTTACTACTAATATTCCAGTTACTAATTTAAATAACTATACTCAACAATTATTCCGAAATGATATGCTATGGTTTTCAGATGATTTATTGAAAAATCAAATGTTTTTCAAATTCATTTTGGTTGATTCAGAATCTGTGGAAATTACTCATATTCATGAAGAAGAAACTCAAAAAATAGCTTACTCAAAATGTGTGATTAAACAAGTATTAGATATAGAAGATTGGCCAAATGCTTTTACCAAAATACCATTTTCTATACCATTCCAACCTCAAGGATACTCTTACGAAGATTATAAACAGGCATGGAAGAAGGCTTTTTATTTAAGGTCTTTTGATCATTCCTGGTATTTTCAATTCCATAAAGATAGCAAAGTTAAATTCCCATTGTGGTTTTTCGACTGGTGGGATACTCATGGATGCCAGCCAGATATTATGCCAATAGAAGCTCAGCAAAGATTACAATATTGGAACAATAATAGCAAAATGAAGGAATATCATAAAGAAATTCAATGGCATCTGTCTCTTAGAGTGCCATGGATATGGTGTTGGAATTTTCAAATAATGCAAATCAGACCAGCACCAAGGCCGATGTCACTGATTAGACAATTCAAATGCAAATGGTGGGATACCTATAAAAAAGAATTATGCTGTCAAAAAGCAGTGGCCACTCTCATGACCACTGGCAAAAGGACATGGATTAATCCCACTACTAATGCAACCACTCCAACTGGACCCCAACAAAAGACCACTCAATAGAAGACTCCAACAAATTCAGCATCAGCAACAGCAACCCAAAAAGGAAAATTCTCAGAAGAAGATATGGAACAATTTTTCCAATTTATGGAATATCAGAGAAGGCGTAATCAACAACAGCAACCACAACCTCAAATGTCAATAGATTCCACTCCAAGTCCATCCCCTCAAGATATGTTCGGAGGACATTGTGCTTAAGATCCTTTTGAAGAATAATCAATATATTTTATTTTGCAGGTTTTCTTTGACAAAAAATCCCTCATGGATGATAAGATTAAAAATAATTCAAGCAGCAACATTACAAATCTTCTGCAACAAAGAGAGATAGGAAGATATAATCCTAAAGTTATTCATCAAAATATATATCAAGATTTGTTAGAAGACGGAACTAAAGGAAAAAGACAACATATTCAATCTTGGTGGACATATTATACTCAAAAAACTAAGCAAGATTATTGGTTCTATCGCACTCAAGCTTTCAAGAAGAATAGTCAAAGACAAAATGGGGGCCCAAACCCATGTGAAGACTAAGACTTTCATTCAAAAGAAGACTAAGACTTCCACTCAAAGACATACCCATGTGAAGATCACAAGATGAAGAAGACTGCCATTCAAATAAAGACAATGAAAATGTCTACTCAAATAAAGTAATATTCGGATTTCAAAATATTATTCAATGTAATAGATTAGAATTTCCATTATAAATAGATAGCAATCTAATGTAAGAAGCATCGCATGTTTTTTAGTCTGAAAAGCAATAAAAATTTCAGCTTTCATTCACTCATTTCTTTATCCTTTCTTTTATAAAAATTTAAATTTCAGGTAAAATTCATTTTATTTAATCAAATATTTTGTTTGTTAACGATCCTACTTATTTTGGTATCAAAGCCATGCTTATTCAAATTCTTTATTAATTTAAATTCTTAAATTTTAAAATTTACCTAAATTATTAGTAAAGCTTTTAGAATATCGATCGTAAGGTTTGGTAAGCAGAGAAGCCTTGTAAGTCCGTTTGTAAGCCGTTGCCGAGTGAAGCTTAAGGTGTTCCAGGTCTAGGCACTCCTGTGTTCCCCATACACTCTGTATTCTATTAAGTTGCACTAAGACTTTCAGGTACGTTTTAAATTATGAATTTAAATACTTTAAAGAAGTTGTTTAATATTGGTAAGATTACTGAACAAGTAGATACTAATATTGTTAATCAAAGTCATGAAGTAATATTTGATATAAATTCAAAAACAGTAAATTCTGTATATCATATAAGAAGTTTAAATTTCAATAATTCATATGCAGTCAAAATACATGAACAAGATTTAACATTTAGAGAAGTTTCAAAAACAATAAGATTAATGTCTAGAGTAGCAATTGATAAATATAAATCTCAAGGATTTAAATATATTCATTATGGTTTAATTAAAGTAGTCATAAAGCCTTTGCATAGAATAGGTATAGATAATCCTATTTTTATTGCTTTAAGAGACAAAAGATTTATAGAATATGAAGATTCCATACTTGCATTAATTCAAACTAATATTTGTAATGGAGAAATTTCCTTTAATTGTGTACCTAATTTCTTAGCTAGTCTAGATGATGAATTAATATTAGATTCATTAATAAAGGATATACAAATTGATCAAAATAAAATAGATTCAAGAAGTTGTAGCTTTGCAATTCTATATAAAGTATGTTTTAAATTATTAAAAACAGAAATAGATCCAAAATTAAAATTAGAACAAACCAGTACAAAAGAAACAATAATATTTGAAGAAGATTCAGAAAAATCTTCAGCATATATTCCAAAAACCTTAAAGTGGAATGAAATCACTATTCCAAAAACATTTACAATAGTTCCTCAAATACAATTAAAAAATATTCAACAACATAAAGCATCAAGAATAGAAAAACAAGAAGATGGTAGTATAACAATACATTTTGATCAAATAAGATCAAATAAATATGGAGCAAATATACAACCAGCTATACATTCAATTTCAGAAATACCTACTACAAGAAAATTATATAATCAAAATACTAATATAGATACAAATCCTGAAATATATTCAATACCAGTTACGGGTAGTCAAAGAATTCATTATAAAGCACCTTTACCAGAAATAATCGATACAACTTCAACATTTATACCATCACCAACTAGATCATAAATAAAACCAGATTCAATTAATGTTCTTACTAATGAATTTAAACCTAATTATAGATACTTAGATGAAGAATTCAATGATGATAAAAATATATACAAACAACAATGGTATAAAAATTTAGAAGAAGAATTTCAAAAATATTAAACATTAAATGGGAAGAAGAATTATTAAAAAGAAAATTTAATTTTCCTTTCTTTTCTTGGTTAGAATATGAAACACAAAATATATAGGAAATAAGCAATTCTATATCAATAATAGTATAAATGTACAAACATCCTTATATAAAAAATGGAACATAATTGGGGGAGAAGTACTCAGTTCAGTACATCCACCTCTTTTAAATATAAAGATTCAAACAACAAAAGGTGAAGTAGTCGCTACTCCATTTAGAGAGGCTAGAGAAGAAAAAGGGGCAGTAGAAATCGAATATATTAAAAAAATTAATCAACAATTAAATTATTCAAATCAAATACTATCAACAATAGCACATCAAGTAGATTTAGTTCATACAAAAATAGAAACGATTCCAAAAGAAAAAATAAAAGACAAAGAATCAATAATAAAAAACCCTTTTAAAAATAGCAGTTTAAACTTTCCAAATGAAATAGCAAAACCTCATTTTCAAGTAAATTATGTATTTTCAAATCTACAATTCCCAAACAATGAACAAGATACATTACAAAAGATTTTAAAAAAATTAGAAGAAACTAATCCTAGTACAAGTAAAACAGGTCAAATTCAAAATATTCAATTAACAAACGTAAGGCAAGAAAATGAAAGTGAAATAGATAGTGAAAAAGAGTTAAGTTCAGAAAATGAAGAAATATATGAACAAATAGATAACATAGAAGATGAATTTAATGAAATAAACAGAATAAGAAAACAGTATAAACCTTATAAGTCAAAAAAATACTATAATGATCAGATAAAATATGCACCATATCAAAGAAAAAACTATTATCCAAAATTAACACCTCCAGATTTACAAATAGAAGAACGAGGAAAATTTAGAGCAACAGAATATGAATGGAATGTAGATGGTAAATCCGAATACGAAATATTAAGAGTATTACAAGAAATGGGAATGGCAAAAGCTGCATATAAACAACAAAGATTTGATCAAAAAACAACGGCTGGAGATTTGTTGCAGGTTTTACAGGACAATTAAAAAATTGGTGGGATAATTTACTCACTGCATAAGATAGAGAAGATGTCATGAAACATACAAAAAAGAAGAAGATGAAAAAGATGTATTAGGAAATATAGTAAAAGATGATAAGGGATGACAGCTTAAAGTCGTATCAGCTCAATTTAACCCTAAACACTAATGTAGTAGCGTAAGTAGGGATCGTAATCCACAGGGAAGGCGTAGGTCAAGAAAATTGAGTAAATTGTTCTAAAACTCTTGTCACAGAATCTAAGTACTAGAAAGAGGAAAATTCAACACAAAAGAACGAAAACAGAGACGCAAAATATAGCAACAAGCAAGGATGAAACAGATATCCCAGGATTCTTGTATTGGATGAACACAGGCTTAGTGACTCGATGCTATGCAATCGATAAACAATTAAATGCTTCGGAGACCTAAATTGCCAAGAAATCCAAGCTGTGGTTAGCATGGCGAACACACCACTGCTTGTACCCCCAAATCACCATCCTCTCCCATGGCGAGGCCCGAGAATGGTGGAATAATCTCCGCAAAGTCTCATCTCTCTCTCAGCTAACTACTCTAACATGCAAAGTCCTAAGAACTCCCATGGCGAGGTCCATCCTAGGGTTTACATATCATTGTTGTTAACACAGAAAGCTTCTTTAACACTTTATCTAACGTATCAATTCATCAACACTTCCTATGATCGGGCCTGAGTCTCAGAATTGATTTGATTACAGAAAACGAGTGCAAAGACTAAAATAATCACAATTTAGTTCTCAATTCATGCAACTTCACTAACTTTGATGAATCACTCCTCAATTTAGCATGTCGACCACAATTGAAACTTGATCCATTCAAAACTAGCTAGGAATTATGAAATTCAACATATGTTTATGCTCAATTTAAATGTGATTTCAATCCTCAACAATTAGATCAATTTCATAGCATACAATATACTAAAACACATATTCATCCATTAAGAATCCTGAGATATCGTAAATTTAGCCAGAAAACATCTTTCTCATTTCAAAATCAACAAATTCCAACATTGATAAGCTCATTCTCACTTAATTGGAAGAATTTACCGATAAAATCGAGAGAATTATCGACTCCTTTGTCAATTGAGACTAAGAAATAAGAATCCAGTCCAAATTCATAATCGGAATTGAGATTCGAGAAGAAATGTTTAGTGAGAGAAAGTAGATCTCGAGAGAGAAAATGAGAATTCTCACTCTCCAAAATCAAAAGTCGGTTACAATATGTAAAGAAAATGTGAGTAGTAAAAATTATATCCCTTACATGTTAGCTATCTTCCCTATATATAGAGTTGGGAAAACGTAACTAATACGCAACGTAGATTGTATCAAATATTACAAAAGTGCCCTTAAGAGAGGAAACTAAAAATCAGCCAAAAATGTCAAAAATTCCAAGTTTGAAAAATTATTCAACACTTCAGCGCCTTTGGTGTTAATTTTCAGCGCCTTCATAAACCTCAGCATCCTACATCGCGCCTTCAGGCTCAGCTTCACGCGCCTTTGCTGCTCAAGACCCAGGTGAAGAAATCAGAATTACATCACGCCTTCAAGCCTTAACGGATCACGCCTTCAGCAACTCAACGAGCCTTCAAGAATCCAGCGCTTTGAAATTCATGTCTTCCCGCCAAAGCAAACAGCGCCTTCATCAACCTGGAATTTCAGAAAATCAGTAGTTCAACACTTCGCCAATTTTTTAGAAACTCAAACACAAAGTATTTCATGGCAGAAACTTCCCACCAATATTTGATCATGATACACTGTGAATTAAGGAAAACTTAAAACATGAAAGTTGTAACACCATGTCTTAGCTATCCATGGCCATTGAAATCACCCAATTTGGAGCTAAAACGAGAAAGTTATGATCAAACTACTAAAGTGTGACAAAACTGAAAAAAAACTTCATAGAACAAGCCTTCAACACTTTACCATTTTCAGCTCCCATTTTACACTTAGCCTACGACATGTCGTAGGCTAAATATTTTTGCTTCAAAATTGGCCTACGACATGTCGTAGGCCAAACTTTTTCTTCCAACAATTTGTCGTGGGCAAAAAAACTTCATTCCAGGAATGGCCTACGACATGTCGTAGGCCATTTTCTGTTCTCTCAAGATTGGCCTACGACATGTCGTAGGCCAATTTTTCTGTTCTCAACCTTTTGCCCACGACATGTCGTGGGCAAAAATGCACTTGACCAGTTGGTACCTTCCTATGCCAATGTGAGTGAAAACTTGTTTAGAGTGTGCAAATGTCATGCCACGAATGTTTGAGTAGTGTGCTAAGATTGGGTATTGAAATGGTGTTGAAATGGTGTTGAAATGGTGTGCTAAGGTAAATGCATATTGGTGCTTGGCAAATTGTTTCGGCAAGTCTTGGCATGGTTCGGCAAGGTGTGATGCCAAGTGTGGCAAAGTGGTGTGCATGTGTGGTGTGCCAAGGTGCAAATGTTTAGGCAAGAGTGGCATGTAATGTTGTACACAAGTGGTGTGCCAAGGATGTGCAAGTGTTGTGCCAAGGTGTGCCAATGGTGTGTCAATGGCAAAGTTGGTTAGCCGAAAACATAGTTGGCTTGGCAGAGCTTGGCAAGGTCAGTTGACCGAATTGGCAAAGTATTCATTCCAGCCAAATACCTCACTTTTATGCCAAATAAGTGTGTCTTAGCCTCTGATTTAGACCCAGTGGTGAACATAAAAGTTCTAGCTAATCCTCTTAGCTGTCCACCAGTTCAAGAATCAGCATCATTGGGTCCTTGAAACTCAAAATATCATCAAAACACCAAACTGTGGCAGGCAGATAAAACCCTAGAAAAACCTTAAAACCCTAATGAATGGTATTCCGAAAAGAAACTCACATTTCATAGTCTTGCACACACAATTAGAAACTAGTTACAACATAAGAAATGTAGTGCATTCAAAGAGCTTTTCAGAACACCAAATAACTCACCAATTGGATTAGTATTGAAAGAGATATACTCAAATGAATTTCACACTCAAAGCTGCCAAAACCCTAAAATAACCAATTGTGCATTTTCGGTTTCATCCATTTTTCCTTAACACTTTTAACTCCATTTTCCACCATTTTTTTCCATCTTTTCACCATTTCAACATTACCAATTAACACAACACATATATGCATAAACACCTAAAACACCACACATTTGCACTAACACAAGTCAAAGTCCAAGAATTTAAGCACATTTTAGGGTTTTCTTCAAAACTCTCACTCACCATTTTAGCTCTTTCTAACCCTCCTCTTATCATTTAGCATCAAACACACATTTACCTCATTTTAACAACTTTTGTGGTCTTTTTCACCATTTTAGCACACCAAGTTGCGAACCACATAAATGCACAAAATAGCACATTTCATCACATAAATGTATGCAATTCAAGCCAAAAGCTAAGTGAATTAGTCTATACAAGTAGGTATAAAACCTACTTATCAAATTCCCCTACACTTGAACTTTTGCTTGCCCTCAAGCAAAGATACACAAAATTTAACTCTTTTCAGCACCCGTATGCAAACACCTTGCTCATTCACCCACACTGACTACATCCAAATTTACCAAAATGTTTTTTCACACACAACCTTATACTTTGATGGTTCATGGTACCCAGCTCTCAGATTTCAATACAATTATCAACTAAGGCACAATGAATAAAGACCAAAATGTCATGCGTGCAAGTGTGTGCCGAGGAACATGCACTTCATCTATTCCTTAGTTATACACCCTCTAGCTAGTCTCTCATACCATTCAATACATGCCAAACTCTTTGTCCACTCTTATGAACATGCAATCACAAGATCAGTGGTACCTATGCGTACATTGGTACTCTATGGGACATTGCCCTTATTCTGCACATTAGTGCTACACATTGGTGCACATATTAATGACTGAAATAATGCCTGGGGTTTTATGGCTTTTTTTTCCATATTTGATTGCCAGGTTCTTATGGCTTTTTCCTTCCCAGTTTGCCAATATGGCTTTTTTCTCCCATATCATTTCTTGTGCAAGCACATGTTCATAAGAATCCCAAATTGACTAACCATGCACGAATTCTGGAGACACCAAATAAATGCATAACAAACGGAAACGAATTCATACACATTACCTCCTATGTCAATTGAGTTTTGCATGGCATATCTATCTTACTTTAACATCGGGCCTTAGTCAGCAAAATATACCAATTTCTTCAAACTTAGTACCACAAACAAAAAATTTCACATGCAAGATTCAAAACAAGTTTAATGATGAATTTCGAATAAGCCAAAGTGAACTAAGAATAAAGTTTCACATACAGGGTGATGATTCATTTTCTCAATTTGATCTTTCTTATTCACTCTCTTTTTGTATTCTTCTTCCTCTTATCAAGACTAAAGGTTCAAAACATTACCAAATCGTTTTCTTCTCACCAACTCACATCATAATTCAAACCCTTGCACACAACACTACACACTTCAATTTCATTGGTTCAAAATGTAGGCCACAAACAAACCCGAGAGACATAATACATTAAAACCCTTACCAGTAGCAACTACATTCTGCTTTTTAATCACTCAACAATACAATAAGAAAAACTGCACTAAGCTCTTAACATTCCTCCTCCATGGCATTAGCAAATCAACATAGCAACAATTTTCAAAAAGAAACTTCAAATTTTACAAAGCACCACTTCACAAGATTCATCAAAGTAGAACCGATCCATTCTTCAACTTCACAAAATTCCTCACTTCAAGAAACTTCACATAATCTTCAACTCAGCATATCTCAATCAACAGGAAAGTCCAGAAATCTTCAAAATCACTCCCAACTTCAAACCCCCATTCTCACAATATAAAACACCCGCATGCATAAAAAAAAAAATTCAATCAACACAATCAACACACATGTAACAGATAGGATAGCAACCACAGCACACATCACACAAAATTCCACCTCCTCCCCCACACTTAGATTAAACATTGTCCTTAATGTGATAAGCTACGAGGGAGGAAGGACTCCCTGAGAGGACGATGATGGAGCTGATGAAGAAGGAGATCCAAACGCAACTGGTGTGGAAAGAAATTGTCCATCCAAAGAGGCCGTAGCAAATGAGGGCACACCAGTTGACTGTGGCACATAATGAAAATGGCCATGCACAGTTCCTTGAAGAGGTTAGCCTGATGCTATCAATGGAAACCTTGCAGCGGGTGCAAACTCTGGATTTGGTCTGAAAGTAGGAGTATGAGGCATAGTAGGTATACGACCAAATGTGGGTAACGGATGTAAAGAAGGGGCTTGCTGTCACTCCAGGTGGAAGCTCGTGCACGGCACCACTAACCATATCACATGACAGATTTGGGATTCGGTACCCTGCCAACTGTGCCGAAGTTGGAGTTGGCTTCGGGGGTCCTGAATCCAAGTGGTAATAAACCGTCATCTTGTTACATCTATCGAGCTCTCGCTGCATGCACACTTGCCTATGATATAACACTTCAAATTGCTGTTGAGCCACCGTGGATAAATCATCAAATCTATGCTCCATGTGTTCAGCTTGTGAGGTCCACTCCTGTTGCATATTGTCAAAACCTTCATGCATACGTTCCATCCTTTCATCTATGTTTCTCACACCATTTTGCAGCCGATCCATCCTATCCTCTATGCCTGAAAAGCGATTTTCTACTGAGAGCTGTAAACCCTGAATTACTCCTTGAAGAGATGCAAAATCAAAAGACTGCTGCCCTTGGTCTGAAACATAAGTTGGAAATTCATTATCCCCCCGAGATGCCTCTGCACTTGAAATCCTCGCTTGTTCCAATTCCTTGTCCTGTGCCAAGTATTTTATGTAGAGTTGTTCAGGAATAGGAGACTGCATCCTCTCCCAAGCACCAAGCTGATCATCGACACCTTGTGACACACAAAGCTCCTGAATTAGTAAAGGGAAAATACAGTGCTTTACTGTTCTGGGCAGTTCCATCTTTGATGCTCGCAAGGATGATTCGTCCCACGTCAATCTTGCGCTTCCTTCGGATTGCAGAAATTAAGAACAACCGATTCCGAATCACCTCGGTTCTTTGTGAACTTGGCATGAGGCGAGACAACACAAATAACAACCATATTTTCACATCACTCTTCAAGTATTCATTCCGAATATGCTTATGCTCCCCCTTTGAATTAAGCTCCCAAACTGCCCCAGGATGTGCCAACTCTTTTATCAAAGCTTCATCTAATGCCTCATTGGTTGGAAATTTGATCGGATCCTCAGGATAATCAGGTGTGCCCAAATGTGCATTGATAATCTCGCTAGTAATTTGAACCCAAATGCCTCTCACATAGACAGCTCCATCCCTGGGAGACCCTGCATTTGCGTAGTATTCCAGTGCAATGCTCACATTGCAAAACTCAGGGGCCACCGTAAGCTTCTCATGGAATTTGTAAAATTTAATCAACTTCTTAAACGGCCCTTTCTCCACACTAAACCCGCGTTCAATGTGTATATATTTCATATTGAATCCCTGTTCCCAACATCTCATGGCATCCTCATCAACAAACAGAGCAACCTCAGGGACTCCTTTCCGTTTCTTAGGTGTCGGAGCTGGCATCGCATATTGCGGGGGTTCCTCAAACATTTTCATATCATCTGGAAAATACTCTGGATCAGAATCAGTTTCATCGTGTGCTTGAGCTCTTCCTTTGCCCTTCTTTGAAGTTGTGGCTTTTCTTGAAGTTGGATCTTTCTTTGGTGCCACTTCTGTGAAGAAAAATTCAACTTGTCACATAATACTCAAAGCGAAACAATTAAATTGAGAACATTGCTAAACACTTGCATTTTCTCTTATAAACACATTCCCAAAAAAAAACTGAAAACCAGCATTATAAGATTGTAAAAAATCATCTAGGAAGCAAGCAGAATTGGTTCGCACATAAAACATCAAAGTTGTAATGCATTCTCTAATCGAAATTTGAGGACAAGAATCATCCCATTTGAAGTCAAAATGGCCAAGTTATGGCTAAAATACCGACAGTCCCAAAAAAATGTTCAGATTCAGCACTTTCTCAGATTATACTCCATAACGTAAGCACACATTGTTCTCAAATTTAGATCATGCTCCAGGCAGAATTTTCAAAAGTGCCCAACAGAAAACATGAAGCTCTTCCTCTTAGTTAAATGTCACAACTAGAATCAACACATTTGGACCACATTTGAGCAAGTTATGACCATAACACCGAATGGTGTTAAAACTGGGCAGAATCAAAATTTCAGCATTCTTGATTTCACATTGTACTTCACTTTCAACGATTTTTTAGTCCAGGTTCCAGCCACAATTATCAAAAATGTACAACATAAACATTGAAGACCATCATGTTAGCTAAAAGATGCAATTGGAATCTCCTCATTTCATCATTCCTAACTCAAGTTATGCTTGAAAAACAGAAACAAGGCAGTGCTGGAAAAATTGGAAATCGAAATGTTGAATCACCCCCACACTTATCATGCATTTATTCCCTTGGCTAATCAACACCTTAACTTGCAAATTCAGCATTTACAATATCTAAGCAACAAAAACAACATTTCCATGCTCTATACATTCACCACCTTAAACGATTTTCTTACTACAACAACAACAACAAATCAAAAGTTTAAGAGAAGTGAAACGTACCTTACGCGAGAGCAACAAAAAATGTAATTTTGGAAGTAGGTAGATTTGAGATTATCAATGTAAGCACTATGGTCTTACCACCCACGAACTTGTATTGCTTATGATGCCTTGCAAAAAAAACTAGCAACACCGAATGCACTTATAAAGAAACAAAGGTAGCCAATTCATGTGAGTGCATTCATTCGGTCAACTTTGAATAGTTAATATGCCCACCAACCACAAGAAACAATTTGGTCATTCCAAGGTGGGACCCAACAAATTGCAAGACATGTGATTTCAACTCAAGCATGTGATTTCTGATTTCTTTCTCTGCCCAACACACTTATTTCGGTTACCAAATAATGCAAGCAAAAACGTCCAAACCAAATAATGCAATATGCAAACAAAATCATGAGATCACAAACCCAAGTCTAGAGCTAAATCATTTAACAATTGAACTCATCCGAATAAAATGTTGTACCAAAATGTCAGCCTTCTTCTTTCCATTTCATTTCATGATCCTATTCACGGCTCAATAGCAATCCAATCCCTTGCAGCTTTTCAGAAATTTCAATTCATGTTCGGAAGTGTTCAGAAATGCAGCTATCCTTATCATCAATGCAAGTGTGAAATTGAAACCGAAGACCATGTACACAAAATAACTACACCAAAAACTAGCACACAAATTTCTTCACTACTTCACTCAAGAATATACACAACGCAAATGTAACATACTAAACAACATGATGAAATACTAACACTAACACAATTCCATTATGTCAAACAATCTCCTTAATCATCATCGTGGTAACTATACATATTCAGAATGCTACTAAAAAAAATCAAGACATCTTGGTGAAGCCTTCCCCCACACTTGAATTAGACACGGTCCCCGTGATAAAAATATAACAACCAAGACAAAGGAACCTGGTTGTCCTCTTTCTACAAGCCACGAGAAAGTCTTGCAATTTTTTCCTCCTCTTGAAGAGCAAGCCACTGAGGAGGTCCCAACAGTCCAAAAGGATTTTGAGGATTGTCAGCTGAAGTAATATGAACTCCTGTCTCCCGAGTCATGGCCGTTATCAGAGCTGGAAAATACATCGGTGCGAACTCACTTCTCTGTGCCCGCCTGATAAACTCTAAGATCAACTGCCCAACATCAATAGAGAAATCATGTAAAATGGCATAAATCAACAGAACTCGTTCTCTAGATGCTATATTGGTACGGTTAGTAGGAAGAATCCTGGAGTTGATAAACATTAACCATATTTTGGCCTCGGCAGTGAGTTCACTAGTAGGCACGTATAAAGCCTCTCGTTGAGCATTCCTCACCCATGTAGCACCAGGTAAGGTTATTGAAGCCAACAAATGATCGGTGTTCTCAGCTCTCAACAACCTACCATATGTATTTCGAGAAAAATCTTCAAGAAGATAAAGCCTATTAATACTATGGCGGGTGACCCTCACATACCTCCCTCTCACGAACACTGAATGAACACCACTAGCTCGGGAATTAGCATAAAATTCCCTAACTATGTCCATATTCACCACAACTGAGGCTCTAGCAAAATGAGACCACGACTGTCTGAAAATCACATCCTCAAATCTGCTCGAAGGATCCTGAAATAGTCGCTCAATCATAATTGATCTATTAGTAAAGCCATGGTAAAAGTTTTCAGCAGAAGCATTAACAAAATGTGGACAACTAGCTGGCTCAAGATCAATTACCATCTCCTCATCAGCTGAAGAAGACGAAGAAGGAGAAGATGTGGTTCCAGGATCTTCACTAAAGATAGCATATTCAAAAGGGTTCTGGTGGGGAGAATAGAAATCCATGCTTTGAAAATAAAAAAATTAACAGCCAGGGAAGCAATATGAAGAAAAGAGTACTGAGTATGCAAAAAGACGATGTGCAATATATACTGATAACATACTCACTATCCAACAAACACATGTGAATGACAGGTCATAGCTGGATGTCCTTTCTTTTTCTCAATAATGGAAAACCTCCAAACCAAGCATGCATGAATGAACAACAATTCTTACCATCAGAGATACCTTAGTTGTAAACAATGTAGACTCAGTGTACCCTCATGGATGAAAAAGTGAAATTTCTTTTTCCCTGCTTCTATCAATAATGCCCAACATCCTTTTGAAATTCTGCAAAAAAAAAAAATATATCGCCAAGTGAATGTTATGAGATTGTGCCATAATTTGCTACTCAATACTACTCAACTAGGATTAACAAAGAAAAGAAATCACAACAAATAAAACAAAGGAAGAAAATCAGGGTTGCCTCCCAGGAGCGCTTGGTTTAAGGTCACAGCCCGACCGTGCATCATAGCTCAATTTGAGATGATGGGATCATCTAAGTATAGCTCATGTGGATCTCGTGCCACATTAGTGCTATCCTTGTCCTGAGAAGTTAAGTATGGCTTGAGACGATGGCCATTCACTTTCCACACATTGCCATTCTTGTCATTCTTGATTTCAATTGTCCCGTAAGGTTTTACATCAGCCACTCTAAAAGGACCACTCCACCGTGATTTCAATTTGCTAGGAAACAGTCGAAGTTTAGAGTTATAAAGCAATACCAATTGTCCTGGAACAAAGATCTTGGATTGAAGCTTTGCATAATGGATTCTTTTAGTCCTTTCCTTGTACAACTTGGCACTCATGTAAGCATTGAATCTGAATTCATCCATTTCATTCAACTCCAACATCCTTTTTGATTGAGCCTCAGACAGATTCATGTTCAAGGTTTGAATTGCCCAATACGCCTTATGTTCAAGTTCTACTGGCAAGTGACATTCTTTACCAAAAACCAATCGAAAAGGAGAAGCTCCAATTGGGTTTTGTAAGCTGTTCTGTATGCCCACAATGCGTCATCTAGCTTCAAAGACCAATCCTTTCTGCCCGGATTTACCACTTTTTCAAGAACCCTCTTGATCTCCCGATTGGAAATTTCAGCTTGACCAGAAGTTTGTGGATGGTAAGCTGTTGAAACCTTGTGAGTAACACCATATCTGGCCAACAAAGATTCAAAGAGCTTGTTACAGAAATGAGTCCCTCCATCACTTATTATAGCTCTGGGTGCTCCAAACCTGTTAAAGATGTATTTCTTCAAGAAAGCAGTTACACTCTTGGCATCGTTATGAGCTAAAGCACAGCTTCCATTTAGAAAATAATATGTTATAGAAAGACATAATCATTATCATGGAAAAGATAGCAATAAACATTCCAAAGAATGTACTCCATACCCAGATTAGGAAAGGCATCAATCATTTTCTACTTCCAAGATGTTGTTCAAAGGCATCTCATTTCTTGAAGAGATGTTGCCAGTTCGTGACATCGATCACATTTTCCAACCCAAATTCTGGCATCCATGAAGATATGTGGCCAATAGAACCCACATTGCAAAATTTTGAAGCCTGTCTTACTTGATCCAAAATGACCACCACATGGCCCCTCATGGCATGCTTTCAAGATGTCCTCCTTTTCTTCTTCCTTGACACACTTTCTTATCACTTGATCACTGCATATTTTATATAAAGAATTATCCTCCCAAAAGTAGTATGTAGCATCACTTCTCAATCTTTTTTTTCTAGTCACTGGAATAATAAGATGGAATCTGGCCAGCAACCACAAAATTGGCAATCTCAGCGTACCAAGGCAATGTTTGTTCACCCACTTTGAACACCTGCTCATTAGGGAAGTGTTCCTTAACCGAAATGTCAGGTGAATCTTGCTCTTGAGATTCCAATCTTGACAAGTGATCTGCCCCAACATTTTCCGAGCCTTTCCTATCTTTAATCTCCACATCAAATTCTTGGAGCAACAAAACCCATCTAATCAAACGTGGTTTTGCTTCCTTCTTTGCAAACAGATACTTCAATACGGCATGGTCAGTATGAACAATAACCTTTGACAAAAGGTAAGCACGGAATTTATCAAATGCGAAAAACCACTGCTAGCATCTCCTTTTCAGTAGTTGTATAATTCATTTGAGCTTCATTCATTAGCCTGCTAGCATAATAGATAGTGTGAAACACTTTGTCCCTTCTCTGGCCTAAGACAGCTCCTAAGGCATAATCACTGGCATCGCACATAATTTCAAAGGGTTCACCCCACTGGGGAGTGACTATCACGGGGGCTTCCACCAATTTCGTTTTCAAAGTTTCAAATGCCTCAACACATTCCATTCCAAACTCAAACTTAACATCTTTTTCTAAGAGACTGCACAAGGGTCTGGCTATCTTTGAAAAATCCTTAATAAACCTTCTGTAGAACCCAGCATGTCCAAGAAAACTTCTGATACCCTTAACATTGGTCGGCGGAGGAAGTTTTGCAATGACATCTACCTTAGCTCGATCTACCTCCATCCCAGCATGAGAAATTTTATGGCCTAACACAATTCCTTCTTGAACCATGAATTGACATTTTTCCCAGTTTAATACAAGGTTCGTTTCTTCACACCTCTTCAAAACCTTTGCCAAGTTCTCCAAACAACCATCAAATGTCATACCAAAGACAGAAAAATCATCCATGAATATTTCAATTATTGATTCCACCATGTCGTGGAATATTGCCATCATGCACCTCTGAAAGGTAGCTGGGGCATTGCAAAGACCAAATGGCATTCTTTTATAAGCAAATGTGCCAAAAGGGCAAGTGAAAGTTGTCTTATCCTGGTCCTTGGGATCAATTGCAATCTGATTATACCCAGAATATCCATCCAGAAAACAATAGAAAAGGTAGCCAGCAATTCTATCCAACAATTGTTCCAAAAATGGGAGAGGGAAATGGTCCTTTCTAGTAGCTTTATTTAGCTTCCTGTAATCCATGCAAACTCGCCAAGCATTTACCACTCTTGTTGCCAGGAGTTCATTAGCCTCATTTTTTATAACCGTCACCCCTCCTTTCTTAGGGACGCACTGGACTGGACTAACCCATTCGCTGTCTGAAATTGGAAAAATCATCCCAAAGTCAAGCAATTTGATAACCTCTTTCTTCACAACTTCCATCATCTGGGGATTTAATCTTCTCTGTCTATCCCGTACTGGTACAGCATTTTCCTCAAGCAAAATCTTGTACATACATAAACCTGGACTTATGCCTTTTATATCAGCAATTGTCCATCCAATAGCCAACTTATGTTTCCTCAAAACTTCCAAAAGCTTCTCCTCTTGCCAACCTTCAAGCTTTGAAGATATAACAACTGGCAATGTCTCATTTTCTCCCAAGAAAGCATATTTGAGATAAGGTGGAAGTGGTTTCAATTCCAACTTTGGTGCCACCACAATGGAAGGTAAAAGCTTTTCATTCCTGCACAAATTCTCACTAGTCCTCACCTCAATGGGAGTAAAATTTTCGTTAGTCAAAACAGTAGGTTCATGATCATGTTCCCCTACAGTTTCATGCATTTTAACTTCCACCACATCATTTTGCAATTCACAAATTGACTCTTCCAAATAACAACATTCAATGAAATCTTCAATTTCAGCAAGAAATCTCTTATCCTCATCATCTAAATCAAGTTCATCAAAAACATCCTCATCAACACTTAACTCATCAACAATAGAAAAATCATGCATGTTGTTCACATTACTCAAAGAAGAACAAGTTAAAACTTTGATAGCAAAATAAGACTCCATATTTAGATGTTGCTTCATAGCATAGTTTACATCAAAAACACTTCCTCCTCATTGTTAATCCTAAACGTGACTGTCTTGTTTTTCACACCAATCAAAGCATCACCAGTGGCTAGAAAAGGTCTACCAAAAATGAGGGGCACCTCAGGGTCCTCTTCCATATCAAGTATAATGAAATCAACAGGCAAGGTAAATTTATCAATGCTTACCAACACATCCTCCACCAAGCCTGTAGGAGTCACCAAGGATCTATCTGCCAACTGTAGTGTCACTGCAACTGGTCGAATCCTTCCACTCAAACCCACATTTATTGCAATGGATAATGGCATCAAGTTGATTCCAGCTCCAAGGTCACAGAGAGCCTTTGCAAAATATCTGGTTCCAATCTTACAAGGTATGGTACAGCTACCTGGATCCTTAAGCTTTGGAGGTAATTTGTGAACCATCCATGCTTAACTGCACTCTGATAGCATCATTGGAACTTCACATCTCAAGATTTGCTCCTTGTTTGAAATGAGATCCTTTAAATACTTAGCATATTTAGGCATGGCTGTAACCAAATCCAACAAAGGAACATTGACATTCACTTGTTTGATCATATCCAAGAAACGAATGAATTGAGGTCCCTTTTTAGGTGGAGGTTTCTTCCTCTCTGGAAATGGAGCTTGTGGAGCATAATCTGGGAAATTGTAAGGATTGGAATTTTTGGTGATTTCATTTCCCACCCTTGCTGATATTTCCTTCTTCTCAGACTTATTTTCTTCTTGCTCACCATTCTTCTCAAGTTCCACATCTATCTCAATTTCATCATTTTGGTCCTCTTCCACATCATCACTCTTCTCTTCTACATGTTTGCTTCCAGGCAACAATTTACCACTCCTCAAAGTAATAGCATTGCATGCTTCTCTCCCCTTGGGATTTGGTACTGTGTCACTAGGAAGAGCTCCTTTTGGCCTCAGGTGTACAGCATTAGCAAGCTGACCAAGTTGCATCTCGATATTCTTCAAAGTGGCTTCGTGATGCTTCACAGTGGACTCCAAACCTCCAAATCTCTGTTCGTTCTTATCCATCTTTTCCATCAGCTTTTGAAACATATCATCCACATTTGGCTTCTTTTGTTCTGATGTGCTAGCCTGATTATCAAAACCAGGAGGTGGTTGATTCAAGGCTCTCCTTGAGTCACTACCTTGATAGTAATTTCCTCCTTGGTTCTGCTGTTGATTCCAATTTCCTTGGTTTCCACCATATTGTCGGTTGCCTCCATTATAATTGCTCCCAGAATAGTTCCCACCATATTGGGGTTTGTTACTGTAATTGTTCACATACTGAATGGATTCAGTAGTGATTGCACATTCATCCGTGTGGTGTTCTCCCTTGCATAGTCCACATGAAAGTACTGGGGCTTTTGTTTGAGTAGCCTTTAAAGTCTGCACCTGCTTGGTCAATGCTTCAAACTTAGCATTAAGTGAAGTCTCCTCATCCACATCAAGAACTCCTCTCTGTCTCCTGACATGTGGCTTTCTAGTCTCTGGAAAAAGGTATTCATCCTCAGCGATCTGGTTAAAAAGTTCACGCACTTCAGTCACAGATTTGTCTTTAAGTGCTCCATTAGCACAAGCTTTAACCATTAAAGATGATTCAGGAGTTAGGGCTTTGAAGAAAGTATTTAGCTCCCTAATTTCGCCCAAGTCATGATTGGGGCATTGCCGAATCAAATCATTCAAATCTCCCAAGCTTCTCGAAATGACTCACTGTCTTGTTGTTGAAAGTTCATAATTTCCAACCTTCTCTTTTCAAGCTTAGCTGGAGGGAAGTACTTAGACAAGAACCTTTTCTGTAAATCATCAAATGACATTCCAGCATTTGCTCCCCCAATACTCTTGAACCAATGTTTAGCCTTTCCACGTAGAGATAATGGGAACAAAATTCTGTGAACCTCACCCCTGTCAACTCTCGGCAATTTGAAAGTGCTACATAACCCAAGAAACCAATCAAGATGATCATTAGGATCCTCATTGTCAAGACCTTGGAAAAATTGGCCCTGGGTAATCATCGAGACTATTTGTGGAGGAATGTGGTAACTTTCCACATCGATGTCCTGATGACCAAATCGATTGTCAAAATTTACTGCATAATGGTCTCCAAACTTGGGCGCTTGTACTCCTTGTGCAGCCATAGCTCTCTGCTTTGCTTGAATTCTTAGAGTCCTTGCCAATTCAAGGTCCAATTCAAATTCAGGTTCTCCTCTAGATCTTACAGACCTGGGCATACACAAACAGGAACAGTAGATGATATCAAGAGAACAAATGGATCAATATGTAAATCAAACCAATACCAGATGGTAAAAGTAACAAAATCACACACAGTAAAGAAACAAGATAGCTTAATCAAAACAATAACACACAATCTAAGAACAGGACAACACAGTCAACAAATTCCAGAACCGATTGCCTTCCCCGGCAACGGCGCCAAAATTGACAGCTTAAAGTCGTATCAGCTCAATTAACCCTAAACACTAATGTAGTAGCGTAAGTAGGGATCGTAATCCACAGGGAAGGCGTAGGTCAAGAAAATTGAGTAAATTGTTCTAAAACTCTTGTCACAGAATCTAAGTAGAAAGAGGAAAATTCAACACAAAAGAACGAAAACAGAGACGCAAAATATAGCAACAAGCAAGGATGAAACAGATATCCAGGATTCTTGTATTGGATGAACACAGGTTTAGTGACTCGATGCTATGCAATTGATAAACAATTAAATGCTTCGGAGACCTAAATTGCCTAGAAATCCAAGCTGTGGTTAGCATGGCGACCACACCACTGCTTGTACCCCCAAATCACCATCCTCTCCCATGGCGAGGCCCGAGAATGGTGGAATAATCTCCGCAAAGTCTCATCTCTCTCTCAGCTAACTACTCTAACATGCAAAGTCCTAAGAACTCCCATGGCGAGGTCCATCCTAGGGTTTACATATCATTGTTGTTAACACATAAAGCTTCTTTAACACTTTATCTAACGTATCAATTCATCAACACTTCCTATGATCGGGCCTGAGTCTCAGAATTGATTTGATTACAGAAAACGAGTGCAAAGACTAAAATAATCACAATTTAGTTCTCAATTCATGCAACTTCACTAACTTTGATGAATCACTCCTCAATTTAGCATGTCGACCACAATTGAAACTTGATCCATTCAAAACTAGCTAGGAATTATGAAATTCAACATATGTTTATGCTCAATTTAAATGTGATTTCAATCCTCAACAATTAGATCAATTGCATAGCATACAATCTACTAAAACACATATTCATCCATTAAGAATCCTGAGATATCGTAAATTTAGCCAGAAAACATCTTTCTCATTTCAAAATCAACAAATTCCAACATTGATAAGCTCATTCTCACTTAATTGGAAGAATTTACCGATAAAATCGAGAGAATTGTCGACTCCTTTGTCAATTGAGACTAAGAAATAAGAATCCAGTCCAAATTCACAATCGGAATTGAGATTCGAGAAGAAATGTTTAGTGAGAGAAAGTAGATCTCGAGAGAGAAAATGAGAATTCTCACTCTCCAAAATCAAAAGTCGGTTACAATATGTAAAGAAAATGTGAGTAGTAAAAATTATATCCCTTACATGTTAGCTATCTTCCCTATATATAGAGTTGGGAAAACGTAACTAATACGCAACGTAGATTGTATCAAATATTACAAAAGTGCCCTTAAGAGAGAAAACTAAAAATCAGCCAAAAATGTCAAAAATTCCAAGTTTGAAAAATTATTCAACACTTCAGCGCCTTTGGTGTTAATTTTCAGCGCCTTCATAAACCTCAGCATCCTACATCGCGCCTTCAGGCTCAGCTTCACGCGCCTTTGCTGCTCAAGACCCAGGTGAAGAAATCAGAATTACATCACGCCTTCAAGCCTTAACGGATCATGCCTTCAGCAACTCAGCGAGCCTTCAAGAATCCAGCGCTTTGAAATTCACGTCTTCCCGCCAAAGCAAACCGTGCCTTCATCAACATGGAATTTCAGAAAATCAGTAGTTCAACACTTCGCCAATTTTTTAGAAACTCAAACACAAAGTATTTCATGGCAGCAACTTCCCAACAATATTTGATCATGATACACTGTGAATTAAGGAAAACTTAAAACATGAAAGTTGTAACACCATGTCTTAGCTATCCATAGCCATCGAAATCACCCAATTTGGAGCTAAAACGAGAAAGTTATGATCAAACTACTAAAGTGTGACAAAACTGAAAAAAAAACTTCATAGAACAAGCCTTCAACACTTTACCATTTTCAGCTCCCATTTTACACGAGTTCTTGCTAAATATTTTTGCTTCAAAATTGGCCTACGACATGTCGTAGGCCAATCTTGAGAGAATAGAAAATGGCCGACGACATGTCGTGGGCAAAAAAACTTCATTCCAGGAATGGCCCACGACATGTCGTAGGCCATTTTCTGTTCTCTCAAGATTGGCCTACGACGTAGGCCAATTTTTCTGTTCTCAACCTGTCGTGGGCAAAAATGCACTTGACCAGTGGGTACATTCCTATGCCAATGTGAGTGAAAACTTGTTTAGAGTGTGCAAATGTCATGCCAAGAATGTTTGAGTAATGTGCTAAGATTGGGTGTTGAAATGGTGTTGAAATGGTGTTGAAATGGTGTGCTAAGGTAAATGCATATTGGTGCTTGGCAAAGTGTTTCGGCAAGTCTTGGCATGGTTCGGCAAGGTGTGATGCCAAGTGTGGCAAAGTGGTGTGCATGTGTGGTGTGCCAAGGTGCAAATGTTTAGGCAAGAGTGGCATGTAATATTGTGCACAAGTGGTGTGCCAAGGATGTGCAAGTGTTGTGCCAAGGTGTGCCAATGGTGTGTCAATGGTACGCCAAGGATGCGTGGTAAGTGCTTGGCAAAGTTGGTTAGCCGAAAACAAAGTTGGCTTGGCAGAGCTTGGCAAGGTCAGTTGACCGAATTGGCAAAGTATTCATTCCAGCCAAATACCTCACTTTTATGCCAAATAAGTGTGTCTTAGCCTCTGATTTAGACCCAGTGGTGAACATAAACGTTCTAGCTAATCCTCTTAGCTGTCCACCAGTTCAAGAATCAGCATCATTGGGTCCTTGAAACTCAAAATATCATCAAAACACCAAACTGTGGCAGGCAGATAAATCCCTAGAAAACCTTAAAACCCTAATGAATGGTATTCCGAAAAGAAACTCACATTTCATAGTCTTGCACACACAATTAGAAAATAGTTACAACATTAGAAATGTAGTGCATTCAAAGAGCTTTTCAGAACACCAAAGAACTCACCAATTGGATTAGTATTGAAAGAGATATACTCAAATGAATTTCACACTCAAAGCTGCCAAAACCCTAAAATAACCAATTGTGCATTTTCGGTTTCATCCATTTTTCCTTAACACTTTTAACTCCATTTTCCACCATTTTTTTCCATCTTTTCACCATTTCAACATTACCAATTAACACAACACATATATGCATAAACACCTAAAACACCACACATTTGCACTAACACAAGTCAAAGTCCAAGAATTTAAGCACATTTTAGGGTTTTCTTCAAAACTCTCACTCACCATTCTAGCTCTTTCTAACCCTCCTCTTATCATTTAGCATCAAACACACATTTACCTCATTTTAACAACTTTTGTTGTCTTTTTCACCATTTTAGCACATCAAGTTGCGAACCACATAAATGCACAAAATAGCACATTTCATCACATAAATGTATGCAATTCAAGCCAAAAGCTAAGTGAATTAGTCTATACAAGTAGGTATAAAACCTACTTATCAAGGGAGAACCAAGAAAAATAAAAGTATCAGATTGTGCGGATTTTTTAATATTTGCACTAACAGTTCATTTTTTAGGAAACCCTTCTCAAGATCAAAAAAGTTCTCAAATATTTTTAACAAATTTAAAATGTCCTACTCTTACTCATTTTAGATGGTATAAAGATATGTTCATTACTTATCTACATAAAAGACCCAATTGTTTACAACCTTTTTGGAAAGAAAAATTCATTACTGGATTACCAAATTTATTTTCTCAAAGAATATTTAATGCAATAAAAGCATCAACAGGACAAGAAGAAATTAATTTCACTACCTGGACTTTTGGTCATTTAATTGCTTTAGTAAAAGAAGAAGGATTAAAATTATGTCAAGACTTAAAATTACAAATAAAATATGGATCAGAAAGAAGAGAATTAGGATCTTTTTGTGAAGCCTTTGGAATCCAAGGTGTAAGAGCTCCGTCAAGAGATAATAAAAGAATTACTTACAATCCACATAAAAAATTCAGGAGATCATACCGTAAACAAAATCAAAGTCATATAAATCAAAATGAATATAGACCAAACAGAGAATTTAAGAAAAAGAAATATAGAAAGAAGAAATTAGTTTGCTATAAATGTGGTAAACCAGGCCACATTACAGTTACAAAATTTAGTATGTATTTTTGACCACGGAGGTGGATTCTTTTTTAATCTTTCATATAATGGTGCACATAAAGTTCTTAAATTTGGGAAAAAATCTACAACATAATTAAGGCATCCTAAAAATCTTCGTAATCTGCAACATAATTAGTTGCAATGTGGCCTGGTTTGCCACATTTATAGCAAACTAATTTCTTCTTTCTATATTTCTTTTTCTTAAATTCTCTGTTTGGTTATATTCATTTTGATTTATATGACTTTGATTTTGTTTACGGTATGATCTCCTGAATTTTTTATGTGGATTGTAAGTAATTCTTTTATTATCTCTTGACGGAGCTCTTACACCTTGGATTCCAAAGGCTTCACAAAAAGATCCTAATTCTTTTTTTTTATGATCCATATTTTATTTGTAATTTTAATTCTTGACATAATTTTAATCCTTCTTCTTTTACTAAAGCAATTAAATGACCAAAAGTCTAGGTAGTGAAATTAATTTCTTCTTGTCCTGTTGATGCTTTTATAGCATTAAATATTCTTTGAGAAAATAAATTTGGTAATCCAGTAATGAATTTTTCTTTCCAAAAAGGTTGTAAACAATCTGGTCTTTTATATAGATAAGTAATGAACATATCTTTTGATAGGAATGAGCCCGAGTCCACATTGCCAAATCCACATGAGCCCGAGTCCACATTGCCAAATCCAGCTGCCCATGATCCATTAGCAAATCTTGGTGGTCCAATGACAAGATCAAGGAGCAAGAGGATGAAGGAAGCCTTACAAGCATTGTTATCAACACATTGTGAGTTGATGGCCAATGTTCAAAGGAGTTCGACACAACCATCTCAAGATGAAGTACTTTGGCATATTTCTTCAATAACAATTTATGATCCACCTTGAAGAAATAATGTGAAGGCCGAAATATTAAAGTCCAAGAAGAAGGCGTGTTTTGGGCTTTGAAATGGATCACGCCCTTTTAATATATTTTAGGGTTTATTATGTTGTTTTTAATTAAGTCCACTTAACGATTTTATGGGCTTAATTGGCATTTTTTTTATTAAGTGTTAATAAGGTATTACTTGGCCCAATTATCTTGCATGATAATTAGGAAAGTAAAGTTTTAGAAAGTAAAATCGAATTTTGCTTCTTCAAGTCAAAACCGATTTTAGTCTTTGTTTAAGTTTAGGAAAGTAATCTCCTACTTTTTAGGAGATAAGTTTTTCTTTAATTGGAGAGGCAAAAACGTGTTTTGACTTCTTCAAAACCGTGTCTTAAAGTCCTTTTCCAATAAGGATTAGTTTCTTAGTTAGTTGGTTAAGAAGTCAAGTTGTATTTTACAACTACTAGGGTTTTGTTTCCTTTTTGGATTAGCATGGCCGAACCTACTCCATATAAAAGGGACAGCATAGTAACGTTTTTTTCTTATGTTGAATTGAAAGAATTTTGGCTTTGCTAAATTAAATTTGACATCATCAACGTGAGTTATTCTTGAATAATTCATAAGACCCGCCAAACCTTAAGTGCGGAACTTTAGGTGAAGCTTACAAGTTCTAGATTTATAGAATCGGTCAAACTTGATAGGTTTAAACTTTTGATTTACATTAGTTCAACTGATTCAATTTGTGTTAACGTTGGGGTTAGGTTAATTTTAATCTTGCCTTTGCGTTTCATACTTTCTTTTCCGCCAATTTGTTCTTGTCGTGTTTGAATTTGGTGCACAACGATCTCAAGTATTGTGGAAAATTCGTGTGGATTGGGACTTCATCCTACTCCATTCGTATCAATTGGTATCAAAGCCGCCAGGTTGTTCATCAAATTCCGTAATCAAATCTTTTTATTTGAGTCTTGTTCTTGTTCTCTTCTCGGATCTTGTCCTTCTTTTTGCGTCGTTCTTGCTTCTTTTGGTTGCGTCAATTTCTGCAGTTTTTGTGGTGTCTTTTTGTTTCTGTTTTCGTGTCTTTATTTCTGTCCAAGGTCGTCATAGTTCAGCTTTTAAATTACGTCAAAATCGCATGCAATTTGTTTGCTAAAAATCTGTCCAATTCGTGTTCATCTTGCTCGGATTTTTTTGCGATTTTTGTTGTGTTGATCTTGCTGTTTTGTGTCGTGTTTTGCTACTATTTTTCTTCATAATTCTGCATTGTTCTTGTTCATCATCATAGTGTGGAATTCTTGAGTCATTCTTGCTGAAATCACGTCCAAAGAATTAGGGTTTGTCAAACTAGGGTTTGTGAAATTAGGGTTCTTATTCAAAATTTCATAACTTCCTTGTTTCTCATCCTTTTCTTGATCTTTCTTTTGTGTTATCTTCATCATTCTATTGCCATTAAAGTGTGTTTTGATCAAACTTTTTCACCATCTCAAAAAGACGATTCTTGACTACTTTCTTGAGAATCTTGATTTTCTTGCAAATTCAAAAGTGCTCAAATTTGAATCTTGAAGACATATTCTTACTCTTTGTGATATTTCTTGAATCTTTGGTAAAAGTGGTATCTTCAAAATCCGAAATTTTGTTGACTTCTTGATACATTGAAGTGGTTGAAAATTTAGGGTTTATCAACAACCTCAAAAACCTAGTTAAGCTTTTTGTCAAAAAAAAAAAGGGGCCTACAAAAAAAAAAAAGAGGCCATTACAAAAAAAAAAAGACCAAGTAAAAATCAGCCCGAAGGCATTTGGTCTAAAGTGAAAAAAAAAAACAAACAAAAAAACAAACAAAAAAAAACAAGAAATTTTTTTATTTTTTTCGTATTTAATTTTATAGTTTCGGACACCACTTTCGGACCCCTTACCCGTCCGAAACTACCGTCCGAACCTCGACAGAGAAGTCACAAATTTTCACAAAAAGTTTCGGACGCCACTTTCGGACCCCTGACCCGTCCGAAACTACCGTCTGATCCTCGACAGAGATTTGAAATTTTTTTAACAAAGTTTCGGACGCCACTTTCGGCCGTCCGAACCTTTGATCTACCGTCCGAAACTCGGCAGAGAGGTTATATACACTATAACTTCAAACCTTCATAACCTTCTCATTTTTAATCGGAATTGAGTGATTCAAAAACACATCTTCTTATTATCTTCTCTAGTTTCTGAATTTGTAGCTTTCTGAAGTTAATCTGTTTATACCCCATACGTGATCTTAAAATCTTCTTGTGACGTGAATTTTTCTTTTCAAACTTCTTTGGTTTTGCTTTTGTGAATTGATTTGTTTGAACTAATTGGTTGAGACTTGTTCTTAAAATCGACAAACAGTAAGCTTCAATTAGTTTGAGAGATTCATTGTTGAGTGTTTAGATAGGGTATACATGAGAAAAGCCATTACACTAGAGAGGAGTACACCAACTCACCAAAAGTGAGAACCCGAGAGGTTTTTATTTTGCTATCTTTTGTTGTTTTTACTAACTTGCAGGAACAATGGAAGGAGATGATAAAACACCTCAAGGACAACCCCAAACGGATCAAAAATATGTTAATGATGTTCTATTTGACATGATCCGAAAACTCAATCTAAAGATTGATAATTTAACCATTTTTCCTTCACCAAAAAAAGGTTCTACTTCTCGACAGAATAAACATGAAGAAGCAGAGCCTAGTGATGAGGAGAATGAGGAGTTCATGGATTCTCTTAAAGATGGTAAGAAATCTGATTTGTCAATTAGTGGAGTTAAACTAACATTGCCTACTTTCCATGGTAAAGCAGATCCGGAAGCTTATTTTGATTGGGTTCGAGAGCTTGAACACTTCTTTGAAGGTAATAGCTATCCCGAACATAAGAGGTATCGCCTAGCCTTCATGCACCTCAAGGATTATGCAAGTTTGTGCTGGGATAAGGTAATGAGATCTAGACGTGAAGATGACGAACCACCTATTCAAACTTGGAAGCAAATGAAAGCGCTTATGAGGAAAAAGTATGTTCCATCACATTATAGCCGAGAGCTCAACAGAAAATTGCACTCCCTTGTGCAAGGAAACAAAACCGTGGAGGAATACTACCATGAGATGGAAGCTCTCATGATCAAGGCCAATGTTCGTGAAGATCCCGATTCAACAATTGAAAGATTTCTTAGAGGTATGAATTCTGAACTGTCTTATCATGTTGATTTACAATCTTATGTTGATATTAATTAGCTTGTTCATAAAGCTATTAAGATTGAAAGGCACATGAAAGGTAAGAACAGGTTCACACAACAGAATCCACCATGGCAAAGGGATTTGAAACCTAAATCAGCCCCTTTCACTCCACCAACAAAACCGAGGCAATTTACCTCAAACCAGCCATCTAGTGCGCCTCCTTATGTCCCAAAATCAGTCCCTAAAGCTGTTGATCCAGCCCCTAAACCGGCGTCAACTCCACCCCAAAGATTGAGGGATATTAGATGCATTAAATGTCAAGGGTATGGTCACTTGCAAGCCAATTGTCCTACTGCCCGGATCATGATTACTTTAGATACTAGAGAAGTGGTAAGTGATGATGATTGTGCCGACATGCCACCTCTTGAAGAAAAGTACCAAGATGATCAAAGTGATGAGGTGAAAAGCTTATGAGCCGACCTATTCAGTTGTAACTTTTCTTTAGTTTCTCGCGCCGTGTTCTTAATGTTCAACCTTTGGAGATAATGATTTGATGCAACGTGATAACATATTTCACACACCGCTGTTTATGTGCAAAACATGGTTTGTAGTGTGATTATTGATAGTGGTAGTGCACAAATGTGGCGAGCACCTTACTTGTTTAACAAACTGAATTTGAATTGCATGAAACATCCAAACCATATAGGCTTCAATGGTTAAATAATTCAGTTGAAACTCGTGTCACTAAACAAGTAAAGTTTTCTTTCACCATTGGAAATTGTTGATACTGTTTTATGTGATGTTGTTCCAATGGAGGCTAGTCATATTTTACTTGGTAGACCTTGGCAATTTGATTGTGATTGGCTTTATCATGCCAAGAAAATTTTTACAGTTTTGTGCATAATGGTAAAAAAGTATAGTCTTCATGCTTTAACTCCTGCTCAAGTTTTTTTTGAAGATCAAACTCGAATTGCACAAGCTTGTAAAGATATAAATGAAGCTAAGAAGAAGAATGAACTAGAAAAACAACAAAACGAAAATCTAATTTAGGGCGTAGGTAGTTATAAGAAATCTTGTTGTTTTGCTTCTTCTAATGAGATTAAGAGATCATGATTAATAGGCAATCCTTATACTTAATGTTTAGCAAGGAACTTATACTTGTTTTTGACAGTGATAACCTTGCTTCTTTGCCTAGTGCCGTGTACTCTCTTTTGCAGGAATATAGTGATGTGTTTCCCGAGGAGTTACCAATAGGTTTACCACCTCTTCGTGGCATTGAGCACCAAATTGATTTCATCCCAGGAGCTCAAATTCCAACCGACCAGCTTATAGAGCAAATCCGGAGGAAACAAAAGAGATTCAACGTCAAGTGGATGAACTCCTTGACAAAGGTATTGTGCGTGAGTCTCTTAGTCCATGTTCAGTCCTGTTATCTTAGTCCCTAAAAAGGATGATACTGGCGAATGTGTGTAGATTGCCGTGCTGTTAATAAGATTACCATTAAGTATAGACACCAATTCCTAGATTAGATGATATTTGATGAATTGCATGGATCTTCCTATTTTCCAAGTTGATTTGAAAAGTGGGTACTACCAAATACGAATGAAAGAAGGAGATGAATGGAAAACTGCTTTTTAAACAAAGTATGGGTTAATGAATGGTTAGTTTATGCCTTTTGGTTTATCTAATGCACCTAGTACTTCATGAGGCTTATGACCCATGTTTTTTCATCATTTCATTGGAAAGTTTGTGGGTAGTCTACTTTGATGATATCTTGATATATAGCAAATCACTTGATGAGCATGTTGAACATTTAAAACTCGTGTTTCTATATTGCGTGAGAACCAATTGTATGCTAACCTTAAACAGTTTCTTTTCTGTTTTGAATCTATTATCTTTTTGGTTATGTTGTAAGTTCTCAAGGCATTGCTGTTGATGAGTCAAAAGTCCAGGCAATCATAGATTGGCCGAGACCACAAATGCTAGTGAGGTAAGAAGTTTTCATGGATTAGCAAGTTTTTATAGGAGATTTGTTAAAGACTTTAGTTCCATTGCTGCACCTTTAAATGAACTTGTTAAAAAGAATGTCACCTTTGCATGGAATAAAGAACATGAAAACGCCTTTAACACTTTGAAGTATAAATTGACTCATGCCCCTTTACTTGCTTTGCCGAATTTCAATAAAGCTTTTGACATACACTGTGATTGATGAGAATGAGCCCGTGTTCACGTCCATGGTGTTAAGTCAATTTTTCATCCTGAAAGTTTCTGTCACGTTTTGGTATTCTTGGCATAACTCTTTCGATATAATTCGGAATTGCACCATTCAAGAAGCCCTGGAACGATAAGAGATAGAGCTACAACTTTCATGTTTTAAGTGTTCCAAGATTCTGACTTTATCACCGTCGAAATGCCTTCCCAAAATTGATGACGGGATTCTGGCCAGATTTTCATCTCGAATTTCATGGACTACATTGAAGACCAAGATGGCGTGCTTGGGCTTTTGCCAAATTGGATCGCGCATTTTCTTAAGTAGTTAGAATTAATTAATGTTTTAATAATTAAGTCCAAAACATTTTAATTGGGCTTATTATTAGTATATTTTCGTTTTTAATTACATGGCCCAAGTTATCTTGCATGATAATGGCATGTAATGGGCTTTAATTTGTTAGGAAAGTAATTCCCTAAATTTTAGGAGCTTGTCCTTGTCTTCTAGAAGGGCAAAACGTTTTTAGCTTCCTTTTTCCATAAAGGATTAGTTTGTTAGTTAGTTGGTTAAGAAAGTCCAGTTGTACTTTACAACTTTTAGGGTTTTATTTCCTTGTTTACCAAGCAACATGGCCGAAACTTGTCCTATTTAATGGCCATTCTTTGTAACTTTTTTTTAATGGATGATTGAATTTTGAAGAAAACCATTTAGCTTTGCTAAATTATTTGCAGCCTTAACAAGTTGTGAAAAACGTGATTAATCAATTAGGGTTAGTTGATTATTCATAGGACCGGATTCTTTAAGCTAGGACCTTAAAGAGAACGTATTGTTTCTTGATTTCAAGAGCGAGCCAAACTGAGATCTTTTTAACCATTGATTTACATAGGTTAGATTGAAATCACTTTGTGGTAATGTGTTGGGTTTGATTGATTTACAATCAAATACATCCCATTCGATATCCATCTTTCTTCTTGTTTTTTCCGTGTTTGATCTTACTTGTGATCGTGTGGTTTCTGAATTTTGGTGCACAACGATCCTAAGTGTGTGGAATTCGTGTGGAGCTGGATTCTCACCCTACTCCATTCGTATCAATTGGTATCAAAGCTTCTAGGTTGTTCATCACAAAATTCAGGTTTGCGCTTTGTTTTTTTTCCTTCGCGATTTTGCTCTACTTTTGAGTCGTTCTTGCTGTCCTTTGTGCGTCAATTTTTCTGCAGTTTTTGGAGTCTTTTAGTTGCTGTTTTCACGTGTTTCTTGCTGTCCAAAGTCGTCATAGTTAGTGTCTTTAAATTCATCAAAATCGCATAAGCCAAAGTTGATCAAATCTGCCCGAAAATTGCCTTCTTGTTGTGTACGATTTTTGACATCTTTTTGCTACTGTTCTTGCTTCGAATTGCTGCTGTTTTTAAAGTTTAAATTCTGCATAAATATATATATTAATTGAGTCTTAATTCATTAATATTCTGTCCAAAAATCGCATGCAACTTGGTGCTTAAAATCTGCCCAAATCAAGTTGATCTTGTTACTTGATTTTCTTGCGTTTTTGTGTTGTTCTTCTTGTGTTTCTTGTTCGATCCTTGCTGCCATCTTTGTCTCAATATTCTGCACTATTTTCTTGCATTCATAGTGTTGGATTCTTTGTGTTTTATTTGTTGATTTCACGTCCAAACCCTAGGTGTCAAGATTAGGGTTTCTTAAAAACCCTAGTTTCAAATTATCATAACTTTGTGAGTTCTTGCTCAATTCTTGAAATTCTTTTTGTGAGTTCTTGCTCAAATTATCATAATGTGCGCTTAGGTTACCATTGATCTTGTGTGCTATTTGTTCGTGTGTGTGGACAAGGAGATTGTTGTGCAATGAGCTATTAGACAGAATACAAAGGGTTATGCATACAAGAAAAACAACTGAGCCAGCATTTCTCAGTACACACTTGCACGCATGACATTTTGGTCTTTATTCATCGTGCCTTGGTTGATAATGTGTGCTAAAATCTGAGAGTTTGGAACCGGATAAACTTTTGGGAGTTTTTGCGTGAAAAAATGTCTTGATGAACTTGGAGATGGACATAGTGAATAGGGAGCAATGTGTTGAATTCAAGTGATTTTTTTTTTTATTTGGCAGAACCTCTTTTTGAGGTGAGGCGCCACTCCCTATTTATTTCATAACTTGATGATCGGCGGACATACCCAAAGCCAATCTTACAAAATGAAGACTCATAGAATCCCACTCCATTAACATGCCCTAGGCCTAATGGTAGTTGATTCGAAGAGATAGGCGGAATTAAATGTGGAGTACTTCCTCCATTTACATTGAGAGCTCTAGCCAATCTATAATACAAAAAGCTCCTTTGATCACAAGGAGTGACAAAACAATCCCTTATTGGGATTAGCATTAGCATTAAATGATCGTGGAATAATGTACAAAATCCAAGATTCAATGATCGTGTTGAATTCAAGTGATTATTTTGTGAATTGTGCATTTTGCTTAAGGGCAAGCAAAAGTTCAAGTGTGCGGGAAATTGATAACTGACTTAATAATGTTGATTTCGCTTGGATTTTGTATGTTCTAGTGCACTTTATGTAGAAATGGTGTAGTAATTAGTAAGCTTGCGTAAAGAATGGTGTGAACTCTTATTTGATGAAAAAGGGCTGAAAGTGGTAAATACGTGATTTTTTTTCTTTATCTAGCTTTTGTGGTGTTAGTGGCAATCTGTGTGGTATTGTATGTGATGTATGAATTTATGTGAAGAAGTGTGTGAGGTGATGTTCAGTAGAAGAAGGGCTCAAATTTGTGTAAGTATGTATGAAGTGATTGCATGAAGGAACTAGCACTGCACATCGCCGCACAACACCCGTATGCACATAACTCACGTCGCCGCATAGCTTGCACGACATCGCTGCACGAACACAGATCTCATCTCTGCACACAAGCCCCACACTGCTGCACACATCGCACAAACCTCACTTGCACATGATCGCACACATGCACCGCAATACTCGAACATGTATGCTCACTACACCGCACGCATTACCGCACACACCGCGCACCTCATTTGCATGCATTGCCGCATATACAGCGCACACTCGGGCACACAGCTGATACGAATGGAGTAGCTTTTGTGTTCTAATCCACACGTTTCCACACCCTTTGGATCGTTGTTTCTCAACAATCCCCGGACAAGCACGAACACAACAAGACAATGCGGAAAAGACAACAAAAACAGTAAAAGGATATTGAACGAGAAGGAATGGAAGAAATCAACTAAACCCCAACGTTAACACAAATTGAATCAGCCTAACTAATGTAAATCAAAAGTTAAACCTATCAGTTTGGCGCGTTCTATAAATCTAGAACAGGTAGGCTCACCTATAGCTCCTCACTAAGGCTTGCGGGTCTTATGATTATTCAACTAAAATTAGAAGAATAAAGCACGTTTTTCTTAACAACTTATCATGGCTGCAAGAAGGTTTTTAGCAAAGCTAAATTTCAAATTCATCAACTATCAAAAACGTCACAAGGATAAAGCCTTAAATAGGCAATGAAAACCCTAGATAAAACCTATCACAAATCAACTTCCTTAAAGTTTAGGAAACTTGGAAGTTTAGGAAACTAAAACTTAGGAAACTAAAGGTAGCAAAACACGTTTTTGCTTCCTCAAAAACACGCCTAAAAGTTGCCTAAAACATAGGAGCTTTACTTTCCTAAATACTCCTAAAAATTAGGAAATTACTTTCCTAATTATCATGCAAGATAATTGGGGCCAAGTAATAACTTATTAAAACTGAAACTCAAGCCCATAATTAAATGTTTAATGGACTTAAGTATTACAACTTAAAATAAATCCTAAGAAAGCATTAAAGATGGCGTGATCACATAATGAAGCCCAAAACGCCATTCTTTGGTCTTCTCGGATTTCATGGACTTTCTTCAAGGTGGATCATAAATTGTTATTGAAGAAACATTCCAAACAACTTCATCTTGAGATAGTGGCAATGGTGACGTCGAAATATTGTCCATTGCTTCACAATGTGTTGATAACAATGCTTGTAAAGCTTCCTTCATCCTCTTGCTTCTTGATCTTGTCATTGGACCATCAAGATTTGTCAATGGATCATGTGAAAATGGTTGTGGCAACACGGACATGGGCTGATTTCCATCATTCCCTCCCTCCTCAAAAGGATTCGTCCTCGAATCACCTACATCAAACAAAGATAAATCAGTAACATTAAATGTAGATGAGACATTACCATACTCACTAGGAAGTTCGATCTTCTATGTATTATCTCCAATCCTTTCCAAGACACGAAAAGGACCATCTCCTCTTGGATGAAGCTTAGATTTCTGTTTGTCGGGAAACCTCTCTTTCCTCAAGTGAATCCAAACCCAATCACCTGGTTCGAAAATCACTCTTTTCCTACCCTTATTGGCTTGCTTAACAAATTGCTCATTACGCCTTTCAATGTTAGCTCGAACCCTTTCATGTAACTTCCTTACAAAATCAGCTTTCTTTTTACCTTCAGCATTAACAAACTCATTAATAGGCAAAGGCAAAATATCCAAAGGAGTTAAAGGATTAAAACCATACACAATCTCAAAAGGTGAAAAATTGGTAGAGCTATGCAAAGTACGATTATAAACAAACTCAATGTGTGGTAGACAACCTTCCCAGTTCTTTAAGTTTTTCTGAATAAGAGCACGAAGTATGGTAGACAAAGTTCTATTAACTACTTCAGTTTTCCCATCAATTTGTGGGTGTGCAACAGTAGAAAACAGTAATTTAGTACCTAACTTATTCCAAAGAGTACGCCAAAAGTGAGATAAAAACTTTACGTCTCTATCACTAACAATACTCTTCGGCATTCCATGCAACCCTACAATCTCCTTAAAGAACAAATCAGCAACGTGTTGAGCATTATTAGATTTAGAACAAGGAATAAAATGTGACATTTTGCTAAATCTATCAACTACAACAAATATGCTTTCATGACCAGTGCGTGACCTAGGCAAACCAAGTACAAAATTCATAGAAATATCAATCCAAGGATGACTAGGAACATGCAAAGGTTGATACAAACCATGAGGCATCACTTTAGATTTTGATTGTTTACACACAATGCATTTATCACAAACACTTTTAACATCTTTAATCATGTTAGGCCAATAAAAGTGTTCATTCAAAACAGCAAGTGTTTTAGCAACACCAAAGTGCCCCATTAACCCTCCCCCATGGGTTTCCTTAACAAGTAAATCACGAATGGAACTTTAGGGAATGCACAATTTATTTTTTCGAAACAAGAAACCATCATGCACATAGAATTCTCCATTCGGTTTGGTCATACAAATCTCATAGGCAGTGGCAAAATCTCGATCATGCTCATACAAGTCTTTAATCAAATCAAAACCAAGTAACTTAGCATGCAAATAGGTAAATAAAGTATACCTTCTAGACAGTGCATCGGCTACAACATTCTTATGTCCGGACTTGTATTTAATCACATATGGAAAAGATTCAATGAATTCTAACCACTTAGCATGCCTTTTATTCAACTTACCTTAAGTCTTCAACTATTGAGAGGTTTCTTCGAGGTATGAATTCTGAATTAGCATACCATGTGGATCTTCAAAGTTATGTTGATATTAATGAGCTTGTTCATAAGGCTATTAAGATTGAAAGACACATGAAAGGAAAGAGTAAGTTCTCACAACCGCAAGCACCTTGGCGAAGGGAACAAAAGCCGAATGTTGTCCCTTTTACTCCACCATCTAAGCCGCATCAATTCACTTCAAACCAGCCTTCAAGTGCACCTTCACACGTCCCAAAAACAGTCCCAAAGGTTGCTGAAGTTACTCCCAAATCGGCGCCACAAGCTGTTCAAAGATTGAGGGATATTTGCTGTTATAAGTGTCAAAGTTATGGGCATATGCAATCAGATTGTCCCACTTGAAAATTGATGATTACTCTTGATAGTGGAGAAGTGGTAAGTGATGATGATTGTGCTGACATGCCAGCCCTTGAAGAGAAACCTCCAGTCGAACCAAGTTATGAAGGAGAAGAGCTTGAATTATACTCCTATGAGGTTGGTAATTACTCTTTATTTGCTCGAAGGGCACTTAATGTGCAACCACAATTCAATGATGATTTAATGCAAAGAGAAAATATTTTTCACACTAGATGCATGGTTCAAAATAAGATATGTAGTGTGATCATTGATAGTAGAAGTTGTACCAATGTGGCTGTCACCTTACTTGTTAATAAGCTGAATTTGAATTGCATGAAACATCCCAAGCCATATAGACTTCAATGGCTAAACAATTCAGCTGAAACTCGTGTGACCAAACAAGTGAAGTTTACTCTTACCATTGGGAAATATGTTGATCAAGTTGTATGTGATGTTGTTCCCATGGAAGCTAGTCATATTTTACTTGGTAGACCTTGGCAATTTGATCGTGATGTGCTTTATCATGCCAAGCAAAATTTCTATAGTTTCGACTTTGAACGTACCAAGTATAAACTTCTTGCTTTAACTCCATTCCAAGTTTTTGAAGATCAAACTAGAATTGCTCAAGCTTGTAAAGATTTGAATGCCGCCAAGGAGAAGAAGGAAAAAGAGAAACAAAGTAATGTAATAGCTAGCTTAGGCCGAGAACTTGATTCTCCATCTTGTAATAGCCGTGAGTTAGATGTTACTAAAACATGTTGTTTTGCTTCTTCTAGTGAGATTAAGAGAGCCATACTAGATAGACAGCCTTTGTACTTAATGTTTCGCAAGGATTTTGTACATATTGTTGATAGTGATAACCTTGCTTCTCTTCCTAGTGCTGTTTACTCTCTTTTGCAGGAATATGGTGATGTGTTTCCCGAGGACTTACCAATTGGTTTACCACCAATTCGTGGTATTGTGCACCAAATTGATTTCATACCAGGAGCTCAAATCCCAAACCGTCCAGCTTTATAGAGCAAATCCGGAGGAAACCAAAGAGATTCAACGTCAAGTGGATGAACTCCTTGACAAAGGTATTGTACATGAGTCTCTTAGCCCTTGTTCAGTTCCTGTTATTCTAGTTCCTAAAAAGGATGAATCTTGGAGAATGTGTGTTGATTGCCATGCTATCAATAAGATTACCATTAAGTATAGACATCCAATCCCTAGATTAGATGATATGCTTGATGAATTGCATGGTTCTTCTATTTTTACCAAGATTGATTTGAAAAGTGGATACTACAAAATTCGCATGAAAGAAGGTGATGAATGGAAAACTGCTTTTAAAACAAAGTATGGGGACTTGATACGAATGGAGTAGCTTTTGAGTTCTAATCCACACATTTTCCACACCCTTTGGATCGTTGTTTCTCAATAATCCCCGAACAAGCACGAACACAACAAGACAATGCGGAAAAGACAACAAAAACAGTAAAAGGATATTGAACGAGAAGGAATGGAAGAAATCAACCAAACCCCAACGTTAACACAAATTGAATCAGCCTAACTAATGTAAATCAAAAGTTAAACCTATCAGTTTGGCGCGTTCTATAAATCTAGAACAGGTAGGCTCACCTATAGCTCCTCACTAAGGCTTGCAGGTCTTATGATTATTCAACTAAAATTAGAAGAATAAAGCACGTTTTTCTTAACAACTTATCACGGCTGCAAGAAAAGTTTTTAGAAAAGCTAAATTTCAAATTCATCAACTCTCAATAGTTGAATCGGGATCCTCATGAACATTAGCTTTAATCATAAGTGCTTCCATCTCATGAAAGTATTCTTTCACTGGTCGGCTACCTTGCAAAAGGGAGTGCAATTTTCTGTTCAACTCACGGTTATAATAAGAAGGTACATACTTCTTCCTCATAAGCAATTTCATTTGGCTCCAAGTCTTGATTGGTTTCTCACCATCTTGATGTCTAGATCGAGTAACCTCATCCCACTATAGACTAGCATAATCCTTAAGATGCATAAAGGCAAGTCGGAACTTCTCTTTCTCGGGATAATCATGGCCTTCAAATAAGTGATCTAGGTCTCTAACCCAATCAAAATATGCCTCTGGATCTGCCTTTCCATGAAAAGTTGGGATAGTTAGTTTAACCGAATTAATTGAAATCTTAGACTTATCACCTTTCTTAGAAGAATCCGTGTACTCCTCCTCCTCCTCTTCCTCTTCAATGGACTCATTGTCGGATTCAAACTCAATTTTTCGTGAAGAAGATTTCTTTGGTGGTCTGGATGTTGATGACATGTTATCAATTTGAAGTTGGAGCTTTCGGATCATGTCAAAGATAACATCATTAGTGAACTTTTGGTCCACTTGAGGCTTTTCTTGGAGCGTTTTACCGTCACCCTCTATTTGTACCTGCAAGTTAGTAAAAACACAAGAAATATATATAGAAATATATCTCACGGGTTCTCACAATATGGGGAGTAGGTATTCTCCTCTCTAGTGGATAGGCTTTTACCCTATCTAAGCTCTCAACAATGTCTCTCTCAAACTAATTGAGCTTATTGTTTGTCAACTTTAAGAACTAGTCTCAACCGAAGAGTTCAAACAATTCAATTCACACAAGTGAAACCAATGAAGTTTGAAAAGAAAACACGTCAAAAGAGTAATTTAAAGATCACGTATGGGGTATAACTTAGTTGACTCCAGAAACTACGAAAAAAATGATACTAGACACGAAAAAAAGAAGAGTGGTTTTTTTGAATCACCCAATTTCCGAATTAAAATGAGCAAGATATGTCACTTTGAATATTGGTGATTTTCAAAGAACAAACAAGAACACTTTCAAAGAAACAAGCAAGAACTCTTTGTCCGAAATTGTTTTTCTCTCTTTTTTTTGTATTGACCGAACAGACCTTTTTTCGGTTTTTTTTATACTTTCGGACGCCTGTTTCGGACGCTCAGATCCGTCCGAACTTAAACTTCTGTTAGCACAATTTTTTTTCCAAGTTTCGGACGCCTGTTTCGGACGACCACCACCATCCGAACCTAAACTTCTGGAAGGACGATTTTGAACTCAAGTTTCGGACGCCTGTTTCAGACGACCACCACCTTCCGAACCTAAACTTCTGGGAGGACAACTTTTTTCCAGGTTTCGAATGCTTGTTTCGGACGACTGTCTCAGTTTCGAACGCCCGAAACTGTCGCATCAGGTTTAAAAATCCTAATTTTTTTGACGAAATTTTCAAGAAACTTTTGACGAAACCCTAGATGTTTTTGACGTGTGACTCAACAATTGAAACGCAAGAATTCGGCACTATGATGATGAACAAAACAATGCAGAATTTGACACGACAAAGATAGCAACAAGACGCTAAAGAATCAACACAAAAGAACAACAAGAATTGAAGCTAGAACACAAGGACGAACAAGACGAGTTGGACAGAAATTCCAACAACAATTTTTCATGCGATTTTTGAGCAAAAGTATGACGCAAATTACAGCAGTAAATTGACGCACAAAATAGCAGTAATGACGTAAGAGAAACAGCAAGAAAAAAAATGCAAGAAAACAGCAACACAAGACGTGAAAACTACAGCAAGAAATGAAAACACAAAATAGCAAGAACGAAAACGGATTAACCTGAATTTGGGAAACAACCTTTGCTCTGATACCACTTGATACAAATGGAGTAGCTTTTGAGTTCTAATCCACACGTTTTTCACACCCTTTGGATCGTTGTTTCTCAATAATCCCCAGACAAGCACGAACACAACAAGACAATACGGAAAAGACAACAAAACAGTAAAAGGATATTGAACGAGAAGGAATGGAAGAAATCAATCAAACCCCAACGTTAACACAAATTGAATCAGCCTAACTAATGTAAATCAAAAGTTAAACCTATTAGTTTGGCGCATTCTATAAATCTAGAACAGGTAGGCTCACCTATAGCTCCTCACTAAGGCTTGCGGGTCTTATGATTATTCAACTAAAATTAGAAGAATAAAGCACATTTTTCTTAACAACTTATCACGGCAGCAAGAAGGTTTTTAGCAAAGCTAAATTTCAAATTCATCAACTATCAAAAACGTTACAAGGATAAAGCCTTAAATAGGCAACAAAAACCCTAGCTAAAACCTATCACAAATCAACTTCCTTAAAGTTTAGGAAACTTGGAAGTTTAGGAAGCTAAAACTTAGGAAACTAAAGGTAGCAAAACACGTTTTTGCTTCCTTAAAAACATGCCTAAAAGCTGCCTAAAACATAGGAGCTTTACTTTCCTAAATACTCCTAAAAAGTAGGAGATTACTTTTCTAATTATCATGCAAGATAATTGGGCCAAGTAATAACTTATTAAAATCGAAACTCAAGCCCATAATTAAATGTTTAATGGACTTAAGTATTACAACTTAAAATAAATCCTAAGAAAGCATTAAAGATGGCGTGATCACATAATGAAGCCCAAAACGCCATTCTTTGGTCTTCTCGGATTTCATAGACTTTCTTCAAGGTGGATCATAAATTGTTATTGAAGAAACATTCCAAACAACTTCATCTTGAGATGGTGGCAATGGTGACGTCGAAACATTGTCCATTGCTTCACAATGTGTTGATAACAATGCTTGTAAAGCTTCCTTCATCCTCTTGCTTCTTGATCTTGTCATTGGACCATCAAGATTTGTCAATGGATCACGTGAAGATGGTTGTGGCAACACGGACATGGGCTGATTTCCATCAACAACACTCGCACACTCTGCACACACTTGCATGCATCGTCGCACACTTGATGCAACGCAGCGCACGCATGCCGCACATCGCCGCATAGCATTGCTGCACATGCCGCACGGATACACTACATCACCGCACACAAGCACCGCATCCACCACACAGCTCATGCATATCGTGCGCGCGGCAGCATGACATCGCCGCACGAACACAGCGCATCGCCACACGAACACAGCACGTCGCCGCACATCACTTGTGCACTCGGCATGCACTCACTTGTGGCAACTCCAACTCTTGCATGCACGTTGAAGCACATAACATGCACATCTCGCACGACTCTCAGGTAGGCCTAACACGTTACTTCAATACACTCACACATCTCCATGCATATCTCAATACAAGATTTCAAAGCACACCACATGCATGCTCTAGCTACACCACATTTATTATTTGAGCGCACAACATACACACTTGCACGGCGACGCATCCCCAATATGCGTCGCCATAGAGAAAAATGCAAGGCGACGCATCCCCAAAATACGTCGCCATGTAAATGGTAAAGTGCAGTGTGAGATTTTGGCTAAGTGTGAAATTCTTCTTTTTGTGTGTGCAGGGTATGAAGACGTGGATGCTGAAGGCTCGAGAGCGTGGCAATCGTAGTGATGGCATGAAGGATTTATGTTTGAAGGCGTGAAGCTGAGAATTTGGGCCGACTTGGAATTCATGCACGTGCACAGTTTTTGAGACATTTTCTATATTACAGTGGCATTTCTATAAATAGGTGCTTGTTTTACGTTAGCGTGTAGAATAAGCTTTAGACCTCTATATATAGAGGATTTTGTCATTATTTTTGGAAGACTTATTGACAGATTGGATAGATTCGGACTTTCTAGAATTGTTACTAGATTTTTTATCTTGAGCGAGAATTTTCTCTCTCTAGGTTCTTTCTCTCTCTAGATTCTCTCTCTAACATTTTAGCTCTGATCTCGATTCCGATCGCACTTTTGATCCGATATAATTGTAACGACATGAATTTAGAGTGCAATGCGGTCGCCATGCTAGTTGTGAGCTAGTCTCCTAGGCATTTAGGTCTCCTCTTTGCTTAACTTTTGTGTTAATTGCATTGCTTTGTTTTGTCTAAGGTGCATTCATCCGGTACAGAAACCCTAGGATATCCAACTCATACTCGTTATCACATTTCTTTCATTTGTTGGACATGTAGTTATTATTTCTTATTCCTTTCTTCTTGTTGCTATTAACAACTGTTTCCGTGACTCGTTTTTGTGGCAAAATCACTGAATTCTTAAAACCACTCCCTTCCTTGTGGATCATTCCCTCTCATCACTACTACAGTAATGTTAGTGTAAAACTTGTTGACTACACGATTAAACGCATCAGATGAGCAAATGTCTTTCTTTTTGTGTTATGACTTTCATTATGCTCATTTTATCATATTACAGATATACGCTTGCAATGGTTTCTATTGTGAAGGTTTCTATCCTAAGAATCCCAATAAACCAAAAATGTTTATTGAAAACTGGACTGGCTGGTAGGTTTTATGAAGTTTTTTCCATCTCCATGTTTTTCCTTTTCATTTAGTTTTAGGTATATATTTAGACTCAATTCTACTGAATCCCACTCTCAGGTATACATAGTATGGCGGTCCAACTCCTCGTAGACCAGCAGAAGAATTGGCCTTTTTAGTTGCCAGATTTCTTCACAACAATGGTTCATGTTTGAACTATTATATGGTTAGTCAATTGTTTCTCGCATAATTGGATAGAAATAAAGGTCCAGATGCTTTTTTGTTGTTCATATAGAAATTTTTTGTTCTGAAATGTCGTGTTTTCTTGTTTATATCTTACCCATTTTTGTAGTTGCGTCTGAGGTCTTTCAAAACTGATCCCTTTTTGCATCTCTTGATTGTTTTCTGCGGTGTAAATATTACACCCAATGAAGGATTCCTGAAGAATTGATAGTACCCTCATCTCAATGCTATGTTAGCTGGCCACACCTTGCATGTTTTCATTAATTCTCAACTTTCAGGTACTTAGAATTGCAAAGTTCTTCCCTAAGATTCGTATATGCCTATTTATTGCTGATTTTTTTTATGGTCTTTGACTGACACTTAACTGGTTGGTCTATTGCCAGGAACGGTATATGGGGCACTGAATAATCCAAAACTCAATTTCAATGGAAATGTGAAACTGAATTCTGGCATCAACAAGATATCTTTGCTTAGTGTTGCAGTGGGTCTTGCGGTTATTTTGTGCTTTGATAATTGTTTAAATTATTTTCAAATTTTATCACCATGCAAGATTCATATCAAGCTTATTCAATTCTGGTCATATTTCAGAATGTCAACTTGCATTTTGAGCAGTGGAATACAGGCATTCTTGGTCCAATAACATTGAAGGTTCTAAACGAGTAACAAGAGACTTAACAAAGCAGAAATGGAATTACAAAGTTAAAACTTCTGAAAAATGGCAAGCTTTTGAATTGACAAGGGACAGGACCTGGAAATGAGAAAAAGAAGAAACACATCTATCATAATAATAAAGTTTCAATCCATTTCTTTTGGCATTTCTTTCGTTAGGTTGCCACAAGAGTGTTACAACTGGAGTAACAGTTGTTTGGCTGTTCATTGGCAGGTTGGTTTAGCTGGTGAAGCTCTAAATCTCAATACTCTCGCTGGCAGTGCTTTAATTGAATGGCTGGAAGGATCAGTATTGGCTAAAAAGCAGCCCCTAACATGGTACAAGGTAATTTTCTTTTTATTGTTTCTTTTTTTGGGTTCAACTTGTACAAGTTAAATGTTCCACTAATCATTTCCTGAAAACCATAATAAAAGCATTGGAAGGCACTGGCCTGCATATATAGCCAAGGGAAACTGTGGTATCTGTAGTTATGCAGGAACTTATTCAGAGACGAAATGCCAAAGAATTGTCGACAGCCTTCTCAGAGATGGTAATTATAATGTGGATTCCAAGAAGTAGATGTAATTGTGCAAGTGACTTGATAACATCTGACAAAACTTTGAATTTCAGGTATTATATTCCCCGTTCCTGGCTCAACAACGGTCAAAACTTCTTGGTTGTATTTGAAGAATGGGGTGGTGATGCAAGTGGGATATCTTTGGCTAGTAGGACGAGATGAAGAAGAGTCTCAAACTAGATAATAAGAAGGCCAACAATTTGGTCTCAACTCTCAAGGTTGAAGATTTATACAGTCATCATGCACTATCAATAATATAGACTGGAAGAATTTGTAAATAGGCTTCGTATATCGGCATATACTACTCCAAGCTCAGCCCTAAATTTAGCCTGGTGGTTGATGATTACGGTAGCCAAGTAGGTTTCAGAATGAAAAGGGAATCATGCATCTCCTGCATACAGAAGGAAAAGGAAAATGCATATCCGATATACATATCGTCTTGTTGTTTTATGTTTTTTACAAAACCTGTAACAAATCTCATTGGTTTGTAACACCAGATTGCATTAGTATGGAATACATCCTTATCCATTTGGTAACATATACAGAGATTTATCAAAAAGATGCAATTCACCAGAATATCAGTTTAGTTTGTAATTTGTATACTCCAAATGCAATCCAATCCGTGGGGTGGATTTTAGCAAAGTTTTATATAGTTGTGAACAAACAGTAAATATATGCCACATATCTACAAAGTCAAAAGGAAATAGAACAATGGTCCGTTAACACGCTTACAAATCTGCTACAACTGACATTTGAATGTATAAGTGTATATGCTATTACTACTAAAATTCTTCTCAAAATTATGCATAAGCTTCTTTTTGTTGGGCAGATGAAATTCTTCCTAGAAGGAAGCTTATGCATGTCTCAATGCCTTAATGATATCATCCAAGTCCATGTAATCTTGAAACACATCTCGCCCTTGATGTCCCCAACGAACTAAGCAAATGTAGAGATCCCTAAACATTATAAGTCTATCCTCTTGATCAGTATCAACTTGGAGAAGTCTCTTCACGCACTTGAGCAAATATTTTCCAACTTTTAATTTCACATCACGAAGGAAATTTAGGCCACTCTCTTCATTTTCGAAGAACGAAGTAGAAAGTTTCTCAACCACATCAGTAAGATTAAAGACAACATGTGTTCCAGCTACAACCTCTTCTCTGCTACATGTTTCACTCCATTTAGTTGACACTTCCTGATAGCAATCCATCCACGCCCATAGTGCCAAGGCCGAATCCACATGTTGATCCATTGGAGAATCTTGATGGACCATTTACAAGATCAAGGAGTAGGAGAATGAAGGCCGCATTGCAAGCTTTGCTCACAACTCATTGTGACATTTTGGATGAACACATGGATCAACCATCTCAAGAAGGAGTCATATGGAATATTTCTTCTATCACAATTCATGAAGAAGTTTCTAAGAGTTCTACATTGAAGCTTAAAAAAATTACACCTTGAAGATTTATTCATGGTGCAATCACATTGCAGACCAAGATGGTGTGCTTGAGTTTTCTTCAAGAGAATCACGCCATTTTTAGAGTCTTAGGAGTTATTTTGTTTTGTAATAAATTAAGTCCATTAAACATTAATTTGGGCTTAATATTTTGAATATTGTTTAAAAAATTAGTTGGCCCAATTATCTTGCATGATAATGGCAAGTATTTGTTTAGGAAAGCAAAAACATGTTTTGCCTCTTAAAGGCCAAAACCGTGTGCTATCCCTACATTTTAGGAAGTCTCCTACTTTTTAGGAGGAAGGCTATTTTGTAGGAAACTAATGTGTCCTATTTTCTAGGAGCAAAACCATGTGGGTGTTTTGTTGTTAGATTAGGAAACTAGTTAGTTAATTAGTTAGTTAAGAAGTCAAGTTGTAATTGGCTTTCGCTAGGGTTTCCTAATTGTCTTGGCCGAAATTATTCCTATTTAAAGGAAAGGCCATTAACATTTTTTTAGATATGAATGAATTAATAATTTTAGCTTTGCTAATTTTGTTAAGCACTTTGTGTTTACAAACCTTGAATTTTCAATTAAGTTTAGTTGAAGTTCATTGACCTGCAAGCCTCTAGCTAAGACCTCTAAGCGAGCCAACTCGTTCTTGATTTCAAGAACACCTCAAACTTTTTAGTTTAGTTTCATGATTTACGTGAGCTAAATTAATTGTTTGCTATAGACGTGGGGGTTCGATTGGTTTATATCCAATCTTCTCGTCTTTCCTTGATTTCACTTCCGCTTGTTTTGTGTTTTCTTTTGTGTTTCCGCAGCTCTTGTGTTATTCTTGTTCGTGGATTTTATGCTAACAACGGTTGTAAGTAACGTGTGTCCAAGATTCTAAGCCTCGACATCCGTATCAATTGGTATCAAAGCTTCAATTGTTGCTACAAAATTCAGGTTAATAATTTTGGTTTTGAGTCTTTCTTTTGTTGTCGCGTTTTTCTTATTGTTTCTAATGTCAATCTTGTGCTGCTGTTTTATGTCTATTTGCTGCTGTCCTAGAGTCATCTTGTTGCTATTATTTTGTGTAAAATTCTGCTCTAAATTCAGTCCTCGTTATTGAGCAAAAATTGTTTAAAAATCCTTGCTGAATTTGTCAAATAGTCACAATTTTCTTGCCATTTTTTTTATGTCAATTTTTGTGTCTTCGTGTTGCTGTTTTTGTCCGTAAATTGTAGCATCTTGTTTTGCTATAATTCTGCCCATTTTGTGTCTTATTTATTGTTAAAAACCGCATAAGAATTGCAAGCTTTAGTGCTGAAATTCCTTTTAGTCTTCTTGCTAAATTTTGTCAAACCCTTGTTTTTAGGGTTAGAGTTTTGTTTCCAAATTCTTAACTTCTTGTTTCTATTCGACTTGATCATTGTTGCGTATTCTTCCTGAAGTTCATACTGCTGTTTTGTGACAATATATGTGCTGAAACATTGAGCTAAGACAACACAATATTGAAAACCCTAAAGTTGTCTCAAAACCCTAGTATAAAAAAAAGAGACTAGGTAGAATACAGCCCAAAGGCAATTGGTCTAATACCAAAAAAAATTCGGACAATTAAGAAACCAAAATTGATTTCAAGAACTAAGTGTTCTTATTTGTTTCCTAAAAGCACACTCAAATTGAAATTGTCATATCATTTTCGTTATAAATCTGAATTAATTGATTCAAGTCGCCACTTCTTTGTTTCTTTGTCTAGTTTTTGATTCTGCTAGGTTCCATAACTGAATCGAATTATACCCTCACGTTACCTAAATAATCTTTTGCGGTTTCATGCCTAAAACTTCTATTTGATTTAGCTTATGTGCGTTGTGATTAATTGAACTTTTTGGTTTCACTTGTTCTATAAATCAACGTGCTAGTTGGACTCTTGTAGTTTAGGAAGATCCATTATTGAGTATATAGATAGGGTATATAATAAAGGAGAAAAGCTACTTATAAAGAGTGGTGTGTACCTACTCAACCAAAGTGAGAACCCGTGAGGAAATATATTATTTTCTTGTTGTTTTTCACTAACATTGCAGGTACAATGAAGGGTGGTGATTACAAAGAACCACAAGGAGATCAAAAGTTCACTAATTTAGTGACTCAAAGAATCCTTAATGCACAACCACAACTTGATGATGATTTAATGCAGCGTGAAAATATCTTTCAGACACGTTGTATGGTTAAAGATAAAGTTTGTAGTGTGATCATTGATAGTGGGAGTTGCACTAATGTAGCAAGTACTCTACTTGTCAAGAGGATGTATTTAACTTGTTTGAAACATCCAAAGCCATATCGACTTCAATGGCTTAACAATTCCGCTGAGACTAGAGTCACTAAGCAAGTGAAGGTGCCATTCAAAATTAGCAAATATGTTGATGAAGTCTTGTGCGATGTGGTTCCAATGGAGGCCAGTCACATCCTTCTTGGAAGACCTTGGCAATTTGACAGAGATTTTGTTTATCATGCCAAGAAGAATTACTACAGCTTTGAACATAAAGGCAAAAAGTTCAACATTAGAGCCTTAAATCCGTCACAAGTCTTTGAAGACCAATCAAGAATTGCCAAAGATTGTAGTGATATGAGAGATCAAGAAGCAAAAGAAAAGAGTGAACAAGAGAAACAAGAGAAACAAAAGAATATAAATACTAGCTTAGGCCGAGAACTTGTAATTACGAGTGAGAAAGGCCAAGAGTTAGTTAGTTCTAAAACTTGTTGTTTTGCTTCTACAAGTGATATTGAGAGATTATTGAGAGCTAAGCAACAACATCTTGTACTTATGAATTATAGTGTTCACGATTTTTATTGCTTGTTGCCTAGTAGTTTTGTTTTGCAGATTTATGGAGTTCCTAGACATCTAGTGGAGTTGCCAACAATGGAAGGAGTCCAATCTACCATGACTTGTTTCCTACAAGGCAAGAAAGGTAAGTCAGGTAAGTTTTCAATTGATTTTGATCTTAAAACTGTTAATAATTTTGTTGTTATCAATTCGGTTGAGCTTCAAAGTTTTCAATCTGTTTTTAATCAATTTCAAAAGCTTTCCTACACTTTTCAACAATTGTTTCAAAATTTTGTAAATTGTGTTTTCGAGTCTAAACTCACATGTTTTAATAAGCAAAGTGACTTATATAATTCTTCAATGGTTACATCAATATACTCTGAATTGAATGAATCTATGTATAGCATATTAGTATGTTATGTTGCTTATTTATTACATGAGTTACATTCTGAATTTTATAATTATAATTTTGAACAAAACCGAAACAATTGTTGGATTAATCAAAATGTTAATTATATTGATTATACTTGCTGGATTGACGTTTCTTTTAGTTATTTGGTTCGTGAGCTTACACGTTCTAATGTCAATTCGTTATACATTCAAATTCATCAATTTCCAAGAGGTAATCATGTAGTTCAACACTTGGTTGGTAAGTTATCTTATTCATTAATGAATTTTTCAATACAAAAGGTAATTTATGATGTTAGTTTCTATTATTTAGATTATTTACATTCTGATTTTTCTTTAAGTGTTGTTACTCTAAAGAATGATAACTTTTTAAGATTAACCATATATTCTCAATGTAAAGATAATTCAAGTTGGTTAATTGACGAGTTTAGGTTGGAAAAGTTAACCATTGAATTTGTTTGTTCATCTGAATTCATCACACCAAATTGGTTAACTACATTCCTTTGTTCTTTATTGTTTCAAATTGATTTACATTTTTGTCATAGTGTATTTAGAGATAGCTATTAGATACATTATATGCATTATCCACACTTGTGAATTATTTTGACATTGATGCACCTAATTTTTATATAAGAGAATATATTAGTCCATATACATTTATGTTCATTATTAATAATTTTGCTCCTTGGACTAATAGATTTATTTTGTTCTTTAGGGAAATAAAGTGTTATTGCCCGCGAAGTGTTACAATCCAAATTGACTTGGGTCTTGATGAGTTCATCATATTGGTGTTTGATCCAGGAGCTCAATTTCAAGATTCGAGGATGAATCCTTTTGAGAAGGGAGGGAATGATAGCAATCCATCCACGTCCATGGTGCCAAGGTCGAATCCACATGTTGATCCATTGGAGAATATTGATGGACCATTGACAAGATCAAGGAGTAGGAGGATGAAGGCCGCATTGCAGGCTTTGCTCACAACTCATTGTGACATTTTGGATGAACACACGGATCAACCATCTCAAGAAGGAGCCATATGGAAGATTTCTTCTATCACAATTCATGAAGAAGTTTCTAAGAGTTCTACATTGGAGCTTAAAGAAATTCCACCTTGAAGATTTATTCATGGTGCAATCACATTGAAGACCAAGATGGTGTGCTTGAGTTTTCTTAAAGAGAATCACGCCATTTTTAGAGTCTTAGGATTTATTTTGTTTTGTAATAAATTTAGTCCATTAAATATTAATTTGGGCTTAATATTTCGGTTATTGTTTAATAAATTACTTGGCCCAATTATCTTGCATGATAATGGCAAGTATTTGTTTAAGAAAGCAAAAACACGTTTTGCCTCTTAAAGGCCAAAACCATGTACTATCCCTACATTTTAGGAAGTCTCCTATTTTTTAGGAGGAAGGCTATGTTGTAGGAAAATAATGTGTCCTATTTTCTAGGAGCAAAACCATGTGGGTGTTTTGTTGTTAGATTAGGAATCTAGTTAGTTAATTAGATTAAGAAGTCAAGTTGTAATTGGCTTTCGCTAGGGTTTCCTAATTGTCTTGGCCAAAATTATTCCTATTTAAAGGAAAGGCCATTAATGTTTTTTTAGATATGAATGAATTAAGAATTTTAGCTTTGCTAATTTCGTTAAGCACTTTGTGTTTACAAACCTTGAATTTTCAATTAAGTTTAGTTGAAGTTCATTAACCCACAAGCCTCTAGCTAAGACCTCTGGGCGAGCCAACTCGTTCTTGATTTCAAGAACACCTCAAACCTTTTAGTTTAGTTTCATGATTTATGTGAGCTAGATTAATTATTTGCTATAGACGTGGGGGTTCGATTGGTTAATATCCAATCTTCTCGTCTTCCCTTGATTTCACTTCCGCTTGTTTTGTGTTTTCTTTTGTGTTTCCGCAGCTCTTTTGTTATTCTTGTTCGTGGATTTTAAGCTAACAACGGTCCAAAGGTTGTGAGTATCGTGTGTCCAGGATTCTAAGCCTCGACATCCGCATCACTTCCTGCCACTCACAGCTTCTTCCTCTATGTGTTTCTTTAAACTGGAAGATCGTACCAGTTGCAGCTTAGTGCAAAATTAATTCGCATCCTAATTCTTCTATAGAACCTAAGAACCAAATCAAAATGCCTAATGGAATTCTCCTAATTAAGCTATTTTGCTGGCTACCATCTTCTTGGGATCTGGATGCCAATCTGCCTACACGTTTGAAATATCTAACACACATGTCTTGAAATTCATTGAGCCAAAGCCAGATTGTACGGCTATCGTAATTGAGTTTCTCAAGATAATCTGATTTGAGTTCCCTTTCTTTCTTGTAGCCCCCAGATGCCATTTTACGTTTTCCTAAACCAAATTAATGTTTGAAAAATAAATATATGAAAATTGTTCTGAAAATGTGTGAAATATTTGTAAATATGTATTGTATGTGGAAATGTCTGTAGTGTTGGTAAATAGATTACATGTGCATAAATGTGTGTAATATGTATAAAAATGTATAATGTGTGTAATATGTGAAAATACATATAGTGGGTGAAAATATGTGTAGTATGTATATATATGTATAGTGCGTGGAAATATGTGTAGTATATATAAATATATATAGCATGTATAAATATTTATAGTATATGAAAATATGTATAGTATGTGTAAATATATATCGTGTATGAAATGTGTGCATATATGTATAGTGTGTGAAAATATATTTAGTATGTATTGTTATGTATAATATGTGAAAATATGTGTACTATGTGTAAATATGTAGTGTTTAAAAACGTGTGAAGTATTTGTAAAAATTTATAGTGGTTGAAAATGTGTATATATATAAATATAAATAATGTGTAAAAATATAGGTAATGTATATAAATAGGTGCAATGTGTGAAAATACGTTAAATATGTATAGTGTGAGAAAATGTTTGAAGTTTTCATAAATATTTATAGTATGTGAAAATGTGTGTAATATGTATAGATATATGTATATGAAAAAAATCTATAGTATGTATAAATTATTATAGCGGTTGGAAATATTTGTAGTATGTGTAAATATGTACAACATGTGAAAATGTATAAATTATGTGCAAATATGTATAGTGTGTGAAAATACGTGTAGTATATGTAAATATATAATGTAAAAAAATATGTGCAGTATGTATAAGAACGTATAGTGTGTGAAAATGTGTGTTATATGTGTAGATATGTGTAAATATACATAGTGTATGAGAAATATGTGTAATATATACATGTATGTGTAGTGAGTAAAATATGTGTACAATGTGTAAACATGTATAGTGTGTGCAAATATATGCAGTATGTGTACATGTGTTCATATGCATAGTGTATTAAAATGTATGAATTATGTATAAATATATGTAGTATATGAAAACATGCGAGTATGTGTACAAATATAGTGTTTCAAAAAATGTATTTTACGTGTAAATATTTATATTGTGAAAAATGTGCATAAATGTATAGTATGTGAAAATATGTGTAGTATGTATAAATATGTCAAGTTTGTGAAATTGTGTAGTATGTATTAATATATGTAGCGTGTAAAAATATATAGTGTGTGAAAATATGTGTAATATATATAAATATGTATAGTTTATAAAAATGTGTGAAATACGTGTTAATATGTGTATGAGAAATATGTGGAAGTATGTATAGTGTTATATGGATTATGAATAAGTGTGTGTACAGGAATGTGTAATATGTGCACATATGAAATGTGTTAAATGTAAGAAGAATGTGCAAATATTTAAAGTGTGTGCAAATGTAAATATTATGTGCAATATATGTAGCGTTGAAAATATGTGGAAAATAAGTAAAAAATTATAGTGTGATAAATAATTTAATATGTGTCAATATATGAAAATATGTTTAGTGTATACATATTTGCGTAGTATGTATAAGTGTGTATATAAGTATGTATAATATGTGTAGTATATAACACATGTACATTGTAATGTGTTTAGATGTAAAGCGAATTTGCAACTATTTATAATGTATGAGAATGTATATAGTATATGTATTTACATAGTGTGCACATTATGTGCAGAATGTGTACAAATCTATAGTGTAAAAATAAGTATAATATATGCAAATATATGAAAGTGCGTATAGAGTATACATATATATATATATGTATATGTATAAGTGTGTGTACAAGTATTAGAAACCATGCATATTATGAAAATGTTTAAATATGCATAGACATGTATAGTGACTGAAGTTATGGGTAGGTTTGTGGAAATATTAACCGTAAATGTTAGTACATGTATTGTGCAATAAATATTATACTACTTATACCTATTACACTCAATTAAAATTATAATCGGAAATAATATTTAATTACATTGCGTTGGCGCGGTGATTGCCAACTAGTTCATATTTTACACACTACATATATTATACACATTTCACATATTACACATATTTTCATACACTACACATTTTCCATACATTTTCGCATATTACATTTGTATTTTTACACATTACACATATTTGTATGTGTAATATGTAAAAATATGTATAGTATGTATAACAATATGTGCAGTGCATGAAAATGTGTGTAGTGTATATAAAATATGTATTATGTGTGAAAATATTGGTATTGTGTGAAAATGTGCATAATACAAAAAATGCGCGTAGTGCATATAAAATATGTCTAGTGTGTAAAATATGTGTAATGAGTGCAAATATGTATAAAATACGTGTATTATGTAAAAATATGTGTAATGTATATAAAATATGTGTAGTGTGTATAAAAAATATTTAGTGTGTAAAAATGTATGTAATATATATATATATATATATATATATAGTATATAGTGCATGAAAATATTCGTAATCTTTGTAAAATATGTGTTGTTTGTGAAGATATTTATAGTATGCAAATATGCTTGTAGTACATCTAAAATGTGTGTGGTAAACATTTAATTTTAAATAACAAAAAAAATGGTTGAGTTGACATGCGAATTAAGCAAATCATGACCTAACCCACAATATTGATTTTTATTTTAAAATTTGAAAATACAAATATGAAACCATTGCCAAACATAAACAAAATAAACACATATGGTAGAAATGAAACACGAAAACAAGTGAATTAGGTAATTAATAGAAATTCGAAGAACAAAGAAGTAAATTTTCTAGTAAATCAAACTACAAATAATCTAAAAGTAAAAGAATCAAAAAAATTTATTTTCTAGTTTTGATATTTTATAATTCTAGTTAAGTTTATAAGCATATGAAGTATAGAGTACACAGTACATGTTTAAAATTATAAATATTGTTATTAACAATAGTAGCAATTCAGAGAATATAGAGTTTTATGATTTTTTTTTGGAATTTTTAATTTATTGTACAATTTGTGAAGATATCGTTAATTTACTCATAAATAATAAACTCCATCATAAAGTTATTGTAACATTTGTAAAGATATTGCCAATTTACTCATAAATAATAAACTGAATAATAAACTTATTGTACAATTTGTGAAGATATTTCAATTTACTCTTAAAAGAAATAATAATAATAATAAACTCAATCATAAATTAAAGAGTTTTGATTAGGGTGAGTTATTTCAATACTGGAATTCAAACAGGAGAGAGAGAGGTGGTGTTGAAGTGAAAGTTGGATAAGTAAACGCCCTCCATATCATTTTTTTAAAAATTAATTCAATTAAAATTTACCAAAAATAATAAGAATAATAACTTAAGATGAATTTAAAAATCCAAGAACACCCACCAATTCTCCTTAAATTGAGTATTTCTTTTTTTTTTTACATTTAAAAATACTAAAAATATTAAATCAAAACTGAAATTTAATAATTAAAAAATATTAATTTTCAAATTCAAATTTAATTCCAATAAAAAAATACCCGCTAATTAAAAGAATATATGCTCTGTATACCGGTTGACTTGGTAGGTAACAAGTTCATAATTTTTTTTATTTATTCTATTATTTACCATTTATTTGCATTATTAATACCATTATTTTAAATAAGAAAATAGAAAAACAATAAAAAGTATAGCTAAATTTTAGTGTATATATATTTATTTATTCCCAACCAAACACAGAAGTCTCCCTCTGACTGGGCCCACCGTTATTAGCTAAACTGTTACGTCTCACTGTGGGGGCCACTTTAATGCCAGCTGTTTCGATTCCCATTCCCTTCCCTCTCTCTCTCCCTCTCCATTTTTCAATTTTGGAGAGATTTAAATTTATCATCAAAATCAAACCAATTTATCCCCCTCGTCGTTCTCGATTCATCGTCGAAATCATTTGTTCTCTCTCAAATCTGTAATCATGGCGGTATGAATTCCAAATTTTTCTATCATTAAGTACACATGGCATATATACGTATATTCTGCATTGTTTTTTTTTTTGTTTTTTTTATAATAATGAAATGTTTTTCCCAATTTTGAGAATTTATTCACAATTTTGAGAATCCTTTTTCCCAGGAAAGTGCTGTTATGAAACTGGTGAATGTTTATGCTCTTTATTAAGGTTTTGAATGGATAATTTGGATTGTTTTGTGGTTAAAATGAGGTTGTTGTGGTATTGAAAGAATTATTGGACAATTTTGAGTTTATGTATGGAAAATTGAATTTTTGCGTTGTAATTTCGTGAATTTAGTGCAATTATTAATGAATTTATGTTCATTATTATGTGTTTCCTTTTGTTCCTTTAAGCCCTAAAAAAGGATGGAAAGGAATAAAAATAAATGACATTGAAAAAATAAAGATAGAATGAAAAGAAGTGTTGGAAAATATTGAACAAAAGAATTTATATGTTTGCAAAAGGATGAAGGTTTTTGGTGGACAAATCTGTCCAAGTTCAGGTGGAAAAAAAGAAGCTTCTTTGCTATAAGTAGGGCTTTAAATTGGTACTTCTTTTTTGGTGTGATTATTTTGGCTTTGTTTAGAATTTTCTGGTGTTGTTGTCACTTTTTGCAGTTTAAAGGAGACATGAATCTTTCGGGGAAGTGGGAGGACTTGAGAGTTAGACCTAGGAGCACATGGTTAGGGGACACGAGAAATTTTAGTTGAACTTTTTGATACTACAATTTAGTTTCTGTTCTTAGCAACTTCACATTTAATTGCTACTTTTAACATCTTCATATTGAGCAGAAGAAAGTTGATTGCTTCACCAAAACTCAATTCCTTGCGATCCCATTATGATATATGAGGAAAGGGAGCTATTTAATGCTTCATAATACTATTTCGTACGTATATACTCAGTATTTCTTGAGTATAAACACGGTTTTCCTTTCGATGATCTCCCCCAAAGATAGTATGAGCTGATTTACTAGCTGTAGGTGAATGACTGCCTTATTGTATTTTACAGGAAGGTGATGAGTTGGTTGGTGTTATTTTTAATTCATATTGACCGAGTGCAGTTTACTATCATGATTTTTGTTCTAAGATTACTTTTGTTAAGAAATTTCTTTTCCATATTTCATTTTAGCATGAGGTGACTATAGCTAAAAGAGCATATCATGTTTAAGAGATAATTGAAGATATCTAGACATTTATGACTCGAGTACCTTTTATTTTCTCAATTTCATTGACTAGCTAATGATATAAAATATTATTCTATGGTCCCCCCATAGTTGTATTTCCCCTTGCGCTACAGAGACATAGTGATAAAATTTTTCTTATTTATTTTGTTTGCTTTGGCACTAAGACTCTTGCTGCTGAGATGGGATATATTTAGACCACATAGCATTATGCTCTCCCATATGGCAAAATTGTTTTTTAAAGATAGTCATTCTTGTCTATATGGAGTTTGTTTAAGCTCATGATTTTCTCATTCATTCCCCCTTCCCTTACTAAATTGTGGGAACTTTCTTGCATCTGTTGTTCACTTTCTCTAAGTAAATGAGAGACTAGTTATGTAGAAATCTCTTTGAGCCAATGTGTAACTCGCTAATTAGAGTTCATGGGTTAACTCCCAATCTCTGGAAGATGGTCACTGGTTATTTTATCATTATTCCCTATTTCAGTTAGTATTATCTTCGCATCTCTTGTAGCATCTAATTTTTCTTTTTAACTAATCTCTGGCAACTTTAAGTGAAACACACATTACATAATACATCTATGATGTGACATTTTACGTTTTACCTTATCTCTAGAAACTTTAACGGCAGCATTCATTACATGATATACTTATATGGCACATATGTAGATGTCTAGGTCTTGATTACTTTGTTTTTTTTTTTTTTTGTCTTTTTTTCATGATTTGCTAGAGAGCTTGGAGCTATGAAATGAACTAATTCTTTGGCATGGTCTCTCTCTAGCAATTGCTGCTACACGAACAGAACTTTTGTTTTTTGGAAATTCAACACCGTTAATAGATTAGAAGCAACAAGTGGATAATATGAGATAAAAAAAAGATGCATGCTATTTCTATATACAAATGTCAAAGTTGTAAAGATGTAGTTTTTTGAGTTTCTCTTGGCATCATATAAATGTTATCCTACTGGAACTCATATTCTAGTGATGTAGTTTTTCTTGTATCACAACTATGGTTCTTATGAAAATCATATGGCTGGCTCTACAATGAAACAAAATTTGATTAAAATGAAGGAAATGAAATGCTAAGGAAGCAGAAAAAGAAACGAGTATGATACTTTATACTTTTTGTTTGGATATACATGGAAGTGGCAAAAAAAGGAAGGAGTGGGTTAGCAGAGGAAAGGAAGCAATACTAATAGTCAATATAAGAAAAAAAGGTATTTCAGATACTTGGATAAAAAAAATTTCACTAAAAGTGGTTGCCTTGCCTTCCATTTATGCCCATTTTTGTATCTGATAAAATCTTTTAAGGTTTAAAGGCTTAAGCTATCTTTGTCACCTTGCATTTTCTTACCTCCCCTCCAATCCTTGAACAGAGAAACTCTGTGTTTCTAATGCAACTTTGAATGTTAGCCTTTTTTTTTGGCCTTTGAGTGTTGAGTATGCTACATTTCTTCCATCAAATGGGTTTCTTTGACATATAGTGACATGTCAAACATGCTTATACATTAGTGCAGCATGCTGTTTTATGGATACAGATAAACGTTTTTCCTTTACCTCACGTAATCTCTCTAAAAGGTTCTGATAATCTGCCTTGTAGCAGGTGAAAATTTGATTCTTGTGTAATCAGCTTCACTGTTTGATACTGCTATTATGAGGTCACTATTTCGATGTGATGCAGGGTTCATCTTGCCTAATTTTTACGGCCCATTTCTTGTTCATTAGAGAATTTCCAGTATGCGCACATGGCTAACCCGTAAATTAAGAAGTATATTTTTAACTTGCTGGCACGTTAAATGCGTGGAGTTTTTGTTACAGCCGTACTTTTGGGGAGACCTAAAGAGAATTGGAAAGAAATGAAAAAAAAAAGATATGATATATTTAAATATAAATGAAAAACATGTGTATAGATAGAATACGATGGTAAAATATGATCCATGTAGCCAACCCGACATAGTGGGATGAGGCTTAGTTGTTGTTGTGCTTTTGGTCCCCTTAAAAGAAGTCGCGACTTTGTCACTTCTCACATTTATTCAAGAACCAAGATCATTTAATTATGATATTTTAGTTGCTCTTCCATAATGTAATTTTGTTCCATTAGTTGGTATTCCTTTTTCCCCCCATTCTGCTTGTTTTTCTTTCATGATCTGCCTTGTCTATTTATTTGTCTTGTTTTATTGTCACGCTTCCCATTTTTGCATATCAACTTCACATGGTTTTTTGTTGTTTTTACTTCTGTGGCATCCTCAATCCCAAATTGGATGCCTTGGCTTGAAACAATAACAGTTTTAAGAAATAGTTGAACGCAAATAGTAGTTTAAGGCAAAAAATGCTCCACTTATATTAATTAGTTGAAATTTCATGACAGAAATGAAACACGTAGGACCTCTATCTATTTCTATATATAAATTCCCACACGTGAAACTCGTCTGAATATTATTGCAACTAATTACACTTCTCTGTTAGCGGCAACAGTGATGATTTTGAAAGCTTTCAAATTTTACAGGAAAATGACAGACCCTTGCCGAAGTTTGGTGAATGGGACGTCAATGATCCTGCTTCGGCTGAGGGTTTCACTGTTATTTTCAACAAAGCTAGAAATGAGAAAAGAACAGGGGGGAAAGTGGACTCACCACGAAAAGCTGGATCAGCATACAAGCATAAAGCTACTCTAGGGAAGCCTCAGTCTGTAAGTTTGACTTAATTTCGTCTATTAGTTGATTAATCAAAATGTCAAGGCTTTCACAAACCTTCAGTATTTTCTCTTTTGCATATTTGGTTGCATGTTTCTATATGTTTTAGAAGACTAGCGTATAGAGTTCACAAACTGTGCTGTTTGTTTCAATGCTCTTGAAATTCAAGAATTTAGTGTTGTAAATATCTTCTGTATGTAAGCATTTTCTGAAGGGCTGATTTCACGTAGAGGCAATTCCATAAATTTTGGGGCCAATGAACTGAATGCGAGTTTCTTCTGAGCATTAAACTTCTGTATGAGCCAGACCCGCAATAGCAGTATCACTTTTGCTTAGGAAAAACAATCAAAACCTGATCTGAAACTAGCTTCAATCAAAAGACAATGCAATTGTAATGATTACCATTTTGGTTTAACATAATGTTGTCTGATAGTTCTTCATATGATGTGACAGTGTATGTGTGTGTGCGTGAGAGAGAGAGAGAGAGAGAGGAGATGCAAATGTTTCTTTAAAATTCCTCGGTTTAAGAGGCTGAAATCCTCATGGAATTGGGGATCTCAATTCACCATAAATTTGTACATTTCATCTTTTAAGTTTGAAATCCTTTTGGACCATACCATCTGCATAATAACATGTTATTCTGAGGTTTGACCCTCGCTAAAGTTTTTTGTTTGACCAGCAAAGAGCAGAACATGTTTTTTCTATGTTTGCATGAGTAAATATGTTGTCTTCCACAAAAACTGTAATCACTGTAAGATTTGTGCCACCTGGTAGGAATCCTACTCTTTGCCTGCAGAGAACTCCATTTACAGGCATCTAGTAACCTTTTACTGAGCAGTTAAAGTTTACCTTACCCATTTGATTTTAGCCACTATCTGAATTCTTCCAAGACTAATGGTTTGTTATTTATAATTTGTTGTTGAACACACTCTTTGTTTGCTGACCTTGTAGTTATTTAGGAGATCAGGCCATATGAGGAACTGTAAGCAACTTAGGATGTATGATCAGTACATGAAGGTTGTCTCTAGTAAGCAGGAAGTAGATAAAACACCACCCATCATTATAGAAAATGGGCAGCAGAAATTTTACATTGCATTAAAATTTCCATTAAAGTTGATAATTTGCATACCAATTGTAGTTTTCCAACTATAATGTGATACTTTTTGACATCTGAGTTACATAATATTGTTTTAATTGAGTGGACCTATTGATTTGCAGAAAAAATGGCTTTGCTGTATGCAGTCTGCTGCTACAGAATGATGATGCTCTTTCTACCTATTCAACTGAAGGAGTCTTCAACATATCCCGGCCCTTCATTATTCCAGAAGACTGGAGCTCTAGTCGAAGCTGTGATAAGTCATACTGGATTTTGTTTATTTTGTGATTTACAACTACGACACGAGCTTTAGTTTTGAAAAAAAAAAGAAAAGAAACCAATAATTCTTTTATTTCAGTTTCTCGCCTTTTTTTCAGTTTTGGTTGGGTTTTCTGCTGTCTCTTTTTGTCTTCATTTATTTTTCCTTTGAGAGGGGATGCAAATTTGAGCAGTAACTGTGGTTTGTACAATTGCTTTTCTGATTACTTTTGTAATCACTTTAATTTTGCTCTATGCTACTGATTATGTTTGTAACTTACTGAAGAATATTTTGCCATACGCTACTGTTCTAATTGACTCAATCTTGTCGTCTAAGATGCTTTTAACCAATGTAGCTACAAGGCCTATTGTATGAGTTCTACGAAATTTTTGTCATTCTCATTTGTGACAGTTTTATTTATGAGATTTGTGTATCAATTTTACTTTGGCGTATAAAGAATAAAAAATTAGCATATAAAGTACAAAAAATAGTGTCTTAACGTATAAAAGATCAAATATTACTGTATAAAGTGTAATTTACGCATCACATCTCCTATATTAGACGGTTTCAAGAGTTTTTGCAACGAATTTTATGTAAGGGCTTACGAAAGAAGTGAAGCTATTTCTAGTTTGGTCATCATAGATTATAGAGATGTTGCTTTCTTTATCACTAACAATATCTAAGGGGTGAGAAGTAGTAACCTAAAAATTAATTGAATTCACATCAGTTCGAATATTTGAATTTGGTTTTTCAGTTTTCAATTTGAATAATTAATAATTTTAAATATATATTGATATTTAGTAAGCATATTTAATCAATAAATTACATACTCATTAAATTTAAATTTTATAGTAATTGATTAGGTATTTTGTTAATTTAATGATTTAAATAAAGTATTTTATTAAAAAATGTAAAATTGAAAAACTAACTAAAATCAAATTTAATTTAGTTATTCGCTATTAATTTGTTTGATTTTTTTATATTTAGATTCTGTCAAAATTTTCAAAATTGGAAAACTCCAATTTCAGTTCCAATGTTGTTATAAGAAGCTGCAAAATTAGTTTTTTAATGAAATTTATAGCTATCCTGCCTCCAATATTCTAAATTTTGCCTAATTTAAGATATTTAAAAAGTTGCAAAATTTGTTTTTTAATGAAATTTTGTAACTACCGTCCCTTCAATATTCTAAATTTAGCATAATTTCAATATTCTTTTTTCGCTTAATTTAAGATATTCAGCAGTATTTTCTTTGAATCTCACATGTCTCCGAGTAGTCATGGCCACGGTTTCGGAACCGGCAGTTCTAGGCGGAACCGAAACCGAACCGCCGAGGGGCGGTTCCGATTCCGGTTCCGTCCGGTTCAGATTTTGTTCCAATTTCGATTTTTTTTCGATTTTTAGTTTCGGATTTCAATTGTAATCCCACTTTTAAATTTGATTTCTATTGAAATAATGATTAAACTATTATTTGAAACTCAAATAATACAACATAATAATATAATTAGAATAATAATAGTTACAATTGAACTTAATTAATATATAGTTTTTAGATAATAGAACTAGGAAGAATTAGATAAATGAGATTCAATCATTCAAGGATATAAAAATAATAAGAATATTTGAATATTTGAATTATTAATTACAATTCAACTAGTATAATATAATAATATAATTAGAATAGTAGTTAAAATTAAACTAATATATGAATTTTTTAGAATAATAGAATTATGAATATTAGATAAGTGAGAAAGAAAGATATAGAATGAATAAGAGTATTTTATAAAAATTTCAAGTTAAAAATTTTAAATCATAAATTTACACGTTAGAAATTAATAAATGAAGAAACTACTAAATTTTATTCATTGGATAGTGACATGCTAAAGTCGCATGCCTCAATTTTAACCCTAAACTAATGTAGCAGAAGTGAGTAGGGTATCGTATCCACAGGGAAGGGGATGGTTCGAGAATTCAAGTATTGCTCTAACAAATGTCACACAAAAGTCACAGAACAAAAATAAAATGCTACTATATAAGAATAACAAGTAAAAGTCACAAAACGGGGATAAAATGTAAAGTCAAGAAAGAATTGGATGTCTCAGGGTTTTTTCTATCGGATGAGTGCATTATAGACTACTTAGATGCAATGCAATTGATTCTCAAGTTAAGCACAGAGAAGACCAAGCTGCCTAAGAGCCTAAGGTGCCACCAGCATGGCGACCGCATGCCATCTTACACTCTTTGACACCACTCTTTCCCATGCAAGGCATCGCATAGTCTATTCACACAATCATCCGGCCTCAACCCTAAGACATCACAGATTTAGCCGCGATACTTCATTACCAATTCGCGAATATCATAATTCATCATTGAACAATTCATTTCTTCCAAATTGTACAAATTTACCGATTAAACTGCATAGAATTGTCAATCGCTTCGTCAATTGAGAATCGAAATGAAGTAATAAGCTCAAATATTCAATCGGAATCACAATCGGAGTTCGTTTTCTAGTGAGAGAAAGTAGAGAGAGAAAGTCAAGAGAAAGAGAAATTTCCCGCTCTGAAAATCAAAACTCTGTTCTAATTCTAGAAAATCCTTCTAATTTGTTAACTAATCCTCTATATATAGAGGTTACAGAAAACGTAATCATTACGCAACCGTAAAATGACCAAGATATTACAAAAAATGCCACTGTAATCAATTTGTACAGAAAAACAACTCGGTCAATGTAGTAACCACGCCTTCTGGCCTTGAAAGATCACGTCAACACAAACTCCTGCACCAAAAGAACAAAATCCATACTTAGAAAATTTCTCAAAACCAATACAAACACAAAAAACACACAACTCACACATGCACAAAACGGCGAGACCTCGCCACCGAGGTCTCGCTCTCATATAAAAAAAATCACCGAGACCTCATGGTGAGGTCTCGCTCTCACAGATTTGAAAAATAATCGAGACCTCGCCACCGAGGTCTCGGTAATTTTGTGCAAGTGTGCAAGAATTGTTGTTTGAAAATGTGAAGTATAGTGTAATGTGCTAAACTTGTTGTTGTGAAGTGGGAATGTAAGTGAAGTGTGGTGTGCATGAAAGAATGAAGAAATGAAATGGAAGAAGAATGAATGAAACCCAAGTATACTAAAACATGAGTGTGAAAATGGAGTGAAACATAATGAAGATAAGTAAGAGTGAAGAGTGATGGAAACCCATGTGTAATTCATGAACGGAAGATATAGTACATAACAAATTTGTGCTATGACGTACAAATGAATGCTTGAGTGTGTATTGTGATATTTGTGAACTAAGAGTGAGGAGTGTTTTGAGTGTTGTGAAATAAAAATGAAGAATGTTGTGAGTATTGTGAAATGTGAATGAAGGGTGTTGTGAATGTTATGAAATGTCTTGAAAATGAATGTACATAAAGAAAGGAAGTTTGATGAAAATGGGTGAGAGTGAAGAAGGTGAGATGAAATATGTGTGCATTGTAAAGTGAAAACCTACATGAACTAGCAAATGTTGTAAAGAACAAAATAAAATGTAAGCTCTTAAAATGAAGGAACCTCCAAGTTACAATTTAAGTGCAATGCCTGCAAAATGGAGTGCAACTCAACTCACACAACTCACATACGCACAAAACGGCGAACGAGGTCTCGCTCTCACATAAAAAAAATCAGCGAGACCTCGCCACCGAGGTCTCGCTCTCATAGTTTTGAAATCATCGAAACCTCGCCACCGAGGTCTCGGTGATTTTGTGCAAGTTTGCAAGAGTGCTATGCTAGTGTGTGTGATGCAACCATTTCAGCACAACAGTCTATTTCTATGCAATGTATGTGTGTCCTAGCTTCTGAATTGAGCTTTGTGGTGAACATAAGAGTTTTAGATCTTTCTCTTATATTTCCATTGGTTCAGGAATCAGCATCATAGGAGATCTGTAGCTCAAGATATACACATTCTACCAATCTGTGGCAATGAGAAGTCAAAGATGAAAACCTGAAGGAACAATCGCAAAGATTCTCCCGTTTCGCATACTTGCACACAGAATTAGAAGAAAGTTAAAACATAAGAAAGGAAGTACACCCAAAGAGCTTCCCAGAACATCCAAGATCTAATCATTTGGACTAGTATTGAGAACGTTACACTCAAAACAGGTTACACTAACAGTTCTGCCCAAATACCAAATGAACATATTATGGCATTCTCCAAACTCCACCAACTTCATATCAAACCAAACCGTTTTTAGTTCTTTCCTAGTCCTTTAATATCAAACACACATTTGCCTCATTTAATCATCATTTTTGGTCCCTTTTCACCATTTAGCACTTCCAAGTTGCAAACCACATAAATGCACACAATGGCACAAAACACTACACAATTGCATGAAACACAAGGCAAAAGCTAAGTGATATAACACATATAAGTTGGTATAAAACCAACTTATCAATTTACCACACACTTAAACTCTTGCTTGCCCTCAAGCATGTACACAACATCACACTTACACAACTCATGTTAATCACTCACATTCAAACCGTTACTCCCTTGTTTACTAAGTCCATCTCTAAGTTCATCAAAACATTTTTCACACAAAAACTCTCAAAAGTTTTCCCGTTCCAAATTTTCAGATTTCAACACACATTATCAACCAAGGCACAATGAATAAAGACCAAAATGTCATACGTGCAAGTGTGTGCTGAGGAATACTGGCTTAGTGCTCTTCATGTATGCATAACCCTTTTATTCTATCTTACGATTCACTGCGTATCAATCTCCTTATCCACACATAGGAACAAAACAGCACACAAGATCAATGGCGCACATTGGTGCTTCTCTTAGATCATTTACGTTCAAATTGCACTTTGGTGCTTTCTTTTGTCACACACATTGGTGTATGATTGCCTGGGTCTTGTGGCTTTTTTTCCCACTTTTCGCCTGGGTTTTCTGGCTGTTTTTTCCCAAATATGCATTCCAGGGCCTTACGGCTTTTCATTCCCGGATGCTAAAGGTTTTTCCACCAAATCCTTTCTTGTGTAACCACTAGTTTGTATGTGTCTTTAAGGGACTATATATGGAAGAACACTAAAATTCCAAGGAGATGCATAACAAAGAACAACTTAAACCAAATTACCTCCTATGTCATGGAATAATTTGCATGGCATATCTATCTTACTTTAACATCATGCCTTGGCCAACAAAACGTGCCAATTTCTTTCAAATTTAGAACCGGAAATGAAAAATTTTTCGCATGCATTAACATAGAAATTTGATGAACCAGAGGTTGAACATAGCTCACAAAAGAGCACAAGTTCAAACACAAAGTGATACTTCATTTCATACATTTCATTGCCCACACTATCACTACACCTCTTTTCATTTCATTTCACACATTACCCTCTATTAGGACACAATCACACTCCTAAAAAAAACTTAAAAACACTAACCAACCAAAACAACAACACTCAACACTTCAAACATTCCATGGACAGACAAATTTCCCCACAGAAATGTCAACTACAGATAACTTGTGTTCAAGAACATCACTTATTCACACCAATTCACAAAAAATTTCAAAATTTTGAAAAAACCTAAAATGTGCACACAAATGAAAAACATAACATATTATACAAAACTAAAAAACATAGCATGCTCTGCATCACATAGCACACCAAAAAAAAAAATTATTCATTCAAGAAAAGTAAGCATATAAAGTTCAAGAGACACAAACCAAAGCAAACATTCCCTCCCCCACACTTAAAACTTACATTGTCCTCAATGTAAAGTAAAGATAGGTTTAGGAGCTCCCTGATATTGATCTGTCATGAATTCCAATGTTTGCTTGGTGGAGTGTCTTTGTCCATATTTCTCTCACGCATGAAAACACAATTCCTACACAAAGTGAAACAAAGCTTATTAGAATGTGTTCACTCACGTACACTACATGTTGGTGCAAGGTAAAATGACATGGAGGTAGCATGCAAGCAAAGTGTCGCACCATGACTAGGAGTCATGGTGGTGTAAAAATATGCAACTAATAACAATAAGTGGCACATGCACAATTCATGCTTGAAATGTAAACCAAAATGATAGTTTGCAGCACGGGAATGGTCCATGGCACCACTCCGCCACGCTTAGCCTCATATGTGCATAGCCTATTCCTCTTGCCACTTCTTCCATGTGCATGTCCTGACAACATGAGTGGCTTAGTGAACATATACAATGCAAGAAAACGTAAGACTATGTTTACCAATACACTTTATTAAAGCTAAGGGAAAAAGAAGTAGTTCTGGATTTTGTAAGTCTCCAGCTAGACTATCCTCCTCAACCTTTCTTCTTCACAATTCAGAATATCCATCCTTCCAAAATTCGGAATAACCATCTCTATACCATAAGGAAGAAATCTCATAAGCACTTTTCCTCCTCTTGTAGGACACTTGAGGAGTATCATCAAGGAGGTGCTTAAGCTCATGCACTTGGGGAGCAATCTCTACAAATTTCACTTTGGACCACTGAGACTCTCCCATTGGAGGCACCTCTCTTGATTCTTCTATCACTGGTAGCACATCATCTACCTCTTCCACCACCCTAACCATTTTAATCCTGCAAGGCTCAACCAAGGGTTGTTCATCCAAGGTCTCAACAAACCCATCAGTCAGTTCAAAAATAGATGTATCAATAAAGCAATTTTCCACCATGTTAGCAATGTCATTCAAAATTTGCACATCTTCCTTATCTAGACTAACATGCGAAATCTCTTCAGTCTCTTCTTTCTTCACAACATAAAAATCATTATCATTAGTTAACAAAGGAATTTCATTGAGCACTTCTTGTGAGTCACCTGTAAGATACTTAGATTCAAGCATAGTTTCAATAGTTGGGACCTCCACAAGAGTGTCAACCAATGGGTTAACCTCTTTATTAGCAAGTTCAACATTATCTTCATTCATGATATCACCATGTTCATTAAGATGTGACTCTATGCAATTTATCAGGACATCAAGAAATGACACATCCAAAGTAAGACTATCAACATAATCAAATATAACATGGCACTCACTACCATTTGGGACAATCTTAACACATGCTTCCTGTGAGGTCTGTTCCACCAACACTTCATCTTGCATTTCAAAGATTGATTCATCTATAAAACAGCATTCCACTATGTTTGCAATCTCAGATAAAATCATGCAATCTTCCTTATCCAGTTCTACCCTCTCAATTTCTTCATTGCACGCATTCAATTCTTTGAGAGATATGCAATCACGTTTCACATCTTCATTAAACACATGCATGTTCCATGCTATGGCTATAATTGCAAAACAATGTTCTATATGCCTGGGATGCTCAATAGCATAATTGACATCAAAGACAACTTGTTCAATATTAATTCTAAATGTTACCGTTTTGTTCCTCACGCCAATTAATGCATCTCCAGTAGCAAAGAATGGCCTTCCAAAAATAATAGGCACTTCGGGATCCTCTTTCATGTCCAGCACAATGAAATCCACAGGAAGTGTGAACTTATCAATCCTCACCAGCACATCTTCAACCATGCCCGTGGGCTTCACCAATGATCTATCAACGAGTTACAAAGTGACCGCCACTGGACGGATTCTCCCACTCAACCCAACATTTATGGCAATAGAAAAAGGCATGAGGTTTATCCCTGCTCCTAAGTCGTACAATGATTTGTCAAAGTACCTCTGGCCTATGGTACAAGGGATGGTGCAACTTCCCGGGTCCTTCAACTTTGGTGGCAACTTGTGGCCATCCCAAGCTTCACTACACTCCATGGGCATCGTTGAAGCTTCACATTGAAGAATCTGTTCCTTGTTTGAAATCAGATCCTTAAGGAATTTTGCATACTTAGGAACTGCACTCACCAAATCTAGCAATGGTAGGCTCATGTTAACTTGTCTCACCACGTTCAAGAATCGATCATATTGCGGCCCTTTCTTCTTCGATAATGGATTCACTCTTTCAGGAAATGGAGGTTTAGGAGCATACTCAGGATAGTTGTAAGGACTCGGTAGTCCTCTAATCTTTTTAGTCACCCATTCTCTTCATTGTTTTTCCCTTCTTCCTTTTCAGGTGCTAAGGCTTCATGTGCAAACTCTTGCTCAACTTCACTTCTTGCTTCATCTTCAGACTGGACATCCTCACTTCTAGGCTCAGTGGTTTGATGCACTTCCTTTCCACTCCTTAATGTGATTGCATTACAAACTACTTTCCCTTTCAGATTTGGAATTGTGTCACTTGGAAGTGAGCCACTTGGCCTATGGTGCACAGCATTAGTAAGCTGTCCCAATTGCATCTCAATATTCTTCAAGGTAGCTTCATGGTGTCTCACAGTAGTCTCCAAAACAGCAAACCTTTCCTCATTTTTATCCATTTTTTTTATAAGTCGATAGAGCATCTCTTCTATAGATGGCGTTTTTTGCTATGAGGAATTCGGTTGATGATCAAAGCCTGGAGTTGGTTGCGTGGCTCTTCTTTGTTCATTTCCATAGTACTGGCCTCCACCTTGAGTTTGATTTTGGTTTCCCCAACTATTTTGGCCTCCAACACCATATTGTCTATTATTGCCTCCAGAGTAGTTGTTAGGATATTGTGGCTTGTTATAGTTATTCACGTACTGTAGAGACTCAGTTGTAATGGCACACTCATCCGTGTGATGCTCACCTTTACACAATCCACATGATAACACAGGAGCTTTAGCATGTGTAGCTTTCAGAGTTTGCACTTGCTTCTCTAAGGCTTCAAACTAGACACTCAAAGAAGTTTCCTCATCAAGGTCCAGTACTCCTCTCTGCCTCCTGTCTTGGGGTTTCCGTGTCTCGGGAAAAGATATTCATCTTTAGCAATTTGGTTAAACAATTCTCTAACCTCCAGCACATTCTTATATTTCAATGCACCGTTAGCGCAAGCTTTCACCATCATAGAAGACTCAGCTGTGAGGCCTTTGAAAAATGTGTTCAACTCCCTGATTTCACCAAGGTCATGTTTAGGACATTGACGGATTAAATCATTAAAATGCTCCCATGCTTCTCTGAATGACTCGCCATCCTGTTGTTGAAAGTTCATTATCTTTATTCTCTTTCTTTCCAATTTCGCAGGAGGGAAATACTTGGCTAAAAATTTCTTATGCAATTCATCAAAAGACATTGCTGCATTTGCTCCCCCAATACTCTTGAACCAATGCTTAGCTTTACCTCTTAAAGATAGAGGAAATAAAATTCTATGGACTTCACTTCGATCCACTCTCGGTAGTTTGAAAGTACTGCAGAGGCCTAAGAACCAATCCAAATGTTCGTTAGGGTCTTCATTGTCTAATCCTTGAAAGAACTAGCCTTGAGTTATCATTGAAACTATCTGAGTCGGAATATGGTAACTTTCCACATCAATCTCCTGCTGATCGAATCCACTTTCAAAATTTATGGCGTAGTGCTCACTAAATCGTGGTGCTCGTGCTTCCTGATTGGCCATTTCTTTTTGTTGTCTTTGTGGCAACCTCAAAGTCTTTGCCAATTCAAGATCTAATGGAAATTGCGGTTTTCCTGCAGACCCGTGAGATCTTGGCATACAAACACACCAACGTGAAGTATAATAGGAAAGAAACAAAAACAAAGAAACAAAAGTATCCAACGCAAACAAGAGAAACAGAACAAAAACAAAACCCACAAGAAATTTCAAGAAATTGAAGAAAGAGAATACACACAACGCAAAACCGAACAAGAGAAATACAAGAAACAATTAAGCAAATTCAAGAAACCGTGCCTTCCCCGGCAGCTGCGCCAAAAATTGACAGGCTAAAGTTGTATGCCTCAATTTTAACCCTAAACTAATATAGCAGAAGTGAGTAGGCTATCGTATCCACAGGGAATGGGATGGTTCGAGAATTCAAGTATTGCTCTAACAAATGTCACACAAATGTCACAGAACAGAAATAAAATGCTACTATATAAGAATAACAAGTAATAGTCACAAAATGGGGATAAAATGTAAAGTCAAGAAAGAATTGGATGTCTCAGGTTTTTTCTATCAGATGAGTGCATTATAGACTACTCAGATGCAATGCAATTGATTATCAAGTTAAGCACAGAGGATACCAAGCTGCCTAAGAGCCTAAGGTGCCACCAGCATGGCGACCGCATTCTATCTTACACTCTTTGACACCACTCTTTCCCATGGCGAGGCCTAAGAGTGGTGGTTTCAACCCGCAACATCTCAACTCTCCAAGACTGACTGCTCTAGCATGCAAATCCTAGGATCATCCCATGGTGAGGCCTGACCTAGGTTCGTTTCTCTTCGTAAGCCAAGGGAAGCCTCTTCTCACTCTATTCTAAGGTCTCAATGAACTTCCACCGGCATGGCGACCGCATATCAGATCATGATCAAACAAAGCAAGAGAGAAGACTCAATTATCATACTCAATGTTCTCATTTTATGCATTCCTTAATCCTATATGTGAATCTAATCTCGACTTAGCATGGCGACCACAATCGAAGAGAGATTCAGTCAAGAAAAGCATGAATTCACAAAATTTAACAAGATTCAAGTGGTAATTTCAAGTATGAACTCAATCTTCACAAAATGTGTCAATTGCAAGGCATCGCATAGTCTATTCACACAATCATCCGGCCTCAACCCTAAGACATCACAGATTTAGCCGCGATACTTCATTACTAATTCGCGAATATCATAATTCATCATTGAACAATTCATTTCTTCTAAATTGTACAAATTTACCGATTAAAGTGCGTAGAATTGTCAATCGCGTCGTCAATTGAGAATCGGAATGAAGTAATCAGCTCAAATATTCAATCGGAATCACAATCAGAGTTCGTTTTCTAGTGAGAGAAAGTAGAGAGAGAAAGTCAAGAGAAAGAGAAATTTCCCGCTCTGAAAATCAAAACTCGGTTCTAATTCTAGAAAATCCTTCTAATTTGTTAACTAATCCTCTATATATAGAGGTTACAGAAAACGTAATCATTACGCAACCGTAAAATGACCAAGATATTACAAAAAAATGCCACTGTAATAAATTTGTACAGAAAAACAACTCGGTCAATGTAGTAACCACGCCTTCTGGCCTTGAAAGATCACGTAACACACACTCCTGCACCAAAAGAACAAAATCCATACTTAGAAAATTTCTCAAAACTAATACAAACACAAAAAACGCACAACTCACACATACACAAAACGGTGAGACCTCGCCACCGAGGTCTCGCTCTCACAGATTTGAAAAATCATCAAGACCTCGCACCGAGGTCTCGGTAATTTTGTGCAAGTGTGCAAGAATTGTTGTTTGAAAATGTGAAGTATAGTGTAATGTGCTAAACTTGTTGTTGTGAAGTGGGAATGTAAGTGAAGTGTGGTGTGCATGAAAGAATGAAGAAATCAAATGGAAGAAGAATGAATGAAACCCAAGTATAATAAAACATGAGTGTGAAAATGGAGTGAAACATAATGAAGATAAGTAAGAGTGAAGAGTGATGGAAACCCATGTGTAATTCATGAACGGAAGATATAGTACATAACAAATTTGTGCTATGACGTACAAATGAATGCTTGAGTGTGTATTGTGATATTTGTGAACTAAGAGTGAGGAGTGTTTTTGAGTGTTGTGAAATAAAAATGAAGAATGTTGTGAGTATTGTGAAATGTGAATGAAGGGTGTTGTGAATGTTATGAAATGTCTTGAAAATGAATGTACATAAAGAAAGGAAGTTTGATGAAAATGGGTGAGAGTGAAGAAGGTGAGATGAAATATGTGTGCATTGTAAAGTGAAAACCTACATGAACTAGCAAATGTTGTAAAGAACAAAATAAAATGTATGCTCTTAAAATGAAGGAACCTCCAAGTTACAATTTAAGTGCAATGCCTGCAAAATGGAGTGCAACTCAACTCACACAACTCACATACGCACAAAACGGCGGCGAGGTCTCGCTCTCACATAAAAAAAATCAGCGAGACCTCGCCACCGAGATCTCGCTCTCACTGTTTTGAAATCATCGAGACCTCGCCACCGAGGTCTCGGTGATTTTGTGCAAGTTTGCAAGAGTGCTATGCTAGTGTGTGTGATGCAACCATTTCAGCACAATGGTCTACTTCTATGCAATATATGTGTGTCCTAGCTTCTAAATTGAGCTTTGTGGTGAACATATGAGTTTTAGATCTTTCTCTTAGCTTTCCATTGGTTCAAGAATCAGAATCATAGGAGATCTGTAGCTCAAGATATACACATTCTACCAAACTGTGGCAATGAGAAGTCAAAGATGAAAACCTGAGGAAACAATTGCAAAGATCCTCCCATTTCTCATACTTTCACACAGAATTAGAAGAAAGTTAAAACATAAGAACGGAAGTACACCCAAAGAGCTTCCCAAAACATCCAAGATCTCATCATTTGGACTAGTATTGAGAACGTTACACTCAAAATAATTTACACTAACAGTTCTGCCCAAATACCAAATGAACATATTATGGCATTCTCCAAACTCCACCAACTTCATATCAAACCAAACCGTTTTTAGTTCTTTCCTTGTCCTTTAACATCAAACACACATTTGCCTCATTTAATCATCATTTTTGGTCCCTTTTCACCATTTTAGCACTTCCATGTTGCAAACCACAAAAATGCACACAATGGCACAAAACAATACACAATTGCATGAAATACAAGGCAAAAGCTAAGTGATATAACACATATAAGTTGGTATAAAACCAACTTATCAGATAGAAAAATTTACAAGTTAAGGTTTTTAAATCATAAATTTACAAGTTAGAAATTAATAAATGAAGAAACTACTAAATTTTATTCATTTGATAGAAAAATTTACAAGTTAAGATTTTTAATTCATAAATTTACAAGTTAGAAATTAATAAATGAAGAAACTACAAAATTTTATTCATTTGATAGAAAAATTTACAAGTTAAGATTTTAATTCATAAATTTACAAGGTAGAAATTAATAAATGAAGAAAACTAATAAATTTTATTCATTGGATAGAAAAATTTACAAGTTAAGATTTTAATTCATAAATTTACAAGTTAGAAATTAATAAATGAAGAAACTACTAAATTTTATTCATTGGATAGAAAAATTTACAAATTAAGATTTTAAATAAAAAATTTACAAGTTATAAATTAATAAATGATGAAACTACTAAATTTTATTCGTAATTGATGGTTTAAACTTTAAATTTGAATAGTACAATAATAAAATTGCAAAATATATTATGATATACAATAATACAACTATAGTATATATAAATAAAAGTATGACATTAATTTATATAAACGAATATATAGATATGGAAATTATAAAATTTGAAAAAACATATTAAATTATTTCAAATTTTCAATAATGTAAAAATGTACAATATGATATTTTTCTTCATTTTAATAAACTAATAGTTGCCGTCGTCGTCGTCGTCGTCATTATTGGGTCTATTGGCATCGGTGATAAGTGAATTAGTTGTACAAGTAGAGCTACCATCTGTGGTAGCATCTAAATGTAAATCTAAATTTTCTTCTATGTCTTGTTCTTGTTCTCTATATGCGGCTTTAGTCCAGTCATCTACTAAAGCTTGAATCTCCAAGGACATGGGGCTCAAACGCGATTGGGTCTCTTAAAAAATGTTGCCACCTTGACTAAAAGCTTGTTCCATGGCTAAGGTTGATGTATGGGCCGCCAAAATCTCTTTGGCTATCGAAGCGATAATGGGGCACATAGTTGTCTTGGGCTTCCACCATTCCAATATTTTGAAGTTCTTAATACTATCGTATTCATACTTGTTATCACTAAAATCAAAAGAAGTGGTTAAATATACCTCAAGTTCCGTACTAGTAGTACCCTTGTGTTTTTTTAACGATTGAAACATTTCTAAACCAGGAATGATAAAAGGAAGACGAAGATCAAATATTTGAAGTTTAAAAACTATAGTGACTAGTGTGAGTGTTAATGGTACTACTAATAGGAACTTGAGGTTGAAAATTAGAAGAATATTCTACATATAATGCATTTAACATATCTTTAGTCTTATTTATGTATCTACTTAGATTTAATTGTAATTGCATAATGTTCAGATCTAATGGAAAGCATTCTTTTAACGTATTATAATAAAACTTCAAATATTGGTCTAAACCTTGAAATTTAAAACGAGGATCAAGAACAATAGCAACTAAATATAAAATTGGAATTTCTTTATAATAATTAAGCCATTTTTCTAACATGTGAATAATACTTTGCGTCAAAGTTTCATCATTATATGCATTTTTAACACACCAACTATTACATGCTTCACTAAAATAAATGAGAAGTTGGATAATACACACGTGAAATACATACATCCTTAAAACTAACACAATTAAACAATTTTAGGATAACCAATGTTATTAAAACATACAATTGAGCCATTAACATTATTAACTACATATTTTACAATTAAAGAAGTCACTTATAATAAATTAATAAAATTTACAATATAAAAAAATATATATTATAGTAACACATGTAGATCATCATAAGTTGAATTCCAACGATTTGGAACATCCTTTTTAAATCTTTTAGGTTTTTGTCCATGTTGTATACAATATTTTGCCCATGTTTTCATTAAACTTGGATGTCCAGTCAAACATTTAATTGCATCTTTAATTAGTTTAATATGAATTTCTAATGCACTTAAGCCATTTTGAATGGATAAATTTAAAATATGGCATACACATCTAATATGAAAAAATTTGCCACCTAAAATTGGTGCACACATATTTTTTAATTCTACAATAGATGCATTATTAGCCGATGCATTATCAAAACCAATTGAAAAAATTTTATCATTCAAATTATATTCTTCTAAAATAATACTAATTAATCTAGATATATTTATGGCCATATGAGAATCATTAAAAATTCTAAATGCAATTACTCTTTTTTGTAAAAACCAATTTGAATCTACCCAATGACAAGTTATACCCATATAACTATTCATTTGCCAATGATCACTCTAAATATCGGAACATATTGAAACACAAGAATCTAATTTAAAAAATATTCCGATAAGCTATTTTTTTTCTTTTTTATAAATGTTTTTAATATCACGTGTTAAAGTTATTCTAGAAACACGTTTAACTTGTGGATTTGCATTTTCTTGTACTAATCTCACAAAATTTGGTTTTTCACCAAATGAAAATGGTAAATGTTGTGCGCAAACAAATCTAGCTACACCATCTCTCCATTTTGAATCATTAAATTTAAATAAATTTAAATTACTAGAAGAAGAAGAACCTTGTTGAGCAAAACCGGTTAATTGCGCTTGTGACTTTTGAAGGCCGATTTTTTGAGGATGCATTTTCTCCAAATTCTTGTTTAGTGTACCATATCCGCTCCCAATTTTGAAGGCGTATGATTTCTTGCAAAAATTACATTGTGCTCTAATAAGAACTCCATCGGCATCAAAAAATTTTGTGAAATATTTCACAAGCATTTCCGATTTTGGATTCGTTGGTGGACGACGACTTGATTGTGATGCATCACCAATATTAATTGGTTGGGATGAAGAACCAAAACTATCCATTTTATAAAAAAAATTCAAAAGAATTAAAAAAGAATGAGAAATTGAAATAATAATATATAAAAAAAAATAATAAATAATTTAACTAATAATTATAATAGAAACAATAAATAGAATTGAATTTTATAGAATTTTGATGCTTGAGAAAATTGAGATAAAGAGAATTAGAATGAGAAATTGAAATAATAATATATTAAAAACAATAATAAATAATTTAACTAATAATTATAATAGAAACAATAAATAAAATTGAATTTTATAGAATTTTGATGCTTGAGAAAATTGAGATGAAGATAATTAAAATATTGAGAAAGAGGAGTAGAAATTGTGTGGGAAAAATGAAAAATTAAGGGGAATTTATAGATTAGAAATTGTAAAAAAAAAAAAAAAAAGGAACGGTCAATTAACCTCCTCAGTTATTTCATTTTGATGACCGTTGCCAAACTGCAACGGTCAAATGACCGTTGCAGTAATTTTTTTGTTACAGGCGCGTGTAAGCGGTTTGGTTACGGTTCTGGTTGAGGAGGGCCCATAGGCGGTTCGGTCATTTCACACGCGCCCATAGGCGGTTCGGTTACAATTCCGGTTGAGGGGCCCACGGTTCCGGAACCAGAACCGGCGGTTCGGAATCAGAACCGTGGGTTTGGGCATCTCTATCTGTGAGTTATAACTGCATCTCTATTTTATTTAATTAAAAATACAAAATATTATGAAAGTAATAGGAATGGATGTTCATTTAGAACAACTCAATCAATCAATGAATCCAAACTATAAGATTCATCTAAAACAACTCAATCAATCAATGAATTTACAAGTTCTAAACTCATGAATAGATATTAATTATACTTCATGTATTACCTATCTTGTTTACCAATAAATAGAGTTTAGATTAGTTCTATTGGGATAACTTCAATAACTCCATTATTTTAACAACCTTACAAATCTAGTAACCTACTCTCCCAAACAAGATTATTTATTGATCATATTAATAAAAAAATCGTTTCATCTATTTCTTGTGCACTTTTTTTTATTGTAATTTCTATATATTGTTAGTTTATAGTATTACATTAAAGTACTAGTTTTACAATACGTTATTAGCATGAGACTCTACTAGTTGAGGGAGGCTTTACCATTAGAGCAAATCAAATTCAAGTTCAGATCTTGAAACAATATATTGTTTAAATACATATTAACACTTTTGGTAAGATATCAAGGTAATGTTTTTCTTTTATCAATTAATTCATTTACACTATGTCTAATCTTACAAAACTAGAATTTCTACATATTCTTATTATATGTGGAATAATTTGAATAAAGATTAAACCACTTAAAATTGGTTGTACTTTTAAAAGCCCAATAAGAGTGGTCGTGATCGCAGCAAAAATATGTCTTATAATCATTATGATGATTATCATAGCAAGAAGGAAAATAACCCCCAAAAGTAGGTTGATGAAAAAAAAAAGAAGAAAAGAATAATATCAAAATAAATTCTATCGATATGACATAAAAGGCCATTGGACCTATACCTATAGCACGACAAAGATCTTGGTAAAAAACATCATTGAAAAGGAATGACTTGGGTGTCAAGACAAATTTTATTGATCAATAGAATGATTATGATAATAATAATGTTGATATGACATCTCGAGATAGAAGATTTCTTTGAACAACAGTTTTTTTTTGTTCAAACAGCGATATTTTTATTTGATATATCAAGATAAAAATTATGTACAAATCTGCTCACTAGCAGAAGTTTCAGCCTTATCACAAATGACAGGCTGGTGAGGAAATTGGTTGAACGAATCATGAGAAATCCTATTATCACAGGCTATATTAGCAAGTAAATGACTCGATTTTTTAACTTATTATCTATCAAAGAGAAAGAACAAGACTTAAAACTCTTCCTTAGTTTAATGATATCAGAAGTTATTGTGGAAACTTCGTTTGTGGGTGAAGTTTCATGTTGTCGCCTAACTGCAATAACTTGGACATCAGTTTGGATATCAATTTTTCCTCCATTCTTATTGTATAGCCAGTAGTTAAGCCGTTCTTATTCCCACCATCTCAGCAACCACTGGAGATAATGCCTCCTCCCTAGCCTGAAATCACTCCTGCACCATGATCGCATTTGAGTTTCTTGCAAGTAGCCCTATTCCTGTTATCTTTTCTAATAATCTTCCCGTTGTGCCAAAGTTGATCCTTAAACAACCATCCCTAGGTTTCTCACAACATCTCTGGATATTGCCTTTTTTATTGTTGGGAGAATGTTGCTCCCATACATCTAACTTGACATTTCTGAATTCCTCCTATTCCTCAGCAGCTGATTGTACATTTTCCCACTCTGACCTTTCTGATGTTTCAAAAACCATTGCATTTCTCGTTTTCCACATTTGCCAAAACAAGTCAGCCGTAAATTCGATTCTTTCTTCCATGCTGTTTCCATTATTCAGGCTCCTTAATTTGAACCACCAGTCCTTCAATGAGTTGGAGAAATTCTAGAGTCTTTGCCACTGTACAGGGGATAGTTTTCAAGTGGTAGAGGCTTTAGCGCAATGAAACAGATCCAAATAGAGTGAACAGAAAGTTAGACTCTCACTCACAATGTATGTCTCTGCAATTGAGCCTTCTAGATATGCTCTATTTTTCACAGTCCCTTTTAGATTCCCTAGATACCTAATCAAACGAGAAAAAGAAAAATATGTGTAATATATCGATCAAATAACATATATACAATGAATTTTCAGCAGCAAAAATCAAATGAAAAACATATAAGTTACCTTTCAAATGGATACATCCATCTATTTTGATCAGGCCCTCCAAGTTTAGCTTGTCGTGAAAGATGAATTGCCAAATGAATCATTATATCGAAGAATGCTAGGGGAAATATCATTTCCATCTTGCAAAGAATGAAGATAATGTTCTCCTCTAATTTCTCAATATCTTCAATTCTTAATTTTCTTGCACATGTGCTTTTAAAATACTAGAAATTTCACATATCATAGAGTGCACTTCTTTATTTAGGTATCCACGTAGCCCTATTGGGAGCATCCGTTGTAGTAGCACATGACAATCATGAGATTTTAAACCTGAGATCTTGCTATCCTTAATATTTACATACCTAGATATATTTCCAGCAAACCCATCTGGATACTTTACTGCCTTCAAAAATTTGTAGAACCCAACTCTCTCTTTTTGAGATAAAGTATAACATGCAGGAGGCTTCTCATATTTTCCATTCCTATGTTGCAAATGTAGTTCACTTATAATCCCTATGTCCTCCAAATCTAACCGAGCTTTATCAGTATCTTTTGTTTTCTCAGCTATGTTCAATAATGTTCCTAATAGACTTTCAATCCAATTCTTCTCAGTGTGCATCACATCAATGTTGTGTGGCAGTTTCAGATTCTCCCAATATGGCAGCATGAAAAAAATACTCTTCTTACACCAGTTACGTTCTTCCGGAGTTCGTTTCCTCTTTCTAATTCTTGGATTCTTTCCAAGTTTGATATCCTTCACAACTTCAAGTTGTTGCAGTAATTCAACATTGGACAATTCTGATGGCTTCAATCTTATCTCTTTTTTGCCATTGAATTTGGTTGCACTCCTTCTCCATTTATGGTATATAGGAAGAAATTGACGATGCCCCAAGTAACCTATCTTACTCCTCAATGATTGAAAATCTGTTTGATCTTTACAACAAGGACATGCTAATTTTCCCTTAGTTACCCATCCTGACAAATCTCCAAGAGCTGGAAAGTCACTTATAGTCCACATTACAGCTGCATGCATTCTAAAACATTGGCTACTAATAGTATCGTATGTTCGAACACCCTCCCATAATTCTATAAGTTCATCAATTAAGGGATGTAAAAATACATCAATGTCTTTTCCTGGTGATCGGGGGCCAGGAATAAGCAAGGACAAAATAAAATTGGATTGTTTTCTAGCCTCCCAAGGTGGCATGTTATAATTAACAAGTATTACTGGCCACACACTATATGATGTGCTCATATTACTAAAAGGATTGAAATCATCACTAGACAGCCCCAAACGAATGTTATAGGGGTCTTCTACAAACAAAGGGTATTTTTTATCAAAGTCCTTCCAAGCTTCACCATCAGCCGGATGACTTAAACTACCTGCTTCTTCAACACGTTTCTCCTTGTGCCATCTCATATGCGAAGCTATTTTTCTTGACAAAAAAAGCCTTTCCAGTCTCACTTTTATTGGAAAATAACGAAGAACTTTATGAGAAATTTGTTTACCTTTGCCACCATGAACTTTCCATCTTGACTCTAAGCATTCAGGACAAAAATCATTCATTTTGTACTCTTTTCTAAACAAAACACAATCATTTTTGCTTGCATGAATAGTCTTGCACCCCAAGCCAACATCAGCTAGTAATTTTTTGGCTTCATAATATGAACTTGGAAGAAGGTTGTCATCTGGAAGGGCATCTTTAAACAACTCAAGAAAAATGCTTAATGACTTCTTACTCCACCGATTTGGTACTTCCAAATGTAGAAGTTTTACAACAAAAAGCAACACTGAATATCTCTTACATTCAGGATATAATCTTCTCTTAGCATCCTTAAATAGTCTCTCAAATTTGTCTAAGTCATCTTCTCTATCATTCACTCCTTCATTTGGAACGCTACCGCATGCATCTTCATTAAACAAAGTTCCTCGATGTAAATCTTGTAAAATTTCTTGTATTTCATCATCACTTCCATCCCAATCATCGCCATTCACTGTCTTCTCACTACTGTTAAAAAGTTCATCCTCGTCATTTTCAAAATCCCATAACTGCTCACCATGAAATCTCCAAGATATATAAATCAAGTCCATACCCCTGTATTGCAAATGTTTCCCCACAACTTCTAAAGTGTGATAATTTACATTCCTGCATACTCTACACGGACATCGAACCTTCATATTGCCTCCGCTGCTATGTTCCACCATTTTTAAAAATTTCTTCAAACCTTTATTGTACTCTTTACTCCATCTATCATCTAAATACATCCAACTCTTATCAATTTCCTAATCTTCTAAATGAGAAGCACATTATAAGATTTTTTATAGTATAAATTCCAAATAAACTTTGACAGTCATATAACATATGAAGGAAAATAGGAATAATTTCATTCTCATGTCGTAAAATAGTACACTATAGTGTATAAAATATGTATGACCATAACATTCACACTACCATTCATACAACATAATCATAGTCAAACATGTATGACTTTTACGCTAACAATTAAAAGGCAAGTCAACAATAAAAAAGTATAAACTAGTTCAAATGATTTAGAGATTCATGATCTAAATTAATATTTCTTTTAAATTAACAAGTCAACAATATATATATATAGTTTTTTCGCATTAAACAAAAATTCAATTGCTCAACTATTCATATAATATATGTTCCAATCCCGTTAACCTTCACTTTTTTAGAAACTGCTTCTGATTTTTTTCAGCAAGGTTCCACTTTCCTGCCATTTGAATTAGGATTCATGTCATTGTCATAAAAGAAAACTAAATAGAGTCACACATATGAATAGTTACAATATGACATTTATAAATGAAAAGGTTTAGAACACTAAAAAATACAATCAAATAGGTTGAACAATTTGACACAAAGATATAAGAGAATACTAGCTGACCATGCAACTTAAAACTATAATAGTTTTTTATGCTTCTTCTGTTGTCTAAAAATGTTTCATGTCACGCCAAGAAGGAGCACTTTCTATATGCTCATGTTCTACATAAGCAATAGTTTAAAACATTTATTAAAGCAAACACAAATTCGATAACCCAAAAAAGCATAAAGAATAATTTTTCGTATTGATACTTAGGGAAAACCAGAATTTGAGGAATAAAAAACATACAATATCTAGTAAGTATCCTAAATTAGCTAACTATTTGATCACAACAACTCTAATAAAATCAATTCTTATTTCTAACAATAAAGATTCAGTCAAATAAAACTTTTAATTAATAGGATATGTTTAAATATTCAACACTTCTCAAATGCTCATTAATTCAGCACTTGTCAAAACTCCTTTCAAAACTTCTACTTAGGAGTTTATAAAAATAAGCATACTCAAAATATTTTCTATTTCATTGTTTACATATAAACTCAGTTTATCAAATCTAATATATGAAAAATGTGTAATATAACTTAAAATATAGCAAGTATGACAGAATTTATATGCACTCATCCAAATTCAAAAAGTTGAATAAAAAGGGTCCATTAGCTCATTAAACTCGCATTTTTGTTAAATACCTTTATTAAGAAGTGTCCAAGTATTTAAAAAAGAATGAACTTATTTTTACTTTGAGTTAATTTAGAACTTGCAAAGTCACTCATTGATTCTCAATTGATCATTTGCATTACTTTCAACAACAAAGTTTATCCTTTTATATTTCTTGATGTGAAATATAGCAAATTTGACACACCAAACATAAATTTGGTATTGAACCAAATGTTTCAATCTCTCACACTTGTTCTTAAGCATAAAGTCTTAGTTTCACATGTACAAACAATTTAAACTGTAATCTTTAACATCAAAACCCTCTCACTTCTTTATCCAAAAAAAATTATTTACTAGTTTGTCCCAAACAAATTGTTCACACCCTTCGACAACTTTAATTTGCCATGATCTAAGCTTTTTGGAGTACTAAGTCTAAGAAAATCAACTGCATGCCTCATTGCCAAACAACATGAGATGTCAAGTGAAACAAGTGTTGAACATGACCTCAAATATTAATGAAACAGACCGAAATTTATTTTTTAAAACATAAATATTGCTTTTAAAGATCCACATTCAAAATAAAAATAAACAAAAGTTGTAAGCTAGCCCATCAAAATTTCCTGAGTTAAGAAATTTATTTGTCGATCCCCATATTTATATTTCATTTGGCAAATCAGACATCTAGTTCAAACAGGAGAAACAGTTGTAATGGATGGACATAGAGAAAATGGGCATAAAAGTTTGAGTCATGCATAACCAAAAACCATGTTTATGCTATTGATTTTTTGGACTACGTTTTCTCCATGAAGTAGAGAATGCACGATTCATGATTTTCCTTGTTTTAGTCTTCAAACTATACTTAACGTCCTCTTGAGACTTGAAAAGCATTCTTGAGAAACAACACCGAAGAGTATTGATAAGTCGGTATTTCACCGACTTATTCTCTTGACTTTCTTTATCTTTTGCTATCGATTCTGTGCGAAAATGATGCTTGGTGTGTTGACAGTATGCTAGAACGTGCATGTTTTGGAGATTGTTGTGAAAATGCCTAAGTGTTGTAAAACAAGGTGAAAGTGCTGTGATCTTTGAAATATGCAAGACACTTAGTCATGTACACCACTAACCTCCAAGCTTTCATGGAGGTCCGTAACTATTCACACAACACAACACTTAGTCATGCACACCACTGACCTCCAAGCTTTCATGGAGGTCAATGACTATTCACACAACACAAGCACACAGCACACAACATAACACTCACACAACACACTTAGCACAAACACATCACACACACGCACAACACATGGCGGTCGCACCATGCGACCGCCACACACACGGGTACACCATGCGCCCGCCTCACACACTCACACACACAACACGTGCGCCCGCCCCACACACGGCGGTCGCACTGTGCGACCGCCACTCACACGGCGCGCCCGCCACACTCACCTCACACACTGTGCACATTTTGTTCTTTCATGCATTTTTCCTTTGCTATATTTTTACTTAGGAATTTTCTCATGCATTTCGTATACACTACACTTCACATCTGGTCTAAGCACACTTAGCAAACACCGCATCCAATCTGTTTGATATTTTGCCTCGCCACTCTTATTCGTTAAGTACACGTGTCTTCACTAAATTCTTGGCTTATATTCATAGGGACACGTGTCAACATCTGGGCATAAAGGGGGAAACTTCCAGGAAGCTCACTTGACGAGGGCATGGAGAGAAAACTATAAAAGCAGAGGACGGATCGAGAGAGAGACGGAGATCAATCAAGAGAGTTAGGGTTTCAATGAAAAAGGAGATCAGAGTGGAGATCATTCCATTTTATCTTTTTGTAATAGCTATGTTTGATCAGGCTTTGTCAAACTTGTTTTCAAAGCCGATCAACATGATCGGCTAAACATTAGGTTGTTGCTTTGAGGGATTAAGTATGATGACTTTAAAACCGATTTGAGACATTTGTATTGCTCATTATGTGTTTGATTTTTGGTTCATATCGTTTGATGTTTCATTTCAATGTTTACTCACACACGATTATGCCATTTATTTGATTTGCGGTATCCATTGAAGTCAATCTAGTGCTGATAAAGGAAATTGAAACAACATCACTCGAATATGGAACAAACTTGTATGGGTCCTAATATCTGTGCCTTGTTGTGATTTTAATCGTGCGGTACCCACTGACAATTGAAGTCAATCCAGTGAAAGAGAGTTAGGATTATTTGAGTATTAACGCTTGAACCTTTAGCTAGGGCTTTAATACCAAATAGGGATCTGGAATTAGGAAGCTGAGCCTGAATCTTGCCCTACCAAGGGAAGGCACGGGAGTATTGTGAATTAGGGTTGTGAGATCTACCAAGAAGAACAGTCCTAATCTCACTAGAGGTCAGTCCCCCCCATACATGCTTGTACACAAGTCAAGGATAATTGGAAGAGGTCGTCATCTCTGACTCCCTCAAGGCAACACCTGTTTACTTCTTGATTGAATTGAGTATTTGCTTCATACTTGTTACTCGTTCTTTACCAATTTACTAGTCTATCACTTGTACAATTCTTGGTTCAATCCTCTCCCTGTTGGATACAATCCCACTTGCCACTTCTACTTCTTTTGGTGATACTGGGTAAAATTGCAAGGTACGACGACGGCCTTGCCAATTTTTGGCGCCGCTGCCGGGGAGAGGCATAGCGTTGAGAGTTGTTGGTGATAGTTTTACTTTGTTGTTACTTTACGAATTCATATTTGAAATTGTTGGTTATTTTGCTTTGTTGAAATCTTAATTCATTACTAGTCTCTGTTGATTTTGTTCCACTGATATCGGGTTCTAGTGCTGTTTCTTTTTCTTGTGAGAATTCCCAGTTTATGCTACCCAGAGCAAGGCTACGTGGTGAAGCTCCGGAATTTGCACTTGACTTAGAATTGCAAAGGACTTTAAGGCAAAGGAGAAGGGTCATAGAAATGGCGGAACAGAATGAGGAAAGGCTTCAACCCCAACCACCTCAGTTTGGGGACCATTTCGCAGTTAATTTCGAGAGGAGGAACAATCACCAGGGAATAGACGTAGAGAGCTATCAAATCCCGACACAAATCGTGTCCATGATCACTCAAGGGCAGATCTTTCAAGGCTTGAGCAACGAGGACCCTAACGAGCATTTGGACTAGTTTTTGGGACTTTGTAACACTTTCAAACTGCAAAGAGTGACTCTGGATGATGTGAGGAGAGTTCTATTCCCACTGTCTTTGAAAGGGAAGGCGAAGCATTGGTTCAACTCAATCGGTGGACCAGCCATATCCTCCTTTCAGGAACTTGAGCGGAAGTTTTTAGCCAAGTATTTCCCTCCATCCATGTTGGAGCGGATGAGGATGGAGATCCGCAGCTTCCAGCAGCAAGATGGAGAGACATTCAAGGAAGCCTGGGATCGTTTCAACGACTTACTCCGCCAATGTCCGAACAATGACCTCGGGGAGGTCATGGAGCTCAACACATTCTTCAAAGGTCTATCTTCGGAGTCTTCGCTAATGGTTAAAGCGTGTGCTAACGGGGTTTTAAAAGACAAGAGCGTGCCCGAGGTCAGGGATGATACGAATGGAGTAGGGTGAGAATCCAGCTCCACACGAATTCCACACACTTAGGATCGTTGTGCACCAAAATTCAGAAACCAACACGATCACAAGTAAGATCAAACACGGAAACAACACAAGAAGAAAAGATGGATATCGAATGGGATGTATTTGATTGTAAATCAATCAAACCCAACACATTACCACAAAGTGATTTCAATCTAACCTATGTAAATCAATGGTTAAAAAGATCTCAGTTTGGCTCGCTCTTGAAATCAAGAAACAATACGTTCTCTTTAAGGTCCTAGCTTAAAGAATCCGGTCCTATGAATAATCAACTAACCCTAATTGATTAATCACGTTTTTCACAACTTGTTTAAGGCTGCAAATAATTTAGCAAAGCTAAAAGGTTTCTTCAAAATTCAATCATAAAAAAAACGTTACAAAGAATGGCCATTAAATAGAACAAGTTTCGGCCATGTTGCTTGGTAAACAAGGAAATAAAACCCTAAAAGTTGTAAAGTACAACTTGACTTCTAAACTACCCAATCATAATTAAGAAACTTCCAAATTAGAATTGGAAACTAATAACTAACTACCCAAATCCTTCCCCAAAAAGGATTTGCCTAAAGGTGGCCAAATTCAATTTGACTTCCTTTGTTTCCTAAACTATTACTTGCCTTTATCATGCAAGATAATTGGGCCAAGTAGTATTTATTATAAACGAAATTTCCAAGCCCAAGAACATAATAATTAACGTCATTTATGGGCTGAAAATAACATAAAATAAATTACTAATTAATACTAAAAATGGCGTGATTCTCTTGTAAGCCCAAAAGCACGCCTTTCATGGACTTCATGATTTCGGACTTGTGTAAGCTTCTTCAAGGTGGATCATGAATTGTTAATGAAGAAACATTCCACAAGACTTCTCCTTGAGATGGTTCGGCCTCCAAAGCTTCACAATGAGTTGACAATAAATTGTGCAAAGCTTCCTTCATCTTCTTACTCCTTGATCTTGTCATTGGTCCATCAAGATTGGTCAAGGGATCTTGTGAATTGGGCTTTGGCAAGATGGACAAGGGTTGATTTCCATCATTCCCTCCCTCCTCGAAAGGATTCGTCCTCGAATCACCTACATCAAACAAAGATAAGTCAGTAACATTGAAAGTAGATGAAACATTGCCATACTCACTTGGAAGTTCAATCTTGTAAGCATTGTCGCCTATCCTTTCCATGACACGAAAAGGACCATCTCCTCGTGGATGAAGTTTAGATTTCCTCTTGTCAGGAAACCTCTCCTTCCTTAAGTGAATCCAAACCCAATCTCCAGGTTCGAAAATCACTTGACGCCTACCCTTATTGGCTTGCTTAGCATATTGGTCATTCCTCCTTTGAATGGTAGTTCGAACCCTTTCATGTAACTCCCTAACAAAATCAGCTTTACTCTTTCCTTCAGCATCAACAAACTCATTAATAGGAAGAGGCAAAATATCCAATGGAGTTATAGGATTAAAACCGTAAACAATCTCAAAAGGTGAAAGATTAGTAGCACTATGAACAGTTCTATTGTAAGCAAACTCAATGTGAGGTAAACAACTTTCCCAGTTCTTAAGGTTTTTCTGTATGAGAGCACGAAGTAAAGTAGACAAAGTTCTATTAACTACTTCAGTTTGTCCATCAGTTTGTGGATGAGCAACAGTAGAAAACAATAACTTAGTACCTAACTTATTCCATAGAGTACGCCAAAAGTGTGACAAAAACTTAACATCTCTATCACTAACAATACTCTTAGGCAAACCATGCAATCTTACAACTTCCTTAAAGAACAAATCAGCAATATGTTGAGCATCATTAGATTTAGAGCAAGCAATAAAGTGAGACATTTTGCTAAATCTATCAACTACAACAAATATGCTATCATGGCCATTGCGTGACCTAGGCAAACCAAGTACAAAATCCATAGAAATATCAATCCAAGGATGACTAGGAACAGGCAAAGGTTGATACAAACCATGAGGCTTGACTTTAGATTTTGATTGTTTACACACAATGCATTTATCACAAACACTTTTAACATCTTTAATCATGCTAGGCCAATAAAAGTGCTCATTCAAAACAGTCAAGTTTTTAGCAATACCAAAGTGCCCCATTAACCCTCCCCCATGGGTTTCCTTAACAAGCAACTCACGAATGGAACATTGGGGAATGCATAACTTATCCCTTTTAAACAAGAAACCATCATACATATAGAAGTCACCATTCGGTTTATGCACACAAAGGTCAAAGATGGCGTGAAAATCATGGTCAGTCTTATACAAATCCTTAATCAATTCAAAACCAAGTAGTTTAGCATGCATATAGGTAAACAAAGTGTATTTCCTAGACAATGCATCGGCTACCACATTTTCATTACCAGATTTGTATTTAACAACATATGGAAAGGTTTCAATGAATTCTAACCACTTAGCATGTCTCTTATTCAACTTACCTTGAGTCTTCAAGTACTTAAGGCTCTCGTGATCAGAATGTATGATGAATTCCTTTGGCCATAGGTAGTGTTGCCAAACTTGTAAAGACCTTACCAAAGCATACAACTCCTTGTCATAAGTTGCATACTTCAAAGCTGCCCCATGAAGCTTTTCACTAAAATATGCCACGGGTTTAGATTCCCTGCATCAAACAGCTCCAATACCAATCCCGGAGGCATCACGTGTATTTCAAAAGCTTTATGAAAATTAGGCAAAGCAAGTAAAGGTGCATGAGTCAACATGTATTTCAATTTGTTAAAGGCGTTTTCATGCTCATCAGTCCAAACAAATGTAACATTCTTCTTCACAAGTTCATTTAAAGTGCAACTATAGAACTAAAATCCTTAACAAACCTTCTATAGAAACTTGCAAGACCATGAAAACTCCTAACTTGACTAGCATTTGTAGGTCTAGGCCAATCCATGATTGCCTTTACCTTAGACTCATCAACCAGCAATGCCTTGAGAACTCACAACATATCCCAAAAAGATTATAGATTCCATGCAAAAAGAACACTTTTGAGATTAGCATAAAGTTGGTTCTCACGAAGTATAGCAAAAACGGATTTCAAGTGTAAAACATGCTCTTCTAACGTTTTGCTATAAACAAGTATGTCATCAAAGTAGACCACAACAAATTTGCCAATTAAGTGACGAAAAACATGATTCATAAGTCTCATGAAAGTACTTGGTGCATTAGATAAACCAAAAGGCATAACCAACCATTCATAAAGACCAAATTTCGTTTTAAAAGCAGTTTTCCATTCATCACCTTCTTTCATGCGAATTTGATAATAGCCACTTTTAAGATCAATCTTGGAAAATATGCATGAACCATACAACTCATCAAGCATGTCATCTAATCTAGGAATAGGATGCCTATACCTTAATAGTTATCTTGTTCACAGCACGGCAATCAACACACATACGCCAAGACTCATCTTTCTTTGGAACCAAAATGACAGGAACAGAACATGGACTTAGAGATTCTCGAACTATACCTTTGTCAAGGAGTTCATCCACTTGACGTTGAATCTCTTTAGTTTCCTCGGGGTTGGCTCTATAAGCTGGACGATTTGGAATTTGTGCTCAAGGATTTCAAATATGGTTCAAGATTCAAAATTTGACAACTTTCCAAAATCAAGAACTTCAAGAAGTTCAAGAAAGTGGTCAAGAACCAATCTTTTTCACTTGTTCAAAAAGTTTGATCAAAAGTTATTATGACAAGAGTAGATTGATGGAACTAACACAAAAAAAATTTCAAGAATTGAGCAAGAACTCACAAAGTTATGATAATTTGAAACTAGGGTTTTTAAGAACCCTAATCTTGACACCTAGGGTTTGGACGGAAATCAACAAATAAACACAAGAATCCAACACTATGAATGGCAAGAAATAGTGCAGAATATTGAGACAAGATGGCAGCAAGGATCGAACAAGAAACACAAGAAGAACAACACAAAAACGCAAGAAAAATCAAGTAACAAGATCAACTCGATTTGGGCAGATTTTAAGCACCAAGTTGCATGCGATTTTTGGACAGAATATTAATGAATTTAAGACTCAATTAATATATATATTTACTGCAGAATTTAAACTTTAAAAACAGCAGCAATTCGAAGCAAGAACAGTAGCAAAAAGATGTCAAAAATCGTAAACAACAAGAAGGCAATTTTCGGGCAGATTTGATCAACTTTGGCTTATGCGATTTTGATGAATTTAAAGACACTAACTATGACGACTTTGGACAGCAAGAAACACGTGAAACAGCAACTAAAAGACTCCAAAAACTGCAGAAAAAAATGACGCACAAAGGACAGCAAGAACGACTCAAAAAGTAGAGCAAAATCCGAGAAGGAAAAACAAAGCGCAAACCTGAATTTTGTGATGAACAACCTAGAAGCTCTGATACCAATTGATACGAATGGAGTAGGGTGAGAATCCAGCTCCACACGAATTCCACACACTTAGGATCGTTGTGCACCAAAATTCAGAAACCAACACGATCACAAGTAAGATCAAACGGGAAACAACACAAGAAGAAAAGATGGATATCGAATGGGATGTATTTGATTGTAAATCAATCAACCCAACACATTACCACAAAGTGATTTCAATCTAACCTATGTAAATCAATGGTTAAAAAGATCTCAGTTTGGCTCGCTCTTGAAATCAAGAAACAATACGTTCTCTTTAAGGTCCTAGCTTAAAGAATCCGGTCCTATGAATAATCAACTAACCCTAATTGATTAATCACGTTTTTTCACAACTTGTTTAAGGCTGCAAATAATTTAGCAAAGCTAAAAGGTTTCTTCAAAATTCAATCATAAAAAAAACGTTACAAGAATGGCCATTAAATAGAACAAGTTTCGCCATGTTGCTTGGTAAACAAGGAAATAAAACCCTAAAAGTTGTAAAGTACAACTTGACTTCTAAACTACCCAATCATAATTAAGAAACTTCCAAATTAGAATTGGAAACTAATAACTAAACTACCCAAATCCTTCCCCAAAAGGATTTGCCTAAAGGTGGCCAAATTCAATTTGACTTCCCTTGTTTCCTAAACTATTACTTGCCTTTATCATGCAAGATAATTGGGCCAAGTAGTATTTATTATAAACGAAATTTCCAAAGCCCAAGAACATAATAATTAACGTCATTTATGGGCTGAAAAAACATAAATAAATTACTAATTAATACTAAAAATGGCGTGATTCTCTTGTAAGCCCAAAGCACGCCTTTCATGGACTTCATGATTTCGGACTTGTGTAAGCTTCTTCAAGGTGGATCATGAATTTGTTAATGAAGAAACATTCCACAAGACTTCTCCCTTGAGATGGTTCGGCCTCCAAAGCTTTCACAAATGAGTTGACAATAAATTGTGCAAAGCTTCCTTCATCTTCTTACTCCTTGATCTTGTCATTGGTCCATCAAGATTGGCAAGGGATCTTGTGAATTGGGCTTTGGCAGATGGACAAGGGTTGATTTCCATCAAGGGAGCTCTTTGATTCCATTGCAGATGACGAGTATCTGTTTCCCAGAAGCTAGGAAGACTCCTATAGGAAGCAACGAGGTGGTGTTGGACTTAGACGAGGAGACTTCCTTGGAAGCAAAACTTGAGGCTCTCACAAGACAAGTCCAAGGTCTAAAGGCTGCCAAGGTCGCCCCATGCTGATGTGCAGTTTTGCAAAGGAGAGCCACCACATGGATGAGTGCGAGCTTCACCCAGGAATCAGTGTAGTATGTGACTAACTTGCAACAACCGCCAACAATACGGAGGATATCGAAATCAGTCAAGCCAAGGCAATTGGGGACAAAATAATCAGGGAACTCAGCAAAGGCAGTACTACAGAGTGGGGAGTCAAGCAACCGGGAACAGAGAAAGTCAACCGATGATTTTGCTCCATGAAATTCTGGGAAAAATGGACATGTATGAGAAGAGGACCTCCACAACTGGGAAAATCAAGTGAAAAATGTGGAGGCTTCCATCAAAGAACATTGATATGCAGATGGGACAGTTGGCTAAGGCAAGCCTCAAAGACCACAAGGCACCATCCCGAGTGATACCGAGTTAAATCCAAAAGGAAAAGGACCAGAGGTCTGCAATGCTATAACGTTGAGATGTAGAAAGGAGCTTAGTGGTAACAAGAGAAAAGAGGGAGAGGAAGTCCCAGAGGAAGAGGTCAGTGAGGAGACCACACTGGAGGGAGATGAAGCCCAAGGCAAGGACGGGAGTGTGAAGGCTCAGGAGAATAAAAGGAAGAAGGGAGCTCCAAGCCCATGTGATGACTCCCCATATGCACCACCTCCTCTATTTCCCCAACGACTTCGACCTCCCACCTAAAAGGGGGTTCAATTCACAAGGTTCCTGGATATGGTAAAGAATGTCAACGTGAATGTTCCTCTGTTAGATTTGGTTACAGCGGTACTGAGGCATGCAAAATTTTTGAAGGACTTGATTGCCAACAAAGAACAGATTCTGCGATGTGAAGTACCAATTCCGCTCACCAAGGAAAGCCAAGCATGGATCAACAATGAATTGCCTCCCAAGCTCAAGGACCCTGGTAGCTGTACGGTGCAAAATCATTGAAATTTGAAATGGGTTTCCAAATTTTGGGTCCTGTATCACAATCTGTTGGCGTGCGAAATAACAAATTTGAAAAAGATTAACAAATTCTACACATCAAGGGTGGAATACCTACACTAGTGCTCTGTAATCCGGGTACAGACTCTTCTTATAGGGAATATCTGGAAAAACCAGATAAGGAATCTCTCAGAACCTGGACTATAGAGAATGCAACATTCGTGTTCATCACCGAGCCACTCTATCAACAAACCGGAGAGGCCTCCACAACTGAAGGGCAAACGCAAAGCAGTCAGTCAACAACGAGCTCTCCACGGAACACGGCAAACTCGCAGCGTGAGCTCCCACTCCAGCCACGCAGGGGATCATGGACATAATCAACCTTGCAATTCCACTGACTACAACACCAACACCTTTCCACGTACAACTAGAGAATCAGGGATTAATAAGGCCCTTTTTACGTCCGTGGAACTATAATGAGGGTGATATTCAGGATCAATCACACTCCAAGGAGGTTCCTCCAGATTACATCTACGGCGTATAGAGATATCTGGATACGACCCATGTAGTCAATTTTCAAAATACTATCCGGAGGCTGTACATTTTGATTTTTCGGAAGTTGAATGAATTAAGCCTTATTTTTCGGGTAGACCTGTTTAATCATGCATTGACAGTGTATTAGCTGAATGGAATGTAATAATGCTTCCCAAAACTAGTTTTACAATTGCTATTAATAAATCATTTATTCAATTTCAGCATCTCTAAGAACGTATCCGCATCATTGACAGAATATTACGCACAATGAAACTGGGCCTAATAGGCCCAATTCAATAAATGTAACAGGCCCAACAATAACATGTAAAACAATATGGGCCAGATCATTCAACCCATAAAGCTGTTTCCTTCCCATCTTCATCACTTCAGATTTGCCAGACTAATTATAAATTAAATGCAATTAATTAATCAAAATCGTGTGCAAAGTGTGCTACACAATCAACAACAATGGAATATTCACAAAGCGTAAAACGACGTCCTTGATAAGAAACCATATAGCCTGTTAGGTAAGCCTCAGATCCTCCAATGGCTTAGAAGCTACTCATCCAACCCCGTACGGTGGGGAATTTGTTAACTTTTTCAAATTTTAAATTCGCACGCCAACAGATTGTGGATACAGGACCCAAAATTTGGAAACCCATTTCAAATTTCAATGATTTTGCACGATAACAATTAGTGCTACAGGACCCAAAATTTGAACACAATTTAAAATTTTAAAATTTAAAAATTTAAATTTTGCCCGCCAACATTTTGTGCTACACGTGGGTCCTCATGTCCCCTAGTAATCATTGTGTCTGCCACGTGTCCAACCTTTACGTTATCTCCCAGGGGTACAATGGTCATATCATAGGGTGAACAGTGCCAATATATATATAAGAACAGTTTAATGACTTCAATGTCTCCAGCAAAACTGTTCATGCTACAAGGGCCCTGGAGTCATGCGATATCCAATAAGATGTTGCCAAGTGTCCCGACATGTGGGGCCCACCTCCAGCACTATAGGAATATATAGGTATGTATTTAGGAACATTTGGTGCTGCCAATTTGGCAATAAATTTCTCTAAAAGAACTTCTTTTCGTACGTCGCAACGAGAGTATGTGATGAATATATTTTTGGCCTGTATTCTAAAATTACCTGCTCGAGGCATTGTTGGATATCTGTTAAAGAATATGAATTCGTTTAAGCAGAATTTTCTTGATAAGGAAAAATTAGTTGAAGAAGAAAGAGCTGACAAGTTTGGTTTAAGAAGAAAGAACTGAGCTGAATGACTATTTATATGGAAATTTGCCCCGCAGGGGCATTTTGGTCTTTTATTAAGTGACTCCACGCTACAGTTCCAAAATTATATGTCTCCAGATGCATTTCTTGGAGTCACTTACTGTTTGTTGTCTTTTTATGCCACGTGGCCCTTAATAGTACAGCCTCCGGATATATATATTCCTATAGTAAGGGCCACGTGGCATAAAAAGACAACAAACAGTGACTCCAAGAAATGCATCTGGAGACATATAATTTGGAACTGTAGCGTGGAGTCACTTAGTAAAAGACCAAAATGCCCCTGCGGAGCAAAATTCCATATAAATACGTCATTCAGCTCAGTTCTTTCTTCTTAACCAACTTGTCAGCTCTTTCTTCTTCAACTAATTTTTCCTTATCAAGAAAATTCTGCTTAAACGAATTCATATTCTTTAAAGATATCCAACAATTCCTCGAGCAGGTAATTTTAGAATACAGCCAAAATATATTCATGACATACTCTCGTTGGCGACGTACGAAAAGAAGTCTTTAGAGAAATTTATTGCCAAATTGGCAGCACCAAATGTCCTAAATACATACGTGTATCTTCAGAGGTACACGTCGACGGCACACCACATCTGCACGTCTTACTACAGTTCATAAGAAATTCTGCAGCAGACACGAAAGATTTTTTGACATTGCGCATGACAAAGGTCACAATATACCATCCAATGTCCAGCTGACGAGATGCAAAGGCCGTAAGAGATTACATAGGTAAATACAGGGTTCTTTGCGAGTGGGGGACTTTCGATTCGGGCAGCTGTACAAGACACAGTTTGATTGCTATGCGAGGCCCTGAATCAACATAACATAGAAGATTTCAATGAACGTCATTAAAGAAGGAGATCCAAAAGCATACTGCTTGTACTACGACAGGATCAACGGAAATGCTGAAAAGCTGTATGCACCGTCCCTCAACAGTAATACAAGCCACTTTCCACTCGCCCAATATATCCCGGATGAACTGTTAGAAATAGGGCCGAGGCTATATTAGCCCACTGAAACCAGGCCAATTCAGCCGCAAATCAATAATTGTTGAAGGCACCATCCGAATAGGCAAAACAATATGGGCCAGATCATTGGGCCTCATACTATTTATGTGGTCACCTGGACTTGAATAATAAGGTGTACAGCAATGACGCCCTGGTACAACGTCATCGATGACGTCAACCCGCAATATCTCAAACCACTATAAAGAGTTCATAGGGCTCAGCGGGACTGGGTATCAATTGTAAATACCGGGAAACCAGTGCACATCAAGGGTGGAATACCTACACTAGTGCTCTGTAATCCGGGATACAGACTCTTACTTATAGGGAATATCTGGAAAAACCAGATAAGGAATCTCTCAGAACCTGGACTATAGAGAATGCAACATTCGTGTTCATCACCGAGCCACTCTATCAACAAACCGAGAGGCCTCCACAACTGAAGGGCAAACGCAAAGCAGTCAGTCACACACGAGCTCTCCACGGAACACGGCAAACTCGCAGCGTGAGCTCCCACTCCTACCACGCAGGGGATCATGGACATAATCAACCTTGCAATTCCACTGACTACAACACCAACACCTTTCCACGTACAACTAGAGAATCAGGGATTAATAAGGCCTTTTTTACGTCCGTGGAACATAATGAGGGTGATATTCAGGATCAATCACACTCCAAGGAGGTTCCTCCAGATTACATCTTACAGGCGTATAGAGATTATCTGGATACGACCCAATGTAGTCAATTTTCAAAATACTATCCGGAGGCTGTACATTTTGATTTTTCGGAAGTTGAATGAATTAAGCCCTTATTTTTCGGTAGACCTGTTTAATCATGCAATTGACAGTGTATTAGCTGAATGGAACGTAATAATTGCTTCCCAAAACCAGTTTTACAATTGCTATTAATAAAATCATTTATTCAATTTCAGCATCTCTAAGAACGTATCCGCATCATTGACAGAATATTACGCACAATGAAACTGGGCCTAATAGGCCCAATTCAATAAATGTAACAGGCCCAACAATAACATGTAAAACAATGTGGGCCAGATCATTCAACCCATAAAGCTGTTTCCTTCTCATCTTCATCACTTCAGATTTGCCAGACTGAAGTGATGAAGATGAGAAGGAAACAGCTTTATGGGTTGAATGATCTGGCCCACATTGTTTTACATGTTATTGTTGGGCCTGTTACATTTATTGAATTGGGCCTATTAGGCCCAGTTTCATTGTGCGTAATATTCTATCAATGATGCGGATACGTTCTTAGAGATGTTGAAATTGAATAAATGATTTTATTAATAGCAATTGTAAAACTGGTTTTGGGAAGCAATTATTACATTCCATTCAGCTAATACACTGTCAATTCCAAGAAGAGTCAATATCACGAAACACGTGGAAAGGTGGTGAAGAACAAATGCTGGAGAAATCTGCCAGGCTTTAGTATTTCGATCATATCTCTTTCAATTTACGTCCGAATGTGATGATTCAAGCACCATTGGAAAGATAAGAGAAAGAGCTACAATTTTATGTTTTGGGTTTTTCCTAATTTTGCTGGAATCATATAGAAAAATATCCAACAATATGGACCTTGCGACGTGGAGAGCCGACGTCGCTACGTGCTGAAATTGAACAGCGTGAAAAACCAAAATTCAGTTTTTTATGTTTTTAAGATGTCTTTTTGTGATAGGTCTTTTTCTAACTTGTTCATTACATGTTAGGGCAAACATGCCATCTTATCAATGTTTCGTAAGGTTTCAAATTGTTTCCTATATAAGACAATCTATTATGTAATTTTCAAAGGGGGGAGATCATAGAAGAATAGAGGAGTTCATAGTTTAGAATAGATGCAGATTTTCATTCTTTTTTTCTTAGGGTTTCATATAGCTTTAGGGTGGTGACAATTTTTTCGAGCATTAAGCATGGGTTTTCCTCTTTTTAATAAGTAGGATTTTCATCTTTGGTTATTGCACGGAGAATTTGCGGCTGTACGAATTTGGGAACATATATAGTTATTGAATTCACAAGTAATCAAATGTACCATTGGATTGTTGGTTTTCCTAATTGCGTGTGTCGTGTGTGGTTCATCTTATGGGATGGATAATATTAGAAGATATAAATTTGGTGTTGATGAATTCCTCAAATTTGTATATCGAAATAAAGATGAATTAATTCGCATATGCAAATCTTGAAACAACCTTCGACTTTGTGATAGGAAAACTGTGTACCTTCATTTACCTATATATTCCTATAGTGCTGGAGGTGGGCCCCACATGTTTTTACACGTGGCAACATCGTATTGGACATCTCATGGCTTCTGGGCCCCTTTAGCATGAACAGTTTTGCTGGAGACATTGGAGTCATTGAACTGTTCTCATAAATGGCCGACACAATGATTACTAGGGGACATGAGGACCCACGTGTAGCACAATCTGTTGTCAGGCAAAATTTGAATTTTGAAATTGAGATCAAATTTTGGGTACTGTAGCACTAATTGTTATCGTGCAAAATCATTGAAATTTGAAATGGGTTTCCAAATTTTGGGTCCTGTATCACAATCTGTTGGCGTGCGAAATTTGAAATTTGAAAAAGATTAACAAATTCCCCATCATACGGGGTTGGATGAGTAGCTTCTAAGCCATTGGAGGATCTGAGGCTTACCTAACAGGCTGTATGGTTTCTTATCAAGGACGTCGTTCCTATATATTCCTATAGTGCTGGAGGTGGGCCCCACATGTCGGAACACATGGCAACATCTTATTGGACATCTCATGACTTTAGGGCCCCTGTAGCATGAACAGTTTTGTTGGAGACATTGGAGTCATTGAACTGTTCTCATATATATATTGGCACTGTTCACCCTATGATATGACCATTGTACCCCTGGGAGATAATGTAAAGGTTGGACACGTGGCAGACACAATGATTACTAGGGGACATGAGGACCCACTGTAGCACAAAATGTTGGCGGGCCAAAATTTAAAAATTTTAATTGTGTTCAAATTTTGGGTCCTGTAGCACTAATTGTTATCATGCAAAATCATTGAAATTTGAAATGCGGTTTCCACATTTTGGGAACTGTATCACAATATGTTGGCGTGCGAAATTTGAAATTTGAAAAAAGATTAACAAATTCCCCACCGTACGGGGTTGGATGAGTAGCTTATAAGCATTGGAGGATCTGAGGCTTACCTAACAGGCTATAATGGTTTCTTATCAAGGCACGTCGTTTTATGCTTCGTGAATATTCCATTTTTGTGATTGTGTTAGCACACTTTGCACACAATTTTGATTAATTAATTGCATTTAATTTATAATTAGTCTGGCAAATCTGAAGTGATGAAGATGAGAAGGAAACAGCTTTATGGGTTTGAATGATCTGGCCCACATTGTATTACATGTTATTGTTGGGCCTGTTACATTTATTGAATTGGGCCTATTTAGGCCCAGTTTCATTGGGCGTAATATTCTGTCAATGATGTGGATACGTTCTTAGTGATGTTGAAACTTGAATAAATGATTTTATTAAATAGCAATTGTAAAACTGGTTTTGGGAAGCAATTATTACATTCCATTCAGCTAATACACTGTCAATTGCATGATTAAACAGGTCTACCGAAAAATAAGGGCTTAATTCATTCAACTTCCGAAAAATCAAAATTGTACAGCCTCCGGATAGTATTTTGAAAATTGACTACATTGGGTGCGTATCCAGATAATCTCTATACGCCTGTAAGATATAATCTGGGAGGAACCTCCTTGGAGTGTGATTGATCCTGAATATCACCCCTCATTATGTTCCACGGACGTAAAAAGGGCCTTATTAATCCCTGATTTTCTAGTTGTACGTGGAAAGGTGTTGGTGTTGTAGTCAGTGGATTGCAAGGTTGATATGTCCATGATCCCCTGCGTGGCTGGAGTGGGAGCTCACGCTGCGAGTTTGCCGTGTTCCGTGGAGAGCTCGTGTGTGACTGACTGCATTGCGTTTGCCCTTCAGTTGTAGAGGCCTCTCCGGTTTGTTGATAGGTGGCTCGGTGATGAACACGAATGTTGCTTCTCTATAGTCCAGGTTCTGAGAGATTCCTTATCTGGTTTTTCCAGATATTCCCTATAAGAAAGTCTGTACCCGAATTACAGAGCACTAGTGTAGGTATTCACCCTTGATGTGCACTGGTTTCCTGTATTTAACAATTTGATACCCCAGTCCCCTGAGCCCCGATGAACTCTTTATAGTGTTTGAGATATTGCGGGTTGACGTCATCGATGACGTTGTACCAGGCGTCATTGCTGTACACCTTATTATTCAAGTCCAGGTGACCACATAAATAGTTATGAGGGCCCAATGATCTGGCCCATCTTGTTTTGCCTATTCGGGATGGGCCTTCAACAATTATTGATTTGGGCTGAATTGGCCTGGTTTCAGTGGGCCTAATATTAGCCCTCGGCCCATTCTAACAGTTCATCCGGGATATTATTGGCGAGTGGAAATGGGCTGTATACTGTTGAGGAGGGCGGTGCATACAGCTTTTCAGCATTTCCTTTGATCCTGTCGTAAGTACAACAGTATGCTTTTGGATCTCTTCTTTATGACGTTCATGAAATCGTCTATGTTATGTTTGATTCAGGGCCTCCGCATAGCAATCAAACTGTGTCTTGTGACAGCTTGCCCGAAATCGAAAGTCCCCACTCGCAAAATCCCCGTATTTACCTATGTAATCTCTTACGGCCTTTGCATCTCTTGCAGCTTGGACATTTGGATGGTATATTTGTGACCTTGTTCATACGCAATGACAAAAAATCTTTCGTCTCTGCTGCAGAATTTCTTATGAAACTGTAGTAAGACGTGCAGGTGTGGTGTGCCGTCGTCGTGTAACTCCTGAAGATACACGTATGTATTAGGAACATTTGGTGCTGCCAATTTGGCAATAAATTTCTCTAAAGAACTTCTTTTACGTACGTCGCAACGAGAGTATGTGATGAATATATTTTTGGCCTGTATTCTAAAATTACCTGCTCGAGGCATTCTTGGATATCTGTTAAAGAATTGTGTTTACCTTATGTAGTGACCTTATGAATTCGTTTAAGCATAATTTTCTTGATAAGGAAAATTTAGTTGAAGAAGAAAGTGCTGACAAGTTTGGTTTAAGAAGAAAGAACTGAGCTGAATGACTATTTATATGGAAATTTGTCCCGCAGGGGCATCTTGGTCTTTTACTAAGTGACTCCACGCTACAGTTCCAAAATTATATGTCTCCAGATGCATTTCTTGGAGTCACTTACTATTTGTTGTCTTTTTATGCCACGTGGCCCTTACTCAAAATTTGTAGTGTTATTAAGCCATTGAAGCTTATATGGATTTGGATGTTTCATGCAAGTCAAGTTTAGATTCTTAACAAATAATGTGCTTGCCACATTTGTACAACTACCACTATCAACAATCACACTACAAATTTTACCTTGAACCATGCATCTAGCGTGAAATATGTTTTCCCTTTGAGACAAATCATCTTCAATTAGTGGTTGTGCACTCAAGACTCGGTGAGTAACTGAAGAGAATTCACCAACATCATATGTAGTAAGATCTTCACTATCTTCCTCACTTTGGTACTTCTCTTCAAGTGGTGGCATGTCGGCACATTCTTCATCACTTTCAACCTCTCCATTATCATGAATTATCATCAATTTTCTGGTTGGGCAGTCACTTTGATAATGGCCATAACCTTGACACTTATAACATCTAATGTCCCTCAATCTCTCATTCGGTTTGGGAGTAGTTTTGGCTGAAGATTCAGCAAGTTGGCGGACTGTTTTGGGAGCATTATTTGAAGTGTTTTGAGGCTGATTTTGGGTGAAGACTTTTGGCTTTTGTGGAGGGGTGAAATTTGGTTTTTGATCTCTCCTCCAAGGCGGCAATGGTTGTTGGAAATTTCGCCCTTTACCCTTCATATGCTTCTCAATTTTGATAGCTTTGTGAACAAGTTCATTAATATCAATGTAACTTTGAAGATCAACTTGATAAGCCAATTCGGAATTCATACCTCTAAGGAATCTCTCAATAGTTGTGTCGGGGTCTTCAATGAATATTGGCTTTTAATCATCAAAGCCTTCCATCTTATGGTAATAATCTTCAACTGTTCGGCTACCTTGCACAAGGGTATGCAATTTTCGGTTGAGCTCTCTATTATAATGTGAAGGAACTTACTTCTTCCTCATGATTGCCTTCATTTGATTCCAAGTCTTAACTGGCCTTTCACCATCTTGTCTTCTAGCTCGAACAACTTGATCCCACCAAAGACTAGCATAATCTTTAAGGTGCATAAAAGCAATTCGGTATTGCTTTTTCTCAGGGACATCATTACCTTCAAAGAAGTGTTCTAAATCTCGAACCCAATCAAAGAAAGCTTCGGGATCTGATTTGTCATGAAAGGTAGAGATGGTGAGTTTAACAGACTCAATGGAAACTTTAGACTTTTCACCTTTTGAAGAGCTCGTGTACTCCTCCTCTTTTTCCTCATCATTATCATCATCGGACTCATCATGTTCTTTTAAACTTAAGCTTCCTCGATGTGGAGCTTTTAGATGATGACTCCAAATTATCAAGGCGGAGATTGATCTTTTGAAGCATGTTGAATAGGACCTCATTGGCGAACTTTTGTTCGGTCTCGGTGATTGGTTTACCACCTTTTTGTTCCTTCATTGGTACCTGCAAATTAGTAAAGAAAACACAAGAATATATGTATATATACCTCTCGGGTTCTTCACTATTGGGTAGTAGGTACTCTCCACTCTATTTAGGTAGTGTTCTCTCTTGTTTATCCTAGCTAAAACTCTCAATTAATGAATGTGTTGGGATGATTAAGACTCACCAAGTTCAATTACTTAAATAGCAAAAATCTCAATCAACCCAAGTTCCACACAAAACTTTCACAAGAAAAATCAATAGAGTTAACAAGAAATCACGTCTAAGAAGTTTAGAACACGTTGTGGGTTACAAACTGATTTACCACCAGAAACTATGAAATTCAGAAACTAGACTCAATAGATGAAGAGAATGGCTTTTGAATCACTTAATTCCGATTTTGTATGGAGAAAGTTATGGCACTTTTAATCCAAGGTGGTTTCAAGTAACAAACTCAAGAACAATGTGTTCTTCAACTAAAATTAAATAATCAAAAGAAAAATAAATAACAGAAATAAATAATGCAAAGTCCGAATTAATATATTTTTTGTTCTTTTCTCTTTTTTTTTTTGAATTGACCGTTTTTTTTATACGGTCTCCTTTTTTTTTTTTGTTCGGACAACTACAAGACAAAAGCAAACTTTTAAGGTTTTGAACACAAACCTTGGACAAACAAAACTACTAGGTTCGGACAAGAACCTTAAACAATGCAAACTTTAAGGTTTTAAGACAAGAACCTAGTACAAAGTACTTAGGTTTAATGTTTGAAGACAACAACCTAGGATTTAAGGTTTATAATGTTTTGTCTTCTTGTCTTAACCTTAACAACCTTAAAATTATCAAACTTTAATATCTCACCAAGGAAAAGGAATTTGTATGTGCCACTTTCACAAAATATTCAAGATTTTCAACAAGGATCAAGAATATGGCTCAAGATTCAAATTTAGACAACTTTGGATTTTCAAGAAAATCAAGAAGTTCAAGAAAGTGATCAAGAACTTGTCTTTTTGAGATGGTGAAAAAGTTTGATCGAAACTCAAGATATGGTAGACAAGATAAAGAATCTAACACAAAAGAAAGAAAGCAATTCGGATCAAAATCAAGGAAGTTATGAATTTTGGACCGAGAAACCCTAGTTTTGAAAACCCTAATTTGACACAAAACCCTAGCAATGCTTTGACGTGAAAACAGCAAGGAAAACTTCAAGAATTCCACACTATGATGATGAACAAGACAATGCGGAATATTGACACGAAAAACAACAAGAATGATAGCAATCCATCCACATCCTTGGTGCCAAAGCCGAGCTTACATGATCCTTTGATGAATCTTGATGGACCACTGACAAGATTAAGGAGCAAAAGGATGAAAGAAGCTTTGCACACTTTGTTGTCATCACACATTGGAGATTTGGAGGCCGAGACTTGCACATCTTCTCAACTAAGAGTTCTTTTGCACGTTTCTTACATAACAATTCATGAAGTTGTTCCTCAAAGTTCTACATTGGAGCTTAAGGAAATTCCACCTTGAAGAAGCTTGCAAAGGCCGAGAGTTGAAGTCCAATGAAAGGCGTGTCCTCGGGCTTTCATATGGATCACGCCCTTATTTAGATATTAGGGTTTTATTTTTTTGATAATTAATTAAGTCCAAAACACTTAATGTGGGCTTTAATTAATTGGTTGTTAATAAGTTGTTTGGCCCAATTATCTTACATGATAAAGGCAAGCAATAGTTTAGGAAACAAGGAAGCAAAAACGTGTTTTGCTTCTTCATTAAAAACCGTGTCATCTAATCCTTTTCTAACTTGGATTAGTTAGTTAGTTAGTTAAGAAGTCAAGTTGTACTTTGCAACTACTAGGGTTTTATTTCCTTTTCCTTTTAGGTAAAGCCGAAACTCATCCTTATAAAAGGGAGAGCTTTGTAAACGTTTTTCATAGGAAGTTGATGAATGAAAGTTTTAGCTTTTCTGAAATTAGAATTAACACTTTGTGTTGTTCAAGCCTTGGAGAATTATTTAATTGTCCATTGTAGCAAATTACCTTTAGCGTGACCTTTAGGTGATTTCACCATTGTTCTTTATTTAAAGAGCAGGCCTAATTAACTTGTTCAACTAATTGAATTTTCATAGTTTAAATTAAGTTCATTAGTAATAAAACGTGGGGTTTTGATTTACTCAACAACTTGACGTTTTTCCCTTGAATTTCTTCCACCCGAATTGATTCTTGTTTGTGTTCTAGTTCTTGGATTATCTTGATAGTGCAGCACGGTCCTTACTTGTGTGTGGAGATCGAATTTGGTCCAGGAGTTGGAGCCTCGGTCAACCATTCGCATCAATTGGTATCAGAGACAGGTTGTTGCCCAAAAATTTCAGGTTAATCCGTTTAAATTTCTTCCGCGTTATTGCTGTTTGTGCGTCACTTTTCTGCCCGTATTATTGCGTCAATTCTGCAGTCCTTTCGTGCACCTTTCTTGCTGCTATATTGTGTCCTTCTTGCTGTCCTAGGTCGTCTCAAATTCATCCATTAAAATCGCTAAAATCGCATGAACATTGAATGCTCACAATCTGCCCAAAATCATCCTTTTTGAGTTTTTGCGTTTTTGTGATCTTTTTGTGTTATTTCTTGTTGCGTTTTCTTGCTGTTTTTTTGTGTCTAAGTTCTGCACTGTTTTGTCATAATCATAGTGTAGGATTCTTGAAGTTTTCCTTGCTGTTTTTCACGTCAAAGCATTGCTAGGGTTTAGTGTCTAAAAACTAGGGTTTTCCAAGCTAGGGTTTTCTTGGTCCAATTTTCATAAGTTGCTCAATTTTTATCCGTTTCTTGATCTTCTTTTTGTGTTAGATTCTTTATCTTGACTACCATATCTTGAGTTTCGATCAAACTTTTTCACCATCTCAAAAAGATAAGTTCTTGAACACTTTCTTGAACTTCTTGATTTTCTTTAAAATCCAAAGTTGTCCAAATTTGAATCTTGAGCCATATTCTTGATCCTTGTTGAAAATCTTGAATATTTTGTGAAAGTGGCACATACAAATTCCTTTTCCTTGGTGAGATATTAAAGTTTGATAATTTTAAGGTTGTCAAGGTTAAGACAAGAAGACAAAACATTATAAACTTAAATCCTAGTTGTTGTCTTCAAACCTTAAACCTAAGTACTTTGTACTAGGTTCTTGTCTTAAAACCTTAAAGTTTGCATTGTTTAAGGTTCTTGTCCGAACCTAGTAGTTTTTGTTTGTCCAAGGTTTGTGTTCAAAACCTTAAAAGTTTGCTTTTGTCTTGTAGTTGTCCGAACAAATTTCCATATAAATAGTCATTCAGCTATGTTCTTCCTTCTTAAACCAAACTTGTCAGCTCTTTCTTCCTCAACTAAACTTGCCATTTCTTTCTTCTTCAACTAAACTTGCCATTTCTTTCTTCTTCAACTAAATTTTCCTTATCAAGAAAAATCTGCTTAAACGAATTCATAAGGTCACTACATACGGTAAACACAATTCATTACCAGATATCCAACAATGCCTCGAGCAGGTAATTTTAGTATAGAGAATATCTGGATACGACCCAATGTAGTCAATTTTCAAAATACTATCCGGAGGCTGTACATTTTGATTTTTCGGAAGTTGAATGAATTCAGCCCTTATTTTTCAGTATACCTGTTTAATCATGCAATTGACAGTGTATTAGCTGAATGGAATGTAATAATTGCTTCCCAAAACCAGTTTTACAATTGCTATTAATAAAATCATTTATTCAATTTCAGCATCACTAAGAACGTATCCGCATCATTGACAGAATATTACGCCCAATGAAACTGGGCCTAATAGGCCCAATTCAATAAATGTAACAGGCCCAACAATAACATGTAAAACAATGAGGGCCAGATCATTCAACCCATAAAGCTATTTCCTTCTCATCTTCATCACTTCAGATTTGCCTGACTAATTATAAATTAAATGCAATTAATTAATAAAAATTGTGTGCAAAGTGTGCTACACAATCAACAAAAATGGAATATTCACAAAGCGTAAAACGACGTCCTTGATAAGAAACCATATAGCCTGTTAGGTAAGCCTCAGATCCTCCAATGGCTTAGAAGCTACTCAACCAACCCCGTGTGGGGAATTTGTTAATGTTTTTCTAATTTCAAGTTTCGCACGCCAACAGATTGTGCTACAGTTCCCAAAATTTGGAGATCCATTTCAAATTTCAATGATTTTGCACGATAACAATTAGTGCTACAGGACCCAAAATTTGAACACAGTTTCAAAATTCAAATTTTTCCCGCCAACATTTTGTGCTACACGTGGGTCCTCATGTTCCCTGGTAATCATTGTGTCGGCCATTTGTGGGAATAGTTCAATGACTCCAATGTCTCCAGCAAAACTGTTCATGCTAAAGGGGCCCTAAAATAATGAGATGTCCAATACGATGTTGCCACGTGTTCTGACATGTGGGGCCCACCTCCAGCACTATAGGAATATATAGGAATCTTATATATATATTCCTATATTAAGTGCCACGTGGCATTAAAAGACAACAAACAGTAAGTGACTCCAAGAAATGCATCTGGAGACATAATTTTGGAACTGTAGCGCGGAGTCACTTAGTAAAAGACCAAGATGCCCCTGCGGGGCAAATTTTCATATAAATAGTCATTCAGCTATGTTCTTCCTTCTTAAACCAAACTTGTCAGCTCTTTCTTCTTCAACTAAACTTGCCATTTCTTTCTTCTTCAACTAAATTTTCCTTATCAAGAAAAATCTGCTTAAACGAATTCATAAGGTAAGGTAAACACAATTCTTTACCAGATATCCAACAATGCCTCGAGCAGGTAATTTTAGTATAGAGAATATCTGGATACGACCCAATGTAGTCAATTTTCAAAATACTATCCGGAGACTGTACATTTTGATTTTTCGGAAGTTGAATGAATGACCCTTATTTTTCGGTAGACCTGTTTAATCATGCAATTGACAGTGTATTAGCTGCTAATTATTGCAATTTTTCATTTATGCTTGTTAAAGATTTGATTTTGATGCATTTTTCGTGTGTTGATCAAAGATCATCATGGTTTTTAATTGAAAGATTTGTTCGTTTTATGTACTTTCTTTGGCTTAGGTTTCCTATAGATTGAAGGGATATACTGAATTTTCTTGCTATTTTATTGATTCGTTATGCTATACTGGTTAAAGTTTTGATTTTGATGCATTTTTCTAGGTTGTTGAACAAAGATCATTGCGGGTTTCTAATTGAAAGTTTTTTTATTTTTTTAATTGTATCTTTATTTTGGTTGATTGTGACAGGTTACATCATCTTATGGGAATAATTATCATTATGCAGACCATGTGAACTCAGGGCAATTTGCATTTCAGACTACTGAGTCTGGAGATTACATGACTTGCTTTTTTGCAGCTGATCACAAACCTGCTGTTACTATCACCGTTGATTTTGATTGGAAGTCTGGTGTTGCAGCTAAGGATTGGACCAATGTTGCTAAGAAAGGTTCTGTTGAAGTAAGTACTATCTTTAAGAACATTATCAACGCCATTTAGATACATATATAGACACGTTCAAGGGTATTTTCTTCCTGGATAAGATATTATGAAAGTTGATTAAATGGATCTTGATTTTATTATATTGAGTTGGTAGTTCATGGACGATTGAGTATTGTGCTATGATTATGCTCTCAGATGGTTGTTTGTCAGTAGCTATAGATAGTTTCGTTGGAAGGATTAATTAAAGGTACCAAGTAAAGATTTTTGTTGCAGCTTCCTTATTGGTAATGATAGTTTTTGCTTTGATCATACTTCTAATGAGCTTGTTACAAAATTTGTGTTTCTTGTGTAGTAATGTCCTTTAATCTAATGATTAGCTGTTACCTACTAAAACGACGCACAAAGGCAGTGCAAATTAATATGTTGTCCCTCCAAAGTGATTTCAATATAGGATATAAATGTTTCTTATCAAGTTAGATGACGATGATGATGATTTGAAGTGAATGGTTTACCCAAAACTAAGTTCTTTTAGGTGCGCTAACAAGAGCTTAAATGTCTTGCATAATCTTTCTAAAAAAAAGAAAGAAAAAATAAAGTTCCTACTAGTGTAGTACTTGGGAGTCACTGATCTAAAAGAAACTGTGGGCTATAGGGTTTAGAGAGAAAGAAAATGCAGAAAAATAAAACTACTTAGTCCTACTATGAAAACAGACTTCTTTGAACACATATGAGAGTTGCTCGACATTTTATTCAATGAGATTTGCAACAAACGGCATATGGTTCTTCTTTTTCTTCAGTTGCTCTTTATTGTTGGACATGGTGCATGGAACTTTTAGGGCCTCTTTCCTTTAATCTATCCCTTACAAGACTGCAATAACTCCAGTATCTGTCCCAGTCTGGAGCGAATTTTACCTTTTGGATTTTATTTATGTACTTATGTTGCTGGCTGCTCACAATGAATGGTCAATAGCTGCTGATGTTAGGCCATTTTACCAATATTTGAGTTCATAGGTTGTTGGTGTTAGGTCTATTTGACGTAAATTTTTGTCTATAAATGCGTGACAGCCCTGTTGTGGCATTTCAAACTACATTATAGTAAGTAAAATTAAAAAAGGCCAATGGTTGCTGATGTTAGGCCATTTAGCCATGCACATATGCTTTTTCTCTTCTTGCATCCCATCATAGTTTTTCAAATTGAACTCTAAAACTAGGTGAATGATGCACAAACTGAATTAAGTCATTAGAGATTCTTTTGCAATAGCACTTATAAATGCTTAAAATGAATGGTTAATAACTGCTAATTTTAGGCTATTTTACCAATGTTTGAGTTCATAGGTTGTTAGTGTTAGGTCTATTTGTCATAATTTTCCGTATACAAATATGTGACAGCCTTGTTGAGGCATTTCAATTGCATTATAGTATGCAAAAACTAAAAAAGGCCAATAGTTGCCAATGTTAGTCAATCCATTTACATTCTCTGCTTTTTCTCTTCTTACATCCAGTCATAGGTTATCAAATTGGAACTCTTACTTGTGGTGAATGATATGTCATACAAACTGAATTAAGCAACTATGGAGTCTTTGCACCGCGCGAAGTAATTAGCCTAGTATGCATGAATGCTAATAATAGTTGTTTTTTCAACTATGACAATCATGCTATCCTTAATCCTCTCATCCCCATGTCTGTCACCATTATGGCATTTATTAAACCTCTTGTTACATGTATAAGATTTTCATTTATTAAATCCATTATTGCATTATACAAGTAAAAATGGATTACATGTAGGATATTAGGCCCATTACTGGACCAAGCATAAATGCATACTTTTATTTATTCCTTGTTTGAATTCATAATGATCAATGTAGTCATAGTAGGCTATAGTAGATACAATTGTCACCATCAAACTCACCTCAGACCTTTATTTCATTAATATACATTAAAATGAGATTTTGTTTTGTTTTGTTTTTTTCATTGTGCTCACGCTTATATATTCAACTTGCTTAAATAAGTTATTTTTGTTTTTTTCTTTTTTACACAGGAAATCATAAGACTTTTGGGGAAGGACATTTATTGCTTTGTAAAGATACTTTGGATATTCAACGACAACGTCACATCTATAGTACAAACATCGATAATAATTTTTGGAAGGTGCCATTAGTTGGACTAAATTTTGTAAATTCCTTGTTGGAATTTATTGGGATAACTTCTATATATATTTTTGTATTTGACACTAGAAGTACTTTTGTAATACGAATATTATTTTGAATTATATATTTTATATTATTGCATTTGAGTAAATGATATTGAATTAGTAACAATATAGTAGGAAAAATAAATGTTGCTATTAACGTGTACAAATATTATCTTTTTCAAAATGAAACACAAATAAAAGTGTTACTTATTCATAAAAAGTGATGCTTTAAAGCAGTTCAATATATGTAAAAGTGATACATTTGATAGGAAAAAGTGTTGCATTATTGGGTTAAAAGAGTGCAAGAAGTGTTCTATTTTCTTAGCATAAAGTGTTGTTTTTCGTCTCATAAAACGTTGCAATTGCTTAAAGGTAATACATAAAAAAGTGTTGCATTTTAGAGAAAAAAGTGTTGCACAAATAAAAGCGTTGCATATTCTGACAATTGCAACACATCTAAAAAGTGTTGCTTAAAATGGAAAAAGTGTTGCTATAGACCTAAAGCGATACCTTCTGATAACACACTTTGTAAAGTGTTGCTTTAGGCTTATAGCAACATTTTTAGGGCCTAAAACAACACTTTATGGGTGTTGCTATAGGCTCATTTTGTAGTAGTGTGTATTGGATTTCCTTGTTACCAATCAACAAGATTTGATATCAAATCTTTTTCAACTGGGAGGGAATGATAGGAATTCGCGAAGCTATATCAAGTTCAAGGAATCCAAGGTGCCCATTCCATAGGTAGAAGGCAAGTCATTTGTTTGGAAACCTAGAAAAGAAGAAAAGGCTTGGACAACAAGCCACGTTGCGATATGGAGAGTCTCACACATCGCAACATTTGTGCACGTCATGACATCCAGCATTGCACGTCGTGATGTCTAGGGTCGAGTGCTTTCTTTTTTTAGGTTTTAAACCCAATGTCGCGATGTCGAGCTTCCCCCACGTCGCGACGTTGGTGTGCAGCAGATTTAAGTTATTTTTGTTTTAGGTGTTTTCAGGTTTTTTTGTATTGGACTTTTTAATTAAAATGTTCTTTAGTTAATAAGGTTCATAATTCATGTAATCCAAGTCATATACTAGGGTTTGTTTTAGTTTTCTTATTTGTTAAGTTAGGGTTTTATGTAAGCCTATTTATTGGGCTTTTAACATTGTGTAATAGATTAGACGTGAATTTTGAGAAAAATAAAGAAACAGAGTTGTTTCTTTCTATCTAGTCATCACCTTCTTTAATTCTAATTTGGAAGTAGCCACTTTTCAAATCAATCTTGGAGAAAATTTTAAAACCATACAATTCATCAAGCATATCATCTAATCTAGGAATAGGATGCCTATACTTAATAGTGATCTTATTGATGGCCCTACAGTCAACACACATTTACCAAGATGCATCCTTCTTTGGAACTAAAATGACAGGCACTGAACATGGACTCAAGGATTCTCGAAAAAATACATGTGGCAAGAAGTTCATCAAATTGCTTATGTATTTCCTTGGTTTCGTCAGAATTTGCTCTATAAGCTGGCCAGTTTGGAATGCTAGATCCAGGTATGAAATTGATTTGATGCTCAATGCCTCGATTTGGCGGTAACCTAATAGGTAAATCCTCGAGAAACAAATCTCCATATTCTTGCAAACAAAAAAGATTGAGTAACACTAGGCAAGGAAATAAGATGATCACTATAGAATTATTAAATACATTGGTTCTTAATTTAGAAATGTCCTCTTTAGTTCACATTTAGATACAAAACAGCAAGCTTTTACATTTAGATCTTTCACACGTTCCGAACCACCACTGGATCCTCTTTTCTTCACAAGCTCATTCTTTGCATCTTTTTCCCTTATCTCATTACAATCCTTACCAATAATAGCTTGATCTTCATACACTTGCCAAGGCTTTAGAGCTGCAAGGTTAAATTTCTTGCCCTTGAAAACAAGGCTGTAGTAATGCTTCTTGGCATGATAAATTACATCACGATCAAATTGCCATGATCTGCCTAGCAATAAATGACTTGCCTCTATTGGAACTACATCACACAATGCTTCATCACGATATTCTCTAATAGAAAAAGACACTTTCACTTTCTTTGTGACACGCAATTCTCTAGAATTATTCAACCATTGTAGACGGTAAGGTTTAGGGTGTTTAACACAAGATAACCTTAACTTTTGAATAAGCAAAATACTGGCGACATTTGTACAACTTACACTATCAATAACCAAACTAGATACCTTCCCATTAATAAGACAACGTGCATGGAAGATATTATCACGATGGATGTCCTCGGACTCGATCTTGGGTTATACTTGTAAAATCCGTTTTGTTACCAAAGCCAACTTATCATTTAATCCAGTCATATCCTCAATTTCATTGTCTTCTTCAGATTCTTCTTGAAGACCAGGCATGACATCTCTATCGGATTGTTCACTCATTACATCTATATTGTCAAGGATGTAAATCAAATACCTTGTTGGACAGTCAGTTTGAATATGTCAAAACTCTTGACATTTAAAGCATCTTATATCTCGTAATCTTTCTCCTAGTTTGTTTTGAGTAGATGCGCCACTTTCAACACCTTTTGGAGTGAATTTGGGTGATAAATTCACATTATTTTGAGACTGAAATGGTTTTACTTTAGGAGTCACTTGTTGATTAGAATGAATTGACTTGCTGTCCTTCCTCCATATGGGTTGTGAAACTGGATATCAGTTTCTATTCTTCATGTGTTTCTCAATTTTAATTTCCTTGAGAACAAGTTTATCCATATCCACCTAACTTTGAAGATCTATATAGTAAGCAAATTCTTGGTTCATTCCTCAAAGGAATCGCCTAATTGTCGTGTCAACACTCTCCTCAATATTAGCCTTACCCATGAGAATTTCCATCTCTTGATAGTACTCCTCCAAGGGCTTATTTCCTTGAATCAGTTGGTGCAATTTAAGATCCAACTCTCGGTTGTAATATGAAGGGACATACTTCTTTCTCATGAGTATTTTCAATTCAGTCCAAGTTCGGATTGGTCTTTTTCCTTCCTGTCGTCTAGCACTCCGCTCTTCATTCCACTATAAACTAGCATAATCCTTGAGATGCATATATGCTAATCGGAACCTCTGATCTTCAGGGTAATTACCTCTTTCAAAGATGTCCTCCAATTCTCGTACTCAATCAAAGTAAGTCTCCGGATCCGACTTTCCATGGAATGTTGGTATGATGACCTTAGGAGTTCCAATAGGAATCACAGACTTTTTACCACTTCGAGATTGCTCATAAGCAACATCATCTTCAAATTCAGAATCAACCTCTTCTTCTTCAAATCTTAGTTTCTTAGAAACCGAAACTTTTGAGGCTGATTTGGTTGTCGACTTAATGTTATGCAAACAGATATTAATCTTTTGGATCATATTGAAGAGTGAGTCCATCACCATTTTAGACTCTTGGGGAGCCTGAGATTTATCTTCTCCATTTATTATACCTGTAAGAGTTAGTAAAAACAAACAAGAAAATATAACGAAGTGATACTTCCTCGTGGGTTCTCAATACGGGGAGTAGATACTCACTCCTCTATTTAGGTAGCTTTTCTCAACTATCTATTATACCTATCAATTAAATTGTTTTTTTTTGTGCTTCCCTCAAGCTAAGAACTTTGTTTATTCTGAATGCGGAACAAGTTTCACGACCACTTGAACTCACATATACCCAAAACAAGCAAATCAAGCAAATGAGAAAGAAACATAAATTTTGCGAACTCGTATGGGGTATAACAGGATTTTGACAATAAAATAAATAGTCAAAGAATGCAAGGATTCAAAAGGTAGTATGAAATTCCATAAATAGGTTCACAAATAACCCAAAATTCAATTTGTTGCTTAATTTTCAATTTTTTCTAATTTGTTTTTTAAAAATTTGTCTTACGTTTTTTTGTATGATTTTTTTTATTATTGGACAACAAACACTTAGTTTGTTTTGTAATGAGAAGCAACAATAATCATTTTTATGGATTTAGTGTTTTCAAAAATACGATTTCAAATATCACCTTCAATAATCAAGAAACCAAAATAATTTCAAGATTAAAACACAAGAACTACCACAATGAAATACAAATCACTTTCGAAAGAAAACAATAGCAAGAAAAGAACAAGAATAAGAGCAAGAAGAACGTGGATCAAAAGGAACAACTTGAATAAAATAATTTTTTTTTATAAAAGATATTCGGAAATTCGTGTGTGTGTGAAAACTTGTTTCTTTGATACCAATTGATACGATATTAGTTACAAGGAATTTACTCATGCCACAAAAACAACACGTATGTTCACAAGTAACGGATTTATTCATGACACAACCACATAAAGGCACGATAAATCACGTAAAGATAAAATAAAAAAACAATACATATTCACACATGATTACTTGGATGCAGATGCCAATCCAAACCCCAATGATATATGAATTGAATTACTCAGTCTATGTACTCACGATCCCAAGCTATCAATTCGGCTTATTCTGTACTCAGAATGGAAAAGCTCACCTAAAGGTCATCCCTAAAGGTTTGCGGAATTGAAGAACAATTTACTCAATTAAAACTTCAAGGTTTTCAGGCAATCTTGCTCAAATGTTTTCTTTTTATTCAAACTTAATAAAATTCGTAGCTTAAAAAGCCTTAAATAGGCCAAAGGCAATTGAGCCACAAAACCCTAATAAATTAGGTAGTTTCCTAATTTGACTCAAACACTAAAACTTAACTACATAAATAACACATGTCTTAACCATTCAAGATCTTAGACTATGTGAATGACATCAAACAATTAATCAAAGTTCATGCAAGAACCATTGATCAAAACCTTATTGATTAAAAACTTAAATCAAAAGTAATGTAGAAAAAACATAAAAAATATTCTGCTAAAAATCCATGATGCCGCGACGTGAGGTGTCACAATTCTCGACATGCAGGATCAAAATTGCCAACATCGTAATGTGAAGGTGTGAACGTCGCAACGTGCGGGAATTCTTCATTGGCGTGCGTTCTTGGATGTTGGGACGTAGAGCTGATGGATGTCGCAACGTTGAGAAAAATGTAAAAAAATCTTCAACTTTCATAAATGAACGTCGCAACGTGGGAGCTGCTGGACGTTGTGCTGCTTTGTAGAATCACCACTAGAAATATCCACGCAAATAAATGCCTCAAGAATGGTTCTTAATCAACACATCAAGTTAAACCTTAATTACTCTAGATGATAACATAGCTTAAGGATAATTCCCACAAAGAGGGATTTTTCAGTTGAAGAATTGGCAACAATGTAGTTATGCAAAGAACAATAAACTAATAAGCAAATATGAAATGGATGGATGTGATAAACAGTCAAGCAAAACAGAACTTAATCAAATACACTAGAGGAGAATAGGGGTACTATGGGGTAGGTAAATGGGTATTTCAAACCGACAGTTTGATTACTTACCTTCAATGGGAACTAAATTTAGAGGTATTTCGCTGGGGTGCATAGATTACAAAGATCTATCACAATTCCCATAAGATTAATGATCTAAGATTCGATAGATTACTAAGAACTACCCCACTCTCAACATCATTTGTTCACCGATTGACCTAGGATTCCACCTTCCCAATCGTGCACTTGAAGTTTAGAAGAGAAGCCCATGAACTTACCAAGAGACCATGTCAAGACTTCTTATTAATTACCTTATCACCTAATAGACTAGAGCCCTGCCCCATGTCCTTACAAAGATAAAAGCCACCATGGCTTCCTTCATCCTCTCTACTTCTTTCTTAATTTCTCTCACTTCAGCCTTAATCTCTTTTACCTCTTTGTCCACTGATTCCATCTGCCTCTCAATGGCTACAAGTCTTGCCTCTCCAATTGAGTGAGCCAATGGTGTGGTTAGGGCTCCTTATTCCACTGCCTTTTCCTTAGCTTTCAAAGCCTTTATGATGGCTTGGAGCTTCTTTACTGTGATGTCTGTGATAGCATCAGTGATCTTCATGTGTTCATCCCCCTTATCAAGAACATATCCAGCATCTAAACACAAGGATGAAATTAGGCATGGGAAAAACAACCTTGTCTTCTCTAATTTTGGGACTAACTGGATTTGCATCAAAACTAGCTTCCCTATATCCATTGTCAACTTCTAGTGGATGCAATAAATCAACAGAGCTCTGGCCAGACTTAGTGTGCTCTCATGTTGTCCAAGGTACAAGATTGCCAACACAAACTTCTACCACAATTTGGTTATGAGGTTAAGGATTCGCTGCCAAACATTGATGATTTCACCTTGCCAATTCAGCTTCCATTTTTTGCCTTGCCTCACTATATTGTCTGCGATTTCTGTGGCTTGTGTGGAGAAATTAGTATTTTGGTACTGATTATACTTGATGTACGAGAGACCATAGTGCTTGTTAATGATGGACTTAAAGATTGGAACTATTTCCCCCCCGAATTGTCACTTCCCCTTCCTTTGCCACTATCAAGTTACAGTAAAATTCCCTCACTATAGACACATTCACCTCTTCAGTTGTTTGGGTGACAAACGTTTTCCATTTTTGGTGCTTGATAATGTCGTTGAATTCAACAATCCTCGCCACCAATTCGTTCTTGGATTGGATTCTTGAGCCTCACCAATTTCATGGTGCTTTCCTTAACAGTTTCTAGGAATGGTGATACTCCTAACTGCAATAGAGGGTCCCCTTACCTAGTATGTGAATGATCAGGTGATATTTGATCTTTGGAAGTGGCAAGGTCTTTTTGCCTCTTGGTCATCATCATCTATTTTCCTTTTTGTGCCATGTGTGAATTCCTATAATACAGAGATATAAGCTGAGTGACTGTAAACAGAACAAGCAACTTGAAAGTACAATTATATTCTCAAGAAAACTTGAACCAGGCAATGTCACCAAGCTACATTTTACACACTGGAGAACTCAAGCCATGCCATGACAATATTAACCTAAAGTTTACGGATTGTTTGCACAAAATAACCACGTTTGGAGTTACACACTTGGCATATGCATTACACGCCCTAGCCTAGACTTCTAGCATTTCGATGTGCATTTCTCAACCTGTTATGTCATTGCCCTACAATACTTCCTAACATTCATCACTAAAAAAGAAGAACATGAAAGGAAATCTCAAACAACACATTGTGTATACAAGCAACAGGAGCACACAATGTTAGCACATGATAATCATATCCTCCCTCTCTATGGCATGTAAGTTGTAGCATTATACTCAGCTCAATTCATCAACAAACATTGCACTTTAAGCATCAAAGACATTCTAACATGAAAAATCGACAGATTGTATAGCTATAGAAACAAGCAGAACAAGGAAAACTGACATGTTTAGAACGTCAAGTCTAAATTTCCCAAAGGCTTCACATGTTATATCCACTCAAAGTAGCTTTTTCTGAACATAGACAAGCAAAGCCAACTACACAAATGCTCAAGAATAATCACTAAGCTCAGAATTCATAGCAGTTAGGAACATAGAACACTAGAAAATAGAGATTCACAGAGTTTTGATTTCTATTCTCCTAGATGTTGCACATGTTAAAAAAGCTCAAAACAAATATCATTCAACTTGAGGACGCAAATTGTTAAGCTTGATTTAACATAAAACATCATAAGGAGTAGAAATCGAAAATTACCTTTTCAGCACAAAATTAGGGCTCGATTCAATAGAGTGAATCCTTGGTGCTTTATTGCGTTATGAATTGGTGAAAATGCATGTGTTGAGTGTATGAAGGACCTTACAGAAGGATTTGTGTAGAAGTTTTAGAATTGGTGAAGTGGGTAAGGTGGGCTGATGTGCAGCACGTCTGAACTAGAGCTATGTTGTTTGAAAAAGCGTTTTGATGAACTGGGATATTGGCATTGTGTGAAGGGGGCAGTGTGTTGAATGCAGGTGATAAATCCAAGTTAAACATGGCGAGTGTGAGTTTTGCTTGGGACAAGCAAAAGTCTAAGTGTGGGGGAAATTGATAAGTCAGTTTTATACTGACTTGTAAATGCTAGTTTACTTGACATTTGTTGTATTTTAGTGCATCTTGTGCAAAATTGTGTGTTGATTTATAAGTTTATGTGATGAATAGTGCACAGTGCTATTTCGGTGAAAAAGGGCCATTATTGGTGCACAAGTGTTTGCGTGATTGACACAAGTGTGTGCACGAAGACACTATGCTAGGTACACATTTCACTCACTCGCTGCACAAGCACCGCACTCATGCCACACACCTCGTACAACATGCGCCATGTGCACCACACATCACACACAGCCCGAGCACGGGCACGCACACACGCTGTGCGAACACCAGCCGCGCGCACATTCGCATGGCAGCCTTGCACACACGCGCAGCACCTAGGCCACAGTGCGCGCGGGCAGCTCTTCCCTTGCACACACTCAATATCCCACATGCATACATTCACCACCCACTTGCACACATCACAAGCACAACACACTAGCACCGATACATGCACACTTGCATGAGCACAGTTGTATGCACATATGCACACTTTCACACAATGCTTAACCCGTGAAGAAAAATTACACGGGGAGGCAGCCGCCTTATAGAAGAGTTTATAAGGCAGCCGCCACATGAAAGGGAATACACGGGGCGCCTGCCTTAGGTGGCTACCCCATGAAAATCATATGTGAATGGGAAACTGTCTTAAGCGGCCACCCCACGTATTTGCATCTTTTCTCTTCAAAATTTTTTCTAAGTGTTCTAATCCTTCCTTTTCGTGTGCAGTTTTCGAAAGAGCAATGAAGTGTGGCTCAAGAGCGTGAAGTGTGGTGTGGAAACGTGAAATGCAATGGCTCAAAGGCGCTGGAAGCTGGAAGGGCTGCTGACGTGGAACGTAGTGCATGTGCATATTTTGGACAGATTTTCCTCATAGTGGCATTTCTATAATTAAGTGCTTAGTTTATGGTTGCGTGTAGATTAAGCCTTAAACCTCTATAAATAGAGGGTTTTATCATTATTTTACGGACTTTTGACAAAAATCCAGAGATTAATCTAGAAACGTGTGAGCTGGAAATTCTCTCTAGAATTTTCTCTTTCTATAATTTGATCTCCGATCGCAATTTTTTTCAAACTTTTGGACCAATTGCTAGAATTCTATTCTCAATTAAGAAATCATTGAACAATTCTCTTGCAATTTAATTGCTAAATTCTTCCAATTCATGAAGATGAACTGTTTAATACTGTGCTTTGATGATTATGAGATGAGAATGAGTTCCTCCAGCTAAACTTGTGATGTTCTAGGGTTCCGATCGATGAATGCCTTATTTAGACAGCTCTATGCGGTGCGATTAACATAATATATGAAGAAATGAAATCATACTCTATTTTGCTCTATGAATTAAGCTAAATTTCATAGATTTGCACCGGTATTGTTAAATTAAACTTTAGTTGCGGTCGACATGCTGAATTGAAGCTTAATTCACCAATGTTTGTTGAGAATTTATGAAATGACAACTGGAGTATAAAATGAGTCTTTGCATTCGTTTTGTCTGTTCGTTTTCTGAATTACAGTCGCCATGCTAATTTAGATCAAGGAATCTTTAGATCAAAGTGTAAAGAAATTCTCTGGTGCTAATGAAGACAGAAGGACCTAAATTTAGGCCTCGCCATGAGAAGTTTTTAGGAGATAAATGCTAGATTAGTTAGGAATAGGGAATTGAGACGTTGCGGTGTGAACCCATTGTTCTAGGCCTTGCCATAGGAAAGAATAATGACAAGAAGCCTAGGTTGCAGTGCTATCGACATGCTGACTGTAGGTTAGGTTTCTAGGCAACTAGTTCTCCTTCGATTTTGCACATACAATTAATTGCACTGCAAGAGTTGTTTAGGTTAGCATTCATCCGTTGAAGGAAATCTAGAGCATATTCTTCTCTTTGACTGCATTTACATTTTTTCTCTCTGCTTGTGATGCAAACTCATCCAAGGACTCAAGCGTAGGAAACGAAGACCCTTTAAGATGGCACGTCAGCCCTATCACAAGGTCACGAGCAAAGTTGTTCAAACACACTTTGAATGGATTGGTGTCAACTTGTTGGGAACAATCTCTTCTTTCTTCTTCTAACATCTCAACAAGTCAAGTTCTTTTGATTAAAGTTGAAAATCAAGAATAGTTGGGTTCCGTATGATCCTATGGAATCCATAGAGGGAAGTATCTTTTCTATTTTTATTTTAGTCCAAGTATTTCTGATTGAATGTTATTATTATTTTTAATTTAAGCCCAAGTAGTAAAAATGTTTTATTTTATTTCAGCCCAAGGGAAAATTCAGCTTTGAAGACTTCAGCCCAAGTGGAATGTTTTGGCTATAACTCTTTCATTTCAAGTCCAAATGGAGTGAAGTCAAAGCCCACTTAAAGTTCAGCCTTTCTAGTATTTCCATGAAAGAAATCAAGCCCAAAAGATCAATAAAAGTCGTCCAAAGGCAGCCTCAAAGTCTCGGTTCGAATCTGTCAAAAAGGGTCCAAATGCATTGAATCTTCTCCAAGTCTTCCAAGGTATTAAATGAAGAAGTTTGAAGGTTTTTCTACATATTAATTTCGTTCAAGGGCTGATTAAATGGTCAAAGAAGTCTTTAAATGAAGTACAATGCATAAAGACAAGTCTAGAAGCTTCTAAGTGAAGAAATGACTAATCTGCCATTGATGACATCATGGATGACATATTCTTTGATGATGAAATGACAATACTGTCCTTGTGACATCATCCATGACATATGCCCTAGAATTCAAGAAGTTTCAATAAGTAGAATGATTTATCTTTGATAGCTTATTAGATAAGTAGTTCAGTCTATTTTGATAAGTACTTGTTCTTATAATTATGCCTATAAATAGGCCACTCATGTAAGCTTTAAAAGGGAAGATTTAGATGAATGAAAATTGTGAATTTTTCAACTCTTAGTTCTTTGATGAACTTTTAGAACTTATCAAGTTTTCTAACTTGTGGCGTTCAACACTTATCAATCAACTCTTGGTGTGTTGATTGTGGCGTGAACATACCAATGTTCCTAGCTCTAGTAAGTTAGTGGGTCGCGGTTACACCATTCCAGCAACCCTTAGAACGATTGGGTAAACAGTGTTCAAACCCAACCTTCTGAGCTAGATCACATCATTTGGTATCAAAGCCAGTTCTACCTGTTGCTTATCTTTTTTTTATCTTTTGATTTATCTTTTCTTATTCTTAATTCCTCGAAGTCCAAGAATCACGTATTGGTAACGGGTCTTGTCACAGGTTCGGCAAGGTTCTTATTAGTGACTATTGGTACTCCAGGTAGTCGGCTTCTCATCTACATTCTTTTTGTTGGGTTCTTGAAATTCAAGAGTCACATATTGATAGCGGGTCTTGTCACAGGTTCGGCAAGGTTCTATTAGTGGGTTTTGGGGTTTAAGGATTCAATACTTTTATTCCTTTGAATTCGTCCAAAAAAGGACATGAGAAAAAAAAGAAAAAAAAGATTCAAAAAAATAAATAAATAAAAGGAAGACGAAAAGTTCAAGTTTCATCTATTTGTACTAACTTGTTTGCATTTGATCATCAGGAAGCAAGTTTGGAAGCCAAGACTTCAAAATTCTCTCGGCTTGAAATTATTCTCTATCTCTACATTTTTTTTGTTAACAGGGTTGTTTGATAAGTTTGAATTCCTCAAGGCCACAAGTAAAGCTTGATGAATGTTTCATTAGTTCGATTAAGAACTTTGAGACGAAAAAGAGTGGTAAAAGGCAGTGTGTGAGACTATTAGAGGGCAAAAAGCCTATCTTTGTAATACACGAGGGAAGAGTGATCCTCTATTGAGTGAAAACACGCGAGGGAGTGAGTTGAGGAACTACTTTTGTTTTGTGCAGATTTGAAGATGTCTCAAGATCAAGAACACGAAGGAGTTTTTCAAACAACCGAATCTTCAAATCCAAGCCATGATGGATGATAATGAGGCGGATTGATGAGAAATGAATTTGACCAGGGTCCATAAAAGATTAGATCGAGTGGAAGGCTCACAAAAGTCTCAGTCATCAAGATCAAGACGAAGTCGATGATGATAACAGAAGGAGTGAATCAAGGGGTTCTGAAAATGATAGGAGACCAGCGTGGAGAAGGCTACGAAAGGACAACAATTTGAGTTTCCATAAAGATGAAAAATTCCATCCTTCCAAGGGAAGTCAGATCCGGAGGCATACATCGAATGGGAGAAAAAGATGGAATTCATCTATGATTGTCAGTGAGTACTCCGATCTCAAAAAGGTAAAACTCGCTGTCACTGAGTTTTCTGATTATGCACTAACATGGTTGGGATCAACTTCTGGTGAGTAGGCCGAAGATCTGGAGATAGACCTATTCAAACTTGGGAGGAAATGAAAACCACCATGAGAAAGAGGTTCGTACCAAGCCACTATTATCGAGAGCTTCACAATAAGCTCCAAAGCCTTCGGCAACGGTAGCAAGTGCGGTAGATGACTACTTCAAGGAGATGGAGGTCGCTATTATCCGGGCAATATTGAGGAGGACGGGGAAGCCACCATGGCCAGATTCTTGCATGGCCTTGAACTATGAGAATTAGAGATCGTGTTGAGATGTACCATTATGTTGAACTTGAAGAAGTGGTTGCATATGCAGTGAAGATGAACAACAACTCAAAAGGGGGGGAGGCTCTCGAGCAAAGTCCCCTTGGAAGGTAACCACGTCAAAAAAGATGGAGAAACCACCTTCTTCCTCTACATCTAAGCCACCCAAATCTGGACCTAAGCTTGACAATGTTCCAAAGGGTAATACTGATTCTTCTACTCCTAAGATTAATCGTGATATTAAATGTTTTAAGTGTCAAGGCAGGGGACATAGTGCAAGTCAATGTCCAAATAAGCTTGCAATGGTGGTTCGAGATGATGGTGAGATCGAGACGGATGAAGATGCTGAATCTCTGCCATCCTTAGTGCACAACACAAAGAAGATGACAATGCCCAACGAGAGAACATCTTTCACACTCAGTGTTTTGTGAATGGAAAGGTATGTGGTGTCATTATTGATGGTGGGAGTTGTGCTAATGTTGCTAGTGCTTCTATGGTTGAAAAGATAGGGTTGCCCACGATGAAGCATCCAAGGCCATACAAACTTCAATGGCTTAATGACAGTGGTGAGATTCGTGTTCCCAAGCAAGTCATGGTGCCTTTTCACATTGACAAGTATGAGGATGAAGTTCTATGTGATGTTGTACCCATGCAAGCAAGTCACTTGTTGTTGGGAAGACCTTGGCAGTTTGATCGACAAGTAAAGCATGATGACTTTACTAACAAGTATTCCTTTATGTATAAAGCTAAAACTGTAACTCTTGTTCCTATGTTGCCTAGTCAGATTTATGCAGATCAAGTAAGGATGCAAAAAGATGCGAAAAAAATGAGAGAGCAAAAGAGTGAAAGTGAAAAGGAAGAAGTTGAGAGTGAAAAACAGGGCGAGTTGAGAAAGAACAAAAACGAGAGAAAATAAACACTTGTTGTGAGTGAAAAAGATAAAAAAATTTGTGTGTTTGCAAAAAAAAGTGAGATCAAAGAGGCTATAAATTTTGAAATGCCTTTTGTGCTTCTTTTGTTCAAAGAAGCCCATTTATCCACTAATGATTTGGCCGGTACGCTACCGAGCAGTCTTATTTCTCTCTTACAGGAATTTGAAGACATATTCCCAGAAGAAGTACCCGAAGGATTGCCACCCATTCGAGGGATTGAATACCAGATTGACTTTGTTCCAGGGACGTCAATTCCAAACAAGCCAGCCTACAGGACTAGTCCCGAGGAAGCCAAAGAGTTGCAAAAGCAAGTTGAAGAGTTGCTTGGCAAGGGATGGATTCGAGAAAGCATGAGTCCTTTGTGCTGTGCCCTGTTTTGTTGGTTCCAAGAAGGATAGATCTTGGAGGAGTGTATTGATTGTCGCGCCATCAACAACATAACGGTAAAGTATCGTCATCCCATTCCACGATTGGATGATTTACTTGATGAACTCTTTGGGGCAATCATCTTTTCTAAAATAGATTTGAAAAGTAGATATCACCAAATTCGCATGAAAGAGGGTGATGAGTGGGAAAACAGCTTTTCAAGACAAAGCATGGTTTGTATGAGTGATTAGTAATGCCTTTTGGCCTAACTAACGCTCCAAGTACTTTCATGAGACTTATGCATCATGTTTTTGAGGGAGTTTATTGGGAAATTTGTGGTTGTTTACTTTGATGATATTCTTATTTATTCGAAAAATTTGAATGATCATCTTGAAACATCTAACGTGTGTTTGAGTGTTCTCAGGAAGGAAAAGCTTTATTGCAAATTTAAAGAGTGCACCTTTTGTACCAATAGCATAATTTTCCTTGGCTATGTTGTAAGTGCACAAGGAATTTCCGTTGAATGGAAAAGGTAAAAGCTATCGAAGATTGGCCTACACCTAGAAGTGTAAGTGAGGTAAGGAGTTTTCATGGTCTTGCAAGTTTCTATCGTAGGTTTGTGAAGAATTTTTAGCAACTTGGCGGGCACCACTCACTGAGGTGATTAAAAGAGTGTAGGTTCAAATGGGAGAAGAACAAGAGCAATCTTTTAACAAATTGAAAATTGAACTAACTCCATGCTCCTTTGCTATCTTTGCCTAACTTTGACAAAACTTTTTGAGATTGAGTGTGATGCTTCAGGTGTTGGAATTTGGTGCAGTTTTGATGCAGGATGGAAGCCCTTGGCATACTTTTAGTGAGAAGTGAATGGGCCACTTTGAATTACTCCACATTATGACAAAGAATTGTATACCATGGTACAGGCCATTGAAAAACGTGGCAGCACTACTTTGTGGGCAAAAGAGTTTGTGATACACACTCATCATGAGTCCTTGAAGTTCTAAGAGGACAACACAAGTTGAACAAAAGACATGCTAGGTGGATTGGAGTTTTATAGAGACATTTCCTTACGTCATTCGGTACGAAAAAGGTAAGGAAAATGTCATGGCAGATGCACTTTCAAGGAGATACTCTTCTCTCTCTTCTCTTGATTCTAAGTTGCTTGGTTTTGAACAACTCAAAGAGTTGTATGCTGATGATGTTGATTTTGGACAGATATTTCAAGCTTGCGAAAGGGATCATTTGAGAAATTTTTCCAAGAATGATGGTTTTCTATTTAAGGAATCTAAACTTTGTGTTCCATAACTCTTCTTTTGCGTGAACTTTTGGTCAGGGAAGCACATGGTGGTGGCCTTATGGGTCATTTGGCATAGCCAAGACTTTGGCCATCTTGCCAGGAATATTTTTTTGGCCTAGGTGAAGAGTGGATGTTGTTTAGAATTTGTGACACTTGCATTGTTTGCAAACAGGCCAAATCTAAAGTTTCAACCTCATGGTTTATACACTGTTCCTATTCCGAATGAACCATGGTTGATCTTTTCTATGGAATTTGTTTTGGGGTGTTGCCAAGAACAAAAATTGGCAAGGATTCTATTTTTGTGGTTGGTGGATAGGTTCTCCAAAATGGCGCATTTTATTGCATGCAACAAAACAAATGATGCTTCGTATATTGCTAACCTATTTTTCAGGGAAGTTGTTAGGTTGCATGGAATGCCAAGAACCATTGTGTCCTATCGAGACACTAAGTTTTTGAGCTACTTTTGGAAGACTTTGTGGGGAAAGTTGGGAACTAAACTCTTGTTTTCAACAACTTGTCACCCGCAAACTGATGGCCAAACAGAAGTGGTAAACAGGACTTTGTCTACGTTGCTTAGATCTATCATTGGAAAGAAATGTGAAAACTTGGGAAGAATGTTTACGCGCATGTTGAGTTTGCATATAATCGTGCTACACATTCTTCCACTAAGTTTTCACCTTTTGAAATTGTTTATGGTTTTAATCATTTATCTCCTTTGGATTTGACACCTTTGCCTTTGAGTGAAAGATTGAATCTGGATGGCAAAAAGAAGGCTGATTTTGTGAAACATGTTCATGAAAAGGCAAAGCAAAACATTGAGGAGCGCACTAAGAAGTATGAGCAATAATCCAACAAAGGAAGGCGCAAGGTCACCTTCGAACCCGGGGAATGGGTATGGTTGCATTTGAGGAAAGAAAGGTTTCCAACCAAGAGGAAGTCAAAGTTGATGCCAAGAGGAGATGGACTATTTCAAGTGTTGAAGAAAATAAATAACAATGCTTATCAACTTGATTTACCAAATGAATATGAAGTTCATGATGTCTTTAATGTTTATGACTTGAGTCCTTTTGATATTAATGCAGATTTGAGGACAAATCACTTTCAAGAGGGGGGGAATGATGCAAACTCATCCAAGGACTCAAGCGTAGGAAACGAAGACCCTTTAAGATGGCACGTCGGCCCTATCACAAGGTCACAAGCAAAGTTGTTCAAACACACTTTGAATGCATTGGTGTCAACTTGTTGGGAACAATCTCTTCTTTCTTCTTCTAACATCTCAACAAGTCAAGTTCTTTTGATTAAAGTTGAAAATCAAGAATAGTTGGGTTCCGATGATCCTATGGAATCCACAGAGGGAAGTATCTTTTCTATTTTTATTTTAGTCCAAGTATTTCTGATTGAATGTTATTATTATTTTTAATTTAAGCCCAAGTAGTAATTATTTTTTATTTTATTTCAGCCCAAGGGAAAATTCAGCTTTGAAGACTTCAGCCCAAGTGGAATGTTTTGGCTATAACTCTTTCATTTCAAGTCCAAATGGAGTGAAGTCAAAGCCCACTTAAAGTTCAGCCTTTCTAGTATTTCCATGAAAGAAATCAAGCCCAAAAGATCAATAAAAGTCGTCCAAAGGCAGCCTCAAAGTCTCGGCCCAAATCTGTCAAAAAGGGTCCAAATGCATTGAATCTTCTCCAAGTCTTCCAATGTGTTAAATGAAGAAGTTTGAAGGTTTTTCTACATATTAATTTCGTTCAAGGGCTGATTAAATGGTCAAAGAAGTCTTTAAATGAAGTACAATGCATAAAGACAAGTCTAGAAGCTTCTAAGTGAAGAAATGACTAATCTGCCATTGATGACATCATGGATGACATATTCTTTGATAATGAAATGACAATACTGTCCTTGTGACATCATCCATGACATATGCCCTAGAATTCAAGAAGTCTCAGTAAGTAGAATGATTTATCTTTGATAGCTTATTAGATAAGTAGTTTAGTCTATTTTGATAAGTACTTGTTCTTATAATTATGCCTATAAATAGGCCACTCATGTAAGCTTTAAAATGGAAGATTTAGATGAATGAAAATTGTGAGTTTTTCAACTCTTAGTTCTTTGATGAACTTTTAGAACTTATCAAGTTTTCTAACTTGTGGTTTTCAACACTTATCAATCAACTCTTTGGTGTGTTGATTGTGGCCGTGAACATAACCAAGGTCCTAGCTCTAGTAAGTTAGTGGGTCGCGGTTACACCATCCAGCAACCCTTTAGAACGATTGGGTCAACAGTGTTCAAACCCAACCTTCTAGGCTAGATCACCTCAGTTTGCATTTTACAATTTTACTTTCCGTTCTTGTAGTTCTGTTCTTGAGACAATATTAGAGTAACTTCTGAATTCTTGAATCCACCCTTCCCTGAGGAATTAAACCCTACCACCACTGGCTTTACTTAAATAGGGATAAATTGGTACGCATATGACAAACGCATTTGCTAGCCCACACGACGAGAATGTAAGCAAAGTTATGCCTGTGCCATGGACGAAACAGCAAAGGAATACAAGGCCCAGCTTACCACCAGCTATTCAAAGTGTAACCAGAGTGACCAACCAAAAGAGTAGCTTGTGTAGTCAAGGATAGCCCACTCAAAACTGCAGATTCAGACATGAAAAAGTGCGCCACTCCAACCAGCCTGCGCCTTGATTTGTCAAGTGAAATGGCCACAATGTAAGTAAAGCTACCCTACGCCAAACTCCAAAACTGTTGAAGCAAAGGGTTCGCCCAACCTACAGGAAAGGCTACATCGTGGGAATGTCTGAGTTAAATACATGGTGTGACCTGAAGACAGCCTACACAAGCTGATGCAGTGATAAGGCAAAATATGTTCACCTTTTATATTGTATTTCACTTATACTTTGTGCCGTCTTTGTGCTATTTAATATGTTTTTAATCTGTTTTGTAGGTTATTAATGTTGGAGGCCAAAATAAGAGGAAAAGATTGAGAAAGATCAAGAAAGATGTGATTTAAGCCAAAAAGGTGTCTTTCGTCGCAAAGAAGCTAGTTTCGTGTTTCACAAGATGTACAAGGTGTTAAATCCAATTTTTGATGATCAATCTTATGCTTTGAGACCTTGGATAGAGTGGAAAAAAAGTTTTAAGTTGATCCCATGGAGGTTCGAGACTCCAAGAAGAGTTAATATCACGAAACACGTGGAAAGGTGGTGAAGAACAAATGCTGGAGAAATCTGCCAGGCTTTAGTATTTCGATCATATCTCTTTCAATTTACGTCCGAATTTGATGATTCAAGCACCATTGGAAAGATAAGAGAAAGAGCTACAATTTCATGTTTTGGGTTTTTCCTAATTTTGCTGGAATCATATAGAAAAATATCCAACAATATGGACCTTGCGACGTGGAGAGCCGACGTCTCTACGTGCTGAAATTGAACAGCGTGAAAAACCAAAATTCAGTTTTTGATGTTTTTAAGATGTCTTTTTGTGATAGGTCATTTTCTAACTTGTTCATTACATGTTAGGGCAAACATGCCATCTTATCAATGTTTCATAAGGTTTCAAATTGTTTCCTATATAAGACAATCTATTATGTAACTTTCAAAGGGGGGAGATCATAGAAGAATAGAGGAGTTCATAGTTTAGAATAGATGCAGATTTTCTTTCTTTTTTCTTAGGGTTTCATATAGCTTTAGGGTGGTGACAATTTTTTCGAGCATTAAGCATGGGTTTTCCTCTTTTTAATAAGTAGGGTTTTCATCTTTGGTTATTGCACGGAGAATTTGCGGCTGTACGAATTTGGGAACATATATAGTTATTGAATTCACAAGTAATCAAGTGTACCATTGGATTGTTGGTTTTCCTAATTGCGTGTGTCGTGTGTGGTTCATCTTATGGGATGGATAATATTAGAAGATATAAATTTGGTGTTGATGAATTCCTCAATTTTGTATATCGAAATAAAGATGAATTAATTCGCATAACCTGCCCATGCAAATCTTGAAACAACCTTCGACTTTGTGAGAGGAAAACCGTGTACCTTCATTTAATGCAATGTGGAATTGTGGGTGACTATGATCCATGGATATATCATGATGAGATAGATGAAATTGTCTCTAATGATAAGGATTTATGATACAAAAACCTGAATCGATTTGTTCCAAACCCCGGCTTGTATGTCACAGAAGTAAACACTTTTCAGGACATTCGAATAAAATCATTGATTGGTAGAACAAACCAACAATCTGTGAGTTGGTAATTACACACCAATTGATAAAGCCGCTTCGCGCAAACTAATCAATTCTCAAGATTTATTAGCTTTGAAAACCCTTCGCAGAAAATCAAATTCACAAAGATAAAACATTCGCTATTTTATTTCTCAAATCAAAACTCTTCACCAAAACTGAATAATACATACAAATATTAGCCTCTTATAGGCTTACAAAAAAACCCTAATTCTAAATAAGCAAACTAAACTAACGCTAACAAATTGGACTTGGATTACATGAAATATGGACATTAATAATAAAAGAACACTTTATTATAAAGCCCAATACAATAAAACCCAAAAACAACTAATATTAAAAATCTGTCGTACGGGTCACGATGAATATTCTTCAACTGGGATGAGCACTTTGGATCCCTCGGACTTGACATATGGTCTCGATTTCATATCATTCCCTCCCAGTTGAAAAATATTTAACCTCATATCTGGTTGATTGGTAACAAGGGAATCCGGCACAAAATCTGCAAAATTGTCAAGACAAAAAGACAAAATATATGGAAATTCACACTTATTATTTAACCCCTCTTTGCCTTTTTCTACAAACCTCACCTTTAGGTTTTGTTTTCATTCAAAACATTATTCAATTCTTTTTCTTGCGTCACGTGATAAACATAATTAACAACAAGTAAATTACAATCATTTAAAGCAATAAAAGGAATTAAATTTTCACAATATTGTTCTTCAAGAACATCATATAATACCTCCATTATGGGTGATTGAATATCCTCCAAGGTGTCAATTACCTCAAACTTGATGTCATCTTTTGGACCCTCAATTGGTGCAGCATAATATGAGTCTTTACAAGATCTATATTTTTGGTATAGCAATTTATCCATACTTGTAATACATCATGCATATGAATTAGCCAATTGATTCAATGCCTCTTGCAACAAAGTTAAACCATGGAGAATGGATGGACTCACACAGTTTCCTCCATATTCACCCATGTCAACTTCACACAAATCAAAATTTGGATGGTCTTGTCCTTCTTCTTTTTTTATTGAAAAATTTAACCAACCACAAAATCCAAATTATACCACTTGATATGAACAACAAAGATCCAATTGTTTTTAACTTTTTCTTTCCACCAAAATAAAAACCAACAAAATAAAAGATATAACTGCTTGACACCAATCACAAAACAAAATTTATGACAAGCTTGCGAATATCAAACAACTTGAATTCAATATTTATAAGGAAAAAAAATTGAAAACCTGCTTTTGTTCGAAGACCGTGTGCTCTGATACCACTTAATGTAAAGCTATATTGATTTGCTCTAAACCCCGACTTGTATGTCACGAAAGCAAAAACTATTTAGGAAGTTTGAATAAAATCAATGATCGGTAGAACAACCCAACAATCTGTGAGTTGGTAATTACACACCAATTGATATAGCCGCTTCGCGCAAACAAATCAATTCTCAAGATTTAATTAGCTTGAAAACCCTTCACAGGAAATCAAATTCACAAAGATAAAACATTCGCTATTTTATTTCTCAACTCCAAATTCTTCACCAAAACTAAATAATATGTACACATATTAGCCTTTTATAGTCTTACAAAGGAAATCCTGATTCTAAACAAGCAAACTAAACTAACCCTAAAAACTGGATAGACCTTAATAATTAAGGAACACTTTAATTATAAAGTCTAATACAATTAAACCCAAAAACAACTAAAAAAAATATTAAAAATCTGCCACACTCCTATGTTGCGACGTGGAAGAAGCTTGACATTGCAACGTCGAGCTAAAACCTAAACACTAAATGGCTCATTCGTGGACCTCGCGATGTCAGCGGCTCTCCACAATGCGATGTGGCTTGCTTTCCACATCTCTTTCTTCAATTCCAGGTCTCCAAATGAATGACTCGTCTTCTTCAATTGGGATAGCACTTTCGATCCCTCGGACTTGACATATGATCTCGATTTCGTATCAATTTATATATGGGGAAAGGCGATGATGGTAATAATCATGGAGAAGAGAATTATGATAAGGTAGATGAAATGTTAAATAATATTGGAGAGGGTAATTAGGGTGAAAATTGGCAAAGTACCTGGGACTTTTCAAGTGATTCAAACATGAACATTGATAACTTTAAAATATTGATAGATGAATCCAACCAACCACTGTACATTGGATGTGAAAATTACTCAAAATTTTCCTTCATTGTCACTATGTTGCATCTAAAAAGTAGTAGTGGGTGGACAGTTAAGTCTTTTGATACTCTTCTAGATGTTCTGAAAATGGCTATGCCAAGCGAGGCTAAAATTTCTGAAAATTTTTATCATGCAAAAAAATATATAATAGACTTGGACATGGCTTATGTGCACTTGTTGTCCATGTATTGTTTTGTGTCAAATTTTGTCATTCTTTTATCTTTAAATTCTTGAATATAGCTCGTGTGGCGTATTGATGCTAATAGTGGGATTAAATTGTGAAATATTGTATAAGTTGACACGATATCACTCTCAAAATATCATTTCGTTGGTTTATAATATGTGAAAGTGAGAAGAATATGCAAGAACATGTGTTATGTACACTTGTTTCCCAAGTAATGTTTGGTTTAAGATATCTACCTATTTTTATCATTAGATGCTTGAATGCAACTCTTGTAGTGTAGTGTTGCCATTATTGGAACTAAATCGTGAAACTTTTGTTAAACTTGCATGCTTATACATTGAAAGTAGACTTTAATTAGTTTAAAATTTTTTAAACATGCAATAATATGCATGAACATGGCCTATGTACACTTGTTGTCCATATATTGTTTTGTGTCAAATATTGTCATTCTTTTATCTTTAAATACTTGAATATAGGGGTTGTCATTTTTTGACATTAATCACTAGAATTTATGTTCGCATTCATGTATGTATGTTCATTCTCTCTCTAAAACTATCTCTGCCTTCTCTCTAAAAAACATGCCCCTCTTGTAATTAATGCCAATCCCACTTATTAACCCTAAACCTCCATATCCAAAATCGTTTAAGGAAGCTGTGTCAAAACATTGGACAGTTGTAATTGATGTCTCCTTTGCTCTAAATAGTACAAATTACCTCTCAACATTCATGGGTGAGCCTGCCTTTATTTTGAGCGATGAAGAAGAAGATAGGTTGGCTATCCCTTTTCAGCTTACCCTCATTGGTAAGTTCTCAAATGGCTGTCCATCTCTGGCCTCCCTTAGACGGACTACTTGATCATCACTACATCTTCTTCAAATTTGAGGTGGAATCAGACTTCCATAGGCTGTGGTTGAGAAGAACCTGGACCTTCAGTGGCTTCCAAGCCAAAATCTTTACATGGACCAAGGATTTGTCGAGGATATGCCAAGCTGATGAGGTCATTGCCAAGCTCAATGTTATGCCGAGCCCGCTGCCGAGCAATCGAGCTGCTGAGGTCATTGTCGAACTCAATGTTATGTTAAGCTCGTAGCAGAGCTGCCGAGCTTGATGCCGAGCTGCCGAGATCAAGGATAACAGATCTTTGGGGCGATTTCTTCACCATGTATACAGAATCTTCCAGTTTGCAACACACCTCCTGCAGAGATTTTGATGCCTATGTAAGAGTGGGTAGAAGGAACCTTGGCAGGAGAAGCAGGGGATGCTCCCTCCAGTATAAATAGAGAGGATGATCCAGAACTACAGCTGCCCAAAGTTTTTATCAACTTCTAACCTCCAGTAACTTCAGCAGCTCACTACTGAGTCAAAATTGGAACTCCCAGACGAGGGAATCAGCTATGAGAAGGATAAGGATACAGATGCTGCCCAATTCATGGAGATTCTGCCAAAACGAATTCACAAATCGAGAAAACCAAAACCATGAAAGACTAAGGAGTCAAGAAGTAGCCCAAAGGAGTTGTCCAAATCTGGAAGGAGACTCCAGAGCCACAAAATCCAAAATGCCTTTGGCTATGAAAGCAGGTAAGCGTGGTAGAGTAGAAGGGGTAAGGACAATGGATTTTGGAATTTTGGATATTAATTTTTTGAACAAATTTGAAGTGAAGGTAGATAGAATGCAGCCTCGTGTATATTTTGTGGAGTGATGAACTGGCTTATGGTATTCAAACATGCACTTAGTTGTAGATCATTCGTGTAAAATGCACAGGATATAGTGACTAGAAAATAGAATGCTATACTCTAGTTAGCCTAGAGTAGACGTTTTCTTAATTCCATTTTATATACTTAAAGAGAAATCATGTAATGGAGTAGTACTCCAAATTTATTGCTTTTCGGCTGTAACGATGTATTTGAGTATATCCAATATAGTGTTTTGCCCATCATGTATATAAGTACGGTTCTAAAAAAAATATTTGAATATAGCTCGTGTGGCGTATTGATGCTAATAGTTGGATTAAATCGTGTAAGTTTATATAAATTGACATGATATCACTCTCAAAATATCATTTCATTGGTTTACAATATGTGAAACCCAAAAGAATATGCAAGAACATGTGTTATGTACACTTGCAGCCCAAGTATTGTTTAGTTTAAGATATCTACCTTGTTTTAGCTTTAATTGTTTGAATGTAACTCTTGTGGTTTATTGTTGCCATTATTGGAACTAAATCGTGAAACTTTGGTTAAATTTGCATGCTTATACATTAAAAGTAGACTTTGATTGGTTTAAAATTTATTAAACATGCAAGAATATACGTGAACATTGCTTATGTACACTTTTGTCCATGTATTGTTTTATGTCAAAATATTGTCATTCTTTTATCTTTAAATAGTTGAATATAGCTTGTGTGGCATATTCTATCATTATTATTTGTTACTTATCATTTATGCAAAGTTCGACTCTTTGAGAATATGTTTTCATCACTTCATAAACATGTTGGTATGTTGGTGGATGTTAAAACCAAACAAGAAACATGATTTTTTCATATTGGTTGATGAATGTTGTTTGTTGTTTTTCTGATGTTATGCTAATTTTTCATGTTTGTGATATTTAATAATGGCGCACATGATATGTTACAAAAAGTTTTTAACCTATTTTTTGGATTTATGAAGGTTGAAGGAAACTAAAAAGTTGAAGTGTCAACTCTTCTTATGGATGTCAAAGAAATGGTGGATGATCTTGATACTACAGAATTGAAGTATCAACTTTTTGTATGGCGGATTAGTACTTTTGTGTTATATTTCTTGGATATTAGAAGATTATTAAATTTATGGTATATTTTTGTTGGATAGTATTAATTTTGTGGTATATTCATTATCCACAACCTTTATCACAATTTAGATTCATACAACCGTGATACCTTTTTATACTTATAATTTTTGAGAAAATACTATCGTCTTTATAATTTCACTTTTGAACTTAAATATTTCTTAGTGTGCAATATTTGAATGTATTGGTATTTTTTATTAATTTATTTTAATATTTGTCCAATTTATTGGTGATTTTTTTATGTTTTGCATTCTATTTAATAGATAGTACATGTTTTATTTTATTACAAGCATGTCATTATTGTCACTTGGGTAATGATTATTTATTATTTTTATGCCATATAATGACCATAAGTTTTTGTCACCAAATCAATAATTTGACCATTTTTTTTACTAGTGACCACAATATTTCGTCACCATATCAAAAAGTTGACCAAACAATTTGGTCACTATTTTGGTCAATAAAATTGTATTGCGACTATTCAATTAGTGGTCAAATATTTGGTCACCATTACTGACCATCAAACTACTCACCAAAGATTGTTCATAATTTGGTCTTCACATTTTCTTTGGTGACGACAATTTCAGTCAATAATACATCAACTTCCCAAAGCAATCCAAGGCCTTTGTTGACCAACATTTTGGTCAGCAATTGGTAATCATTGGTGATCACATTTTTTTGTCACCGAATACCATGTCACATGTATTGACCATTGGGTATTTATTGACAAAATATCATTGGTTACTATTTTGGTCACTAAAAAATAGCAATTTGGTGACCAAAATGCAGCTTTTCTGTGATCACATCGGTTACCATAATTTTAGTCACTATTTTCGTGACCATTTTATGTTTGGTCACCAAATATTATCCTTTGGTGACCAAAAGAAAATAGTGGTCACCATGTGCCTTTAGTGGCTGAGTTTGGGTGAAGAACTTGTAACTGCTGGAATTAGGTCACAAAATCGTGTTGGTGACCACTTTTGTCTTTTTTGGTGGCCATACCTTACTAGTCATTAAAGCCCATTTTACTTGTAGTGCTAGGTCAAAGGTAAGCTTTATTGGTTTTCAAAAACACCTTCTTAGTTCTCACTTTGTTTCATGACTTAACCAATTCCATATGTTTCCCCACTTGTGCTTGAAGACAAATGTGTTGAAACTTAAACTTTCCCCACTAGGCTTCAATTTCTATCACTTGGAACCAAGTTTTCCTCAACCACTAAGTCTTATTCCATAAAATTGTGCCATTTACACAAATTCACTTCCTACACTACTTCACTTTCCATGGATATTTATGTGCTTTGCAAAGTTCCAACCTTTCACATTGTGTCACAAACAAAACTTATTCATAAGAAAGTATTTAACTTATACAAAATCACAAAAAGTTTGAAAATTTTCACAAAAATAACTAAACACATAACATGCAGAGTAAAACATGCAATATTTATTCACTAGCAGTTCACTAGCACAATAGCTCAAAATAAAACTAAGAAAAATTTAAAACTAACATGTATTGCATCAACACTTTCCATTATTTCCTTTCAACAAAGATGATAATCATTCTCAAACCAAACAAGCATCAACTAAAGCAAACATGCAACCCCCCACACTTAAAACCTTATATTGTTTCGAATATAACTTAAAGTATGGGTTTAGAGGATTCCCTTATGATAGGAATGAGCCCGAGTCCACATTGCCAAATCCAGCTTCCCATGATCCATTAACAAATCTTGGTGGTCCAATGACAAGATCAAGGAGCAAGAGGATGAAGGAAGCCTTACAAGCATTGTTATCAACACATTGTGAGGCAATGGACATTGTCCCAAGTAGTTCGATGCATCCATCTCAAGATGAAGTACTTTGGAATATTTCTTCAATCACAATTCATGACCCACCTTGAAGAAATATCAAGAAGGCCGAGAAGACCAAGCTTTGGCGTGTTGGGATTCATTATGTGTTCACGCCAATTTTTAATGTTTTAGGATTTTATTATGCAATTAATTTGGTCCATTAACATTAAGTTTGGGCTTCATTAATTCGGTTTTTAATAAAGATTACTTGGCCCAATTATCTTGCATGATAATGGCAAGTAAAAGTTTAGGAAACTTAAGAAGTCAAATTGAGTTTTGATTCTTCATAGTTTAGGAAACAAAGGAAGCCAAATTGTGTTTGGCCACTTTTAGGAAGAAAATGTGAGACACAAATCCTTTTTGGAAAAGGATTAGCTTATGTGTGTCACAAATCCTTTTTGGAAAAGGATTAGTATGTTAGTTAGTATAGGAGTCAAGTTAGGGTTTTATTTCCTTTTTCTCTTAGGAAAGCCGAATTACTCCCTATAAAAAGGAAAGCTATGTAACGTTTTTAAATATGTTGAATTGAAAGAATTTTGGCTTTGCTAAATTAAATTTGACATCATCAACGTGAGTTATTCTTGAGTAATTCATAAGACCTGCCAAACCTTAAGTGAGGAACTTTAGGAGAAGCTTACAAGTTCTAGATTTATAGAACCGGCCAAACTTGATAGATTTAAACTTTTGATTTACATTAGTTGAACTGATTCAATTTGTGTTAACGTTGGGGTTAGGTTAATTTTAATCTTGTCTTTTCGTTCCATATCTCTTTTCCGCAAATTGTGTTATTGTTTCTTGAATTGAGTTTTGGTGCACAACGATCCGAACTTGTGGAAAATTCGTGTGGATTGGACTTTCATCCTACTCCATTCGTATCAATTGGTATCAAAGCCGCCAGGTTGTTCATCAAATTCGGTAATCAAATTCTTTTATTAAGTCTTGTTGCTTGTTTCGTTTCTTGAGTTTTGTCTCGTTGACTTGTTGTCATTCTTGCTGTTTGTTGTGTAGTGTTTTGCTGCTGTTTTCATTCATAATTCTGCATTGTTTTTGTCTATCATCATAGTGTGGAATTCTTGAGTCATTGTTGCTGAAATCACGTCCAAAGAACTAGGGTTTGTGAAATTAGGGTTCTTATTCAAAATTTCATAACTTCCTTGTTTCTCATCCTTTTCTTGATCTTTCTTTTGTGTTAGTTTCATCATTCTATTTCCATCAAAGTGTGTTCTGATCAAACTTTTTCACCATCTCAAAAAGACGAGTTCTTGACCACTTTCTTGAAAATCTTGATTATCTTGAAAATCCGAAAGTGCTCAAATTTGAATCTTGAAGACATATTCTTGCTCTTTGTGATATTTCTTGAATCTTTGGTAAAATTGGTATCTTCAAAATCCGAAATTTTGTTGACTTCTTGATACATTGAAGTGGTTGAAAATTTAGGGTTTATCAACAACCTCAAAAACCTAGTTAAGCTTTTTGTCAAAAAAAAAAAGGGGGCCTACAAAAATAAAAAATAAAAAATAAAAAAAAGGGCCATTACAAAAAAAAAAAAGGACCAAGTAAAAATCAACCCAAAGGCATTTGGTCTAAAGTGAAAAAAAAAAAAAAAACACAAAAAAAAAATTTTTTATTTTTTTTTTCGTATTTAATTTTATAGTTTCGGACACCACTTTTGGACCCCTTACCCGTCCGAAACTACCGTCTGAACCTCGACAGAGAAGTCACAAATTTTCACAAAAAAATTTCGGACGCCACTTTCGGACCCCTGACCCGTCCGAAACTACCGTCCGATCCTCGACAGAGATTTGAAATTTTTTTAACAAAGTTTCGGACGCCACTTTCGGCCGTCCGAACCTTTGATCTACCGTCCGAAACTCGGCAGAGAGGTTATATACACTATAACTTCAAACCTTCATAACTTTCTCATTTTTAATCGGAATTGAGTGATTCAAAAACACATCTTCTTGTTATCTTCTCTAGTTTCTGAATTCGTAGCTTTCTGAAGTTAATCTGTTTATACCCCATACGTGATCTTAAAATCTTCTTGTGACGTGAATTTTTCTTTTCAAACTTCTTTGGTTTTGCTTTTGTGAATTGATTTGTTTGAACTAATTGGTTGAGACTTGTTCTTAAAATCGACAAACAGTAAGCTTCAATTAGTTTGAGAGATTCATTGTTGAGTGTTTAGATAGGGTATACACGAGAAATGCCATTACACTAGAGAGGAGTGCACCAACTGACCAAAAGTGAGAACCCGAGAGGTTTTTATTTTGCTATCTTTTGTTGTTTTTACTAACTTGCAGGAACAATGGAGGGAGATGATAAAACACCTCAAGGACAACCCCAAACGGATCAAAAATATGTTAATGATGTTCTATTTGACATGATCCGAAAACTCAATCTAAAGATTGATAATTTAACCATTTTTCCTTCACCAAAAAAAGGTTCTACTTCCCGACAGAATAAACATGAAGAAGCCGAGCCTAGTGATGAGGAGAATGAGGAGTTCATGGATTCTCTTAAAGATGGTAAGAAATCTGATTTGTCAATTAGTGGAGTTAAACTAACATTGCCTACTTTCCATGGTAAAGCAGATCCGGAAGCTTATTTTGATTGGGTTCGAGAGCTTGAACACTTCTTTGAAGGTAATAGCTATCCCGAACATAAGAGGTATCGCCTAGCCTTCATGCACCTCAAGGATTATGCAAGTTTGTGGTGGGATAAGGTAATGAGATCTAGACGTGAAGATGACGAACCACCTATTCAAACTTGGAAGTAAATGAAAGCGCTTATGAGGAAGAAGCATGTTCCATCACATTATAGCCGAGAGCTCAACAGAAAATTGCACTCCCTTGTGCAAGGAAAAAAAACCGTGGAGGAATACTACCATGAGATGAAAGCTCTCATGATCAAGGCCAATGTTCGTGAAGATCCGGATTCAACTATTGAGCGATTTCTTAGAGGTATGAATTCTGAATTGTCTTATCATGTTGATTTACAATCTTATGTTGATATTAATGAGCTTGTTCATAAAGCTATTAAGATTGAAAGGCACATGAAAGGTAAGAACAGGTTCACACAACAGAATCCACCATGGCAAAGGGATTTGAAACCTAAATCAGCCCCTTTCACTCCACCAACAAAACCGAGGCAATTTACCTCAAACCAGCCATCTAGTGCGCCTCCTTATGTCCCAAAATCAGTCCCTAAAGCTGTTGATCCAGCCCCTAAACCGGCGTCAACTCCACCACAAAGATTGAGGGATATTAGATGTTTTAAATGTCAAGGCTATGGTCACTTCTAAGCCAATTGTCCTACTGCCCGAATTATGATTACTCTGGATACTGGAGAAGTGGTAAGTAATGATGATTGTGCCGACATGCCATCTCTTGAAGAAAAGTACCAAGATGATCAAAGTGATGAGGGTGAAAAGCTTGATGAGCCGACTTATTCAGTTGGTAACTTTTCTTTAGTTTCTCGCCGTGTTCTTAATGTTCAACATTTGGAAGATAATGATTTGATGCAACGTGATAACATATTTCACACACGCTGTTTAGTACAAAACATGGTTTGTAGTGTGATTATTGATAGTGGTAGTTGCACAAATGTGGCGAGCACCTTACTTGTTAACAAACTGAATTTGAATTGCATGAAACATCCAAAACCATATAGGCTTCAATGGTTAAATAATTCAGTTGAAACGCGTGTCACTAAACAAGTAAAGTTTTCTTTCACCATTGGTAAATATGTTGATACTGTTTTATGTGATGTTGTTCCAATAGAGGCTAGTCATATTTTACTTGGTAGACCTTGGCAATTTGATTGTGATGTGCTTTATCATGCCAAGAAAATTTTTTACAGTTTTGTGCATAATGGTAAAAAGTATAGTCTTCATGCTTTAACTCCTGCTCAAGTTTTTGAAGATCAAACTCGAATTGCACAAGCTTGTAAAGATATAAATGAAGCTAAGAAGAAGAAGGAACTAGAAAAACAACAAAACAAAAAATCTAGTTTAGTCCGAGAAGTAGTTAATAAGAAATCTTGTTGTTTTGCTTCTTCTAATGAGATTAAGAGAGCATTGATTAATAGGCAGTCCTTATACTTAATGTTTAGCAAGGAACTTATACTTGTTGTTGACAGTGATAACCTTGCTTCTTTGCCTAGTGCCGTGTACTCTCTTTTGCAGGAATATAGTGATGTGTTTCCCGAGGAGTTACCATTAGGTTTACTGATACGAATGGTCTTCGGATGGAGATCTTCAACCACACGAAACCCTCTTCTTTGGACCGTTTGTTCACCAAGATTCACGAACAACAAGAAGAAACAATAACAATACGGAAACAACAAAGAAAACAAGAAGATATTGAACGGGCTGTTTTTGATTGAAATCAACCAAACTCACACAAAGTGATTTCAATTCAACCTATGTAAATCAAGAGTTGAAAAGATCTCAGTTCGGCTTGTTCTTTAAATCAAGAACGGGTAGGTTCTTCCTAAGGTCTTAGCTTAAGAATCACAGTTCTTATGATCACACAATTGAAATCAATTGAGTTCTCACGTATTTTCCTAGAGCTTGTCACGGCTGCAAGATTAATTTAGAAAAGGCTAAAATTATCAAAATTCAACTTATTATTTCATGTGAAAAACTCACCTATAAATAGGCTACAAAAACATGAAACCCTAGCTTAATCCTATTACAACTTAGTTTCCAAATTGGAAAAGGAAACCATTAACTAAAAGACAAACTTTAAGTTTCCTAAACTTGTAAAATCGGTTACAAGGAAGTAAAAACCAATTTGAACTCGTACTTTCCTAAATTCTCCTAAAAAGTAGGAGATTACTTTCCTAATTACCATGCAAGGCAATTGGGCCAAGTAATGACTTAAAACACTTAATTAAAAACGCCACTTTAAGCCCAAGAATAATGTTCAATGGACTTAATTTATTTTAAAACAATTAAACCCTAATTACTTAAATGGCGTGATCCATATCAATAAGCCCAAAGACACGCCTTCTTCATGGACTTTATTAATTCGGCCCTTGTGATGCTTCTTCAAGGTGGAATTTCCTTAAGCTCCAATGATGAACTCTTGGAAACATCTTCATGAATGGATATTGAAGAAACATGCCACAAAACTCCTCCTTGAGATGATTGAGATAAGTCGACCTCCAATGCTTCAAAATGTAATGACAATAAATTGTGCAAGGCTGCCTTCATCTTGGAACTCCTTGATCTTGTCATTGGACCATCAAGATTGGACAAAGGATCTTGTGAACTTGGCCTTGGCACCATGGACATGGGTTGATTTCCATCATTCCCTCCCTCCTCGAAAGGATTCGTCCTCGAATCACCTACATCAAACAAAGATAAATCAGTAACATTAAAAGTAGATGAAACATTGCCATACTCACTTGGAAGTTCTATCTTGTAAGCATTATCTCCAATCCTTTCCAAGACACGAAAAGGACCATCTCCTCTTGGATAAAGTTTAGATTTCCTCTTATCAGGAAACCTCTCCTTCCTTAAGTGAATCCAAACCCAATCTCCTGGTTCGAAAATCACTCTTTTTCTACCCTTATTGGCTTGCTTAGCAAATTGCTCATTACGCCTCTCAATGTTAGCTCGAACCTTTTCATGTAACTCCCTAATAAAATCAGCTTTCTTTTGGCCTTCAGCATTAACAAACTCATTAGTAAGCAAAGGCAAAATATCCAAAGGAGTTAAAGGATTGAAACCATACACAATCTCAAATGGCGAAAGATTAGTAGAGCTATGCACAGTTCTATTGTAAGCAAACTCAATATGAGGTAAACACCCTTCCCAGTTCTTTAAGTTCTTTTGAATTAAAGAACGAAGTAAGGTAGATAAGGTCCTATTAACTACTTCAGTTTGCCCATCAGTTTGTGGGTGTGCAACAATAGAAAACAACAACTTAGTACCCAACTTGTTCCAAAGAGTACGCCAAAAATGTGACAAAAACTTAACATCTCTATCACTAACAATACTCTTAGGCATTCCATGCAACCTTACAATTTCCTTAAAGAACAGATCAGCAATTCGAGTAGCATCATTAGATTTAGAACAAGCAATAAAATGTGACATTTTACTAAATCTAACTACAACAAATATGCTATCATGACCATTATGTGACCTAGGCAAACCAAGCACAAAATCCATTGAAATATCAATCCAAGGATGACTAGGAACAGGCAAAGGTTGGTACAAACCATGAGGCTTTACTTTAGATTTCGATTGTTTACACACAATGCATTTATCACAAACACTTTTAACATCTTTAATCATGTTAGGCCAATAAAAGTGCTCATTTAAAACAGCAAGTGTTTTAGCAATACCAAAGTGCCCCATTAACCCTCCCCCATGGGTTTCCTTAACAAGTAAATCACGAATGGAACATTGGGGAATGCATAACTTATCCTTTTTAAACAAGAATCCGTCATACACATAGTATTCACCATTCGGTTTATTTAAACAAAGATCAAAGTTGGCGTGAAAGTCATGATCATCTTTATACAAATCCTTAATCAATTCAAAACCAAGTAGTTTAGCATGCAAATAGGTAAACAAAGTGTATTTCTTAGATAATGCATCGGCTACCACATTCTCATTACCAGATTTGTATTTAATAACATATGGAAGGTTTCAATGAATTCTAACCACTTAGCATGCCTCTTATTCAATTTACCTTGAGTTTTCAAAAATTTAAGGCTTTCATGATCAGAATGTATTATGAATTCCTTTGGCCATAAGTAATGTTGCCAAACTTGTAAAGATCTTACCAAAGCATACAACTCCTTTTCATAAGTTGCATACTTCAAAGCTGCCCCGTTGAGCTTTTCACTAAAATAAGCCACGGGTCTTGATTCCTGCATTAAAACAGCACCAATACCAATCCCGGAGGCATCAAATTGTATCTCAAAAGCTTTATTAAAATTCGATAAAGCAAGTAAAGGGGCATGAGTCAACAAATGCTTTAGCTTGTTAAAGGCGTCTTCATGTTCATCTTTCCATTCAAAAACAACATTCTTTTTAACAAGTTCATTTAAATGTGCAGCTATGGAACTAAAATCCTTAACAAACCTTCTATAAAAACTTGCCAAACCATGAAAACTCCTAACTTGACTAGCATTAAGTGGTCTCGGCCAATCTAAGATAGCCTTGACTTTAGACTCATCAACAGCAATACCTTGAGAACTTACAACATATCCCAAAAAGACAATTGATTCAAGACAAAAAAAAACACTTTTTGAGATTAGCATACAATTTGTTCTCTCTTAAAATAGCAAATACGGATTTCAAGTGTAAAACATGGTCATCAAGCGATTTGCTATATATAAGAATGTCATCAAAATAGACCACAACAAATTTGCCAATAAAGTGACGAAAAACATGATTCATAAGCCTCATAAAAGTGCTTGGTGCATTAGTGAGTCCAAATGGCATGACTAACCACTCATACAAACCAAACTTTGTTTTAAAGGCAGTTTTTCATTCATCACCTTCTTTCATGCGAATTTGATAGTAGCCACTTTTAAGATCTATCTTGGTAAATATGCATGCGCCATATAACTCATCAAGCATGTCATCTAATCTAGGAATTGGATGTCTATACTTAATTGTTATCTTATTTATGGCACGACAATCAACACACATACGCCAAGACTCATCCTTCTTAGGAACTAGAATCACAGGAACGGAACAAGGACTAAGAGACTCACGCACAATACCTTTGTTAATGAGTTCATCCACTTGACGTTGAATCTCTTTTGTTTCCTCGGGGTTTGCTCTATAAGCTGGTCGATTTGGAATTGACGCCCCAGGTATGAAATCAATTTGATGTTCAATACCTCTAATAGGTGGTAAACCTATTGGTAACTCCTCGGGAAACACATCTTGATATTCCTGCAAAAGAGAGTAAACCACACTAGGCAAAGATGCAAGGTTATCACTATCAATCATAAGTACAAAGTCCTTGCGAAACATTAAGTACAAAGGTTGCCTAGAAACTAATGCTCTCTTAACCTCACCAGAAGAAGCAAAATGACAAGGTTTCTTAACAACTAAATCTCGGTCTATGCTAGAAGAAGACAAAGAATCTTTATCTCGGCCTACACTATTACAAGTTGAGCTAGCTATTACATTGCTTTTCCCTTGAACTTTCTTCTCTTTGGCGGCATTCATATCTCTAGTAGCTTGAATGATTTGAGTTTGATCTTCAAAGACTTGTGCTGGGGTTAAGGCTCGAAGATTAAACTTTTTCCCTTTATGAACAAAGCTATAGAAATTCTTCTTGGCATGATAAAGTACATCACAATCAAACTGCCAAGGGCGACCAAGCAAGATATGACTTGCTTCCATTGGAATCACATCACATATAACATCATCAACATATTTTCCAATGGTTAAAGTGAACTTAACTTGTTTTGTAACCCTAGTATCAACTGAATTATTCAACCATTGAAGACGGTATGGTTTAGGGTGTTTCATGCAAGTCAAATTCAACCTATTTACAAACATGGTGCTCGCCACATTTGTGCAACTACCACTATCAATAATCACACTACAAATTCTGTTTTGAACTAAACAACGTGTGTGAAATATGTTTTCTCGTTGCATCAAATCATCATTTTCAACTAAAGGTTGAGCACTTAAAACACGGCGAGAGACTAGAGAATAGTTACCAACATCATACTCATAGTGATCCGTCTCTTCACTTTCTTCACTGGATTCATGTTGGTCCTTCTCTTCAAGAGGCGGCATGTCGGCACAATCATCATCACTTACCACTTCACCACTATCAAGAGTTATCATCACTTTTCGAGTTGGATAATCAGCTTGCATATGTCCATAGCCTTGACACTTGTAGCATCGAATATCCCTCAATCTTGGAGGTTGATTGGTCGCCGATTTAGGGGCTGGAACAGCAGGTTTTGGAGCTGATTTCTGGACATTGGACGTCGGGTTTGAGGTGAATGTCCGTGGTTTTGTTGGTGGAGTGAAAGAAGCCACATTCAGCTTGGTGTTTCTTTGCCAAGGTGGAGGCGGCTGTGAGAACTTACTCTTCCTTTCATGTGCCTTTCTATCTTGATTGCTTTGTGGACAAGTTCATTAATATCAACATAACTTTGCAAATCCACATGATAAGCCAAATCAGAATGCATACCTCTCAAGAACCTTTCAATAGTAGAGTCGGGATCCTCTTGGACATTAGCCTTGATCATCAAAGCTTCCATCTCATGGTAGTACTCCTCAACCGATTTAGTACCTTGCACAAGAGAGTGCAATTTTCTGTTCAATTCACGGTTGTAATGAGAAGGAACATACTTTTTCCTCATTAGCAATTTCATTTGGCTCCAAGACTTAATCGGCCTTTCACCATCTTGACGCCTTGTTCGAATAACTTCATCCCACCATAGACTAGCATAATCCTTAAGGTGTATAAAGGCAAGTCGATACTTTTCTTTCTCAGGGTAATCATGGCCTTCAAAGAAGTGTTCAAGCTCACGAACCCAATCAAAATATGCTTTGGGATCTGCTTTACCATGGAAAGTTGGAATAATTAGTTTAACAGAAGCAATGGAAATCTTAGACTTGTCACCTTTCTGAGAAGAACTCGTGCCCTCCTCTTTCTCCTCCTCATCATGACTAGAATCATTGTCGGACTCAAACTCAACTCTTCGGGATCTAGGACCCTTATGTGGTGGTGAAGTCAAACTATCAACTTTGAGTGTGAGTTTTCGGATCATGTCAAAGAGGACATCGTTAGTGAACTTTTGGTCCACTACCTTTGGTGATTTAGATTCATCACCCTCCATTTGTACCTGCAAGTTAGTAAAAACACAAGAAATATATATAGAAATATACCTCACGGGTTCTCACAATATGGGTAGTATATGCTCTCCTCTCTAGTGAAGGCTTTTCTCGTGTATACCCTATACTAATACTCTCAAACTATAGAACTTACCAATTCAATGATTATAAGAACTTGTCTCAACCAAGTATTCAACAACAAGTTTTACACAAGTTAAATCAAAGAAGTTTAAGCAATTCACGTCACAAGAGTATTTCAGAACACGTGTGGGTATAACTTGATTGATTCAGAAACTAGGAGATTCAAAAAGAGGACTCAAAGACGAAGAAAACGCAATTTGAATCACTGAAATCCGAGTTGTATTGAGAAAGTTATGGCACTTTTAATCCAAGGTGGTTTTCAAGTAACAACTTAAGAACAATATGTTCTTTCAAATAATAAAATAAAATAAATTAAATAGCAGAAATAATAAAAATAAAATAAATTGAAGTCCGAATTTATATATTTTTTTTGTTCTTTTCTCTTTTTTTTTTTATTCGGTCACTTTTTTTTTTTTTTTTTTTTGACCATGACTCTTTTTTTTTTTTGTTCGGACAATATAAGACAAAAACAAACTTTTAAGGTTTGGACACAAACCTTGGACAAATCAAAAAAGAACTAGGTTCGGACAAGAACCTTAAATGGTACTAGGTTTAAGGTTTTAAAAAAAGAACCTAGTACAAAGTACTTAGGTTTAAGGATTGAAGACAACAACCTAGGATTAAGGTTTATGATGTTGTGTCTTTTTGTCTTAACCTTAATAAACCTTAAAATTTTCAAACTTTAATATCTCACCAAGGAAAAGGAATTTGAATGTGCCACTTTCACAAAATAATCAAGATTTTCAACAAGGATCAAGAATATGACTCAAGATTCAAATTTGGACAACTTTTGGATTTTCAAGAAAATCAAGAAGTTCAAGAAAGTGTTCAAGAACTTGTCTTTTTGAGATGGTAAAAAAGTTTGAACAAAACACACTATATTGTAGACAAGATGATGAAACTAACACAAAAAAAGATCAAGAATTGAACAAGAATTGGCGAAGTTATGACCAAAAAACCAAAACTAGGGTTTTTAAGAAACCCTAATTGACACCCTATGGTATGGACGTGAAAACAGAAATAAATCACAAGGAATTCAACACTATGAATGCAAGAAAGATAGTGTAGAATATTAACACAAAGATGGAAGCAAGGATCGAACAAAAATCAGCAAGAAGATCAACACAAAAACGCAAGAAATCAAGAAGCAAGACCAACTCGATTTTGGACAGATTTTTAACACAAAGTTGCATGCGATTTTTGGGCAGAATATTAATGAATTTAAGACTCAATTAATATATATGTTTACTGCAGAATATGGACTCAAAAACAGCAGCAAATCGAAGCAAGAACAGCAGCAACAAAGTCACAAAAATCGATAAGCAACAAGGAAGCAATTTTCGGGCAGATTTGATCAATTTTGCTCATGCGATTTTGATGAATTTAAAGACTCTACCTATCACAATCTAGGACAGCAAGTAACACGTGAAAACAGCAGCTAAAAGACTCCAGAAACTGCAGGAAAAATGACGCAAAAAAGAGAGCAATAACGACTCAAGTAATCAAGAAAAATCCGAGAAGACAAAGAAGCACAAAACCTGAAATTTTCGATGAACAACCTTTTCTCTGATACCAATTGATACGAATGGTCTTCGGATGGAGATCCTCAACCACACGAAACCCTCTTCTTTGGACCGTTTGTTCACCAAGGTTCACGAACAACAAGAAGAAACAATAACAATGCGGAAACAACAAAGAAAACAAGAAGATATTGAACGGGATGTTTTTGATTGAAATCAACCAAACCCAACACGTTACCACAAAGTGATTTCAATTCAACCTATGTAAATCAAGAGTTGAAAAGATCTCAGTTCGGCTTGTTCTTTAAATCAAGAACGGGTAGGTTCTTCCTAAGGTCTTAGCTTAAGAATCACAGTTCTTATGATCACACAATTAAAATCAATTGAGTTCTCACGTATTTTCCTAGAGCTTGTCACGGCTGCAAGGTTAATTTAGCAAAGGCTAAAATTATCAAAATTCAACTTATTATTTCATGTGAAAAACTCACCTATAAATAGGCTACAAAAACATGAAACCCTAGCTTAATCCTATTACAACTTAGTTTCCAAATTGGAAAAGGAAACCATTAACTAAAAGACAAACTTTAAGTTTCCTAAACTTGTAAAATCGGTTACAAGGAAGTAAAAACCGATTTGAACTCGTACTTTCCTAAATTTCTCCTAAAAAGTAGGAGATTACTTTCCTAATTACCATGCAAGGCAATTGGGCCAAGTAATGACTTAAAACACTTAATTAAAAACGCCACTTTAAGCCCAAGAATAATGTTCAATGGACTTAATTTATTTTAAAACAATTAAACCCTAAATTACTTAAATGGCTGATCCATATCAATAAGCCCAAAGACATGCCTTCTTCATGAACTTTATTAATTCGGCCCTTGTGATGCTTCTTCAAGGTGGAATTTCCTTAAGCTCCAATGATGAACTCTTGGAAACATCTTTATGAATGGATATTGAAGAAACATACCACAAAACTCCTCCTTGAGATGATTGAGATAAGTCGGCCTCCAATGCTTCAAAATGTAATGACAATAAATTGTGCAAGGCGGTTCATCTTGGAACTCCTTGATCTTGTCATTGGACCATCAAGATTGGACAAAGGATCTTGTAAACTTGGCCTTGGCACCATGGACATGGGTTGATTTCCACCATTTACCACCTATTCGTGGCATTGAGCACCAAATTGATTTCATCCCAGGAGCTCAAATTCCAAACCGACCAGCTTATAGAGCAAATCCAGAGGAAACAAAAGAGATTCAACGACAAGTGGATGAACTCCTTGACAAAGGTATTGTGCGTGAGTCTCTTAGTCCATGTTCAGTTCCTGTTATCTTAGTCCCTAAAAAGGATGATACTTGGCGAATGTGTGTAGATTGCCGTGCTGTTAATAAGATTACCATTAAGTATAGACATCCAATTCCTAGATTAGATGATATGCTTGATGAATTGCATGGATCTTCCATATTTTCCAAAGTTGATTTGAAAAGTGGGTACTACCAAATACGAATGAAAGAAGGAGATGAATGGAAAACTGCTTTTGAAACAAAGTATGGGTTGTATGAATGGTTAGTTATGCCTTTTGGTTTATCTAATGCACCTAGTACTTTCATGAGGCTTATAAACCATGTTTTTCGTCATTTCATTAGAAAGTTTGTGGTATCTACTTTGATGATATCTTGATATATAGCAAATCACTTGATGAGCATGTTGAACATTTAAAACTCGTGTTTGCTATATTGCGTGAGAACCAATTGTATGCTAACCTTAAAAAGTGTTCTTTCTGTTTGGAATCTATTATCTTTTTGGGTTATGTTGTAAGTTCTCAAGGCATTGCTGTTGAGAAGTCAAAAGTCAAGGCAATCATAGATTGGCCGAGACCACAAAATGCTAGTGAGGTAAGAAGTTTTCATGGATTAGCAAGTTTCTATAGGAGATTTGTTAAAGACTTTAGTTCCATTGCTGCACCTTTAAATGAACTTGTTAAAAAGAGCGTCACCTTTGCATGGAATAAAGAACATGAAAACGCCTTTAACACTTTGAAGTATAAATTGACTCATGCCCCTTTACTTGCTTTGCCGAATTTCAATAAAGCTTTTGAGATACACTGTGATGCCTCCGGGATTGGTATTGGTGCTGTTCTTATGCAGGAATCAAGGCCCGTGGCTTATTTCAGTGAAAAGCTTAATGGGGCATCTTTAAAGTATGCAACTTATGACAAGGATTTGTATGCATTGGTAAGGTCATTGTAGGTTTGGCAACACTACTTATGGCCAAAAGAATTCATAATCCATTCTGATCATGAAAGTCTCAAATTCTTAAAGACTCAAGGTAAGTTGAATAAGAGACATGCAAAATGGTTGGAATTCATTGAAACTTTTCCTTATGTGATTAAATATAAATCTGGTCAAGTGAATGTGGTAGCTGATGCTTTATCTAGGAGATATGCTTTATTTACCTATTTACATGCAAAGCTACTTGGATTTGAATTGATTAAAGATTTGTATAAGGAAGATGTTGACTTTGCCGAATCTTATGATCTTTGTTCAATAAGGCCGAATGGTGATTATTTTGTGCATGATGGTTTCTTGTTTCGCAAGGATAAATTGTGCATTCCCTTATGTTCCATTCGTTATTTACTTGTTAAAGAAACCCATGGAGGAGGGTTAATGGGGCATTTTAGTATTGTTAAAACACTCTCTGTTTTGAATGAGCACTTTTATTGGCCTAACATGATTAAAGATGTTAAAAGTGTTTGTGAAAAATGTATTGTGTGTAAGCATGCTAAGTCCAAAGTAATGCCTCATGGTTTGTATCAACCTCTGCCTGTTCTAGCAACCCTTGGATTGACATATCTATGGATTTTGTGTTAGGGTTACCTAGATCACGCACTGGTAATGATAGCATTTTTGTTGTAGTTGATAGATTTAGTAAAATGGCTCACTTCCTTGCATGTTCTAAATCTAATGATGCTACCAAAATTGCTGACCTTTTCTTTAAGGATATTGTACGTTTGCATGGAATTCCTAAGAGTATTGTCAGTGATAGAGATGTCAAGTTTTTGTCACATTTTTGGCATTCACTTTGGAATAAATTAGGAACAAAATTATTGTTTTCTACTGTTGCACATCCACAGACTGATGGTCAAACAGAAGTAATAAATCGTACATTGTCTAATTTGCTTCGTGCTATCATTCAAAAAAACTTAAAGAATTGGGAGAATTGTTTGCCACACATTGAATTGCATATAACCGAACTGTTCATAGTTCTACTGGTTATTCGCCTTTGAAGTTGTGTATGGATTAATCCTTTAACTCCCCTTGATATTTTGCCTCTTCCTATTAATGATTTGTTAATGTGGAAGGTAAAGCTAAAGCTGATTTTGTAAGGGGGTTGGCATGAAAAGGTTTACAAAAATATTCAAAGGCGTAATGAGCAATATGCAAAACAGGCCAATAAGGGCAGAAGACAAGTGATTTTCGAACCTGGAGATTGGGTTTGGATTCACTTGAGGAAGGAAAGGTTTCCTGAAAAGAGGAAATATAAACTTCATCCAAGAGGAGATGGTCATTTTCAAGTCTTGGAAAGGATTGGAGACAATGCATATAGAATCGAACTACTAGTGAGTATGGTAATGTTTCATCTACTTTCAATGTTTCTGATTTGAGATTATATGATTTAGGTGATTCGAGGACGAATCCTTTCGAGGAGGGAGGGAATGATAGGAATGAGCCCGAGTCCACATTGCCAAATCCAGCTTCCCATGATCCATTAACAAATCTTGGTGGTCCAATGACAAGATCAGGAGCAAGAGGATGAAGGAAGCCTTACAAGCATTGTTATCAACACATTGTGAGGCAATGGACATTGTCCCAAGTAGTTCGATGCATCCATCTCAAGATGAAGTACTTTGGAATATTTCTTCAATCACAATTTATGATCCACCTTGAAGAAATATCAAGAAGGCCGAGTGATACGAATGGTCTTCGGATGGAGATCCTCAACCACACGAAACCCTCTTCTTTGGATCGTTTGTTCACCAAGATTCACGAACAACAAGAAGAAACAATAACAATGCGGAAACAACAAAGAAAACATGATGGATATTGAATGGGATGTATTTGATTGTAAATCAATCAAACCCAACATGTTACCACAAATTGATTCCAATCTAACCTATGTAAATCAAAGGTTAAAAAGATCTCAGTTCGGCGCGCTCTTGAAATCAAGAACAATACGTTCTCTTTAAGGTCCTAGCTTAAAGATTCCGATCCTATGAATAATCAACTAAACTTAATTGATCAATCACGTTTTCACAACTTGTTTAAGGCTGCAATAATTTAGCAAAGCTAAAAGGTTTCTTCAAGATTCAATGTGTGTAAAATGTTACAAAGCATAGCCCTTAAATAGGGTGAGTTTCGGTCTTCCTTAAGGGAAAAGGAACAAAACCCTAGAAGTTGTAAAATACAACTTGACTTCTAAGCTAACCATCACAATAAGAAACTTCCAAATTGGAATTGGAAACTAATAACTAACTAACAAACTATTTTCCTAATCCTTAAGGAAACAAGGATTCGGTTATTGTGAGGAAGCAAAGTGTGAATTTGCTTCCCAAAAACTACTTTCCTAAACTTTACTTGCCATTATCATGCAAGATAATTGGGCCAAGTAATCTTTATTAACAATTAAATAAAATGCCAATTAAGCCCAAATAAGGAAAGTTAATGGACTTAATTAAAACAACATAAATACTTAAATAATCCAAAAGGTGGCGTAAACAGAACAAGCCCAAAAGCACACCTCTCATGGACTTCATAAATTCGTCCTTGTGCAAGCTTCTTCAAGGTGGATCATGAATTGTTAATGAAGAAAACATTCCACAAGATTCTCCTTGAGATGGTTTTCGGCCTCCATTGCTTCACAATGTGATGACAATAAATTGTGCAAGGCTTCCTTCAATCCCTTTTGCTCATTGATCTTGTCATTGGTCCATCAAGGTTTCATCAATGGATCATTGAATTCGTCCTTGGCACCATGGACATGGGTGGATTGCTATCATTCCCTCCCTCCTCGAAGGATTCGTCCTCGAATCACCTACATCAAATAAAGATAAGTCAGTAACATTGAAAGTAGATGAAACATTGCCATACTCACTTGGAAGTTCAATCTTATAAGCATTGTCGCCTATCCTTTCCAAGACTCGAAAAGGACCATCTCCTCTTGGGTGAAGTTTAGACTTCCGCTTTTCAGGAAATCGTTCTTCCTCAGTGAATCCAAAACCAATCTCCAGGTTCGAAAAATCACTTGCCTCCTACCCTTATTTGCTTGCTTAGCATATTGTTCATTCTTCCTTTGAATGTTAGCTCGAACCCTATCATGTAACTCCCTAACAAAATCAGCTTTCTTTTGACCTTCAACATTAACAAACTCATTAGGAGGCAAAGGCAAAATATCCAATGGAGTTATAGGATTAAAACATACACAACCTCAAAAGGCGAAAGATTAGTAGCACTATGAACAGTTCGATTGTAAGCAAACTCAATATGAGGTAGACAAGTTTCCCAATTCTTTAAGTTCGTTGAATGAGAGCACGAAGTAAAGTAGACAAAGTACTATTAACTACTTCAGTTTGTTCATCAGTTTGTGGATGTGCAACAGTAGAAAACAACAACTTAGTGCCGAATTTATTCCATAAAGTACGCCAAAAATGCGACAAAATTTAACATCTCGATCACTAACAATACTCTTAGGAATTCCATGCATCGAACAATTTCCTTAAAGAACAAATCAGCAATATGTGTAGCATCATTAGACTTAGAACAAGCAATAAAATGTGACATTTGCTAAATCTATCAACTACAAAACAAATATGCTATCTTTACCATTGCGTGATCTAGGCAATCCAAGCACAAAATCCATAGAAATATCTACCAAGGATGACTAGGAACAGGCAAAGGTTGATACAAACCATGAGGCATTACTTTAGATTTTGATTGTTTACACACAATGCATTTTTCACAAACACTTTTAACATCTTTAATCATGTTAGGCCAATAAAAGTGCTCATTCAAAACAGCAAGTGTTTTAGCAATACCAAAGTGCCCATTAACCCTCCCCCATGGGTCTCTTAACAAGTAAATCACGAATGGAACAGTTGGGAATGCATAACTTATCCTTTTTAAATAAGAAACCGTCATACACATAAAAAATCACCATTCGGTTTATGCAAGCAAAGGTCAAAGATGGCGTGGAAATCATGGTCATTTTATACAAAACCTTAATCAATTCAAATCCAAGTAACTTAGCGTGCAAATAGGTAAACAAAGTGTATTTCCTAGATAATGCATCGGCTACTACATTCTCATTACCAGATTTGTATTTAACGACATATGGAAAGGTTTCAATGAATTCTAACCACTTAGCATGTCTTTTATTCAACTTACCTTGAGTCTTTAAGAACTTAAGACTTTCATGGTCAGAATGTATAATGAACTCCTTTGGCCATAAGTAATGTTGCCAAACTTGTAAAGACCTCACCAAGCATACAACTCCTTGTCATAAGTTGCATACTTCAAAGCTGCCCCATGAAGCTTTTCACTAAAATATGCCACGGGCTTAGATTCCTGCATCAAAAACAGCCAATACCATCCCGGAGCATCACAGTGTATCTCAAAAGCTTTATGAAAATTAGGCAATGCAAGTAAAGGGGCGTGAGTCAACTTATGCTTCAAAGTATAAAGGCGTCTTCATGCTCTTGTTTCCATTCAAAGGTAACATTCTTTTTAACAAGCTCATTTAAAGGTGCAGCTATATAGACTAAAAATCTTTAACAAACCTTCTATAGAAACTTGCCAAACCATGAAAACTCCTAACTTGACTAGCATTTAAAGGTCTCGGCCAATCAATTATAGCCTTGACTTTAGACTCATCAACAGCAATGCCTTGAGAACTCACAACATATCCCAAAAAAGATAATGGATTCCATGCAAAAAGAACACTTTTTGAGATTAGCATAAAGTTGGTTCTCACGCAAAACAATGAAAACGGATTTAAGATGTTCAACATGCTCATCAATTGTTTTGCTATACACAAGGATGTCATCAAAATATACTACAACAAATTTTCCTATAAAGTGACGAAAAACATGATTCATAAGTTGCATGAAAGTACTAGGTGCATTAGATAAACCAAAAGGCATAACTAACCATTCATACAATCCATACTTAGTCTTAAAAGCAGTTTTCCATTCATCACCTTCTTTAACACGAATTTGGTAGTATCCACTTTTCAAATCAATCTTAGTAAAAATAGAAGAACCATGCAATTCATCAAGCATATCATCTAATATAGGAATTGGATGTCTATACTTAATGATAATCTTATTAACAGCACGGCAATCAACACACATTCTCCAAGAATCATCCTTTTTAGGAACTAATATGACAGGAACTGAACAAGGACTTAGAGATTCACGAACTATACGTTTGTCACGGAGTTCATCCACTTGACGTTGAATCTCCTTTGTTTCCTCAGGGTTTGCTCTATAAGCTAGTCGGTTTGGAATTTGCGCCCCAGGTATGAAATCAATTTTGATGTTCAATACCTCGAATAGGTGGTAATCCTATTGGTAAGTCCTCAGGAAACACGTCACTATATTCCTGCAAAAGAGAGTAAACAGCACTAGGCAAAGAAGCAAGGTGATCACTATCAACAATAAGTACAAAGTCCTTGCGAAACATCAAATACATAGGCTGCCTATCAACTAGAGCTCTCTTAATCTCATTCGAAGAAGCAAAATAACAAGATTTCTTACTATGCAAGGTACGGCCTACACTATTACAAGTAATGGAGTTTGGGCCGGAACTTTCCTTAGTATTTGTCATCTCTTGTTTCTTCTTCACTTTGGCGGAATTCAAATCTCTTGTAGCTTGAATGATTTTAGTTTGATCTTCAAACACTTGGGCCGGTGTTAAGGCTCGAAGATTAAACTTTTTCCCATTGTGAACAAAGCTATAGAAATTCTTCTTGACATGTTTAAGGACATCACAATCATATTACCAAGGGCTGCCAAGCAAGATATGGCTTGCTTCCATTGGAACAACATCACAAATAACTTCATCAACATATTTTCCAATGGTTAAAGTGAACTTAACTTGTTTTGTAACCCTAGTATCCATTGAATTGTTCAACCATTGAAGACGGTAGGGTTTAGGGTGTTTCATGCAATTCAAGTTCAACTTATTCACAAATAGAGTGCTTGCCACATTTGTGCAACTACCACTGTCAATAATCACACTACAAATTTTATCTTGCACTAACATCGTGTGTGAAATATATTGTCACGTTGCATCAAATCACTATCATCAACAAGAGGTTGGGCATTAAGAACACGACGAGAAACTAAAGAATGTTTACCACTTTCATACTTGTAGAGTTCGAGCTCTTCACCTTCTCACTTGGTTCAACATCATCTCTCTCCACAAGTTCGGGCATGTCCACACATTCTTCATCACTTTCAACTTCTCCATTGTCAAGAATGATCATCAACTTACTAGTAGGACAGTCGGCTCTCATATGTCCATAGCCTTGACATTTAAAGCACTTAATATCCCTCAATCTTTGGGCTGTTGTTGACGACGACTTGGTGGTGTTTTCAGCAGCTTTAGGAACTGTTTTTGAAACATTGGAAGGTGCTTTTAATGGCTGATTTGTAGTAAATGGCCGTGGCTTTGTGGAAGGAGTAAAAGGGACAACATTCGGTTTTCTATCCCTTTGCCAAGGTGGAGTCGATTGTGTGAACTTGTTCTTCCCTTTCATGTGCCTTTCAATCTTAATAGTTTTATGCACAAGTTCATTTATATCAACATAACTTTGCAAATCCACATGATAAGCCAACTCAGAATGCATACCTCTCAAGAACCTTTCAATAGTAGAGTCGGGATCCTCTTGGACATTAGCCTTGATCATCAAAGCTTCCATCTCACGAAAGTACTCCTCAACCGATTTATTACCTTGCACAATAGAGTGCAACTTTTTGTTCAACTCACGGTTGTAATGAGCAGGGACATACTTTTTCCTCATAAGAACTTTCATTCGGCTCCAAGATTTTAATTGGCTTTTCCCCATCTTCACGTCTAGAGCGAGTAACTTTATCCCACCATAGACTAGCATAGTCCTTAAGATGCATAAAGGCAAGTCTATACTTCTCCTTTTCAGGATAATCATGGCCTTCAAAGAAGTGCTCAAGCTCACGAACCCAATCAAAATATGCTTCAGGATCTGCTTTACCATGGAAAGTAGGAATTGTTAACTTAACAGAAGCAATTGAAATTTTGGATTTGTTACCCTTGGTAGAGGAATCCGAGAGTTCTCCTTCTTCATCATCACTTCCGGACTCAAAAGCATCATTATATTTGAGTTTTCTTGAGGTGGATCCTTTAGAGTTAGACTCTATGTTATCAAGCCGGATGTTAATCTTTTGCAACATGTCGAATAGGACCTCATTGGCATACTTTTGTTTGAGCATCGGATATAGGTTTAGAACTTTGGGTTTTTTCATCTATATCCTCCATTGTTCCTGCAAATTAGTAAAAACACAAGAAATATATATAGAAATATCCTCACGGGTTCTCACAATTTGGATAGTAAGGTACTCTCCCTCTAGTGGTTAGGCTTTTCTCGTGTATACCCTATTCTAATACTCTCAAACTATAGAGAACTTACTGTTACAATGACTTTAAGAGCTTATCTCAACCGAGATTTTCAACAACAAGATTCACACAAGTCAAATCAAAGAAGTTCAAGTAATTCACGTCACAAGAGTATTTCAGAGCACGTGTGGGTATAACTTGATTGATTCAGAAACTATGATATTTTAAAAGAGGAATCAAAGATGAGAGAAAAACACAATTTGAATCACCAAAATCCGAGTTGTATAGAGAAAGTTATAGCACTTTTAATCCAAGGTGGTATTCAAGCAACAACTTTAGAACAATTTGTTCTTCAAAAGAAAATAAATTAAATAACAGAAATATAAAAAAAATAAGTCCGAATTTATATATTTTTTTTGTTCTTTTTCTTTTTTTTTTTCTCTGCTGAGTTTCGGACGCTAGATTCGGACGGCTGCCTTAGTTTCGGACGGCCGAAACTTAAATTCCTGGGACGACGACTTTTCTGTGAGTTTCGGACGCTAGTTTCGGACGCCTGTCTTAGTTTCGGACGGCCAAAACTGTCGCGCGACTGGGTGAAAAATTCTGATTTTTTTTTTGACGAAAATTTTCAAACACTTTTTGGAAACAAAAACCCTAGAATGCTTTTGACGTGCAACTCAACAACGACAACACAAGGAATTCAGCACTATGAAAACAATCAAAAAGTGCAGAATTTAGACACCAAAAGAAACACCAAAGGACAGCAAGAAAACCACACAAGAAGATATCTCAAAACACAAAACGCAACAACAAGAACAAGATGATTTAGTGTAGAATTCAACAAAGATGTTGCATGTGAATTTTAACGAAATTTAAAGGCTAAACTAAGACGACTTAAGACAGCAAGAAGGACACAAAAATCAAGAAAAATCCGAGAAGACAAAGAAGCACAAAACCTGAAATTTTCGATGAACAACCTAGCTCTGATACCAATTGATACGAATGGTCTTCGGATGGAGATCCTCAACCACACGAAACCCTATTCTTTGGACCGTTTGTTCACCAAGATTCACGAACAACAAGAAGAAACAATAACAATGCGGAAACAACAAAGAAAACAAGATGGATATTGAACGGGATGTATTTGATTGTAAATCAATCAAACCCAACACGTTACCACAAATTGATTCCAATCTAACCTATGTAAATCAAAGGTAAAAAGATCTCAGTTCGGCGCGCTCTTGAAATCAAGAACAATACGTTCTCTTTAAGGTCCTACCTTAAAGATTCCGATCCTATGAATAATCAACTAAACTTAATTGATCAATCACGTTTTCACAACTTGTTTAAGGCTGCAAATAATTTAGCAAAGCTAAAAGGTTTCTTCAAGATTCAATGTGTGTAAAACGTTACAAAGCATAGCCCTTAAATAGGGTGAGTTTCGGTCTTCCTTAAGGGAAAAGGAAACAAAACCCTAGAAGTTGTAAAATACAACTTGACTTCTAAGCTAACCAATCACAATTAAGAAACTTCCAAATGGAATTGGAAACTAATAACTAACTAACAAACTAGTTTCCTAATCCTTAAAGGAAACAAGGATTCGGTTATTGTGAGGAAGCAAAGTGTGATTTGCTTTCCAAAAACTACTTTCCTAAACTTTTACTTGCCATTATCATGCAAGATAATTGGGCCAAGTATCTTTATTAACCAATTAAATAAAACGCCAATTAAGCCCAAATAAGGAAAGTTAATGGACTTAATTAAAAACAACATAAATACTTAAATTAATCCAAAAGGTGGCGTGAAACAGAACAAGCCCAAAAGCACGCCTCTTCAGGGACTTCATAAATTCGTCCTTGTGCAAGCTTCTTCAAGGTGGATCATGAAGTGTTAATGAGAGAAACATTCCACAAGACTTCTCCTTGAGATGGTTCGGCCTCCATTGCTTCACAATGTGATGACAATAAATTGTGCAAGGCTTCCTTCATCCTTTTGCTCCTTGATCTTGTCATTGGTCCATCAAGGTTCATCAATGGATCACTTGAATTCGTCCTTGGTACCATGGACATGGGTGGATTGCTATCACCGAGAAGACCAAGCTTTGGCGTGTTGGGCTTCATTATTTGTTCACGCCAATTTTTAATGTTTTAGGGTTTTATTATGCAATTAATTTGGTCCATTAACATTAAGTTTGGGCTTCATTAATTCGGTTTTTAATAAAGATTACTTGGCCCAATTATCTTGCATGATAATGGCAAGTAAAAGTTTAGGAAACTTAAGAAGTCAAATTGAGTTTTGATTCTTCATAGTTTAGGAAACAAAGGAAGCCAAATTGTGTTTGGCCACTTTTAGGAAAGAAAACGTGAGACACAAATCCTTTTTGGAAAAGGATTAGCTTATGTGTGTCACAAATCCTTTTTGGAAAAGGATTAGTATGTTAGTTAGTATAGGAGTCAAGTTAGGGTTTTATTTCCTTTTTCTCTTAGGAAAGCCGAATTACTCCCTATAAAAGGGAAAGCTATGTAACGTTTTTAAATATGTTGAATTGAAAGAATTTTGGCTTTGCTAAATTAAATTTGACATCATCAACGTGAGTTATTCTTGAGTAATTCATAAGACCCGCCAAACCTTAAGTGAGGAACTTTAGGTGAAGCTTACAAGTTCTAGATTTATAGAACCGGCCAAACTTGATAGGTTTAAACTTTTGATTTACATTAGTTGAACTGATTCAATTTGTGTTAACGTTGGGGTTAGGTTAATTTTAATCTTGCCTTTTCGTTCCATATCTCTTTTCCGCAAATTGTGTTATTGTTTCTTGAATTGAGTTTTTGGTGCACAACGATCCGAACTTGTGGAAAATTCATGTGGATTGGACTTTCATCCTACTCCATTCGTATCAATATGAGAATGAGCCCGTGTTCATGTCCAAGGTGTTAAGTCAATTCTTCATCCTGAAAGTTTCTGTCACATTTTGGTATTCTTGACATAACTCTTTCGATATAACTCGAAATTGCACCATTCAAGAAGCTCTGGAACGATAAGAGATAGAGCTACAACTTTCGTGTTTTACGTTTTCCAAGATTCTGAGGTTATCACCGTTGAAAGTGCCTTGCAAAGTTGATGACGGGATTCTGGCCGAATTTTCATCTCGAATTTCATGGACTACATTGAAGATCAATATGGCGTGCTTGGGCTTTGCCATTAATAGATCACGCCATTATCTATTTAAGTCATAGGATTTATTTATGTTGTTTTAATAATTAAGTCCATTAAAACGTTTAATTATGGGCCAAACATGCAACCCCCCACACTTAAAACCTTATATTGTTCGAATATAACTTAAAGTATGGGTTTAGAGGATTCCTGATACGAATGGAGTAGGGTGAGAATCCAGCTCCACACGAATTCCACACACTTAGGATCGTTGTGCACCAAAATTCAGAAACCAACACGATCACAAGTAAGATCAAACACGGAAACAACACAAGAAGAAAAGATGGATATCGAATGGGATGTATTTGATTGTAAATCAATCAAACCCAACACATTACCACAAAGTGATTTCAATCTAACCTATGTAAATCAATGGTTAAAAAGATCTCAGTTTGGCTCGCTCTTGAAATCAAGAAACAATACGTTCTCTTTAAGGTCCTAGCTTAAAGAATCCGGTCCTATGAATAATCAACTAACCCTAATTGATTAATCACGTTTTTCACAACTTGTTTAAGGCTGCAAATAATTTAGCAAAGCTAAAAGGTTTCTTCAAAATTCAATCATAAAAAAACGTTACAAAGAATGGCCATTAAATAGAACAAGTTTCGGCCATGTTGCTTGGTTAAACAAGGAAATAAAACCCTAAAAGTTGTAAAGTACAACTTGACTTCTAAACTAACCAACTTACAAACTAATCCTTTATGGAAAAAGGAAGCTAAAAACGTTTTGCCCTTCTAGAAGACAAGGACAAGCTCCTAAAATTTAGGGAATTACTTTCCTAACAAATTAAAGCCCATTACATGCCATTATCATGCAAGATAACTTGGGCCATGTAATTAAAAACGAAATATACTAATAATAAGCCCAATTAAAATGTTTTGGACTTAATTATTAAAACATTAATTAATTCTAACTACTTAAGAAAAAGGCGCGATCCAATTTGGCAAAAGCCCAAGCACGCCATCTTGGTCTTCAATAATAATGTCCATGGATTAGTGAATCCTAATCCCACTAGGATTGTGAATCCTAGTCATTTGGATTTGCCTTTATGGAACTCTTATGGAACTTGGACAAGATGAGGATTGATGAATCCTAATCCTATTAGGATTGAGCTTGGAAATCCTAATCCCATTAGGATTTGTCTTGGAAATCCTATTCCTATTAGGATTTGGCTTGGTAATCCTATTTCCATTAGGATTTGGAGTAGATTGCTTGTACGGATTCTTATCATTCCCTCCCTCCTCGAAAGGATTCGTCCTCGAATCTGGAAATTGAGCTCCTGGATCAAACACCAATAAGAAAAACTCATTACAAACTCGAGCCAAGTAAAACAAATCCTGCAATAAGAAAATAAATGTGTCAGTTAAAGAAAACTTAAAATAATTATGCATATAAACATCATTTAATAAATGCAAATCAGAAAACTTATGATGATATGCAATATTAAACAACTTTAAAAAGAATACTTCAAATAAAGATGAACATAATGTTTTGAGCAACAAGAAAGTATTCAAGAGAAATTTATTAACTTCATCCTTGGACACACTAATAATAAAATGAAAATCAATGATGTTAACATGTAAAGAATGAAAAGAAAGTAAACATATATTAATGTAATTACAAATATTATCCAAGGATTCATAAGAATTTGCAAAGCAAGTATATATATAGACATCCCGGATTAAATGTGAATCACAAAAACTAAGTTGTACATTCTTTACAAGCATGTTGAAGTTATCAAAGATTAAGAACTTACAATTCCAAAGAATAAGAACAGATATTGTACCTTCGGGAATTGAAAAGAAATTCAAAATTGAGATAACTTACCAAACAAGTGTTGAACAATCAGATTACCTTGTCGAGTGGATACTTTTGATTTTGGAATGAATTGAAAACAGTAAGAGCAAAGTTATGAATCAAATCATCAAAATAAAGTGTATTCCAGTTAGGATAATCAATAGATTTAACACTTTGTTTAGTGTTCACAAGGGTTTTGTAATGATCGAAATATAAGCACTCAACTTACCTTGCTTACCTTGTGGAAAACAAGTTAAGGCAGATTGGATTCCTTTCATTTGATAATGAAGGGGTTTCAATGCCATTAGGCATTTAGGAATTCCAAAAACCTGTAAGAGAGAGTAAACAGCACTAGGCAAAGAAACAAGGTTATCACTGTCAACAACAAGTATAAGTTCCTTGCTAAACATGAAGTATAAGAACTGCCTAATAATCAATGCTCTCTTAATCTCATTAGAAGAAGCAAAACAACAAGATTTCTTACTAACTACATCTCGGCCTAAATTAGATTTTTCGTTTTGTTGTTTTCTAGTTCCTTCTTCTTCTTAGCTTCATTTATGTCTTTACAAGCTTGTGCAATTCGAGTTTGATCTTCAAAAACTTGAGCAGGAGTTAAAGCATGAAGACTATACTTTTACCATTATGCACGAAGCTGTAAAAATTTTTCTTGGCATGATAAAGCAAATCACAATCAAATTGCCAAGGTCTACCAAGTAAAATATGACTAGCCTCCATTGGAACAACATCACATAAAACAGTATCAACATATTTACCAATGGTGAAAGAAAACTTTACTTGTTTAGTGACACGAGTTTCAACTGAATTATTTAACCATTGAAGCCTATATGGTTTTGGATGTTTCATGCAATTCAAATTCAACTTATTTACAAACAAAGTGCTCGCCACATTTGTGCAACTTCCACTATCAATTATCACACTACAAATTCTGTCTTGCACTAAGCAACGTGTGTGAAATATGTTTTCTCGTTGCATCAAATCATCATTATCAACTAAAGGTTGGACATTTAGAACACGGCGAGAGACTAAAGAAAATTTACCGTCACCATACGTGTAGGGCTCATTGTCTTCACTTTCTTCACTTGATTCATGTTTCTCTTCAAGAGGTGGCATGTCGGCACAATCATCATCACTTACCACTTCACCACTATCAAGAGTTATCATCACTTTTCGAGTTGGACATTCAGCTTGCATATGACCATAACCTTGACATTTATAACATCGAACATCCCTCAATCTTGGAGTTGAAGAAGTTAACGCCGTTTTAGAAGGTTGGACAGCAACCTTGGGCGTTGTTTTTGAGACACCTTGAGGGGCACTTGACGTTGAACTTTGTGGAAATTGGCGTGGCTTGGATGGCGGATTGAAAGGGGCAAAACTCGGCTTCTTATCTCTTTGCCAAGGTGGAGTTGGTTGTGAAAACTTACCCTTCCCTTTCATGTGCCTTTCTATCTTGATGGCTTTATGGACAAGTTCATCAATATTATCAAAACTTTGTAAATCAACTTGATGAGCCAAATCAGAATGCATACCTCTTAAAAATCTTTCAATTGTAGAGTCGGGATCTTCTTGAACATTAGCCTTGATCATCAAAGCTTCCATCTCATGATAATACTCCTCAACCGATTTGTTACCTTGTACAAGTGTATGTAACTGTCTATTCAATACACGGTTGTAGTATGAAGGGACATATTTCTTCCTCATGAGTGTTTTCATGCGACTCCATGTCTTGATTGGACTTTCACCATCTTCACGTCTAGATTGAGACAACTTATCCCACCACAAACTTGCATGATCCTTTAAGTGCATAAAGGCAAGTCGAAATTTTTCCTTTTCGGGATAGTCATGGCCTTCAAAGAAGTGCTCAAGCTCACGAACCCAATCAAAATAAGCTTCCGGATCTGTCTTACCATGAAAAGTGGGAATTGTTAACTTAAGTGAAGCAATTGAGACTTTAGACTTGTTACCCTTAGAAGATGATTCGGACAACTCTTCTCCTCCTCTTCATTAGATTCACTTTCGGACTCAAAAGCAGCATTATATTTAAACTTCTTGGATGAAGATTTCTTTGATGGCTTAGAAGTTGATGACTCCAAGAAATCAAGGCGGAGATTGATCTTTTGTAGTATCTGTGCAAGAGAATCATTAGCAAACTTTTGCTCAGCTTCGGTTTGAGGTTTAGAACCTCTTGGTGTATTAGTTTCGTCCTCCATTATCCTGCAAGGTTAGTAAGAAACAAAAGAAAACAACAATTGAATTCCTCTCGGGTTCTCACTATGTGGATAGTAGGAGCTCTCCTCTCTTTGATATATGTTTCTCTCGTGTATACCCTAGTCTAATACTCTCAAACTATAGAGAACTTACTGTTGCAATGACTTTAAGAGATTGTCTCAACCGAGATTTTCAACAACAAGATTCACACAAGTCAAATCAAAGAAGTTCAAATAATTCACGTCACAAGAGTATTTCAGAGCACGTGTGGGTATAAATTGATTGATTCAGAAACTATTATATTTAGAAAGAGGAATCAAAGACGAGAACAACACAATTTGAATCACCAAAATCCGAGTTGTATAGCAAAAGTTATGGCACTTTTAATCCAAGGTGGTTTCAAATCAAAAACTCAAGAACAAAGTGTTCTTTTTAATTACGAAAATTAATTAAAAAAAAAAATACTAAAAATAAATAACAGAAATATTAAAAGTCCGAGATTATTTTCTTTTATTGGGCCTTTTTTTTTTTTTTATATCACGGCCTTTTTTTTTTTTTTTTTTTTTTTTGGCCTTTTTTTTTTTTTTTTTTAAATTACGGCTCCTCTTATTTTTTTTTTTTTTTTTTTTATTCGGACAACAAAAAGGACAAAACAAACTTTTAAGGTTTTGGACAAAAACCTTGTACAAACAATGACCTAGGTTCGGACAAGAACCTTAAACAACTTAGGTCAAACAAAATCTTTAAGGTTTTAAGACAAGAACCTAGTACAAGTACTTAGGTTTAAGGATGTGGCCTTGTCTTATGTGGTTCAACCTTAATTTCTCCAAACTTTAATAACTCACCAAGGACAAAGAATTTGAAAGTGCCACTTTACAAAATTTTCAAGATTTAACTCAAGGATTTCAAATATGGTTCAAGATTCAAAATTTGACAACTTTCAAAAATCAAGAACTTCAAGAAGTTCAAGAAAGTGGTCAAGAACCAATCTTTTTTCTGTTTTCAAAAAAGATCTAAAGTTATTATGACAAGTAGATTGATGGAACTAACACAAAAAGAATTTCAAGAATTGAGCAAGAACTCACAAAGTTATGATAATTTGAAACTAGGGTTTTTAAGAAACCCTAATCTTGACACCTAGGGTTTGGACGTGAAATCAACAAATAAAACACAAAGAATCCAACACTATGAATGCAAGAAAATAGTGCAGAATATTGAGACAAAGATGGCAGCAAGGATCGAACAAGAAACACAAGAAGAACAAACAAAAACGCAAGAAAATCAAGTAACAAGATCAACTCGATTTGGGCAGATTTTAAGCACCAAGTTGCATGCGATTTTTGGACAGAATATTAATGAATTTAAGACTCAATTAATATATATTTTACTGCAGAATTTAAACTTTAAAAACAGCAGCAATTCGAAGCAAAACAGTAGCAAAAGATGTCAAAAATCGTAAACAACAAGAAGGCAATTTTCGGGCAGATTTGATCAACTTTGGCTTATGCGATTTTGATGAATTTAAAGACACTAACTATGACGACTTGGACAGCAAGAAACACGTGAAAACAGCAACTAAAAGACTCCAAAAACTGCAGAAAAAATTGACGCACAAAGGACAGCAAGAACGACTCAAAAAGTAGAGCAAAATCCGAGAAGGAAAAACAAAGCGCAAACCTGAATTTTGTGATGAACAACCTAGAAGCTTTGATACCAATTGATACGAATGGAGTAGGGTGAGAATCCAGCTCCACACGAATTCCACACACTTAGGATCGTTGTGCACCAAAATTCAGAAACCAACACGATCACAAGTAAGATCAAACACGGAAACAACACAAGAAGAAAGATGGATATCGAATGGGATGTATTTGATTGTAAATCAATCAAACCCAACACATTACCACAAAGTGATTTCAATCTAACCTATGTAAATCAATGGTTAAAAAGATCTCAGTTTGGCTCGCTCTTGAAATCAAGAAACAATACGTTCTCTTTAAGGTCCTAGCTTAAAGAATCCTGTCCTATGAATAATCAACTAACCCTAATTGATTAATCACGTTTTTCACAACTTGTTTAAGGCTGCAAATAATTTAGCAAAGCTAAAAGGTTTCTTCAAAATTCATTCAATCATAAAAAAACGTTACAAAGAATGGCCATTAAATAGAACAAGTTTCGGCCATGTGCTTGGTTAAACAAGGAAATAAAACCCTAAAAGTTGTAAAGTACAACTTGACTTCTAAACTAACCAACTTACAAACTAATCCTTTATGGAAAAAGGAAGCTAAAAACGTTTTGCCCTTCTAGAAGACAAGGACAAGCTCCTAAAATTTAGGGAATTACTTTCCTAACAAATTAAAGCCCATTACATGCCATTATCATGCAAGATAACTTGGGCCATGTAATTAAAAACGAAAATATACTAATAATAAGCCCAATTAAAATGTTTTGGACTTAATTATTAAAACATTAATTAATTCTAACTACTTAAGAAAAAGGCGCGATCCAATTTGGCAAAAGCCCAAGCACGCCATCTTGGTCTTCAATAAATAATGTCCATGGATTAGTGAATCCTAATCCCACTAGGATTGTGAATCCTAGTCTCATTTGGATTTGCCTTTATGGAACTCTTATGGAACTTGGACAAGATAAGGATTGATGAATCCTAATCCTATTAGGATTGAGCTTGGAAATCCTAATCCCATTAGGATTTGTCTTGGAAATCCTATTCCTATTAGGATTTGGCTTGGTAATCCTATTTCCATTAGGATTTGGAGTAGATTGCTTGTACGGATTCTTATCAATTCCCTTAGGTGCGCTTTGTAGTCCAATGTTTGCTTTGTTGATTGGCTTGCTTCTACTTTTTGAAATGTTCTCCTATGGTTGAATACAACACAAAAGACTAATTATTGAAAAAGAAAAAACTTCATGACTATAGGATATTCAAGTAGAAATGCACTTCAACATTGAAAATGAAAGGTCTTGCACTTAGCATTGTACAATGAACATCTCATCTCACACATTGGCATGTAAAAGATCTCACTCATTATCACACATTCATGAAGCATATGTAATGCAATAAAAGGCATCACAATGGTGTATTAATGGAAAAATGCATTGAACCAAGTACATGGTGTGCATTTAATTCTAGTAATGATCCCCTTTCATGTGCACAAATGAATCCACAATCAAGCATTCATTCACTATGAGTTATGCAATTTAGGTTCAAGAAGGTATTTCCCTTAAAAATAAAATGGAAGTTGATTACCAAAGGAATGAGCTCATAACTTATGGCTTGATCCATTCAAGTGAGTGATAGCTTGTGTTGTATGTGGTGATTCAATGATGCTTAATGAGTGTGGTTATGTGTGTGAGAAGGTATTTGTGTTGTGTGATAAGTTGGTTTTATACCAGCTTATATGACTTATTTCACTTAGCTTTTGACTTGTTTTTTCATGCATGTGTGTAGTGTTTTGTACCATTGTGTGCATTTATATGGTTTGCAACTTGTAAGTGCTAAAATGAAGAAAAATGCCAAAATGTTGATTAAATGAGTCAAATGTGTATTTGAAGTTCACGAACAAGGGAAGAATTAAAAAAGTTTGGAAATGATGCTTGAGGAGTTTGGGAAAACCTTAACATGTTATTTCGCTTATTTTGCATTCAGGCAGAACTGTTAGGGTACTTCATTTGAGTGTAACTTTCTCAATACTAATCCAAATGATGAGATCTTGGATGTTCTGAAAAGCGCTTTGAGTGTACTTAAGTTCTTATGTTTTATCTTTCTACTAATTGTGTGTGTAAGTATGAGAAACGGGGTAATCTTTATGATTACTACTTTCAAGTTTTTCATTGTTGAGCTCACTGCCACAGTTTGGTAGATTTTTCATATCTTGAGCTACAGATCTCCAATGCTGGTGATTATTGAACCTATGGAAATCCAAGAGATAGAGCTACAACTCTTATGTTGACCTCGAGCTCTAATTGGGAAGCAAAAATCCGTGATGCACGATGCATCGCAGCACAAACAATTTTCAACTGTGATGCATCGTAGCGATGCATCGCAGTGAAATTTTGCTTGTCGCCACACTTCCGTATTTTAGCCATAACGCTCTTGTCCTAGCTCCGAATTGGATGATTAAAGAGGCTGTGGAAAGCTAAGACATGGGGCTACAACCTTCATGTTTTAAAGTTTTCCAAATTCACAACTCATAAGGGCCAGAATTCGGTTGGATGTTGCTGTACATTTAGACACTTGCGCCATACACATTGCTGCACACTATTGCACTCACATCGCCATACACTTTTAGATTGCGACCTCACACACATCGCAGCATAAATTGGCTTGCGACCTCACACAAGTCACAGCACAAGAGCTGCTCAAATGATGAGGGCGACTTCATACTCTTTATCACACACGCATCTCACTCACTCTTCAGCACACACTTCACACTACATATGCACACTTCCACTTATTCCATTCATGTCATTACATTCACAATTATTTGCTCCCATCTCAGTTACATTTTTCTTCATAACATTCTTAGTACACTTGAGCCACTCACTTGCACTTCATAGCATAAACGTGATATACTTCACATTCTTTGTTCATATGTTAAGAGTTCATTACATATATTCAATTTACCATTTTATTCATTTTCACCATTTCATCACTCTTCAACATTTCATTCACTTTACCATTTTCATCATTCTTCATTTTTATTCGTCAACACACACACTTCATTTTCATTCATTTTCAATACACTTCACTTACACTCTTCTTGACCACACCTCACAGACAATTTTATCACACATTTCACAACCACTCTTCAGCATTTATTTCACAACATTTTTAGCTCACACTTCACAATACTCTTCACCGTATCATGTTATTCTTCACTATGTCACTAAGGAGTTTACACTTAGCTTCCAGCACATTCGCACACTGATACGAATGGAGTAGGATGAAGTCCAATCCACACGAATTTTCCACAAGTTCGGATCTTTGTGCACCAAAAACGCAATTCAAGAAACAAGAACACAATTTGCGGAAAAATAGATATGAAACGAAAAGGCAAGATTAAAATTAACCTAACCCCAACGTTAACACAAATTGAATCAGTTCAACTAATGTAAATCAAAAGTTTTAAACCTATCAAGTTTGGCCGGTTCTATAAATCTAGAACTTGTAAGCTTCACCTAAAGTTCCTCACTTAAGGTTTCGTGGGTCTTATGAATTACTCAAGAATAATTCACGTTGGTGATGTCAAATTTAATTTAGCAAAGCCAAAATTCTTTCAATTCAACATGTGTAAAAACGTTACATAGCTCTTCCTTTTATAGGGAGTAGTTTCGGCTTTCCTAAAAGGAAAAGGAAATAAAACCCTAGAAGTTGTAAAGTACAACTTGACTTCTAAACTAACAAACTAACAACTAATAAGCTAATCCTTTTCCAAAAAGGATTAGGGCAAACGGTTATTCCAAAGGTGGCCAAACACGATTTGGCTACCTTTGTTTCCTAAACTATGAAGTAGCAAAACTCAATTTGACTTCTTAAGTTTCCTAAACTTTTACTTGCCATTATCATGCAAGATAATTGGGCCAAGTAATCTTTATTAAAAACCGAATTAATGAAGCCCAAACTTAATGTTAATGGACCAAATTAATTGCATAATAAAATCCTAAAACATTAAAAATTGGCGTGAACACATAATGAAGCCCAACACGCCAAAGCTTGGTCTTCTCGGCCTTCTTGATATTTCTTCAAGGTGGATCATGAATTGTGATTGAAGAAATATTCCAAAGTACTTCATCTTGAGATGGATGCATTGAACTACTTGGGACAATGTCCATTGCCTCACAATGTGTTGATAACAATGCTTGTAAGGCTTCCTTCATCCTCTTGCTCCTTGATCTTGTCATTGGACCACCAAGATTTGTTAATGGATCATGGGAAGCTGGATTTGGCAATGTGGACTCGGGCTCATTCCTATCATTCCCTCCCTCCTCGAAAGGATTCGTCCTCGAATCACCTACATCATATAAACTCAAATCAGAAACATTGAAAGTAGATGAAACATTACCATACTCACTAGGTAGTTCGATTCTATATGCATTGTCTCCAATCCTTTCCAAGACTTGAAAAGGACCATCTCCTCTTGGATGAAGTTTAGATTTCCTCTTTTCAGGAAACCTTTCCTTCCTCAAGTGAATCCAAACCCAATCTCCAGGTTCGAAATCACTTGTCTTCTGCCCTTATTGGCCTGTTTTGCATATTGCTCATTACGCCTTTGAATATTTTTGTAAACCTTTTCATGCAACTCCCTTACAAAATCAGCTTTAGCTTTACCTTCCACATTAACAAACTCATTAATAGGAAGAGGCAAAATATCAAGGGGAGTTAAAGGATTAAATCCATACACAACTTCAAAAGGTGAATAACCAGTAGAACTATGAACAGTTCGGTTATATACAAATTCAATGTGTGGCAAACAATTCTCCCAATTCTTTAAGTTTTTCTGAATGATAGCACGAAGCAAATTAGACAATGTACGATTTACTACTGCTGTTTGACCATCAGTCTGTGGATGTGCAACAGTATAAAACAATAATTTTGTGCCTAATTTATTCCAAAGTGTACGCCAAAAATGTGACAAAAACTTGATATCTCTATCACTGACAATACTCTTAGGAATTCCATGCAAACGTACAATATCCTTAAAGAAAAGGTCAGCAATTTTGGTAGCATCATTAGATTTAGAACATGCAAGGAAGTGAGCCATTTTACTAAATCTATCAACTACAACAAAAATGCTATTATTACCAGTGCGTGATCTAGGTAACCCTAACACAAAATGATAAGAATCCGTACAAGCAATCTACTCCAAATCCTAATGGAAATAGGATTACCAAGCCAAATCCTAATAGGAATAGGATTTCCAAGACAAATCCTAATGGGATTAGGATTTCCAAGCTCAATCCTAATAGGATTAGGATTCATCAATCCTCATCTTGTCCAAGTTCCATAAGAGTTCCATAAAGGCAAATCCAAATGAGACTAGGATTCACAATCCTAGTGGGATTAGGATTCACTAATCCATGGACATTATTTATTGAAGACCAAGATGGCGTGCTTGGGCTTTTGCCAAATTGGATCGCGCCTTTTTCTTAAGTAGTTAGAATTAATTAATGTTTTAATAATTAAGTCCAAAACATTTTAATTGGGCTTATTATTAGTATATTTTCGTTTTTAATTACATGGCCCAAGTTATCTTGCATGATAATGGGCTGTAATTGGGCTTTAATTGTTAGGGAAAGTAATTCCCTAAATTTTAGGAGCGTGTCCTTTCTTCTAGAAGGGCAAAACGTTTTTAGCTTCCTTTTTCATAAAGGATTAGTTGAAGTTGGTTAGTTTAGAAGGTCAAGTTGGTAATTTAACAACTTCTAGGGTTTTATTTCCTTTTCCCATTTGTAGAGCCGAAACTCATCTCTATATAAAGAGATCATTGTAAACGTTTTAGATATGATTGAATTTTGAAAGAAACCATTTAGCTTTGGGCTAATTATTGCAGCCTTAAACAAGTTGTGGAAAACGTGATTAATCAATTAGGGTTAGTTGATTATTCCATAGGACCGGGATTCTTTAGCTAGGACCTTAAAGAGAACGTATTGTTTCTTGATTTCAAGAGCGAGCCAAACTGAGATCTTTTTTAACCATTGATTTACATAGGTTAGATTGAATCACTTTGTGGTAATGTGTTGGGTTGATTGATTTACAATCAAATACATCCCATTCGATATCATCTTTCTTCTTGTGTGTTTCCGGTGTTTGATCTTACTTGTGATCGTGTTGGGTTCTGAATTTGGTGCACAACGATCCTAAGTGTGTGGGAAGTCGTGTGGAGCTGGATTCTCACCCTACTCCATTCGTATCAATTGGTATCAAAGCATCTAGGTTGTCATCACAAATTCAGGTTTGCGCTTGTTTTCCTTCTCGGATTTTGCTCTACTTTTTGAGGTCGTTCTTGCTGTCCTTTTGTGCGTCAATTTTTCTGCAGTTTTGGAGTCTTTTAGTTGCTGTTTTCACGTGTTTCTTGCTGTCCAAAGTCGTATAGTTAGTGTCTTAATTCATCAAATCGCATAAGTGCAAAGTTGATCAAATCTGCCCGAAAATTGCCTTCTTGTTGTTTACGATTTTGACATCTTTTTGCTACTGTTCTTGCTCGAATGTGCTGCTGTTTTTAAGTTTAAATTCTGCAGTAAATATATATATTATTGAGTCTTAAATTCATTAATATTCTGTCCAAAAATCGCATGCAACTTGGTGCTTAAAATCTGCCCAAATCGAGTGATCTTGTTACTTGATTTTCTTGCGTTTTTTGTGTTGTTCTTCTGTGTTTCTTGTTCGATCCTTGCTGCCATCTTTGTCTAATATTCTGCACTATTTTCTTGCATTCATAGTGTTGGATTCTTGTGTTTATTTGTTATTCACGTCCAAACCCTAGGTAGTCAGATTAGGGTTTTTTTAAAACCCTAGTTTTCAAATTATCATAACTTTGTGAGTTCTTGCACAATTCTTGAAATTCTTTGTGTGTATAGTCCCATCAATCCTACTCTTGTCATAATAACTTTTGATCAAACTTTTGAACAAGTGAAAAGATGGTTCTTGACCACTTTCTTGAACTTCTTGGAATTTCTTGATTTTTGAAAGTTGTCAAATTTTGAATCTTGAACCATATTTGAAATCCTTGAGTTAAATCTTGAAATTTTTGTTAAAGTGGCACTTTCAAATTCTTTGTCCTTGGTGAGTTATTAAAGTTTGGAGAAGAATTAAGGTTGAACCACATAAGACAAGGCCACATCCTTAAACCTAAGTACTTGTACTAGGTTCTTTGTCTTAAAACCTTAAAGATTTTGTTTGACCTAAGTTGTTTAAGGTTCTTGTCCGAACCTAGGTCATTGTTGTACAAGGGTTTTGTCCAAAACCTTAAAAGTTTGTTTTGTCCTTTTTGTTGTCCGAATAAAAAAAAAAAAAAAAAAGAGGCCGTTAATTTAAAAAAATAAAAAAAAAAAGGCCCAAATCAAAAAAAAAAAAAGGGCCGTGATATAAAAAAAAAAAAAAAAGGCCCAATAAAAGAAAATAATCTCGGACTTTTAATATTTCTGTTATTTAATTTTTAGTATTTTTTTTTAATTAATTTTCGTAAATTAAAAAGAACACTTTGTTCTTGAGTTTTGATTTGAAACCACCTTGGATTAAAAGTGCCATAACTTTTGCTATACAACTCGGATTTTGGTGATTCAAATTGTGTTGTTCTCGTCTTTGATTCCTCTTTCTAAATATCATAGTTTCTGAATCAATCAAATTATACCCACACGTGCTCTGAAATACTCTTGTGACGTGAATTATTTGAACTTCTTTGATTTGACTTGTGTGAATCTTGTTGTTGAAAATCTCGGTTGAGACAATCTCTTAAAGTCATTGCAACAGTAAGTTCTCTATAGTTTGAGAGTATTAGACTAGGGTATACACGAGAGAAACATATATCAAAGAGAGGAGAGCTCCTACTATCCACATAGTGAGAACCCGAGAGGAATTCAATTGTTGTTTTCTTTTGTTTCTTACTAACCTTGCAGGATAATGGAGGACGAAACTAATACACCAAGAGGTTCTAAACCTCAAACCGAAGCTGAGCAAAAGTTTGCTAATGATTCTCTTGCACAGATACTACAAAAGATCAATCTCCGCCTTGATTTCTTGGAGTCATCAACTTCTAAGCCATCAAAGAAATCTTCATCCAAGAAGTTTAAATATAATGCTGCTTTTGAGTCCGAAAGTGAATCTAATGAAGAGGAGGAGGAAGAGTTGTCCGAATCATCTTCTAAGGGTAACAAGTCTAAAGTCTCAATTGCTTCACTTAAGTTAACAATTCCCACTTTTCATGGTAAGACAGATCCGGAAGCTTATTTTGATTGGGTTCGTGAGCTTGAGCACTTCTTTGAAGGCCATGACTATCCCGAAAAGGAAAAATTTCGACTTGCCTTTATGCACTTAAAGGATCATGCAAGTTTTGGTGGGGGATAAGTTGTCTCAATCTAGACGTGAAGATGGTGAAAGTCCAATCAAGACATGGAGTCGCATGAAAACACTCATGAGGAAGAAATATGTCCCTTCATACTACAACCGTGAATTGAATAGACAGTTACATACACTTGTACAAGGTAACAAATCGGTTGAGGAGTATTATCATGAGATGGAAGCTTTGATGATCAAGGCTAATGTTCAAGAAGATCCCAACTCTACAATTGAAAGATTTTTAAGAGGTATGCATTCTGATTTGGCTCATCAAGTTGATTTACAAAGTTTTGATAATATTGATGAACTTGTCCATAAAGCCATCAAGATAGAAAGGCACATGAAAGGGAAGGGTAAGTTTTCACAACCAACTCCACCTTGGCAAAGAGATAAGAAGCCGAGTTTTGCCCCTTTCAATCCGCCATCCAAGCCACGCCAATTTCCACAAAGTTCAACGTCAAGTGCCCCTCAAGGTGTCTCAAAAACAACGCCCAAGGTTGCTGTCCAACCTTCTAAAACGGCGTCAACTTCTTCAACTCCAAGATTGAGGGATGTTCGATGTTATAAATGTCAAGGTTATGGTCATATGCAAGCTGAATGTCCAACTCGAAAAGTGATGATAACTCTTGATAGTGGTGAAGTGGTAAGTGATGATGATTGTGCCGACATGCCACCTCTTGAAGGGAAACATGAATCAAGTGAAGAAAGTGAAGACAATGAGCCCTACACGTATGGTGACGGTAAATTTTCTTTAGTCTCTCGCCGTGTTCTAAATGTCCAACCTTTAGTTGATAATGATGATTTGATGCAACGAGAAAACATATTTCACACACGTTGCTTAGTGCAAGACAGAATTTGTAGTGTGATAATTGATAGTGGAAGTTGCACAAATGTGGCGAGCACTTTGTTTGTAAATAAGTTGAATTTGAATTGCATGAAACATCCAAAACCATATAGGCTTCAATGGTTGAATAATTCAATGGATGCTAGGGTCACAAAACAAGTAAAGTTCACTTTAACCATTGGTAAATATGTTGATACTGTTTTATGTGATGTTGTTCCAATGGAGGCTAGTCATATTTTACTTGGTAGACCTTGGCAATTTGATTGTGATGTGCTTTATCATGCCAAGAAAAATTTTTACAGCTTCGTGCATAATGGTAAAAAGTATAGTCTTCATGCTTTAACTCCTGCTCAAGTTTTTGAAGATCAAACTCGAATTGCACAAGCTTGTAAAGACATAAATGAAGCTAAGAAGAAGAAGGAACTAGAAAAGCAACAAAACGAAAAATCTAATTTAGGCCGAGATGTAGTTAGTAAGAAATCTTGTTGTTTTGCTTCTTCTAATGAGATTAAGAGAGCATTGATTAATAGGCAGTTCTTATACTTCATGTTTAGCAAGGAACTTATACTTGTTGTTGACAGTGATAACCTTGTTTCTTTGCCTAGTGCTGTTTACTCTCTCTTACAGGTTTTTGGAATTCCTAAATGCCTAATGGCATTGAAACCCCTTCATTATCAAATGAAAGGAATCCAATCTGCCTTAACTTGTTTTCCACAAGGTAAGCAAGGTAAGTTGAGTGCTTATAATTTCGATCATTACAAAACCCTTGTGAACACTAAACAAAGTGTTAAATCTATTGATTATCCTAACTGGAATACACTTTATTTTGATGATTTGATTCATAACTTTGCTCTTACTGTTTTCAATTCATTCCAAAATCAAAAGTATCCACTTCGACAAGGTAATCTGATTGTTCAACACTTGTTTGGTAAGTTATCTCAATTTCGAATTTCTTTTCAATTCCCGAAGGTACAATATTCTGTTCTTATTCTTTGGAATTGTAAGTTCTTAATCTTTGATAACTTCAACATGCTTGTAAAGAATGTACAACTTAGTTTTTGTGATTCACATTTAATCCGGGATGTCTATATATATACTTGCTTTGCAAATTCTTATGAATCCTTGGATAATATTTGTAATTACATTAATATATGTTTACTTTCTTTTCATTCTTTACATGTTAACATCATTGATTTTCATGTTATTATTAGTGTGTCCAAGGATGAAGTTAATAAATTTCTCTTGAATACTTTCTTGTTGCTCAAAACATTATGTTCATCTTTATTTGAAGTATTCTTTTTAAAGTTGTTTAATATTGCATATCATCATAAGTTTTCTGATTTGCATTTATTAAATGATGTTTATATGCATAATTATTTTAAGTTTTCTTTAACTGACACATTTATTTTCTTATTGCAGGATTTGTTTTACTTGGCTCGAGTTTGTAATGAGTTTTTCTTATTGGTGTTTGATCCAGGAGCTCAATTTCCAGATTCGAGGACGAATCCTTTCGAGGAGGGAGGGGAATGATAAGAATCCGTACAAGCAATCTACTCCAAATCCTAATGGAAATAGGATTACCAAGCCAAATCCTAATAGGAATAGGATTTCCAAGACAAATCCTAATGGGATTAGGATTTCCAAGCTCAATCCTAATAGGATTAGGATTCATCAATCCTCATCTTGTCCAAGTTCCATAAGAGTTCCATAAAGGCAAATCCAAATGAGACTAGGATTCACAATCCTAGTGGGATTAGGATTCACTAATCCATGGACATTATTTATTGAAGACCAAGATGGCGTGCTTGGGCTTTTGCCAAATTGGATCGCGCCTTTTCTTAAGTAGTTAGAATTAATTAATGTTTTTAATAATTAAGTCCAAAACATTTTAATTGGGCTTATTATTAGTATATTTTTCGTTTTTAATTACATGGCCCAAGTTATCTTGCATGATAATGGCATGTAATGGGCTTTAATTTGTTAGGAAAGTAATTCCCTAAATTTTAGGAGCTTGTCCTTGTCTTCTAGAAGGGCAAAACGTTTTTAGCTTCCTTTTTCCATAAAGGATTAGTTTGTAAGTTGGTTAGTTTAGAAGTCAAGTTGTAATTTACAACTTCTAGGGTTTTATTTCCTTTTCCAATTTGTAGAGCCGAAACTCATCTCTATATAAAGAGATCATTGTAAACGTTTTTAGATATGATTGAATTTTGAAGAAACCTTTTAGCTTTGCTAAATTATTTGCAGCCTTAAACAAGTTGTGAAAAACGTGATTAATCAATTAGGGTTAGTTGATTATTCATAGGACCGGATTCTTTAAGCTAGGACCTTAAAGAGAACGTATTGTTTCTTGATTTCAAGAGCGAGCCAAACTGAGATCTTTTTAACCATTGATTTACATAGGTTAGATTGAAATCACTTTGTGGTAATGTGTTGGGTTTGATTGATTTACAATCAAATACATCCCATTCGATATCCATCTTTTCTTCTTGTGTTGTTTCCGTGTTTGATCTTACTTGTGATCGTGTTGGTTTCTGAATTTTGGTGCACAACGATCCTAAGTGTGTGGAATTCGTGTGGAGCTGGATTCTCACCCTACTCCATTCGTATCACAAAATCCATAGATATGTCAATCCAAGGGTTTGCTAGGAACAGGCAGAGGTTGATACAAACCATGAGGCATTACTTTGGACTTAGCATGCTTACACACAATACATTTTTCACAAACACTTTTAACATCTTTAATCATGTTAGGCCAATAAAAGTGCTCATTCAAAACAGAGAGTGTTTTAACAATACCAAAATGCCCCATTAACCCTCCCCCATGGGTTTCTTTAACAAGTAAATCACGAATGGAACATGAGGGAATGCACAATTTATCCTTGCGAAACAAGAAACCATCATGCACAAAATAATCACCATTCGGCCTTATTGAACAAAGATCATAAGATTCGGCAAAGTCAACATCTTCCTTATACAAGTCTTTAATCAATTCAAATCCAAGTAGCTTTGCATGTAAATAAGTAAATAAAGCATATCTCCTAGATAAAGCATCAGCTACCACATTCTCTTGACCAGATTTATATTTAATCACATAAGGAAAAGTTTCAATGAATTCCAACCATTTTGCATGTCTCTTATTCAACTTACCTTGAGTCTTTAAGAATTTGAGACTTTCATGATCAGAATGGATTATGAATTCTTTTGGCCACAAATAATATTGCCAAACCTGCAATGACCTTACCAATGCATACAACTCCTTGTCATAAGTTGCATACTTTAAAGATGCCCCATTAAGCTTTTCACTGAAATAAGCCACGGGCCTTGATTCCTGCATAAGAACAGCACCAATACCAATCCCGGAGGCATCACAGTGTATCTCAAAAGCTTTATTGAAATTCGGCAAAGCAAGTAAAGGGGCATGAGTCAATTTAAACTTCAAAGTGTTAAAGGCGTTTTCATGTTCTTTATTCCATGCAAAGGTGACATTCTTTTTAACAAATTCATTTAAAGGTGCAGCAATGGAACTAAAGTCTTTAACAAATCTCCTATAAAAACTTGCTAATCCATGAAAACTTCTTACCTCACTAGCATTTTGTGGTCTCGGCCAATCTATGATTGCCTTGACTTTTGACTCATCAACAGCAATGCCTTGAGAACTTACAACATAACCCAAAAAGATAATAGATTCCAAACAGAAAGAACACTTTTTAAGGTTAGCATATAATTGGTTCTCGCGCAATATAGCAAACACGAGTTTTAAATGTTCAACATGCTCATCAAGTGATTTGCTATATATCAAGATATCATCAAAGTAGACTACCACAAACTTTCCAATGAAATGACGAAAAACATGGTTCATAAGCCTCATGAAAGTACTAGGTGCATTAGATAAACCAAAAGGCATTACTAACCATTCATACAACCCATACTTTGTTTTAAAAGCAGTTTTCCATTCATCTCCTTCTTTCATTTGTATTTGGTAGTACCCACTTTTCAAATCAACTTTGGAAAATATGGAAGATCCATGCAATTCATCAAGCATATCATCTAATCTAGGAATTGGATGTCTATACTTAATGGTAATCTTATTAACAGCACGGCAATCTACACACATTCGCCAAGTATCATCCTTTTTAGGGACTAAGATAACAGGAACTAAACGTGGACTACGAGACTCACGCACAATAACTTTGTCAAGGAGTTCATCCACTTGACGTTGAATCTCTTTTGTTTCCTCCGGATTTGCTCTATAAGCTGGTCGGTTTGGAATTTGAGCTCCTGGGATGAAATCAATTTGGTGCTCAATGCCACGAATAGGTGGTAAACCTATTGGTAACTCCTCGGGAAACACATCACTATATTCCTGCAAAAGAGAGTACACGGCACTAGGCAAAGAAGCAAGGTTATCACTGTCAACAACAAGTATAAGTTCCTTGCTAAACATTAAGTATAAGGACTGCCTATTAATCAATGCTCTCTTAATCTCATTAGAAGAAGCAAAACAACAAGATTACTTATTAACTACCTCTCGGCCTAAATTAGATTTTTCGTTTTGTTGTTTTTCTAGTTCCTTCTTCTTCTTAGCTTCATTTATATCTTTACAAGCTTGTGCAATTCGAGTTTGATCTTCAAAAACTTGAGCAGGAGTTAAAGCATGAAGACTATACTTTTTACCATTATGCACAAAACTGTAAAAAATTTTCTTGGCATGATAAAGCACATCACAATCAAATTGCCAAGGTCTACCAAGTAAAATATGACTAGCCTCCATTGGAACAACATCACATAAAACAGTATCAACATATTTACCAATGGTGAAAGAAAACTTTACTTGTTTAGTGACACGAGTTTCAACTGAATTATTTAACCATTGAAGCCTATATGGTTTTGGATGTTTCATGCAATTCAAATTCAGTTTGTTAACAAGTAAGGTGCTCGCCACATTTGTGCAACTACCACTATTAATAATCACACTACAAACCATGTTTTGCACTAAACAGCGTGTGTGAAATATGTTATCACGTTGCATCAAATCATTATCTTCCAAAGGTTGAACATTAAGAACACGGCGAGAAACTAAAGAAAAGTTACCAACTGAGTAGGTCGGCTCATCAAGCTTTTCACCCTCATCACTTTGATCATCTTGGTACTTTTCTTCAAGAGGTGGCATGTCGGCACAATCATCATCACTTACCACTTCTCCAGTATCTAAAGTAATCATGATCCGGGCAGTAGGACAATTGGCTTGCAAGTGACATAGCCTTGACATTTAAAGCATCTAATATCCCTCAATCTTTGAGGTGGAGTTGACGCTGTTTAGGGGCTGGATCAACAGCTTTAGGGACTGATTTTGGGACATAAGGGGGCGCACTAGATGGCTGGTTTGAGGTAAATTGCCTCAGTTTTGTTGGTGGAGTGAAAGGGGCTGATTTAGGTTTCAAATCCCTTTGCCATGGTGGATTCTGTTGTGTGAACCTGTTCTTACCTTTCATGTGCCTTTCAATCTTAATAGCTTTATGAACAAGCTCATTAATATCAACATAAGATTGTAAATCGACATGATAAGACAATTCAGAATTCATACCTCTAAGAAATCTTTCAATTGTTGAATCGGGATCTTCACGAACATTGGCCTTGATCATGAGAGCTTCCATCTCATGGTAGTATTCCTCCACGGTTTTGTTTCCTTGCACAACGGGAGTGCAATTTTCTGTTGAGCTCTCGCTATAATGTGATGGAACATACTTCTTCCTCATAAGCGCTTTCATTTGCTTCCAAATCTTGAATAGGTGGTTCGTCATCTTCACGTCTAGATCTCATTACCTTATCCCACACAAACTTGCATAATCCTTGAGGTGCATGACGGCTAGGCGATACCTCTTATGTTCGGGGATAGCTATTACCTTCAAAGAAGTGTTCAAGCTCTCGAACCCAATCAAATAAGCTTCCGATCTGCTTTACCATGAAAAGTAGGCAATGTTAGTTTAACTCCACTAATTGACAAATCAATTTCTTACCATCTTTAGGAGAATCCATGAACTCCTCATTCTCCTCATCACTAGCTCGGCTTCTTCATGTTTATTCTGTCGGGAAGTAGAACCTTTTTTGGTGAAGGAAAAATGGTTAAATTATCAATCTTTAGATTGAGTTTTCGGATCATGTCAAATAGAACATCATTAACATATTTTTGATCCGTTTGGGGTTGTCCTTGAGGTGTTTTATCATCTCCCTCCATTGTTCCTGCAAGTTAGTAAAAACAACAAAAGATAGCAAAATAAAAACCTCTCGGGTTCTCACTTTTGGTGAGTTGGTGCACTCCTCTCTAGTGTAATGGCTTTTCTCGTGTATACCCTATCTAAACACTCAACAATGAATCTCTCAAACTAATTGAAGCTTACTGTTTGTCGATTTTAAGAACAAGTCTCAACCAATTAGTTCAAACAAATCAATTCACAAAAGCAAAACCAAAGAAGTTTGAAAAGAAAAATTCACGTCACAAGAAGATTTTAAGATCACGTATGGGGTATAAACAGATTAACTTCAGAAAGCTACGAATTCAGAAACTATAGAAGATAACAAGAAGATGTGTTTTTGAATCACTCAATTCCGATTAAAAATGAGAAAGTTATGAAGGTTTGAAGATATAGTGTATAAAACCTCTCTGCCGAGTTTCGGACGGTAGATCAAAGGTTCGGACGGCCGAAAGTGGCGTCCGAAACTTTGTTAAAAAAATTTCAAATCTCTGTCGAGGATCGGACGGTAGTTTCGGACGGGTAAGGGGTCCGAAAGTGACGTCCGAAACTATAAAATTAAATATGAAAAAAATAAAAAAAAATTTTGTTTTTTTGTTTTTTTTTTTCACTTTAGACCAAATGCCTTTGGGCTGATTTTTACTTGGTCTTTTTTTTTTGTAATGGCCCTTTTTTTTTTTTTGTAATGGCCTTTTTTTTTTTTTTTGACAAAAAGCTTAACTAGGGTTTTTGAGGTTGTTGATAAACCCTAAATTTTCAACCACTTCAATGTATCAAGAAGTCAACAAAATTTCGGATTTTGAAGATACCACTTTTACCAAAGATTCAAGAAATATCACAAAGAGCAAGAATATGTCTTCAAGATTCAAATTTGAGCACTTTCGAATTTTCAAGAAAATCAAGATTTTCAAGAAAGTGGTCAAGAACTCGTCTTTTTGAGATGGTGAAAAAGTTTGATCAAAACACACTTTGATGGCAATAGAATGATGAAACTAACACAAAAAAAAGATCAAGAAAAGGATGAGAAACAAGGAAGTTATGAAATTTTGAATAAGAACCCTAATTTCACAAACCCTAGTTTGACAAACCCTAATTCTTTGGACGTGATTTCAGCAAGAATGACTCAAGAATTCCACACTATGATGATGAAAAAGAACAATGCAGAACTATGAAGACAAACAACAGCAAAACACGACACAAAACAGCAAGATCAACACAACAAAAATCGCAAAAAAAAAAATCCGAGCAAGATGAACACGAATTGGACAGATTTTTAGCAAACAAATTGCATGCGATTTTGACGTAATTTAAAAGCTGAACTATGACGGCCTTGGACAGAAATAAAGACACGAAAACAGCAACAAAAAGACACCACAAAAACTGCAGAATTTGACGAAACAAAACAGCAACAAGAACGACGCAAAAATAAGGACAAAAATCCGAGAAGAGAACAAAAACGAAAAACCTGAAATTTTTTATGAACAACCGGATTACTTTGATACCAATTGATACGAATGGAGTAGGATGAAGTCCAATCCACACGAATTTTCCACAAGTTCGGATCGTTGTGCACCAAAAACGCAATTCAAGAAACAAGAACACAATTTGCGGAAAAAAGTTATATGAAACGAAAAGGCAAGATTAAAATTAACCTAACCCCAACGTTAACACAAATTGAATCAGTTCAACTAATGTAAATCAAAAGTTTTAAACCTATCAAGTTTGGCAGGTTCTATAAATCTAGAACTTGTAAGCTTCACCTAAAGTTCCTCACTTAAGGTTTGGCGGGTCTTATGAATTACTCAAGAATAATTCACGTTGGTGATGTCAAATTTAATTTAGCAAAGCCAAAATTCTTTCAATTCAACATGTGTAAAAACGTTACATAGCTCTTCCTTTTATAGGGAGTAGTTTCGGCTTTCCTAAAAGGAAAAGGAAATAAAACCCTAGAAGTTGTAAAGTACAACTTGACTTCTAAACTAACAAACTAACAACTAATAAGCTAATCCTTTTCCAAAAAGGATTAGGGCAAACGGTTATTCCAAAGGTGGCCAAACACGATTTGGCTACCTTTGTTTCCTAAACTATGAAGTAGCAAAACTCAATTTGACTTCTTAAGTTTCCTAAACTTTTACTTGCCATTATCATGCAAGATAATTGGGCCAAGTAATCTTTATTAAAAACCGAATTAATGAAGCCCAAACTTAATGTTAATGGACCAAATTAATTGCATAATAAAATCCTAAAACATTAAAAATTGGCGTGAACACATAATGAAGCCCAACAGCCAAAGCTTGGTCTTCTCGGCCTTCTTGATATTTCTTCAAGGTGGATCATGAATTGTGATTGAAGAAATATTCCAAAGTACTTCATCTTGAGATGGATGCATCGAACTACTTGGGACAATGTCCATTGCCTCACAATGTGTTGATAACAATGCTTGTAAGGCTTCCTTCATCCTCTTGCTCCTTGATCTTGTCATTGGACCACCAAGATTTGTTAATGGATCATGGGAAGCTGGATTTGGCAATGTGGACTCGGGCTCATTCCTATCACACACTTACTTCACAACATACACAACACTTTTTTAGTGCACAAGTCTTACAACACACTCACAGCACTCAACACATTACATGCACTGCAATGCATAGCTAAGATGCGTCGTAGGAGTGGCGTTTTGCACCATAATGCATCTTAGCGATGCATCGGGCTTGTGGCTGAATGCACCACGATGCGTCGCTAAGATGCATCTTGGTGGTGGAGCAATTGTGCTGCGATGCATCTTAGCGATGCATCGCAGTTGTGCATAACTCGTTGATGACCAAAATATTTTCTATGTGTGGAAGTTTTGTGTTCGTTTGTAGAGGCTTGGAAAGGTGTGGTATCCAGAGGCTCTAAGGTGTGGTTGCCATGGTCATGAAGACATACGGGATGACGAAGGCGTTGAAGATCAAGGCTCAAAGGCGTGAACCGGAAATATGCTTAAGGTATTGTTCAATATCTTGTTATTCATAGTGGCATTCTTGTAATTTTGTATTCATTTTACGTTTGCGTATTATTTACGTTTTGTAACCTCTATATATAGAGGATTTAGTTAGCATTTTGAGATATGAGATCATTCTAGACACTTAACAGATTTTTGATTTTCGGAGCGGGAATTATTCTCTCACTAAAACTTTCTCTCTCTAGATTTTATCTCTCTTCCATTTTTTCTCCGATCGTGATTCCGATTGAACTTGTGAATCGAGCACGGAATTCTCATTCTCAATTAAAGGATTTTTTGACAATTCTTACACAATTGCTGGTAAATTCTTCCAATTTATATGAAAATGAATTGTCTTGAACTTGAATGTGAAGACCGTGATATGAAAATGAAGTTTCGTGGCTACTTGAATGATGTCCTAGGGTTATAGCTAGACGAATGTGTAATTAAACCGTGAAGAGCTATGCAATTGACCTAATTTCTGTGGATGTGATCATACATGTTGTTGAAGGCCCGATTAAGTGAAATTTCATGGAATTTGTACTTTTATTTGCTGAATTGAACTTAGATTGTGGTCGCCTTGCTAGGTCGGGTTTGATTCATCAATAAGAGTGGAAATTGCATGAAATGAAGACTAAATGTATGAATATGGAGTTCCTTCGCTTGTTTAGCTTTGCTCACGATCTGAGATGTGGTGGCCATGCCAATCGGAGGTCGTTGAGTCATTAGAACTGAGTGAAGGATGATTCTATGATGCTAGCCTGAGTTTAGAAACATTAGGTCGGGCCTCGCCATGGGAGACTTAAGGTTTTGTATGTTGAATAGCTAGTGTTTGGAAGTCGAGACGTTGCGTTGTTCAATCATCTTGCTTAGACCTCGACATGGGAAAAGTAGGATGTTAGGGAGTATAGAGAACTTTGCGGTCGACATGCTGAGAGTTCACTAGCCTCATAGGTAACAAATGTCTCCTCCTAACTTGTTTTGCATGGGGTCTAATGCATAGCAATCGTGTTTAATTCACAGTTTTCTGGTACAGTAACTCTAGGACATCTGTCTCAGATCTTGTTACCTTCTTACTGTTCTTCTTGCATTTGTCTTGTTACCTTTATTTCGTTAGTTTGTTATTACTTCTACTGGTTCTAGATAGTGCAAATTTGGCAACACAATTTGAGCAACATTTCGTGAATTCTTGAGACCAAACACCTTCCCTGAGGATACGATCCCTCTCATCACATCTACATTAGTGAGTAGGGTTAAATTGTACAGGTATGCGACAAGCTTGTCATTGTGCAAGAAGGAAGAAGGAATAAAACTAGAAAGATCAATGATGAATTTGCTTCATTCTTTTCTTTCCTTTGACCTTTTTGTTTCATTCTTTTTTTGGCATCCTCTTGGACTCCTGCAAACAAGAACTCAACCTAAATCATTACAAAACAAGAAAATAAAAAACTCATAAAAACAACTAAGATCAAAATATAAGAAAAGAGATTCGAAATAGTTCTAGGTTTATTAGTCCCTTGCTAGACTTTTATTCTTGAGGCTTCTTACTCATGATCGGAATAGCTATCCTTGTACCTACCAAAAGAAACCCCTTTCAAATCCACTTCTTTCCCTTGAATATGGTTATTTTTGCAACCTTTTGAGGAGATGCTTGAGCTCATGTTCATGGGGAACAACTTCTATGAATTCAACCTTGTACCATTGTTGTTCCCCCTTTGTAGGCTCCTCCTCTTCTTCTCTCACCTTAATGATTGGAATCACCAATGTCTCTTCTTCATTTAAGGCACTTTCCTCTTCCATTATGCTTTACCTACAAGACTCCACCAATGTTGTTCATTCATGGTCTCAAGAAAATCATTAGAACGTTTATACATGGATGCATCAACAAAGTAATTATCCTCTATGTTAGTTATTTCATCAAATAAAGATAAGTTTTCCTCAATTAGACTAACATAGATATCACATTGGGATTTTCCCTCATTGATAACACATTGATCATCATTATTCTCCAATAAGGGTGTCTCATTCTTCATCATTTGTGTGAAATCAATTAGAATTTCAGTTTCATTTGTTCCTTAAAGAAAAGATGTTTCCACAAAAGTTTCATTTATCATGTTAGCATTTCTATTAACAATCAAAATATCATTACCATTCAAGCTAGGACAATTATCAAGGTGAAGCGTCTCCTTATCATCTACATGGCAATCTTCATAAAGGTCACCTAACAAGTGTTCATTGGCTTTTCAAAATGCATCACTATTCATATACTCCATGATATGCAAGGCATTAGATAAGCCTCTTATCCTATGGACAAATCGACAAAAAGTCCCATAATCATCCTCGTCATCACTATTACTGCAAGGGTCAAGCTCTTCATCGATGCCACAAGCTTTGTTAGATTATTCCAACAAAGGTTCACAAATAATGCACAATTCGTGGTCATCCTCAACAATAGCAAACTCCACATCCATAGGAAACTTTGCACCACAATCCACATTATCATTGGCATCAAAATTATCATCCTTTAGAAGTGAAGTGCTATCATGAAAAGAGATATCTTCAGGTTGATCATAAGTACCTCTAGGAGATTTGATACGAGTTGACCTAGGAAGGACCTTGATCTCACGTATTTTTCCACAAACCTTTGGATCGTTGTACACCAAACTCAACACAATCACGAACAAGAAACACAAAAACAAAGCGGAAGGAACAAGATGAAACGCAAGGACAAAGATTGAAGCAATCTACACCCCAACGTTATAACAAAAAGAATTAACTTAACTAATGTAAATCAAAATTTAAATCTCTTCAGTTTTGCGAGTTCTTTAAATCAAGAACGGGTAAGCTAACCTACAGCCCCTCACTAAGGCTTCGCGGGTCTTATGAAAACACAATTGAAATCAATTGAATCCTCACGTTTTTCTTTCAACTTTTCACGGCTGGAAGAAGGCTTAAGCAATGCTTAATTTTTATCAATATTCATCTTATTATTTCATGTGAAAAACTCACATATAAATAGGCTACAAAAACATGAAACCCTAGCTTAATCCTATTACAACTTAGTTTCCATATTGGAAAAGGAAACCATTAACTAAAAGACAAACTTTAAGTTTCCTAAACTTGTAAAATCGGTTACAAGGAAGTAAAAACCGATTTGAACTCTTACTTTCCTAAATTCTCCTAAAAAGTAGGAGATTACTTTCCTAATTACCATGCAAGGCAATTGGATCAAGTAATTACTTAGCCCACAATTAAAACATAAAGACTTAAGCCCATAATTAAATGTTTAATGGACTTAATTATTACAACTCAAAAGAAAACTAAATAATTATCAAGTGGCGTGATCCAACATAGCAAAGCCCAAGCACGCCATCTTGGTCTTCAATGTAGTCCATGAAATTCGAGATGAAAATCTGGCCAGAATTCCGTCATCAATTTTGGAAGGCATTTTCGACGGTGATAAAGTCAGAATCTTGGAACACTTAAAACATGAAAGTTGTAGCTCTATCTCTTATCGTTCCAGGGCTTCTTGAATTGTGCAATTCCGAATTATATCGAAAGAGTTATGCCAAGAATACCAAAACGTGAGAGAAACTTTCAGGATGAAAAATTGACTTAACACCATGGGTGTGAACACGGGCTCATTCTCATCATTCCCTCCCTCCTCGAAAGGATTCGTCCTCGAATATTGAAAGTGAGTTCCAGGGTCAAATACCAATATCACGAACTCATCGCAAACTCGAGCCAAGTAAAATTGGGAAGATGCACATCTCGAACAACAATAATATATATTCTGCCAAAACAAGACAAATGTATAAGGTAAATGAAAGGACAATAATCTAGAACAAGATGTAGAATAATTTTCTTTCACCAAAAGAATAGAATGGGCAGAATAAGTATGCAAAATCGTAGTACATATAGCATGATTAGTCTTAACAAATTTTGCATGAGTCATAATGTTGAAGTCAATGAATTCAAAACAATTATGCAAATAACTATCATGTAGTTTATGCAAATCAGAAAACCGAATGTTCTTAATTAAAGAACTAATCAATATGAATTCACTAACAACATTCATGAACACATTATTTACGTTATTAAACATGTAATGTAAGCAAAGGATGTAAACATATATGAATAGAATCATAAAGACACGAAAATTCATAACAAGAAAACATATATGCATCCTTGAGAAAGTGCAAATCACATGAACGTATTAAGACCTCTAAAAACATGCAAAATTTATCAAATATGAGAGTGTAATTCCAAAAACTAGAATGTAAACAATCTATTGAATAGTTGTAAACAGAAAATTTTACCTCTTGGAATTCAAAAGAAATTTGGAACGGAGATAACTTACCATACAAGTGTTGAATTATCCAAGGACCTCTTTGAACTTGATGGATGTGAGCAAAATCACGAAATAAAGAATCAAAAGAATCATTAACCCAACAAGTATAGTCAATATAATTAACACTTGAATGAGTGCATACAAAGGTTGGATGTAGTTCGAAATTATCAATATTAAGCTCAAAAGATAATTCATGTATGAGATAAGCAACATAGCATGTGAAGAAACTATACATAAACTCATTCAAAACGAAATAATTGGATTTCATAATTGAAGAATTATGTGAAATAATTTGCTTACCAAAACACAAATCATTGGATTTTAATGCACATGTTAAAGAATTTTGAACTAATGTTTCAAAGGTGTGTGAAAGACATTGAAATTGATTCAAAACAGAAATCAAACTTTGAAAATCAATAGCATTGACGTTAACAAAGTTCTTTACTTTAAAACCATTGAAATCAACCAATAAGCTTTCATACTTACCTAACTTACCTTGTTTACCTTGTGGAAAACAAGCTGAGTCGGATTGGACTCCTTCCAATTGATAATGAGTTGTTTCTAACTCCATTAGATGTCTAGGAACTCCAAAAACCTGCAAAACAAATGAACTAGGCAGCAAACAATTCAAATGGTGATCACTATCATCAAGTAAGTACATTGATTGCCTATCTAGTATTCCTCTCTCAATCTCGCTAGAAGAAGTAAAATAACAAGGTTGCTTAACAACTAACTCTCGGCCTATGCTAGAAGAAGACAAAGAATCTTTATCTCGGCCTACACTATTACAAGTTGAGCTAGCTATTACATTGCTTTTCCCTTGAACTTTCTTCTCTTTGGCGGCATTCATATCTCTAGTAGCTTGAATGATTCGAGTTTGATCTTCAAAGACTTGTGCTGGGGTTAAGGCTCGAAGATTAAACTTTTTCCCTTCATGAACAAAGATATAGAAATTTTTCTTGGCATGATATAAATCACATCACAATCAAATTGCCAAGGACGCCCAAGTAAAATATGACTTGCTTCCATGGGAACAACATCACATAAAATAGTATCAACATACTTCCCAATGGTAAAAGAAAACATAACTTGTTTGGTAACTCGTGTATCAACCGAATTATTTAACCATTGAAGACGATAAGGCTTGGAATGTTTCATGTAAGTCAAATTCAATTTATTCACAAACAAAGTGCTCGCCACATTGGTGCAACTACCACTATCAATAATCACACTACAAATCTTTCCTTGAACCATGCATCGTGTGTGAAATATGTTATCTCGTTGCATCAAATCATCATTATCAACTAAAGGTTGAACATTAAGAACACGGCGAGAAACTAAAGAGTAATTACCAACATCATAAGTATATGATTCAAGAGCTTCATTATCACTTGACTCACTTTGGTGCTTCTCTTCAAGAGGTGGCATGTCGGCACAATCATCATCATCTTACCACTTCTCCACTATCAAGAGTTATCATCAATTTTCGAGTTGGACACTCAGCTTGCACATGTCCATAACCTTGACATTTATAACAACGAACATCCCTCAATCTTGGCTAGGAGGAGTTGACGCCGTTTTTTGGGGTGTTCTCCACAGGTTTAGGGACTGATTTTGGGACTTGGGATGATGCACTTGATGTTGGATTGGAGGTGAATTGATGCGGCTTTGACGTGTGTGTAAAAGGGGTAACATTCGGCTTTTGTTCCCTTCGCCAAGGTGGTGGGGGTGTGAGAACTTACTCTTCCCTTTCATGTGCCTTTCAATCTTGATTGCTTTGTGGACAAGTTCATTAATATCAACATAACTTTGCAAATCCACATGATAAGCCAAATCATAATGCATACCTCTCAAAAACCTTTCAATTGTAGAGTCGGGATCCTCTTGAACATTAGCTTTAATCATCAAAGCTTCCATCTCATGGTAATACTCCTCAACCGATTTATTACCTTGCACAAGAGAGTGCAATTTTCTGTTCAATTCACGGTTGTAATGAGAGGGCATACTTCTTCCTCATAAGCTTCTTCATTTGGCTCCAAGTCTTGACTGGCCTTTACTACATCTTGACGTCTAGACCTATAACCTCATCCCACCATAAACTAGCATAATCCTTAAGGTGCATAAAAGCAAGTCGGTACTTTTCCTTTTCGGGGTAATCATGGCCTTCAAAAAAGTGCTCAAGCTCACAAACCCAATCAAAATAAGCCTCGGGATCTGCTTTACCATGGAAAGTTGGGATGATAGTAGTTTACAGAAGCAATGGAAATCTTATACTTGTCACCTTTCTTAGAAGATCGTGCCCTCCTCTTCCTCCTCCTCATCATGACTAGAATCATTGTCGGACTCAAACACAACTCTTCGGGATCTAGGACCCTTAGGTTGGTGGTGGGGTGAAGACAAACTATCAACTTTGAGTGTGAGTTTTCGATCATGTCAAAGAGGACATCGTTAGTGAACTTTTGGTCCACTACCTTGGTGATTTAGACTCATCACACTCCAGTTAGTAAAAACACAAGAAATATATAGAAATATACCTCACGGTTTCTCACAATAATGGGTAGTATATGCTCTCCCTCTCTAGTAGAGGTTTTTCTCGTCGTGTATACCCTATCTATCTCTCAACAATGAAATCTCTCAACTAATTTTAGCTTACTGTTCATTGAATTATAATAACAAGTCTCAACCGATAATCCAACAAATCAATTCACACAAGTAAAGCCAATGAAGTTTGAAGGAAAATCACGTCACTAGAACAATTTATAGAACACGTATGGGTATAAACAGATTAACTACAGAATACTATGAAAAACAGAAAGTAGATAGAAAAAGAAGGACAAATGGTTTTTGAATCACTCAATTCCGAGCTAAAATGAGCAAGATATGGCACTTTCAATATTGGTGATTTTCAAAGAACAAACAATAACTTTAGTTCTTTTCTTGGGCTGGTCTTAATTTTTTTTTTTATAAAATATGGTCCGACTTTTTCTTTCTTTTCTCTCTTTTTTTTTTGAATTGGGGCTTTTTTTTTTTTTCAATTCGGTCTCTTTTTTTTTTTTTTTTGATTCGGACAACCTTAAACAAATCAAACTTTCAGGTTTTTAAGACAAGAACCTAGTACAAGTACTTAGGTTTAAGGATATTGTCTGTCTTATGTTGTTCAAACCTTAATTTCTTCAAAATTTTCAGCCAACAAGAATTTCAACTAACTCACCAAATATAAGGAATTTCAATATGCTTCTTTAACAAGATAATCAAGATTTGCAACACGAAGCAAGAATCAGCTCAAGATTCAAATTTGGACACTTTCGATTTTCAAGAAAATCAAGATTTTCAAGAAAGTGGTCAAGAACTAGTCTTTTTTGAGATGGTGAAAAAGTTTGATCAAAACACACACTTGATGACAATGGAAGACGAAACCAACCCAAAAAAAAAGATCAAGAACCGGATGAGAAACAAGGAAGTTACGAAATTTCTACCAAGAAACCCTATTTGACAAACCCTAGTTTGACAAACCCTAATAGTTTGGACGGTGAAAACACAATAATGAACTCAAGAATTCCACACTATGATGATGAACACAACAATGCAGAATTTATGAATGAAAACAGCAGCAAGATGCAACAAATTTCAACAAGAAAGCAGCACAAATCCGAGAACCAGAGGATGATAATTTTTCGGGCAGATTTGAGCAAGTATTGTGCATGCGATTTTTATGAATTAAGACTGAACCTATCATGACCTAGGACAGCAAGAATGACTCACAAACAGTAGCAAAAACGAAGAAAAATCTGCAGCAAAAGAACGACACAAAACAGCAAGAAAACAGCAAGAAAACGAGACACGCAAAACCGAATAAAGATCAATAGCGATTTTGGGCAGATTTCAACAACCTTTTGCATGCGATTTTTGGACAGAATTATGACGACTTTAGGACTGAATTTAGAGCAGATTTAAGACACAATTTACTGCAGAAAATTGACTCAATAAACAGCAGCAAAAAGACGCCAAAAACAGCAACACGAAACGATGCAAAACAGCAAGACAAACCGAGAAACAATGAAGACTCAAAATCGAGATTTAAACCTGAATTTGGAAGACAACCTGGCTCTGATACCAATTGATACAAGTTGACCTAGGAAGGACCTTGATCTCACGTATTTTTCCACAAACCTTTGGATCGTTGTACACCAAACTCAACACAATCACGAACAAGAAACACAAAAACAAAGCGGAAGGAACAAGATGAAACGCAAGGAAAAGATGAAGCAATCTACACCCCAATGTTTATAAACAAAAGAATTAACTTAACTAATGTAAATCAAAAGTTAAATCTCTTCAGTTTTGCGAGTTCTTCAAATCAAGAACGGGTAACCTAACCTATAGCTCCTCACTAAGGCTTCGCGGGGTCCCTTATGAAACACAATTGAAATCAATTGAATCCTCACGTTTTTCTTTCAACTTTTCACGGCTGGAAGAAGGCTTAAGCAATGCTTAATTTTATCAAAATTCATCTTATTATTTCATGTGAAAAACTCACCTATAAATAGGCTACAAAAAATGAAACCCTAGCTTAATCCTATTACAACTTAGTTTCCATATTGGAAAAGGAAACCATTAACTAAAAGACAAACTTTAAGTTTCCTAAACTTGTAAAATCGGTACAAGAGTAAAAACCGATTTGAACTCTTACTTTCCTAAATTCTCCTAAATAGGAGATTACTTTCCCTAATTACCATGCAAGGCAATTGGATCAAGTAATTACTTAGCCCACATGATACGAATGGAGTAGGGTGAGAATCCAGCTCCACACGAATTCCACACACTTAGGATCGTTGTGCACCAAAATTCAGAAACCAACACGATCACAAGTAAATCAAACACGGAAACAACACAAGAAGAAAAGATGGATATCGAATGGGATGTATTTGATTGTAAATCAATCAAACCCACACATTACCAACAAAGTGATTTCAATCTAACCTATGTAAATCAATGGTTAAAAAGATCTCAGTTTGGCTCGCTCTTGAAATCAAGAAACAATACGTTCTCTTTAAGGTCCTAGCTTAAAGAATCCGGTCCTATGAATAATCAACTAACCCTAATTGATTAATCACTTTTTTCACAACTTGTTTAAGGCTGCAAATAATTTAGCAAAGCTACATGGTTTCTTCAAAATTCAATCATGAAAAAACGTTACAAAGAATGCCATTAAATAAACAAGTTTCGGCCATGTTGCTTGGTAACAAGGAAATAAAACCCTAAAAGTTGTAAAGTACAACTTGACTTCTAAACTAACCAACTTACAAACTAATCCTTTATGGAAAAAGGAAGCTAAAAACGTTTTGCCCTTCTAGAAGACAAGGACAAGCTCCTAAAATTTAGGGAATTACTTTCCTAATAAATTAAAGCCCATTACATGCCATTATCATGCAAGATAACTTGGCCATGTAATTAAAAACGAAATATACTATAATAAGCCCAATTAAAATGTTTTGGACTTAATTATTAAAACATTAATAATTCTAACTACTTAAGAAAAGGCGCGATCCAATTTGGCAAAAGCCCAAGCACGCCATCTTGGTCTTCAATAAATAATGTCCATGGATTAGTGAATCCTAATCCACTAGGATTGTGAATCCTAGTCTCATTTGGATTTGCCTTTATGGAACTCTTATGGAACTTGGACAAGATGAGGATTGATGAATCCTAATCCTATTAGGATTGAGCTTGGAAATCCTAATCCCATTAGGATTTGTCTTGGAAATCCTATTCCTATTAGGATTTGGCTTGGGTAATCCTATTTCCATTAGGATTTGGAGTAGATTGCTTGTACGGATTCTTATCATTCCCTCCCTCCTCGAAAGGATTCGTCCTCGAATCTGGAAATTGAGCTCCTGGATCAAACACCAATAAGAAAAACTCATTACAAACTCGAGCCAAGTAAAACAAATCCTGCAATAAGAAAATAAATGTGTCAGTTAAAGAAAACTTAAAATAATTATGCATATAAACATCATTTAATAAATGCAAATCAGAAAACTTATGATGATATGCAATATTAAACAATTTTAAAAAGAATACTTCAAATAAAGATGAACATAATGTTTTGAGCAACAAGAAAGTATTCAAGAGAAATTTATTAACTTCATCCTTGGACACACTAATAATAACATAAAATCAATGATGTTAACATGTAAAGAATGAAAAAAAGTAAACATATATTAATGTAATTACAAATATTATCCAAGGATTCATAAGAATTTGCAAAGCAAGTATATATATAGACATCCCGGATTAAATGTGAATCACAAAAACTAAGTTGTACATTCTTTACAAGCATGTTGAAGTTATCAAAGATTAAGAACTTACAATTCCAAAATAAGAACAGAATATTGTACCTTCGGGAATTGAAAAGAAATTCGAAATTGAGATAACTTACCAAACAAGTGTTGAACAATCAGATTACCTTGTCGAAGTGGATACTTTTGATTTTGGAATGAATTGAAAACAGTAAGAGCAAAGTTATGAATCAAATCATCAAAAAGTGTATTCCAGTTAGGATAATCAATAGATTTAACACTTTGTTTAGTGTTCACAAGGGTTTTGTAATGATCGAAATTATAAGCACTCAACTTACCTTGCTTACCTTGTGGAAAACAAGTTAAGGCAGATTGGATTCCTTCATTTGATAATGAAGGGGTTTCAATGCCATTAGGCATTTAGGAATTCCAAAAACCTGTAAGAGAGAGTAAACAGCACTAGGCAAAGAAACAAGGTTATCACTGTCAACACAAGTATAAGTTCCTTGCTAAACATGAAGTATAAGAACTGCCTATTAATCAATGCTCTCTTAATCTCAGTAGAAGAAGCAAAACAACAAGATTTCTTACTAACTACATCTCGGCCTAAATTAGATTTTTCATTTTGTTGTTTTTCTAGTTCCTTCTTCTTCTTAGCTTCATTTATGTCTTTACAAGCTTGTGCAATTCGAGTTTGATCTTCAAAAACTTGAGCAGGAGTTAAAGCATGAAGACTATACTTTTGACCATTATGCACGAAGCTGTAAAAATTTTTCTTGGCATGATAAAGCACATCACAATCAAATTGCCAAGGTCTACCAAGTAAAATATGACTAGCCTCCATTGGAACAACATCACATAAAACAGTATCAACATATTTACCAATGGTGAAAGAAAACTTTACTTGTTTAGTGACACGAGTTTCAACTGAATTATTTAACCATTGAAGCCTATATGGTTTTGGATGTTTCATGCAATCAAATTCAACTTATTTACAAACAAAGTGCTCGCCACATTTGTGCAACTTCCACTATCAATTATCACACTACAAATTCTGTCTTGCACTAAGCAACGTGTGTGAAATATTTTTCTCGTTGCATCAAATCATCATTATCAACTAAAGGATGGACATTTAGAACACGGCGAGAGACTAAAGAAAATTTACCGTCACCATACGTGTAGGGCTCATTGTCTTCACTTTCTTCACTTGATTCTGTTTCTCTTCAAGAGGTGGCATGTCGGCACAATCATCATCACTTACCACTTCACCACTATCAAGAGTTATCATCACTTTTCGAGTTGGACATTCAGCTTGCATATGACCATAACCTTGACATTTATAACATCGAACATCCCTCAATCTTGGAGTTGAAGAAGTTGACGCCGTTTTAGAAGGTTGGACAGCAACCTTGGGCGTTGTTTTTGAGACACCTTGAGGGGCACTTGACGTTGAACTTTGTGGAAATTGGCGTGGCTTGGATGGCGGATTGAAAGGGGCAAAACTCGGCTTCTTATCTCTTTGCCAAGGTGGAGTTGGTTGTGAAAACTTACCCTTCCCTTTCATGTGCCTTTCTATCTTGATGGCTTTATGGACAAGTTCATCAATATTATCAAAACTTTGTAAATCAACTTGATGAGCCAAATCAGAATGCATACCTCTTAAAATCTTTCATTTGTAGAGTCGGGATCTTCTTGAACATTAGCCTTGATCATCAAAGCTTCCATCTCATGATAATACTCCTCAACCGATTTGTTACCTTGTACATGTATGTAACTGTCTATTCAATTCACGGTTGTAGTATGAGGGACATATTTCTTCCTCATGAGTGTTTTCATGCGACTCCATGTCTTGATTGGACTTTCACCATCTTCTCTAGATCTAGTGAGACAACTTATCCCACCACAAACTTGCATGATCCTTAAGTGCATAAAGGCAAGTCGAAATTTTTCTTTTCGGGATAGTCATGGCCTTCAAAGAAGTGCTCAAGCTCACGAACCCAATCAAAATAAGCTTCCGGATCTGTCTTACCATGAAAAGTGGGAATTGTTAACTTAAGTGAAGCAATTGAGACTTTAGACTTGTTACCCTTAGAAGATGATTCGGACAACTCTTCCTCCTCCTCTTCATTAGATTCACTTTCGGACTCAAAAGCAGCATTATATTTAACTTCTTGATGAAGATTTCTTTGATGGCTTAGAAGTTGATGACTCCAAGAAATCAAGGCGGAGATTGATCTTTTGTAGTATCTGTGCAAGAGAATCATTAGCAAACTTTTGCTCAGCTTCGGTTTGAGGTTTAGAACCTCTTGGTGTATTAGTTTCGTCCTCCATTATCCTGCAAGGTTAGTAAGAAACAAAAGAAAACAACAATTGAATTCCTCTCGGGTTCTCACTATGTGGATAGTAGGAGCCTCCTCTCTTTGATTATGTTTCTCTCGTGTATACCCTAGTCTAATACTCTCAAACTATAGAGAACTTACTGTTGCAATGACTTTAAGAGATTGTCTCAACCGAGATTTTCAACAACAAAGATTCACACAAGTCAAATCAAAGAAGTTCAAATAATTCACGTCACAAGAGTATTTCAGAGCACGTGTGGGTATAATTTGATTGATTCAGAAACTATGATATTTAGAAAGAGGAATCAAAGACGAGAACAACACAATTTGAATCACCAAATCCCGAGTTGTATAGCAAAAGTTATGGCACTTTAATCCAAGGTGGTTTCAAATCAAAACTCAAGAACAGTGTTCTTTTTAATTTACGAAAATTAATTAAAAAAAAAATACTAAAAATTAAATAACAGAAATATTAAAGTCCGAGATTATTTTCTTTATTGGGCCTTTTTTTTTTTTTTATATCACGGCTTTTTTTTTTTTTTTTTTTTTTTTTTTTTTATTTGGGCCTTTTTTTTGTTTTTTTAAATTACGGCCTCTTTTTTTTTTTTTTTTTTTTTATTCGGACAACAAAAAGGACAAAACAAACTTTTAAGGTTTTGGACAAAACCTTGTACAAACAATGACCTAGGTTCGGACAAGAACCTTAAACAACTTAGGTCAAACAAATCTTTAAGGTTTTAAGACAAGAACCTAGTACAAGTACTTAGGTTTAAGGATGTGGCCTTGTCTTATGTGGTTCAACCTTAATTTCTCCAAACTTTAATAACTCACCAAGGACAAAGAATTTGAAAGTGCCACTTTAACAAAATTTTCAAGATTTAACTCAAGGATTTCAAATATGGTTCAAGATTCAAAATTTGACAACTTTCAAAAATCAAGAACTTCAAGAAGTTCAAGAAAGTGGTCAAGAACCAATCTTTTTCACTTGTTCAAAAGTTTGATCAAAATTATTATGACAAGAGTAGATTGATGGAACTAACACAAAAAGAATTTCAAGAATTGAGCAAGAACTCACAAAGTTATGATAATTTGAAACTAGGGTTTTTAAGAAACCCTAATCTTGACACCTAGGGTTTGGACGTGAAATCAACAAATAAAACACAAAGAATCCAACACTATGAATGCAAGAAAATAGTGCAGAATATTGAGACAAAGATGGCAGCAAGGATCGAACAAGAAACACAAGAAGAACAACACAAAAACGCAAGAAAATCAAGTAACAAGATCAACTCGATTTGGGCAGATTTTAAGCACCAAGTTGCATGCGATTTTTGGACAGAATATTAATGAATTTAAGACTCAATTAATATATATTTACTGCAGAATTTAACTTTAAAAACAGCAGCAATTCGAAGCAAGAACAGTAGCAAAAAGATGTCAAAAATCGTAAACAACAAGAAGGCAATTTTCGGGCAGATTTGATCAACTTTGGCTTATGCGATTTTGATGAATTTAAAGACACTAACTATGACGACTTTGGACAGCAAGAAACACGTGAAACAGCAACTAAAAGACTCCAAAAACTGCAGAAAAAATTGACGCACAAAGGACAGCAAGAACGACTCAAAAAGTAGAGCAAAATCCGAGAAGGAAAAACAAAGCGCAAACCTGAATTTTGTGATGAACAACCTAGATGCTTTGATACCAATTGATACGAATGGAGTAGGGTGAGAATCCAGCTCCACACGAATTCCACACACTTAGGATCGTTGTGCACCAAATTCAGAAACCAACACGATCACAAGTAAGATCAAACACGGAAACAACACAAGAAGAAAAGATGGATATCGAATGGGATGTATTTGATTGTAAATCAATCAAACCCAACAATTACCACAAAGTGATTTCAATCTAACCTATGTAAATCAATGGTTAAAAAGATCTCAGTTTGGCTCGCTCTTGAAATCAAGAAACAATACGTTCTCTTTAAGGTCCTAGCTTAAAGAATCCGGTCCTATGAATAATCAACTAACCCTAATTGATTAATCACGTTTTTCACAACTTGTTTAAGGCTGCAAATAATTTAGCAAAGCTAAATGGTTTCTTCAAAATTCAATCATGAAAAAAACGTTACAAAGAATGGCCATTAAATAGAACAAGTTTCGGCCATGTTGCTTGGTAAACAAGGAAATAAAACCCTAAAAGTTGTAAAGTACAACTTGACTTCTAAACTAACCAACTTACAAACTAATCCTTTATGGAAAAAGGAAGCTAAAAACGTTTTGCCCTTCTAGAAGACAAGGACAAGCTCCTAAAATTTAGGGAATTACTTTCCTAACAAATTAAAGCCCATTACATGCCATTATCATGCAAGATAACTTGGGCCATGTAATTAAAAACGAAAATATACTAATAATAAGCCGAATTAAAATGTTTTGGACTTAATTATTAAAACATTAATTAATTCTAACTACTTAAGAAAAAGGCGCGATCCAATTTGGCAAAAGCCCAAGCACGCCATCTTGGTCTTCAATAAATAATGTCCATGGATTAGTGAATCCTAATCCCACTAGGATTGTGAATCCTAGTCTCATTTGGATTTGCCTTTATGGAACTCTTATGGAACTTGGACAAGATGAGGATTGATGAATCCTAATCCTATTAGGATTGAGCTTGGAAATCCTAATCCCATTAGGATTTGTCTTGGAAATCCTATTCCTATTAGGATTTGGCTTGGTAATCCTATTTCCATTAGGATTTGGAGTAGATTGCTTGTACGGATTCTTATCACCACAATTAAAAACATAAAGACTAAAGCCCATAATTAAATGTTTAATGGACTTAATTATTACAAGTCAAAAGAAAACTAAATAATTATCAAATGGCGTGATCCAACATAGCAAAGCCCAAGCACGCCATCTTGGTCTTCAATGTAGTCCATGAAATTCGAGATGAAAATCTGGCCAGAATCCCGTCATCAATTTTGGAAGGCATTTTCGACGGTGATAAATTCAGAATCTTGGAACACTTAAAACATGAAAGTTGTAGCTCTATCTCTTATCGTTCCAGGGTTTCTTGAATGGTGAATTCCGAATTATATCGAAAGATTTATGCCAAGAATACCAAAACGTGAGAGAAACTTTCAGGATGAAAAATTGACTTAACACCATGGGCGTGAACACGGGCTCATTCTCATCAAGATTCAATGTCCATTGGCATCTCAAGTCTTAAAGCTCTATCATCATGCCCAAGATCATCAAAGCAACGTGAAAGATGACTTCTCAAAAGATTCATAAATCTCTCTTCCCTTTCTTGGTTCCTTCTCTACATTTCATCTAATTTTTCACAAATCGTAGAAACTAACTTAACATTATTAGGTTCTTCAACATATTGCGAGGAATAGTATCCTGAAGGTTCACTATTCATTCTCTCATTTTTGTCCCGATATCTTGATTGGGAGAAGCTTCCAAATTGTCTATGGTTTGGTCTTGTGTCCTCCACCACTTTCGGTAGGACTAAATATTCATTACTAGGCAAATTTTCAACAAACCTAGACATAATTAGGCAGCAACTAACACCAAAAGAAAATGAAAAATAACAAAGACAACAAGAAGCAAAACAAAACAAAAAACAACTAGAACAACATAAAATAATAAACACATGATAAGTTGGTTTTATACCAACTTAAATGTATTATTTCACTTGGCTTTTACCTTGATTTTCTTGCAAATGTGTGGTGCAATGTGCTATATTGTGTGTTTATGTGGTTTGCAACTCATAGTGTTTAAATGGTGAAAAAACCAAAAATGTTGTTAAAATGAGGAAAATATATGCTTGGTGTCAAATGACAAGGTTTAGAGTTTGAAACAATGAGAATGGTGGGTGGAATTGAAGGAAAATCGAAAATGAGCTTATATGGCAAAATTAGGGTTTTGGCAGCTTTGAGTGTGAAATTGTTTTGAGCATAACTTCTTCATTACTAGTCCAAATGATGAGATCTTGGATGTTCTGGAAAGCTCTTTGAGTGTACTTCATTTCTCATGTTTAACTTTCTTCTAATTCTGTGCGCAAGTATGAGAAACGGGGGCATCTCTCCAATTGCTACTCCAGGTTTTCATCTTTGATTTCATATTGCCACATTTTGGTAGAATTAGTATATCTTGAGCTACAGACCTCTAATGATGCTGATTCTTGAACCAATGGAAAGCCAAGAGAAAGAGCTAAAACTTTTATGTTTACCACAAAGTCCAATTCAGATGTAAAGACACACGAATTTCGCTTGGAAGTTGTTTGTTGGTTCTGAAGCCATGCGACGAAGCACACTTCGCTGCACACATGCATGCGACGAAGTCCACTTCGCCGCACACACATGCACGGCCATTGGTTCACTTCGCCGCACACATGCATGCGACGAAGTGCACTTCGTCGCGCGCTCACTCGCACACACTTGCACAGCTTGACCACACTTCACCATTTTGGGCATAACGTTTTCGTCTTAGCTCCGATTTTAGTGATTCAAAAAGCTGTAGAAAGCTAAGATTTGGGGCTATACCTTTCATGTTTTAATTTTTTCTAAATTCTTACAGCAGTATGTTCGAATTTTGGTTGGGAGATTGCTGAATACTTGAAGAACTTGAGCATTCCAATAAGTTTGATGTTTGTGTTTGAAATCACTTTTGCATTCTCACTTTGTACATAATCTCTTCCACAACACTTCACACATGATCAAAGTTGGTGAGACTTCGTGGGAATTGGCGAAGCTTCGTGAGAATAGGCGAGACTTCGTGGAGATGAAACTTCTCTCTGCCACACTTTAGTATTTCGGCCATAACTCTCTTGTCCTAGGTCTGAATTGGATGATTCAAAAGGCTGTGGAAAGCTAACACATAGGGCTATAACTTTGGTCTTTTAAGCTTTTCCAAATTCACGATGCATCGTGGTCGAAATCTGGCTGGAAGTTGCTGCCAGTTTTGTGATGTTAATGGGTTTCCAAAAAAATGGCTATGAAGCTTTGGTTTTCTGAATTTCCAGGCAGCTAAAGGCGTGAATCTCGGTGGCAGGAAGGCGTGATTTCCTGAAGGTTGTTCTGCTTGGAAGCTCGCGAGGTTGCTGAAGGCGTGATTTCCTTAGGCTTGAAGGCGTGGAAGTGCTCTGACTTTTCTCACCTGGAGTCTGAGCAGCGAAGGCGTGAAGACCAGAGGCCTGAAGGCGTGACGAGGTTGACGAAGGCGTGAAATGCTTAAGCCTGAAGGCGTGGGAAATGGACTGAAGGCGCGCGGTTGTTAGCCCAAAGGCGCGGAAGTGCTGGAAAAATGTTCTCAACTTCGAATTTTCACATTTTGAGCTGATTTTTGGTATCTCCATTCAAGGGCACTTTTGTAACACTTTAGATATTTTACGGTAGCGTATTAGTTACATTTTTCATAGCTCTATATATAGGAGATGTAGCTAATGTGTAGAAGGGGACTTTAGATCCCGGAGACTATTTTTTTCATCCATTAGTTAGATTTTAGATTTTTGTAACAAACTTTTGAGAGCTGGAGAGTGGGAATTCATTTGAAGATCTAATTTCTCTCTCTAGTTTCTCTCTCTAGCTTTGGAGTTCCATTTTCTATTCCGATCAAAGATTTGCTCCGATCATTGTAATTCTCTTATCAATTAAGGAAGCTCTTGGAAGAAATCATTGGTAAACTCTTTCCATTTATTGAAAATGAATTGTTTCAAGTTCCCAATTGTTGATCGTGAATTGGTAATAAAGTTCTATGGCTAGATCTCTCATGTTCTAGAGTTTCAACCGGTTAAATGTATAATTCGATTATGCAATGCTATGCAATTGATATAATTTCTTAAGGATGAAATCATATGTGATTTTAATGATTAAATCTTGTTGAGTTTCATGAATTCATACTTTTATTGAATGAATTGAACTTTGATTGTGGTCACCATGCTGAGTTGAAGTGAGATTTTACCAATATCTGTGAGAATTTTGTGAGATGAGAACTTGAAAGTGATTTCCGTCTTTACACTTGTCTTAGCCAATAAATTCATTACTGAGATTTAGACCTCGCCATGGGAAACTTCAATGGAATGAAACTTTAGGAAAAAGTGTTAAAGAAACTCTCTGAGATAGCAACGAAGGCATTCATACTTAGGTCAGGCCTCGCCATGGGAGTTCCTGGGAATTGCATGTTAGACTTGCTAACTTAGGAGAGTTGAGGCATTGTGGGTTGAATCCATTCTACTTAGGCCTCGCCATGGGAAAAGTGGAATGTTAAGGAGTATAGAAAACACTGTGGTCGCCATGCTAAGTGTTAGCTAGCCTCCTGGGGAATAGAGATCTCCTCATTGTTTTACTTGTGTGTCAAGACCATTGCAATCATGGCCTAATGTGCATTCAATCGGTGGAAATACTCTAGAGCATCCACTATCTTCCAGTTTTCACACTTTATTTGTTGCATTTGTTTCTTTACTAGTTAGTGTCTAGTTTTATTTCTTTCGTGGCATTCTGTGAGCAAACATTGAGATTCTTGGCCCAAGCCTTCCCTGTGGATACGATCCCTACTTACGCTACTACATTAGTGTTTAGGGTAAAATTGAGCTGATACGACTTTAGGCTTTCAATTTTTGGCGCCGTTGCCGGGGA